>CM045768.1:60069920-60669920 GCA_025200525.1 Camellia lanceoleosa
ACATCCTAAAATTCAAACCAAATGACATTGCAAGGATGACAACAAAAGTCAGAACACAACTACCAACTTCACGGGCAACCGAGTCAGGAATACAAGAAAACTGTCTGATAGCTTGGGGAATCTAGGGATCGCTATAGTCTGAGTTAGTTTTCCTTTTTTTCTTATTTTTTTTTTAGGCGTTAGGGTAGGGTGGGAAGTTTTTGAGATGGGTTATGGCGAGGAAAGTAGACCCCGAGCAGGGGGAGTCTCTTCTGGCGAGAAAGAAGCGAGATGGGAAGAAATGGAAATTGCTCAAAGAGGCTCATCCAGACTCAAATGTACTTGTGAGAGACTACATCAATAGAGGCGGAACAGCTGTTCAAAAGAAAGCCTGTGGAAGTCATTACTACTACTACAACTAACTCCTCTTCAATCCCTGTGAGGCCACAACAAACCCAAACTCTGCTTTGCAATTGCCGCCGCCACCACCACCTCTATCATCTCCCTACTCTCTATCTGCTGAAAGCTACCCCTTTCTCAATACTCATTCATCATCTTCTTCTAGACCACCTAGTTTTTTTTATCACCTTAGAAGTAACACTACCCATCATCTGTTTTCATAACTCTGGATCATACTCTCCGAGACACATAAAAGATTACAGGTTTGATTTGTAATCAAAGTTTTCACTAGTGTTTATCGATAGATGAATTGAGTATATTAGTAAAAAGAGATTTAGCTATAATAAAAGTATTGAGTGATAAGCCCATATGAGAATCAAATAATGATGCATCTGAAATAAGATTGTACTATAGAATCGATATATGTATACAAACCAACAAATATACATGGTTTTTCATGACCATGTTTATAATTGAACTTTTGAAGAAGACTAAAAATCACAATTATATATTGAACCAATATTTAAAAATTGAAATTGTAAAAAAATATTATACATAAATGGATTTTTTTTACATCATATTTTCTTATCTTACCCGACATAAAGTATGTCTTGCAGTAGCGGCGCATAAGATTTTTGGAAGCCTCAACTAAGCACAAAAAATGAGGCTTTTTCTAAGCGAGCTTTTGAAAGATGGACGCTTGACAATGAAATTTTTTTGAAATTTTTCTTTGTAGCAGCCTTAAGTGACAGCCTAAATAACATAATGGTTGAGCCATCTCTTTGGCAATATGTTCTCTACTTGTATTTATTATTGTGGATGCTACTATCTTTTTAAGTCATAAGAAAATTGAAGAAAAATAGTTTATGTATCTTGTAATTGTAATACATGTGTAGTTAAATCCTATGCATTTGTATTTGGTTGTTTGAAGCTTGAGTTATGTTCATGGGGCTGAGAAGATGAAGGGGTGGACTCGAGAGCCCCTTTCCCGAGGAAAGCTACAGGGATGCCTTTGACAACGAGTTCTTCTAATCTGTCTACTCTCAGTTAGACTTTCACGGCCTCGCTTGGCGTTAAGTAAGTCAAGAGAACAACAACAACTTAACAATAACAACTTGACATTGTTTTTGTTTTAGGTAGTGATTTACTGAATCAAGAAAGCCAATGGAAGTGGAGAGAGGAAAAAGCGAAGCCTTTTTCATCACTTCTTTGGAGAATGGCAGCCGAAGAGCAAGAGACTTACTCTTCTTGTGATATTGAAGAAGAAAAAAAAAAACCAATCAAGCCATGGAAGCTTCTTCTTGACTCTCAATTTCCATGCACCACGCACCATCCACACTGAGAGCTTTGGATCCAAACCCACCTTCTAACTGGTAAATAGACTTGAGATCTCATGGGATGACTTACACATCAAAGAGGCGCATTGGTCTTTGGTACTTTTTACTAACTATCTATTTCGGAAAGGTTTTCTTGAGGTTTTTAAAATATTATTTGGAAGCAGGCTGTGGGGGTAAAATACTCTTTGTTCCTCTTAGCGGAGTTCTTTTGGAGACGATTGCATAAATCGTGCTTTGAATGGCATGGATCGGTTAGTCATGTTGGACCTTGTTATTTCTCCATTGATTTTGCCTAATCTGTTAATACAAGTATGATGATACATTAATGGTCTTATTTTATTATTGGACCAGAACATAAAATAAAACTTTCTTGATAGAGGAATGCTAGTCATGCCCTCTTGCGGCTTATGAAGCTAAACCAAGCACTCTTGCAACAAATATGGTTTCGTATTATGGTCATTGCTTTGGAATTATAATGGTTTCTACCATTACATAGGTAACATGTGGATAGTGTGTTGAACTATCTGTATTTATGTATTGATGAGCAGGAAGTTTGAATATGGTGCTTGCAGAATTATGGAGGTGAGAGTTTTGAATGCAACTGCTAAATTGATGTGCTAACTTTATTATTGACAATGATTATAATTTGCTAACTTCATTTTTTTTTTTTTGGGGTTAGTTTCTTTATTTTTTATAGTGATTCGATTGTGTTTTTTTTTATAGGAGCATTGGCCAGCTTGTTTCCTTGAAATAAGCATTGGCCCATGAATAAGTTATCAATATTTTGATGGTTTTTGTAACATTTTTGGGGTATGGTTTGTGAATTAAATATAAATAGGTAGGAAATATTACAATTTTTCTTCTATTGTTTGTCAAATGTAAAATTTTAGCAATCTGGAAGAGGGATGGAAGAGGAATTAAACTTGTTTGGTTTATTTTTAATTTATGTGTTTTTGTATAGAATCCTTGACTTTTAGATTTGACCTTATTTAGCTAGCTTAAATGAGTGCATTTGACAATTGAATCCATACTTTCTCTTGCTTTTTTCTTCTTTTTTTTTTTTGAAGCATTATTTTTACATTTAGTGAGTTCAAATGAAATTTATTTATATTTTTCTTTCTATAAATAGCAGTGTTATTTTTTGTTTAAAATAAGGAGAAAGATGGCGTTTTGAAAAACGTCATTAAATGTAAATCATATATGATGTCAGTGTGATTAATAGCTATGTATAGCGGAAAAAGATGGCGTTTCTTCAAAAACATCACTAAATGTCGTCCATATGAGCATCAGCGTAATTTAACTATAACGGTTTTACATTAACGAATGTTTGAAATTAATGACGTTTTAAAAGCGCTGACTAAAGTCATTAGTGGCGTTTAATAAGCGTTATATACCTAAGGCGGCGGCCCGTATCCTCGCGCCAAATTATAAGCGTCCTTTGCTGTCCTTTACTTGGCGTTTCTATGGCTTATAGTGGCGTTTTAAATGTTGCTAATGTCAAAAATTCTGCGGTGTAGTCGAGCAATGATACAAAATTTTTGCTACTTCAATTCCCATAAAAATCTTCATCTTTTTGACATAGGTATGAAATTATAAAAATTCAAAATTTAATATAATAGATTTGCATTTAGTTTTTAGTGCCTTTGTTTGCTGTCATAATTTTCAGATGGCAAATCAAAATTCCAGTTGATTTGCCGTGTTCGCTCCTTTGAATGTTGCCATAGGTAGATGGTGGATGTGAAATTGACTCTCTTTCAAATGTAAATTTTATTTTATTAATATTAGTAAGAACACGTGTGCTACACAAGAGTTGAGAAAAAAAAAATATATTTATTAAATTAATGTAGAAAGTGTAAATAAAATGTATAAAATAGTTTTTTTATTAAGTTTAATAACTAAAATATTACTTTTTTAAATGGGTTTTACTTAACAAAGAATAGGTAACGATTTAGGTGAAAATAAACTATTGTAAAAAGATTAAGATTTAAATTAATAAAATTAAAATTTTAGTATTTATTTTTTACAAGATTCAAACTATCCTGCGGTCCGGGTTTACCCTTGTTGTATAATGGTCTAGACAGGGCTGTGTGTCAAGTGGATGTTAATAATTGAGTATTGTCTTATTCGTCCTTTCTTGCTTTGTTTTTGAGTTCTGAGGATGTGTTGGGCAGGTTTGTCACGAGGTTGGTTAAGCAAGAACCAGTCTAGTTGCCCAGTTTTGGTACAGGTCGCTTTCAGCTCGTGACCATGTTCTTACGCTTCAGCGGATGGGTTGTTGTTGCTTATGCCTTTCGGCGGAGGTTTTTGGCGCTCGAGCGGAGAATACACCGCTTCTTCGATGTTCGTGCACACTGCAAAACTTACGCAAGTGTGGACTTTATGCGCTCGGCGGGTCTTTGTCTTTCGGCGTCACGGTATGTTTTGGTAGAAGGAGAGTTACGGAGGGAGACTTCCCTGCGCTTCGAGAAGCCCGAAATTTGAGATCTTTCGGCGGGCCGAACTTTGTATGCATGTCTTGGGCTCGAAGCGGACAATGTTAACGCTCGAGCGGAACCCGTTTATGTGTCTTTACGCTCGGCGGAGTGTCTTCGCTTTCGAGCCGGACACTAATGTATAAGCCCGAAGTGGGAAGCTGGGCATTTTAAATCGCACTTTTTGACTTATCTTCTTTCTCTACTTTACCAGCGCCATTTTGAGCTTCTCACTCAAAACCCATAAACTTCTCTCTAAGTATTGATCTAGCTAGAAATTAATGTGTTATTTCACCTTTTGTCTTCACAAAAGGGTGTTGATCGATAAATCGGCGTCATTTTGATCCGAATAGTTTGGTGTTTGGAGCATTTTGGTTTTAGGTCCTTCTCGCTTTGGAGCTCATCTTTTGAGGTAGGGATATCCTACTCCTCTTTATAGTCTTGTCTTTAAATTTTAGCATTTGATATGTTGGTAGTTGTTGTGTAATTTTGGGAAACTTTGGGCCATTGTGTAATTTTATAAAAGTTTGGGGTTTTTTCTATAAACCTAGAAGCATGTTTGGTATAGAAACATGGAATTAATGTTGAAACATTAGTGAAATTGGAACCTAAGGGTTGTTATGTTATGAATTATAACGATGGATAGAATACATTGATTTTATGTATTGTTATGTGATGTGTATAATTGTTGTTTATATACATTGTGTTGTGTTGGAGGAGATAGGGGATGCTATACTCCGCGGTTTAGGGAAGATAGGGGATGGACCTCTAAACCGGATGTTATTGGGAGGAGATAGGGGATGAACTCAGTAGATAGAGCACATGTATGTATCTAGAAATGTATTGACATGATGATATATGCTTGTCTTTGGAAGTATGAATATGACTATTATGTTTATATTTGTTGAAGTGCAATGTGTTGGCATGAAGGTGCTTGTCTCATGTAGAGATGTTTGAGCCAAGGTTATGATATGGCAAGTGAAAGGAAATATAGACTTAAATGTCTTTGGAATTGTATTATGTTATGAAAGAATGTAAAGGAGTTGGCCATCTATCAATTTATTAATCTTTTAGTCATTTTTCATATAGCGGTTTGAAGTGATGACCCTTTTCTCTTTAATTTGAGTATTGGCTCACCCATATAGGAACATCATTTCCAGGTGCAGGGTAGTATGCCACCTCCAAGGACTTAGCTTGGAAGGCTAGTGGCGGACGGACTTTTTAGTTGTCTTTCCTTTTGTAACATTACATGTAAATTCAAGCCAAGGGCTTAATGTGTAAATGATTAGCACTCTGCTTTCTTGTAACCAAGTGTTAACTTGGGAAACATAAGCCCTTATAGGGCATTTGCTTTTATTTGTTAACATGTAATACTATTTGTAATAGAACTCTGTTGAATGGAAGGGACGTGGATCTTTTTTATATATCATGGCATGTCAATATTGTTGGGTTTAATGTCATTATTTTGAGGCGTGACAACTTGAGTATCGAGGCGTCACAAGGTTAGGAATACTTTTAGATGCGTGGGAAGTGATTAGGATCACCAATGGGTTTGTCTCGCTTGATAGAACTTAGGTGTCTTGTTATATGTTTATGTGATAACATGCTTATGTGATTATTTGGGTATGGGATTTAGTTTCTAGGATGTTGGTAGGTCTTTGGGTTTACGGGAGTCTTGTTGGAAAGGCACTTGATCAATATTGTTTCTAACGGTACTCTAGTAACAGCCTTGGGACTATCATCGTCATCCGGAAATGAAATCGTAAGTGCTATGCGTGTTTATGTGCTTATGTGGAATGAATTACAGTTATCCATGCATTAGGGCGTGAGTGTTTAGTTTTGGCACGTTTATAAATATTGCTAGCGTTACGTGTTACCTTTAATGGGATGTCGGAGACGGCGAGCAGCAGGTGGTGGCGTGGTAGGCCTAGGAGGCAGAAGTGCCATTACGGATGAGGTTCGAGTTCGGGAGGGTTGGTCAAGCCAATGTGGCCGAGCCAGTGGATCAGACCCGCTGTGGGTGCCTTGGCGGGAGATAGCGAGGGCTTTGGGTATTCTCGGGCGAAATCGAACAAGTGGCGGGACCTTCTTTCTTGAAGAGGGAGTTCTTCGGTCTAACCGGAGGAGTTGTTAGGGATCCTAAGGAGCCATTGAAGGCAGACAGTGGCTAGAACAAATGAGTAAAACGCGTTCGAAATGCTAGGCATTGAGGACGGAACATTAGTGACCTTGGCATCAGCGCCTTCGGTGAAGGAGATCGGGTCAATGGTGGAAGTATGAGAAAGTTCGTGTGGGTGGTACTTGGGAGGCGTTTGTGAATGCTTTCAGGAGAGGTTTTATCCATGATGGCTAGAGAGGCTGAGGATCAGTTTACCAAGCTTAAGCAGGAGGGTGTGTGTGTGGCCGTGTTTGAGGCTACATTTACTTGCTTGTCGAGTTTACTGAACTTGTGGCGGCAGAGGGGCGCCGTTGCTATGAGTTTGAGCGGAAGTTGAGGTGGGACCTCAAGTTGAGAAGTTAGTGGACCTTACATTAGAAGTCTGGGCATTTGGTGGATGCTTTGCGGCTCATATGGAGCTGATGATGCGGAGGGAGAAGGGAGAAACATAGGGGCTCCAAGAGGGGCCAGGAGGGACGGGGTGATGGCGGGGAGGCGGAGGGGTTATAACCTCGGTAGTCCAGTGGTTTGGCGGTCGACTTTCCCAATAAGTGCGAGCTCGGGAGAAGGCGATCCAAGGAAGTTCACTGTTACAAGTGTGGCCGGGTCACAAGAGCTTCGGTTGCCCTTGTTGAAGGCGGGAATTAGAAGTGTTCGGCACAACTAGCCGTCGGCTTTGTCGTGTTACCAGTGTAGACAACCCAGGCTTACATGAAGAGTATTGCCACGGTTGAAGTGCCACTTGAGGCGTCTGGTTCTAGACAGCCGCAGGGATTTCAGCCAGCTCGATCTGTGCGAGCCTCGAGGCCAATCAGGAGCTTCGTCGTCCCGATCGGTCTGTGATCCTATGCTCTGAGGCGGCAGGTGGATCGAGGCTCTGGTAGCGTGTATCTTTATTACAGCTGAGGACCTAATCTTAGCTCCACTCAGTAGTGAGAGGTACCTTTTGTTTTACAATTCGGTTGCTAGTGTGTTGATTGATACTGAGTGCGTCTCATTCTTTTGTATCTGCTGCATTTGCATCTGTGTTGGAATTGGAGTTAGCAGGGTTGGCATCTCCTATTTGTGTAGTGTCACCTATTAGGGGTGAGTTGATTTTGAAACACGGGTGTAGAGGTTGTGACATAGAAGTTGACGATCATAGGCTTCCGTTTCCTTTTGTAGTTATGCCCATGAAGGGCTTTGATGTTATTTTGGGTATGGACTGGTTATCGTCATACCATTGTTATTGATTGCTACGCCCGAGAGGTTACTTGTTGTACGTGGCCGTGAGTGTTTTTCATTCTTGGGAGACCGGGTTGGTAGTATTGTGCCACGGGTATGGTCATGGTAGAAATAGGCTTAGTGGTCTACTTGCTAGCTTTGAGTGGTGAGTGTGATGAGACTTCAGTTGTGTTGCCAAGGGTAGTTTAGCAGTACTCGGATGTCTTTCCGAGGACCTTGTAAACTGCCACCTCACGAGATTGAATTCTCTATCGATTTAGTGCGACACAATATACGATTCTATGGCACCTTACCGTTTTGCTCAGCATGAAGTTGGTTGAGTTGAAAGTTCAACTCGAGGGATTACTGAATAAGGGTTTGTTAGCCCTAGTGTTTCACCGTAGGGGAACAGGCACTCTTTGCTAAAAGAAAGGTGGTGCCTTGAGATTGTGTATTGACTAAAGAAAGTTGAATCGGGCTACGATTGAGAATAAGTACCCTATGCCCGTATAGATGATTTGTTTGACCAGTTGAAGGGTTCCGTTGTTTCTCTAAGATAGATTTGAGATCGGGTTACCACGGTTAAGAATCGAGGGAGGAGGATATTCGAGCGGCATTCCGTCTGCGGTATGGCCATTATGAATTCTAGTAATGCCATTTGGGCTTACCAACGCACCGGCGAGTCTTTATGGACTTGATGAACCGGATCTTCCGAAATTCTTGGATCGTTTGTAGTCGTTTTAGTGAGCGACATTCTTATCTATTCACCTTGGAGGAGGCACGAGGAGCACTTGAGAGTGGTGCTTGGGTTATAGAGCCCATAAAATTGTATGCTAAGTTGAAGTGTGAGTTTTGGCTAGAAGAGGTGAAGTTCTTAGGCCATGTGGTTTTACGGGGAAGGGTGTCTGTTGATACATCAAGATTGAGGCGATGCAAAGATTGGGCCTGACCTAAGAGTGTGTTTGAGATTAGCGATTTTACGGGATTAGTAGGTATTACCGTCGGTTTGTGAAAGATTTCTCGAGTTAGCTTCACGTTGACTAGATTGACTCGGAGAATTGACTTTGTATGGGGTGAGACTTGTGAAAAATCGTTTGAGTTGAAGGTTAGATTGACCACCGCTCCGATCTTGATTATTAGGAGAGGGTTGGGTTATCACGGTCTATTGTGATGCCTCACGAGAGGGTTTGGGTTGTGTGTTAATGCAAGAGGAAAGTAGTAGCCTATGGCTCGTCGAGTTGAAAATTCCTGAAAAGAATTACCCTCATGATCTAGAATTAGCGGTGTGATCTTTGCCTTAAAAATCTGGAGGCACTACGCTTCTGTGAGAGATTCAAGGTGTTCTCGGATCATAAGAGTCTGATATACTGTTTTCATAGAAAAGACTTGAACTTGAGGCGGAGGAGGTGGATGGGTTTATTGAGGATTCACGACTTGAGGTTGCATTATCATCAGGGAAAGGCCAATGTTGTGGCGATGCCCATAGCGAAAATCCGTTAGTAATGTAAGCATATAGCTATCCGGGAGTGGGGATGTTGGGGGCAATTGGAGAATTTGATTTGCTTCTGGGCGAATCATTGCGGCTGCGACCTTGTTTTACATTGTTGCGCAACCTACACTAGTGACTAGGGTGTTAGAGGCCTGAAGGTGACCTTGAGGTAGAATCACTCTGAGAAGATCTCCAATGGGAAGGTTGAGAAGGGTTTGGTGTATCCCGACACGAGTGTGAGATACCGAGACCGTTTGCTTATCTTAGGAGGCTTGCCAGGAGGTACTCAGAGTTTCATCATTCCTTGCGGTGCATCAGGAGAGTACTAAGATGTATCGGGATTTGGGTCGCGATTTTGGTGGCGGGGTATGAAGAGATGTGGCGATTTCGTGTCTAAGTGCCTTACTTGTCGACAAGTGAAGGCCGAGCATCGAGCAGGCCAGGTTTGTTACAACCCTTGCCTATTCAGTGGAAGTGGGAGCATGTCACTATGGACTTCGTTGTAGGTCTTCCGAGGACTCAGCGGGGGAGTGACCCTATTTGGGTGGTTATCAACCGGTTGACCAAGTCGGCGCATTTCATTCCGATCTTGGCGTGAAGAGATTGATAGACCATCTTGCCGACTTATATATTCGGGACATAGTAAGGTTACGGGGTCGATGGCGATTGTCTCGAGATAGAGATCCTCGTTTACTTTGCTAGGTTGTGGCAGAGTTCTGAGTGCTTTAGGTACTAAGTTGACCTTTAGTCTGACTTATCATCCTCGGTGATGGGCGATCTGGCGTACCATCGAGTCCTTGAGGATATGCTTGAGGTTGTGTCCTTGATTTGATGGGGCGTGGGAAGGCACTTACCGTTGGTGAGTTTGCCTACAACAACGTTTTCGATCTAATATCGGTATAGCACCGTTTGAGGCCTTGTATGGCCGACCTTGTGGAATCTCCGGTTTGTTGGGCGAGTGGGTGAACACACCTCTGTTGGGTCGAGTTGGTTAGAGCTGACGGAGAAAAGTTGAGCTTATCCGTAGGAAGCTTATTCTGACCAGTCGTCGAAGTCTTATCTTGACCGTAGGAGGAAGCAGATTGGAGTTTGAGGTGGGTGATCACGTCTTTCGAAGATATCACCTAGGCGGGGTTTTGTTGAGATTTGGGAAGAGTGGGAAGTTATCCCCTCGGTTTTATTGGTCCTTACAGAGATCTTTGGCGGATTAGCGAGGTTGCTTATCGTTTAGCTTTGCCGCCACAGTTGGCGAGTTCATGGCGTGTTTCATGTAGGTATGCTTGAGTATGAGCCGGATCCATCACACGTGTTGGATTGGACCGACTTAGAGGTAGATGAGGATGCCTCGTATGAAGAGAGACCAGGTTGAGTCTTGGATAGGCGGGATCAAATCTGCGTGGCAAGACCATCCTTTGGTTAAGGTTTTGTGGAAACATCACGGAGTGGAGGAGGCCACTTGGGAGCGTGAGTTGAGTCGCGAGAAATATCAGGACTTATTTGTTGATGTGTAATCAAGTGTTGCAATTGTGTAATTGTAATGAACTTTAAGAACATTTGAAATGCCTTAAGTTGTAAAACATGGAGCATGTTTTGGTTAATGAAATGTTGTAGAACACCTTGTTATGGGAGTTGATTATAATATTGCATATGTTGGCCATATTATAGAAATGGAATTGTATCATGATTATTCCTTATGATATGAATTGTGAACCATCTATGTGGGAAATGGTTGAAATGGAAAGAAAATGCATGTGGAAATGTATACATTGTTAAATGCCTCTTGATGAGAGATGGAATGGCCGGTAATGGGTCGAATTGTGTAATGGTGTGGTATAACATTGTTTTAAGGAAAACTTGCCTTTCAAAACTTGTTTTTAATTTGGGGACAGAAATTCTTTAAGGAGGTTATAGCGGTCCGGGTTTACCTTGTTGTATAGTGGTCCGGACATGTGTCCGTGGATGTTAATAATTAGTATTGTCTTATTCGTCCTTTCTTGCTTTGTTTTTGAGTTCTGAGATGTGTTGGGCAGGTTTGTCACTGAGTTGGTTAAGCAGAACCAAGTCTAGTTGCCCGATTTTGGTAGTCCTTTCGGCGGCCATGTTCACCTTCAGCGGATGGGTTGTTGTTGTTGCTTATGCAGCTCGGCGGAGGTTTTGGTGCTTTCGGCGGAGAATGCACCCTTCGATTTCGTGCACTGCAAAACTTCGCAAGTGTGGTTTTATCGCTCGGCGGAGTCTTTGTCTTCAGCGTCTGATATGTTTTGGTGAGAGTTACAGGAGGAGACTGCGCTCAGCGGGCTGGGATCTACGCTCGCGCCGGCGAACTTTGTCTGTGTCTTGGGCTCGGCGGACAATGTTGCGCTTCAGCGGAACCGTTTATGTGTCTTCGCTCGGCCAGTGTCTTCACGCTTCGGCGGACTGTCATATAAGCTTGGGGCCGGGCATTTTAAATCACTTTTGACTTATCTTCTTTCTCTACTTTACCAAAGCGCCATTTTGAGCTTCTCACTCCAAAACCATAACTTCTCTCTAAGTATTGATCTAGCTAGAGTGTGTTGTTCACCTTTTGTCTTCACAAAAAGGGTGTTGATCGTCGAGGCGTCATTTTGATCCGAATAGTTTGGTGTTTGGAGCATTTTGGTTTTAGGTCCTTCTCCTTTGGAGCTCATCTTTTGAGGTAGGGATATCCTACTCCTCTTTATGAGTCTTGTCTTTAAATTTTAGCATTTTGATATGTTGGTAGTTGTTGTGTAATTTTGGGAAACTTTGGGCCATTGTGTAATTTTATAAAAGTTTGGGGTTTTGTCTATAATAAACCTAGAAGCATGTTTGGTATAGAAACATGGAATTAATGTTGAAACATTAGTGAAATTGGAACCTAAGGGTTGTTATGTTATGAATTATAACGATGGATAGAATACATTGATTTTATGTATTGTTATGTGATGTGTATAATTGTTGTTTATATACATTGTGTTGTGTTGGAGGAGATAGGGGATGTACTCCGCGGTTTAGGGGAAGATAGGGGATGGACCTCTAAACGGGATGTTATTGGGAGGAGATAGGGGATGAACTCCGTAGATAGAGCATGTATGCTTATCTAGAAATGTATTGACAGGCGTATATGCTTGTCTTTGGAAGTATGAATATGGTTATGTTTATATTTGTTGAAGTGCAATGTGTTGGCATGAGTGCTTGTCTCATGTGAGATGTTTGAGCCAAGGTTATGATATGGCAAGTGAAAGGAAATATAGACTTAAATGTCTTGGAATTGTATTATGTTATGAAAGAATGTAAAGGAGTTGGCCATCTATCAAGCTGTTAATCTTTTAGTCATTTTTCATAAGCTGGTTTAGTATTTTCTCTTGGCTGTGGCTCACCTATATAGAACATCATTTTAGAGTGCAATAGTATACCACCTCCAAGGACTTAGCTTGGAAGGCTAGTGGCAGACGGACTTTTTGGTTGTCTTTCCTTTTGTAACATTACATGTAAATTCAAGCCAAGGGCTTAATGTGTAAATGAGTTAGCACTCTACTTTCTTGTAACCAAGTGTTAACTTGGAAAGCTGTAAGCCCTTAGGGCATTTGCTTTTGTTGTTAACATGTAATACTATTTGTAATAGAACTTTGTTGAATGGAAGGACGTGGATCTTTTATATATCATGGCATGTCAATATTGTTGGGTTTAATGTCATTATTTTGAAGCGTTACAACTTGGTATCGAGGCGTCCGGGTTCGAATACTTTAGATGCGATGGGAAGTGATTAGGATCACAATGGGTTTGTCTCGCTTGATAGAGACTTAGGTGTCTTGTTATATGTTTATGTGATAACATGCTTATGTGATTATTTGGGTATGGGATTTAGTTTCTAGGATGTTGATTGGGTCTTTGGGTTTGGAGTCTTGTTGGAAAGGCACTTGATCAATGTTGTTTCTAACGGTACTCTAATAGCATGTAGGACTATCATCATCCGGAAATGAAATTAAATAAGTGCTATCGTGTTTATGTGCTTATGTGGAATGAATTCTGATTATCCATGCATTAGGGCGTGAGTGTTTAGTTTTAGCACGTTTATAAATGTGCTAACGTTACGTGTTACCTTTATTAGGATGTCGGGGCGAGCAAGAGGTGGTGGCGTGGTAGGCCTAGGAGGCGAGAAGTGCCATTAGGATGAGGTTCGGTAGTTCGAGAGGGGTTGGTCAAGCCAATGTGGCGAGCGATTGGGTCGTGAGCTGTGGGTGCCTTGGCGGAGATAGCGAGGGCTTTGGGTATTCTCGGGCGAAATCGAACCAGGCGGGGACCTTCTTTCTTGAAGAGGGAGTTCTTCCGGTCTAACAGGAGGAGTTTGTTGGGGATCCTAAGGAGCCATTGAAGGCGGCAGTGGCTAGAACAAATGAGTAAAAGCGTTGAAATGCTAGGCATTGAGGCGGAGCGATGAAAGTGACCTTGGCATCCTTCGGTGAAGGAGATCTTGGTCAATGGTGGAAATATGAGAAAGTTAGGTGTGGGTGGTACTTGGGGCGTTTGTGAATGCTTTCGAGGAGAGGTTTTTATCATGATGGCTAGAGAGGCGAGGATCGGTTACCAAGCTTAGCGAGGAGGGTTTATGTGGCGAGTTTGAGGCTACATTTACTAAGCTTGTCGAGTTTGCTGAACTTGTGGCGGCAAGAGGCGCCGTTGCTATGAGTTTGGCGGAAGTTGAGGTGGGACCTCAAGTTGAAAGTTAGTGGACCTTACATTGAAGTCTGGGCATTTGGTGAATCTTTGCGGCTCATATGGGTGATGATGCGAGGAGGAGAAGAGGAGAAACATGGGGGCTCCAAGAGGGGCCAAGAGGGACAGGGTGATGGCGGGGAGGGAGGGGTTATAACCCTCGGCCGTCGAGTGGTTTAGCGGTCGACTTTCCCAATCTGAGTCACGAGCTCGGGAGGCGGTCAAGGAGGATTCCTGTTACAAGTGTGGCCCGGGTCACAAGGCTTGAGTTGCCTTGAAGGCGGAGTCGGCTGCTTCTTAAGTCGGCTAGGCCAGAGGAGCGAGTTGGTGAGGCAGCCCTTGTCGTGTTACAGTGTGGACAACCGGGCACATGAAGAAGTGTGCCCACGGTTGAGTGCCACTTGGGAGCGTCTGGTTCTAGAACAGGCGAGGATTCGGCCAGCTCGGTCTGTCTGCGAGCCTCGAGGCCAATCAAGGGCTTCGTCGTCCAGTCGGTCTGGCGATCCTATGCTCTGAGAAGGCGGCAGTGGATCGAGGGCCTCTGGTAGCGTGTATCTTTATTACCGCCTTAAGGACCTAATCTGCTCCATCGAGTGAGAGGTACCTTTTGTTTTACAATTCGGTTGCTAGTGTGTTGATTAATCTGGGTGCGTCTCATTCTTTTGTATCTGCTGCATTTGCATCTATGTTGGAATTGGAGTTAGCAGTGTTGGCATCTCCTATTTGTGTAGAGTCACCTATTGGGGGTGAGTTGATTTTGAAACACGGGTGTAGTGGTTGTGACATAGAAGATGACGATCATAGGATTCCGGTACCTGTAGTAGTTATGTCCATGAAGGGGTTTGATGTTATTTTGGGTATGGGTAGTTATCGTCATGCAATTTGTTATTGATTGCTACCTTGAGGTTACTTGTTATCTGTGGCGAGTGTTTTCATTTCTTGGGAGACCGGGTTGGTAGTATTGTGCCACCGGTATAGTCCTTGGTGAAATGAGCTTAGTGGTCTACTTGCTAGCTTTGAGAGTGGTGAGTGTGATGAGACTCAGTTGTGTTGCCAAGGGTAGTTTGTGAGTACTCGGATGTCTTTCAGGGACCTTGTCGACTGCCACCTCAGAGATTGAATTCTCTATCGATTTAGTGCCCGGCACGGCGCCGATTTCTATGGCACCTTACCGTTTTGCTCCAGCAGAGTTGGTTGAGTTGAAAGTTCAACTCCAGGGATTGCTAGATAAGGGTTTTGTTCGCCCTAGTGTTTCACCGTGGGGAGCACCGGCACTCTTTGCTAAAAAGAAAGGTGGTGCCTTGAGATTGTGTATTGACTACCGAAAGTTGAATCGGGCTACAGTTAAGAATAAGTACCCTATGCCCCGTATAGATGATTTGTTTGACCAGTTGAAGGGTTCCCATTGTTTCTCTAAGATAGATTTGAGAACGGGTTACCACCAGTTAAGGGACAGGGAGGAGGATATTCGAAGGCGGCATTAAAATCTGTAGTATGGCCATTATGAATTCTGGTAATACCATTTGGGCTTACTGCTTCAGCGATCTTTATGGACTTGATGAACGGATCTTAAAATTCTTGGATCGTTTTGTAGTCGTTTTCGTGACGACATTCTTATCTATTCACCTTAGGAGGAGCACGAGGAGCACTTGAGGTGGTGCTTGGGTTATAGAGCCCATAATTTGTATGCTAAGTTAGGAAGTGTGAGTTTTGGCTAGAAAGAGGTGAAGTTCTTAGGCCATGTGGTTTACGGGAAGGGGTGTCTGTTGATACATCCAAGATTGAGGCAGTGCAAGATTGGGCACAGCCTAAGAGTGTGTTTGAGATTCGCAGTTTTCTGGGATTAGCTGGGTATTACCGTCGGTTTGTGAAAGATTTCTCCAGGTTAGCTTCACCGTTGACTAGATTGACTCGGAGGGGAGTCAGCTTTGTATGGGGTGAGACTTGTGAAAAGTCGTTTCAGGAATTGAAGGTTAGATTGACCACCGCTCCAGTCTTGATTATTCCGGAGAGAGGGTTGGGTTATGCTGAGTCTATTGTGATGCCTCGCGAGAGGGTTTGGGTTGTGTGTTAATGCAGAGGAGAAAGTAGTAGCCTATGGCTCCGTCGATTGAAAATTCACGAAAAAATTACCCTCGCATGATCTAAATTGGTGGTGATCTTTGCCTTAAAAATCTGGAGGCACTACCTTCTGAGAGAGAGATTCAAGGTGTTCTCGGATCATAAAGTCTGAAGTATCTGTTTTCATAGAAAGACTTGAACTTGAAGCGAGGAGGTGGATGGAGTTTATTGAGGATTCACGACTTGAGTTGCATTATCATCCGGGAAAGGCCAATGTTGTGGCCAGATGCCCATATGAAAATCCGTTAGTAATGTAGCTTGTATAGCTATCAGAGTGGGGGATGTTGGGGCAATTGGAGAATTTGATTTATGCAGGCGAATCCGTGAAAATTTCTTGACCTTGTTTTACATTGTTCTTAACCTACACTAGTGACTAGGGTGTTAGAGGCCTGAGAGGTGACCTTGAGGTAGAATCACTCTGAGAGAAAGATCTCCAATGGGAAGGTTGAGAAGGGTTTGGCCGGTGTATCCAGACACGAGTGTGAGATACTGAGACCGTTTGCTTGTGCAGGAGGCTTCTTGAGAGGAGGTACTCAGAGTTTCATCATTGCCTTGCGGTGCATCCAGGAGGTACTAAGATGTATCGGGATTTGGGTCGCCCGTTTTGGTGGCGGGGTATGAAGAGAGATGTGGCAGGTTTCGTGTCTAAGTGACTTACTTGTCGACAAGTGAAGGCCCGAGCATCGAGGCAGCAGGTTTGTTACAACCCTTGCCTATTGCAGTGGAAGTGGGAGCATGTCACTATGGACTTCGTTGTAGGTCTTCCGAGGACTCGGTAGGGTAGTGGCGCTATTTGGGTGGTTGTAGACGGTTGACCAAGTCGGCGCGCATTTCATTCGATGCTTGGCGTGAGAGGTTGATGAACCATCTTGCCGACTTATATATTCAGGACATAGTAAGGTTGCACGGGGTCGGTAGCGATTGTCTCGAATAGAGATCCTCGTTTCTTTGCTAGGTTGTGGCGAGTTTGCGAGTGCTTTAGGTACTAAGTTGACCTTTAGTGACTTATCATCCTCGCCCGATGGGCGATCTGGGCGTACCAGATCCTTGAGGATATGCTTGAGGTTGTGTCCTTGATTTGATGGGGCGTGGGAGAGCACTACCGTTGGTGGAGTTTGCCTACAACAACAGTTTTCGATCTAAATATCGGTATGGCACCGTTTGAGGCCTTATATGGCGACCTTGTGGAGTCTCGGTTTGTTGGGCGAGGTGGGTGACACACCTTTGTTGAGTCGGAGTTGGTTAGGGAGCGGCGGAGAAAGTTGAAAGCTTATCCGTAGGAGGCTTATTCTGACCAGTCGTCGAGAAGTCTTATCTTGACCGTAGGAGGAGACCGTTGGAGTTTGAGGTGGGTGATCACGTCTTTCTGAAGATATCACCTAGGCGGGGTTTGTTGAGATTTGGGAAGAGCGGGAAGTTATCCCCTCGGTTTATTGGTCCTTTTGAGATCTTTGAGCGGATTGGCGAGGTTGCTTATCGTTTAGCTTTGCCGCCACAGTTAGGCGGAGTTCATAGCGTGTTTCATGTGGTATGCTTGAGTATGAGCGGATCCATCACCGTGTTGGATTGGACCCGACTTAGAGGTAGATGAGGATGCCTCGTATGAAGAAGACGGTTGGTCTTGGATGGCGGGATCAAATCTGCGTGGCAAGACCATCCCTTTGGTTAAGTTTTTGTGGAAACATCACGGAGTGGAGGAGGCCACTTGGGGCGTGAGTTGGGAGTCGCGAGAAATATCCGGACTTATTTGTTGATGTGTAATCAAGTGTTGCAATTGTGTAATTGTAATGAACTTTAAGAACATTTGAAATGCCTTAAGTTGTAAAACATGGAGCATGTTTTGGTTAATGAAATGTTGTAGAACTTGCCTTGTTATGGGAGTTGATTATAATATTGCATATGTTGGCCATATTATAGAAATGGAATTGTATCATGATTATTGCTTATGATATGAATTGTGAACCATCTATGTGGGAAATGGTTGAAATGGAAAGAAAATGCATGTGGAAATGTATACATTGTTAAATGCCTCTTGATGAGAGATGGAATGACCGGTAATGGGTCGAATTGTGTAATGTTGTGGTATAACATTGTTTAAAGGAGAGGAAAACTTGCCTTTCAAAACTTGTTTTTAATTTGAGGACGAAATTCTTTAAGAGGTTATAGCGGTCCGGGTTTACCTTGTTGTATAGTGGTCGGACATGTGTCGTGGATGTTAATAATTGAGTATTGTCTTATTCGTCCTTTCTTGCTTTGTTTTGAGATTCTGAGGATGTGTTAGGCGAGGTTTGTCACAGGTTGGTTAAGCAAGAACCAAGTCTAGTTGCCCAGAGTTTTTATTGGTCGCTCGGCGGCCATGTTTACGCTTCGGCCGGATGGGTTGTTGTTGCTTATGCGCTCGGCGGAGGTTTTTGGTGCTTTCGGCGGAGAATGCACCTTCGATATTTCGTGCACCTGCAAAACTTCTGCAAGTGTGGTTTAGCGCTCGAGCGGGTCTTTGTGCTTTCGGCGTCTGATCCATATTTTGGTGAGAGTTACGGGAGGGAGACCTGCTTCGGCGAAGTGGGATCTACGCTCAGCGGGCCGAACTTTGTGTATACATGTCTTGGAGCTCGGCGGACAATGTGCGCTTCAGCGGAACCCGTTATGTGTCTTTACGCTCGGCGGAGTGTCTTAAGCTTCGGCGGACACATCGTCTAAGCGAGTGGGGCCCAGGCATTTTAAATCACTTTTGACTTATCTTCTTTCTCCTACTTTACCAAAAGCGCCATTTTGGGAGCTTCTCACTCAAAAACCATAACTTCTCTCTAAGTATTGATCTAGCTAGAGTGTGTTGTTCACCTTTTGTCTTCACAAAAAGGGTGTTGATGCGTCGGCGTCATTTTGATCGAATAGTTTGGTGTTTGGAGCATTTTGGTTTTAGGTCCTTCTCCTTTGGAGCTCATCTTTTGAGGTAGGGATATCCTACTCCTCTTTATGAGTCTTGTCTTTAAATTTTAGCATTTTTGATATGTTGGTAGTTGTTGTGTAATTTTAGGAAACTTTGGGCCATTGTGTAATTTTATAAAAGTTTGGGGTTTTGTCTATAATAAACCTAGAAGCATGTTTGGTATAGAAACATGGAATTAATGTTGAGACATTAGTCACATTGGAACCTACGAGTGGTTATGTTATGAATTATAACTATGGAGAGAATACATTGAATGTATGTATTGTTATGTGATGTGTATAATTGTTGTTTATATACATTGTGTTGTGTTGGAGGAGTTAGGGGATGTACTCCACGGTTTGAGAGGAGATAGGGGATGGACCTCTAAACCCGGATGTTATTCAGGAGATAGGGGATGAACTCCGTAGATAGAGCATGTATGCTTATCTAGAAATGTATTGATGAGGCGTATATGCTTGTCTTTGGAAGTATGAATATGGTATTATGTTTATATTTGTTGAAGTGCAATGTGTTGGCATGAGTGCTTGTCTCATGTGAGATGTTTGAGCCAAGGTTATGATATGGCAAGTGAAAGGAAATATAGACTTAAATGTCTTGGAATTGTATTATGTTATGAAAGAATGTAAAGAGTTGGCCATCTATCAGCTGTTAATCTTTTAGTCATTTTTTCATAACTGGTTTAATATTTTTCTCTTGGTTTGTGGCTCACCCCATATAGAACATCATTTTCAGTGCGGAGGTAGTATGCCACCTCCAAGGACTTAGCTTGGAAGGCTAGTGGTAGACGGACTTTTGGTTGTCTTTCCTTTTGTAACATTCGTATAGAATTCAAGCCAAGGGCTTAATGTGTAAATGAGTTAGCACTCTACTTTCTTGTAACCAAGTGTTAACTTGGAAAATTTGTAAGCCCTTAGGGCATTGCTTTTGTTGTTAACATGTAATACTATTTGTAATAGAACTCTGTTGAATGGAAGGGCGTGGATCTTTTATATATCATGGCATGTCAATATTGTTGGGTTTAATGTCATTATTTTGAGGGCGTGACACAAACCTTGAAAATTTTCTTTTATAATTTTTCCAAAATGTTTTGTAGGACACTATATTTTCCAAAATGCACTGATTGTAATCTTTTTGCATTAGATTTTCATATTAAATCACTTTGTTCTATTTTTCATATTAAATTTTCCAAAATGTTCTATTTCATCAGATTTTCATATTAAATCACTTTGTTCTATTTATAGCATTATATTTATGTGATTTGCTATCACCGTTGATCTAAAATTGAAATAGTTAATTGACAAGTATTTTTTAAAAGTGAAATTATTTTTAGTGTTTAGCCTATTCACATCTCTTTAGTTTCCAAATTTTATTAACTCAATTTATTTATTTTCATGTTGTCGTATGGTGTTATTTTAAGTCGTGTTCGATTGATGTTTAATGTGAACACTTTCACTTTTAGTTAAAAATAACTTAGCAAGTGTATGGAGAGATCAAATTTTTTTTTCATAAGTTGAATTTTATAAAATTTATCTCTACTAAACAAAATTATTTATAGAATGTTTAATTTTAATTCAATTGCATTTTTCTAATTAAAAAAAATTATACCTTATTACTAAATATTTTTTACTAGATTCACTCTAAAATATGTAACAAAAAAATACATATCTTAAATTAAAAAAAAAATATTAGCTTTAATTATTATTTTGCATACTTTTTTATTCAGTTAGATGGAGTTAAATAAAAGATTAAAAAAATGTCATGGCATTTCTTGATGAACATTAAAATATATAACTAGTAATTCTTGTTACTGAGTTGTGTCATACTTAGATTCATGTTGAAAAATAGTCAATCCTAACTGCCCAATTTTATATATTGCTTGAGTTATGTCGAAAATTCTCATCCTTACCTAATTAATTTTAGTTATTATAGCATTAGTAAGCTAAAAAATAAAGATTCGATCAACTAATTGAAGTTCAACTATTATATATATATATATGCATATATATATTTGTTATCTAAATTTTGTTAAATTATAATGCAATACAAATAAATTTTATCATTTTTATTTTGTCCAAAACAATTTTTTTTTAATAATAATATTTGAAGGACCCAATTTTAAAAATTTCCTTTAACCCTAATAATTCAAGATCGGCCTTGCTAATCTGAAATAATTTAAAGATTGTGAGATCTGGTGGGTGTTTGGGAAGTTATTATTTTAGTAGGTTATTTTAATTTTTGGCTATTTTAGTAAGCTAAAATTTTTGTATTTGGGAAGATAGATAGATTTTTTGTAATTAGATGTGATATTTGTAAAAAGAAAAAGTAAAATGATTATGAATTTGATGTGACATTTATCTTATTAACTATTTTAACCTATTTTATCATTTTATAAATTTTATCCCAAAAAAAATCAAAAAAAAATTTTTGTCAAACACCCCCACAAGTGGGGCGTGCATCAAGTGGTTATTTTTTATCCCCATGCCCCCTGCATGTGCTCTCCTAGTATTAATACTTTTTATTTTTATTTTTTATCGGTTCCGTTTTGTGAAATTTTTGTTTAATTTTCGGCGTTTCTTATAGCAAAGCGATCGTTCGAAGGCTAGGGTTCTACCAACTTCTTGCCGGTTCCTTTGAAAGAAGTCGACAAGAGTGGTTAGCGATGGCATTGGAAAAAGTGATAGGCCTGGTCATTCGCAATGATGTGTTGCGTTATCGTTGCCTGTGCTCAGATCGCTCTGATTCCAACGATGTAGAAATAGAAAAGTAGTAGAAGAAGAAGAAGAGAGCGAATTCGATCTGAGCCGGGGTAAGCACGAAACACTTTTCGATTACATCAATTATTATATACAAATAGAAATAGAAATCATGTTACGTTCATTTTCACCTCTTTTGACTTAATAATTGATATTCTTCAATAATTTTAATTGTTGCCTAATTTTGTATTATCAAGCGCATTTAGTTTATCGGATCCTTTGAAACTTTTCAAATTGCTTTACAAGCATTTATTTTTTCCCGATTCTTGTGAGAGAGAGAGATATGATCTTGACTCTATGAAGCACGGGTATAGTCTTGGCATGATACGGGAGTCGATATGGTAAAATCTCAAAAATTAGGATCACGGATGTGGTTTGAATGCGTTTGTAAAAAAATATTTATTTTTTAATTTAAAGTGCCAAAAAATTGATTAAATGATTTAATTTGTTAAGATTCAATCTAAAATTAATATTTAATGCTAAAAGTAAAGGTATAAATCAAAATTAAATGTTATTATATTAGATAACTTATAAACCATAGTTTAATTTTAAAATTACGCTAAGCATAAAACTAAAAATAAAAAAGAAGTTTAGTGAAAGAATTTTATATAAGTAGAAGAAAATATTATTTTCACTAAGGTACGGTACGGCTTAGGTAATATATTAGGTTCGTTTGGGTACGTAAAAAATTTAGAAGAAAAAATTTGAGTACGTATTTTGTGTACTAAATGCATTATGCGTATCTGATACTATACAAAGTACCACCATGGTCGATTATCGACTACCAGATGCGACATGTATTTTGAAGTACCCATGTTTCATAGATGCAACTTAAGTTTGTTGTCAATGTGAAAAAGCATAAATGTAAAGGAAACTTTATATAAAACCTGAATTAAATCTTTTTTTTTTTTGGGTGAATAAGTCATAAAATAAAACACAGAAATTACACATATACAAGGTGTCACGACTCCATCCCGCCCCTAGTAGGATGGTGCCATGATGTGATAATTGAGACTACCAAGGCCACTTACAAGATCACACACACACAAATCGAGTAAGCGTATGGGGCTTACAAATGTGGAAGCAATAATTAGAAGCTAAGTAGTCCATAAGAAGCGTGCTTAAGTTAAATGAAATGACATACATCACAGCATAGCTTTAGTACAATAAAATGGAGTACAAAATTGCATCTTGACTAAAAGGCTTCTCGGCCATCAATTACAAAATACAAGGAAATAACAAAGAAGCATAATCTTCAAGATGTTGCAAAGCACAAATGCAAAACACAGCGGCCAACACATCTAGGCGTCGCTGCCGTCTTGCTCATCACCTACATATATATAGAGAGGGTGAGCTTGGATACTCGATGAATGGCATAATTAATAAGGGTTTACATGAATGATATCCGAGGTCTTTTAACAAAATAGTCGTAGAATAAATCAAGTTCATCAATCAAATCCTCCGAGCTTCAAGGGATGCTTACTAACATCAACATAATACAAGAGATGACATTAGGACAAACAAACCCAGCGGTAAAACCGTGAAATCGTTGGCAAAAGACAAGGCAAGAGATCTCTAAACAAGGGTGTCGTTGCATTATAGTCCCGGACACTAAGGACTTGTGCTCTGAATGCTTATAGTCCCCTAACACGTCACGGACTTCCAAACTTTGTGCTACAAATGCTTATAGTCCCCTATGCGTCGGACTTCCAAACTTTGTGCTACAAATGCTTATAGTCCCTAACGTCACGGACTTCGAGAATGTCATCAAAACAAGATATAATACTTATTGCAAGTAGGGATAATCATTCATGCTTGTAAATAATTTCTGAACAAAGACAAAACAAGGTTTTATCAAAGCTTTATAACATATCTTTATTAAATACCACTCACTTATTCCTTGAGCGTCGGGGTCAAGGCAAGTCCAAGTCCTACAAACACGTGGCAGAAATATGTTGATTGCACTCTCAAACAAACTTTATATGAATGCAAATGATCTCGGCATCCTACAAGAACTAAGACAATTCAAAACAAACAAGCATCTCCCATCTAGGAAACATCTTTGAGCACCAATTCAAGTCTTGGCGGGGTCCCACACCTTCTCGCCGAGGTGTGGTCCCGAGGGCCAGTTTCAAAGAAATGAGGTCGGGAAAACCTGGGTTTTCCCTCTGCTCAAGAACATGAAGAACATGAACATGAAGATCATGAAGGAGGTGAATGCAAGGATCATAACTTGTTATTACAAAATCTGAGATTTCATGCTATGAGTTCGAAATCATGAACCTGGGTGCCCATACTAGAAGATCTTTGGAAAAACAAACACAAAAGCATGTAACTTGTTGCAAACTTTCGGATTAAACAAGGCTTTTCCTCAAGAACACAAGAATACCAACTTTCTCTCTCTAAAACCAATCTTTAAATCAATGTATGGCATTCAAAACAGACTCAATCATGCAATGCAACTAGATGATCAATAAGAACAACAAGAGTTAATCAAGATTCTAACCTCAATACTCGAATCCAACGGTTTGAACTCTAAGGATCAAGCTTGCTACCCACTTCTCACTCTAAAATCCCTCCTTCTCCTTCTAGAGCTTCTCTCTCTTCTCCAAGACAAGAATGTAACAAATGGTGGGTTTCTCTCTCTCTGCGGTGATTTAACACTTTCGGCTCGGACCGTGGCAACGGTTGATTGGTTCTCCTCAAAAAGGTGATAGATTGACAAGACAAGTCTATGACAAAGCGTGTTCAACAAGCTAGGCGGCAAGGACCCGACAAGTAATGACATCGGCTAACAACAAGACTTGACAACAAAGGGACAATGATCTCGGCTAGGAAGAACAACACTCGACTAGGCTGTGCCACACCTTGGCCTAGATGCGCCACACCTCGGTCTATGTCATACCACTCCGGGACAAGATCACTTCGGCACAAGGATAACATCTCGGCCCAAATAATACACATCTCGGCCTGGGCGATACACACCTCGGCAAAGATGATAATCATCTCGGCCAATATGCCAGGACAAAGGTGGAGGTCAACAAAGAAATCCTAAGATGGTCCTAAGTGTAAAAAGCATCAAAAGGGTGACCTATGCTCAAGATGACCTCATTTGAAACACACTCTCACCAAGAGACATAGCATTCAAGTAACACTTATGCAAGACAAGTCAAGATTGAAATGCAAGCAACAAGGCAAAATCATGTAAAATGCATATGAGTATGGTTAGGGTAGTGTGAGGGTCATTACACAAGGGGCATGCCCCTGGCCCTAAATGATAAATACAAGAAACAACCTAAAGCAACCAGCCAAAGAAGCTGAAAAACGAGCCAAAACTACCAAAAACACGCAAAGCCTAATGTACTGTCCACACAAAAATCACGGAAAGCAGTACGCTATACAAAGGCACAAAACACCAAAACAAACCCGAGAGTACAATATGTTCATACATCCTATAATAAACATATGGGACATATGAACACAATCGAACAGGTATGGGACCATACAGAACAACTTAACCATGCACAGCCCGCAGGTATAGGCATGAAGCCAGATATAAACCAAGCAACCAGCAGGCTTTAAGTACAAAATAATCTTTGGTTATTTTGAATTAGATCTTTGGTTTTGTTGTGCGCAACTTTTGTAATGGATGACAAGCTACAAAGCACGGATAGGGAGTATCCGTATTGGATTCCAATAATCTTTGGATACTTTCATATATGTATTTCATTACTTCCTAAACTTATATTTATTTTTTTTTAATTTTGACAAGGGTTGGATACTTTTTGGTTATTCTAGGGTGCTTGATAATAATTATCTTTAATTTGTAGGTCATGTTTAGAACTATTACAATTCATGAATTGAGATTATAATAATTCTTGCATTGCATTAGAGTAAAATTATTATGATAAATACAAGAATATTTTTTCCCCAATATTTTCTTATTTCTTATGATAGAAGAAACTAGTGAGATTAGACTAGTACCTTAGTTTTTCAAATTTTATCGTATTAACATATGTAGCGTGTCATACATGTGTCCTATATCTATATCCGTACTTTGTATAAAGTAAGGATAAAACAAATATAATGATACTAAAATTACACTAAAATTAGGTTTCAATAATTAAATGAGGAAGTAAATTTGCATATAATATTTTTACATATAACACTTTTAAGGAGAAAGTAAAATGCACATGGACAATATAAATAGTTTAGGCTTGATATTAAATTGAAATTTTTATAGGACCATGAAAAAATTGACTACTAACTCTTAAATTAATACCTAATAATACCTAATTCTCATAGAATCAATCTTAACATTCTTTGTGTTTATGTATTATATAATATTATATGTTATAAATTTTTCTAACTTATCGTGGCCATACCTGCATCCATCTTTTTTGGGGTTTTGTTGTATCCCTGCTTTTCTCTATTCTTATCCATATCCCGTATCCATATACCTTATTGTGTATCCCATATCCATATCCTATCATGCTTCATAGATGACAAGACTATAATATTTCCCGACTATTAAGCGTACTTGTGTGGCATTGACCTTTCATGAGGGTTGGTACCTAAATAACAAGAATTTCTTTGGATGCCAAGATGAATTAATTAACCCCACGAAAGGATTCCCTAGTGCAAGGTCTTTAGATGTAAAATCATGTTCTTGTAGTGGTGGTGTCCTCATCAGCTTGATAGTGTCTGGTTGGATGCAACTGGTTCTATTTAATAAACATACTAGTTAAGATAGCTTCTGTTTTACATATATATGTTTATTTTATTTTGAACTAAAATTTAACTTTCCTAACGAATGCATGTCTAATTAAGTGTCTTCCTTTCAAATTTGATAGAGACTAGGACCATGCCTCGTAAAGTAAATTGTGGAATTGACTATGATGAAGATTATGACGTCTATGAAGATTACGATTATGATTCTGATGTACAAGAAAATTGTAAGTGACCCTGTTAGTTATGGCTTTCTACTTTATCGTCTCAATGGGCTGCAGATTTTACTTCAGTTGGAGCATTCCTTATTACACTTTATTTTGAGATGGTTATAAAGCTTGATTCTGGGCATTGAGTACATGATTAATAATTTGCTACTTTACTGTTTTACTATTTTACGTAACTACATAAGCTAAAAAGCATGGACTCTTTCTACATTTTCTATGTTAAGATGTTTTCAGGATTGTAGGGATGAAATCATTGGGCTTGAGTTAAAACCTTGTTGGCTTGCTGATAAGGGGTTCTTTATATGGTGATACTTATTATTAAGATTCTGAAGGCCTCTAACTAAAATAGCATCATAGGTTAAAGGGAAAGATGAAAAGGGAAGCATTGGAGCATAAATTGTAGTAGAAAACATCTGTAAAAGCAATTTTATGTCTTTCTTTCTTGTTTCCTTCTCCATCCTATCCGATCTCCCTCGTCTCATTTTTCCACTGGCCTTTGTTGTTTGGAGTTGACATTCCTTTTTTGGAACCGAAAGTTGTGACTGTTTGATGATGACACTAAAATGGCAGTATTGAATAAACAGATCTGAATGTTTCAAGTTGGTTAATTAATGTACAGGGATAAATTTATCAATTCAAATTTGATGACTACCTTCTAGTTGCTTTTTGTTTTTTTTGTTTTTTTTTGTTTTTTTTTTTTTTTTTTTTTTGATAAATGAAAAGTAGTCTTTTTTATTTGAAATTCAAACCCTCTTTATCAGAACATTCAGCCCCTTATTAAGTAACATAAAATATATATAACTGAAGTGGTATCAATAATGCCTTATCAAACTCACTTCGTACAATAAGAGGTACTCTAGTTGTAAAGACCTAATGAAACCATCACTAGAATTGAAACTTACATAGAGATAAATGTTAGGGGGACTTACGTGTAGGTTCTAATAGGTGAATTTATTGTCCCATAGGTTCTATGATAATTAATGGCTTTTTCATCAAATACTATTAAAAAAACGTCACTAATTGTTAATTTTCAACGACAATTTGAAAATTGTTACAAAAAATGTCACTAATTATAAGTTTTAGTGACAGTTTAAAAAAATTGTCACAAAAAAAGTTATAAATTTTCAACTTTCAGTGATAGTTTGAAAAATTCATCACAAAAAAAGGTCACTAACTGTAAGTTTTGGCAACAATTTATAAAAACCGTGGCAAAAAACGCACTAATTGTCAAATAGTTTTAGCCATATGCAAAAAATCGTCCCAAAAAATTATTTTTAGTGATGATTTTACTTGGACTTATTTTCAATAGGACTTGATGGGAATTCAATCTAACTATTAGGATCTATTGTTAGTTTACCATAGATATTAAATATCTAAAGTGCCCTTTTGTGTAGTGTATGGATGTTCCAATTAGCCAGTTCCATGATTTGGAAGCTAAGAAACACGAACATAGACAGATGCAGATAGGGACACAGGACACAATGATTTCCAAAAAATAGGGACACAAGCACAATGAGGACATGGAAATAAGTTTTTATTTTTATTTTGCTATGTAGATTAATCTTACATCCACAAACAATCAAAATTAACAAAATCAATCACTAATTCAATATAATAAGAAAAACTCACTCTTAAGGTAACTCATCGTTTATATCATTTTTATAGATCTATTAATTATTTAAATCTAAGCAAAAAATAATGAGCATTCAATATCTTACATCCATCAAAAGAATTAAAGAAGAGGGGGATAAAACTAGTTAGTGTGTCACAGATGTGTCCCTTGAAAACAAATTAATTAAATAAAGGGACATGCCATGTGTTGGGTCCCCCTGTGTTGTAGCCGTGTCCATGTGTCCAACACTTCTATGACACCTATTTTGAAGTGTTAGTGCTTCATAGTTAGGAACTGTTTGGTCACTTCTCTATGAAGAGGGCATGTAATATATTCAACATCAATTTGGTATTATTATTCAATGTCGTCATGAAATTTTGGATCGGTTACCAACAGGAAACCACTATATTGCCTTTTCTTTTTTCCTGTTTGGTACGGCTTATCTAAGCAATAAAATGTGGGAACGCCATTGCCTCCATTTCATTCCATTCCATCTTAGAATCATTATAAATATTATCAATTAGCTACCACCACTGTTTCTTTCTGTTACCACCCCCTTCCACCACCGCCACAACTACCACCAACACCACTACCACCACCCTATTGCCACCACTATCACTACCACCACAACCACTACATTATCACCGCTACTGCTACTGCTACCACCACCGCCACCGCCACCGCCACCACCAGAACTGCCGCCACAGCCAGCATACCACGACCATCTTACTACCACCGTCGCCATTGTCACCACCACTACTGCCACAACCACTGCCATAACCACTACCACTACCTTATCACCACTACCACCACCTTCATCAAAAACCGCACCACCACCACCATTATTGCTGCCACAACCACCACAACACCGCCACTGCCACGACCACCACGATGACCTACCGCACATCATCATCCTACTACCACTTCTATCTCCACCATTGATGCCATCGCTGCCACTACAATAACTTAACACATCCACAACTATCAACACTATTACGATCTGTATGAATTTTTAACTTGTTTTTATTAGCTTATTAAAAAAATAAATAATAAATAAAAACTTAATCCATTTCATTAGTCTAATCGGTATAACCAAACACGAGAAAGAAAATTATCATTATATTCTTATGTCATTCCATGTATGTGGGCAACCAAACAATGGAATGAGAATGGACATTTCATTCCATTCAACCTTGTATTCCATTCTCACTCTCATTTTATTCCCGCCTTCATTCCATTCATTCGTACCAAACATGCTAAGTTTTTAGTTTTTGGCATTTAGAAGGGGTCATCAAACACTGTAATCTAAGAAGCACGGATATGGATATAGATACGGATGCAGACATGGGACACGACGATTTCA
This sequence comes from Camellia lanceoleosa, assembly GCA_025200525.1. Taxonomy (NCBI): domain Eukaryota; kingdom Viridiplantae; phylum Streptophyta; class Magnoliopsida; order Ericales; family Theaceae; genus Camellia; species Camellia lanceoleosa. The sequence continues at coordinate 60,099,427 of CM045768.1, forward strand.
AAAAAATTGGGACACGGACACAGACACAGACACGGACACGGCTGGGACATAGCAAGAAAATATGTTTTCATATATTTTTATTTTCTATCTAGATTAGTATTACATCCACAAACAATTAATATTAACAAAAATAACTCTAATTCTATTTATATATTTTAAAAAAACACTTTTAAATTAACACTTATAGTATGTATTTTTTTATGGATGATCTATTAAGTATTTAAATCTAATAAAAAAATAATATACATTTGACATTCAACAAAAACACTAAAGAAAATAGGGGAAAAGACAAATTGGCATGTCCCTAGTTGTCCTCGAAGTGTCCTCTTTGTGTCTCCTAAAAATAAATTAATTAAATAAGGGGACACACCATTTGGCGTGTCCATACATGTCCCCGCCGTGTCCGCGTGTCTGACATGGATACTACACTTGTTTTGGAGTGTCAGTGTTTCATAGATTGTAACACTTTTGGGCTTCACAAATTACATTGTTACTATGGTTTGGAAAATATTTTTATATTTGTTTTAGGTCCTTAAATTTAATATCTAGTCATATTTGTTGAAAATAATTCCTCCATTATTTCTACAATTAAGAGCATCTCTGATGCAACTGCCATTTGAGCTGCTATATTAAAAAGAGCTCCAATGCAGTGCCATTCAAGTTGCCAAATTTTGGCATTGCTATATCTTGTAATCTGCCAACTCATCAACCAACTACTCCTCATCTATTCTTCTTAGGGGAAAAGAAAAAAACAAACATAACACAATATTTACTATATGCACAATATTTATTATAAGTGGAGAAAAAGAGAAGACTCACATTCACCAACCAAACACTAGACCACCATCATCGAGGATCACGCCATTGACCACCGTTGACCATTACTTGTCAATCATTGACCATCGCCAAACCACTGATTTCTCGGATCCATGAGAGAGATTGGAAGGGTGTTTCGAGGATGTGGGATTGGAAGGGGATGAGGTGTGGCAACAAGAATGGTGATTTGTGATGTGGTTTTAACCCATAAATCAATTTTGTTTTGATTCTTTGGTGTGATAATTATAGCGATTGGGAAAAATTTGAACTTTAATTTAATTTAATTGAGTCTAATGAAGTTTAATTAATTATAATTTGAGTCACGAGTTTCTCTATGCATTTCAATTTAGATCTCTGTTGGTTAATTTTCTGCATACCGATCCTCTCGGTTTGCTTGCGTCGATTCGAGCCAACTTAGGACTCAAGGACGAGACTCTCTGAGCCTAGTAGAGTGTGGTAATATGATCTTATGGTCAATCTTGTACAAATAGAATTTAATTGCATGTTGAGAGGTAGTGCAACAATTATGCGGATTTGCACGGACTCGGGCCGAATTGCTATGAGATTGAAGATGGATTCTTTAGGCTTGAGAATTATTAATTTTCGTTATTTATGTATGTTTTATTTATTATAGTTATCCTGAATTTCATGTTATTCTATCTGAAATTGTGCATTTTCGTGTCCAGAAACTATCTGATTTTTAGCTAGGGTTTTGGGAAAGCACAAAACCCTTGAACTAGAAATATAATTTTTTGGGATCCTAGAGGGCGGTGAATATCTCTCTCTCTCCCAATTGTCCTTTTTACCTCAAATAATGCATACAAACACTTGGGTTTTACTTACACCTTTCTCTTTCACCATTTGGAAATGTAGGCACATGGGCGTTTGATTGCCTTTTATATATGTGTATATATATATATGAATATGATTTTTGAATCTAGGGTGCAGTTTGAGGGTTTTCAAGATTCAATCTTAGACATTAGTACAACTTTGGTTAAGGGTTAACCTAGGGTTAGTTTAGGGTTTTGGGGGTTGGATTAGAGGAGGTGAAGCCCTCATTTCAGCCAATTCATCCCCCAAAACGTTACTCTTCTCTCTCTTGAATTCTCTCACAAAACCCTTGCCTTGATCCTTGTTTGTCTAAATGAGTGAGTGTTCTTGTGTTTTTAGGCTTAGAACCTTATTTTAAGGAGTGATTAGAAGACTTGGAAGTGGTTTTTAGTGTGTTTTGAAGATCAAAGTTGACGGACAAAGCTTGTTCTTTGAACATCTCTCCCTTTTCTACCACATTTCCTCATTATTTGTTTGAAAGCTTCAAATAAAGGTTGGGGTTTTCTCATCTCTTGCTTAGAAAGCATGCTAGGATTTTTATTTCAAAATTTATGACATGATTTTATCTGTGGAAGCATGATTAGCGTGTATTTGTTGTAAATTATGAGTTATTTAGTTGATTTATGCCTTCTTGAGACACTTTTAAGTTAGAGTTCGATTTTTGCATTGAAATCTCTAAAAGTGTTCTTATTATGCAATTTCACGAACTTTGAATACAATATTGTCATACCTGTAGACGCGCCCGTGGGCTTCACTCTACAGTTCGGACTCGATTTGTGTCGGTTCTAAATCTGAACCAAAGAGTCCAAATCCGGCAAATCGTTTGAGAAAACAGATTTTTTTGAAAAGTAGTGCCAAACATGGACTGCTTTGCCCGGATTCTGAGTCGCCACCTAAATATTTTTAATTGGGAAATTTAGGAAACCACGACTCGGTCTAGAAATACCGTCAAATCATCACCAAAGTGGTCTTGGCTCGAGCTTGGGTGCGATCGGGAAGGTCAGCTATGAGCACCCCTTTCGCCGGTCAGAAGCCGGCCTCTACTAAGTGATATCCGTTTTGAAAACATTATGCGTTCTTATTACGGTTATTAACCTAAATTACTATGTGATCTTTAACACAAAAGTATAGACTAGATCGCCTAACTTGAAATAAACATTGCATATCCGTTTTGTCTCGAAAAAGCAGCGTTAGATTTCTTTTGCTACTTTCACAAGTAGGCTAAAATACAGTTTCAACGAGTTGTTCCAACTCGGGCAATCCAACCTCCACCCACAGGCATTCAAATAGTTTATCATGTAAGCAACTAGCCGCATGGTAAGCCTACTATCATAGTAAACATTCACCGCATGCGATATGCTAAAAGCGTAAACACTTACATCGTACTCGCACCAAACAAAAGCGGTTAGCAAACATGCATGACCTAGTTCATGTTGAGTGGCTAATGCAACACAGTAATGCAATCTAGAGTAGGCTCGGCTAACCTAAACATGGCATGTGAAATGCGAGTAGCATGTATTCAATTTGGAAATTGAAAGTTACGATGCGGTTTGTATGATGTCTGAGGCGGTGCATGTAAACAAATGCATGAATGCACACATGCATTGCATAAGGTATGCTAAAGTGAGCGTGCCTTAATCTACCATAGCGGTAAATAAAAGGGATAGAAAGAAGTGGGGATTGGAAGACATGCACCCACTCACGCACTTAATACAGTTGCGCCCTCGCTCGGAGGGACGAAAGAATAATATCTGAGAACCGAATAATTAATTGACTATCCTGGCTAATTAAATATTACAAATCAATTAAATTAAATAAATAAACTAATTAATCTATTTAGCGATAAATGCCTCGGAAGGAGGGTGTTGCCCGCGTGTGCCGGGACTCGCTCGGAGGCTGCTTTGCCCGTGCAAGTGTGCCTCTGTGTCCTCTGCTCCCCTTCTCTGAAAATTCCCAAAACTTGAGTGCCTCTCGAGCAGGGGAACTTCATAAGGCGAGGCGAGGAGCTACCGGCTAAGGAAGGAAGCCACCGGCCACTGATTTCATTATCGTGCCAAGAGGCGACCGGTACTAAAAAGTGCCGATCGACCCTTTATCCTACTGAGAACACCTGCAATGAGAGGAAACCAAAGGCAAGGCAATGCAAATCAAAGCATGTATGCACCAAGCACATCCCTCATCATGCTATGGACTCAAGAGGGCATGTGCCTCGATTCAGGACCATCAATCGCGCATTTCCATGCGTGATGATCCTAGAACCAAGAATGCACCTTCACTTTCAAATGTATGCAAAACACATAGGCACAAAAGAATTACCAAACCTCTATCAAACTCACTTCAAGAGGCTTGGTATGCATGTTAATGTGGTGCAATCCTAAGCATGTCATCTAGGATGCAAGATGGACAATATGAAGCATTTATGCAAGCATACAAACAAGCATATAAAACAAGCATGCAATCCAATGGCATAATGGACCTAGACATGAATTAGGCAACCTAAAAGGCCTAGATCAGTGGCCAACATGCCTAGAAAATGAGACCAAATGCACACACACATATGCAAGTGTTAAGGCCCAAGACTTAGGCAAACCAAAGCAATTCTCATGCATACTTAAAGAGGCCAAACATGGACTAATAGCATGCATTTAAAGCTCTGAAATTCATGTTAATCATGATGCCAAATCATGCAATAGAGCATTCAAACAAAGCATGCAAATGGCCTGGGCTTAAAAGCAAGTCAATAGGGCATTAAACCACACTTAACACAATCATACATGGCAATATTCAAGCCCTTAAAGACAAAGTTTTAACACATAAAACTAAGCCTAAATGACCACCTAGATGGCATCTAGGAAGCATGGAATCTAAGGCATGCAATAAGGCCTAAACATAGAGCACTTAACACAAGCTCTTAAAAGCATTAACAAGGCCACCAAGGCAATCAAACAAGCATGTATGAAGAATGAAATGGCATGCTAGATGGTTCCAACCATCAAAATAAAAGCAAGCATGTCATACTACAAATTCATGCTTTTGAGGCCAACAAGCCAAATACAAAGAGGCTACCAAATACATGCCAAGATTAGCCAAAATAGCTATGGACAGAGCTAAATCATGGCAAAATAAACTACAAGCTTCACAAATCTAAGCTTAAAACATGCTAGAAAATAGGGCAAACAACCTAGGCATGTTAAGGCATAAAAGAGGCATTACAAGGCAACTATACTAAGCATGTATAGGAGACCAAAACCGACTTGAAAACATGTTATATCATGGCAATATAAGCATGGAAAACAAGCCAAACATGCTCAACACACACTCAAACATGAAGCTCATAAGGAAGCAAATTTGTCCTTTTCAAGGACATCAAGGAGAGGGGTGGCCCTCTCCTTCTTGAGACTTCAAGGCATGCTCTTCTGCCAGAAATCCCTCAAGATTTAGGTGGTGAAAAATCTAAGACCAAGTCTCGGATCTCTCCAAAATAGCACAAAGGGACCTTTTCCAAGGTCTAAAGGGTCAAACCTCCCAAACCACAAAACACTCTTAATATACAATGAAGAGGGTTCAAAATCAGAACTTTTTTGTGTTATATGCTAAGCTCAAAAACTATTTTAAAGCAAGTAAAAATAGAGTGCAAAAATGGGGAATAAAGGGTAGTTTTGCTTACCCTTGTAGCCTTCTTCACAAAGGTTGTGGTTGATGCTTCCTTGAGCTCAAAATCTGTCAAGAACCTCCAAGAACGACCTCTAGAACCTGGGTTGCAAGGAGAGGGTGAAACACTAGGTGTTTTAGTACAATAGTGTGAACTAAACACCTAGTGTACTAAGAAAAAGAGATATGATATATGTATCTAACTTAACCTAAAACGAGCTCGGCTCTCTAACAATGTCTAATGCTCGAAAATGCTAACCTAAATCAAGAGGAGAGCTTTCCTCTTATAGAACTTGTAATGACTTACAAGCTAAGCCAACAAGACTCATCCCTCCATACCGTGTATGGAGGGAAATAATCTCTCAAAAGGCTGAAAATATCTCGAGAAAGCAAGTGCCACGATGGTTAATTTGGGCAAATTGGTCATTCGCCCAAAATAGTGCCGCCAGGCACAAAATAGTGCCGACAGGCACTATATAGTGCGGTGACAACTTCTGACCAGCGGTGGCCTCTAGCCCGGCCGGTGGTGTGTGGGATGCCTCACAAAGCATTCCACCTGCTTCCAAAGCAAAACACAAGTGTTTGGTGCAAAACCAAACACAAGCGGTCAAGATGGGAGGTCTGGCGAGGCGTGGCGAGAACTCAGGAACTCAAGCGAACACAAACATGGATAATCACCGAGTGTTCCAGCGGTGGCGTCAAGTCTTGAGGCCGGTCAAAAATGGGGTGTCTCTGATTTGCCCCTCTTTGTGAGAACTCGAAAGTCATAACAATAGCGGAGTGAATGTCAAAGCCGAGGCGACCCATTTTTGACAAGGAGACTCGAACAAACATACAAAGTACAAATGGTTGAACTACTTAGTGCCTCACGTATCCTTAAGGAATCAAACCAGCGTAGTTCATGCGGGAGGCACACATGCCAAGGACAAGATATATCGCCCGTGGCGGGGGCAAATACTGTGAAAAATGCAAGCCGAGCATAACTTATGATCATGCAAAAGAAAGGCGTAATGAAGCACACATCGGCAGTTATAAGCTAACATGCAATAGTCTACACTACAATGTAGAAAGGATGTAAGAAATTATGCAATTCTCAAAGCGTCTCACTCGAAGAGATACAATACTGTGCGACTCGTCCGGTTCCACCGGTAAATGAGCCCGTACATACAATATCGTGCTGAAAAGAAAGCAAACTTAGCGGGTACAATATGATTAACAACATGCATGTCATATGCAATGTGAATCTTGAATGATATGCAATATATACAAAACTATGTATAGATGATGCAAATGAAAATGTAGTGCAATTAAAACTAAATGCAAACTACATGCGGGGCAATTGAATCATGATTCAATCATGGCGGTTGAAACCACACAAATGTCAAATAGATTGATGGAGGTGACAAGTCCGTCTCCCATAGAGCGATGTCGATCTATGAGTACCCATACGGACAACAAGTATTGGGTGGATTGACATAAGTGGGAGTAACGACCCGTGACGAAAGAACAATGATCCTAATGGGATGCAACAATTACACTACAATGTAATGGAAATGGATAAATGATACAATGGATATGGCAGCGGGCCAAACCAAATCTTACTAGGAAAGGCATATACGCATACAAACCATGTCTAACCACGAAGCGGTGCCGCTACCCTCAGCTTCGGACACAAAAGCTCGTGATTTGTGTTTTGACCGAAAAATATGGGCACATACGGACCAAGCTCAACTTGGAAGGCGCAAGCCATAGGTGGAAGAATCACGGTGGATGCATGCAACTAAATGCGATCGAGGTGGATACAATGGACATGGCACGCGGGTCAAACCAAGGCTTGCCTAGGAAAGGCATGTCCGCTTACAAACCATGTCTAACACAGAAGCGGTGCCGCTACCCTCAAGGCTCGGACACAAAAGCTCGACAAGCGTGCCCGACACGAAAAATATGGGCACATCCAGACCAAGCTCAACTTGGAAAGGCGCAAGCCATAGATGGAGGTGATGCAATGGATGCCGCATAAGCTAAATGCAATGGAGGTGGATACAATGGATATGGCAGCAAGGCCAAACCAAGTCTTGCCTAGAAAGGCATGTACGCATACAAACCATGTCTAACCTGAAGCGGTGCACGCTTCACCCTCAAAACTCGGACAAAAGCTCGACAAGCGTGGCCGACACGAAAAATATGGGCACATACCGGACCAAGCTCAACGGAAAGGCGCAAGCCATGGAAGTGATGCAATGGATGCAATAGCTAAATCGATGAATGTGGATACAATGGATATGTACGCGGGCCAAACCAAGTCTTGCCTAAAGGAAGGCATGTCGCATACAAACCATGTCTAACACGAAGCGGTGCCGCTACCCTCAAGGCTCGGACACAAAAGCTCGACAAGCATGCCGACCACGAAAAATATGGGCACATACCCGGACCAAGCTCAACTTGGAAAGGCGCAAGCCATAGATGGAGAGGTGATGCAATGGATGCCGCATAAGCTAAATGCATTAGATATGGATATTTCTGAAAATGCATGACATATGCACTATACTACAATGATGATGCCGACATATGCATGTGTGTTGTTTTTTTTTGAAATGCAATGCATGACATATGCAATATTTACAATGATGACAATGCATGTTGATGCAATAGCTCGATTGCGATTTTCCTATCTTACCAACGGGCGATACACTAGGTTGGTTCGATATCGAGTTGAGGCGTGAACCGCCGCCTCAACCTATGGGGCTTCCATCCTGATTTCAAGCGGGGTTCATCCTGGGTATTTAAACCGGACTTTAGTCTCGGAAATTCGAACCTTTGCGTTCTAGGCATAAGTCGTTCAAACTCTAGTTTTCACGTCAGTTGGTCTTCTAGGAACTCACATAAGCAGACGGTGGCTTTGCGGACCACCGAAAGTCGTTAAGACACGACAAACACCAAAGGTGCACCTTGAGGATTTAAGGTCTCTAGGCGGGATGTATGATGTATGCATGACAATGCATGTTTTTGAAATGCGGCATGTGCTTTGAATGCATGATAATGCAAATGGCGGGTTTAAGGTCTCCGGACCTAGGGGCAGCGATGGTGGTGCGCTAAACAATGCGATGGAATGCATGCCAAATGCAATGAGGTGCACACCTTAATGCACCGGAGGTCTTTCACCTCCAGGATTTAAGGTCTCCTAGGCCGTGCGTGTTTAAGGTCTCGCCCGGGGGCAAGCTGTTACGATTACTCAAGTGCATGCAATGCAAATGAGGCGTCGTGTCTCGAAGATGGAAAATGATGTGCAAAGCGAGGCGTCGTGCCTCGAGGCGCAATGAAATGCGAAATGAGGCACCGTGCCTCATTTGATGGAAAATGAAGCACAAAGCAGGCGTACATGCCTCGAGATGCAATGAAATGCGAAATGAGGCACACGCCTCATTTGATGGAAAATGAAGTGCAAAGCGAGGTGTCGTGCCTCGAGATGCAATGAAATGTGAAATGAATGTGACGAGTACACTTTAATGCAGAAGGTCTTGCACCTCCAGATTTAAGGTCTCTGGACCGTGCGTGTTTTAGTCACCGGACCGTCGTGTTCGGTCCTTGGGACGCATGGAAAATGAAATGCAAAAGCAAGCGCGTGGGTAGCACACCTCACGGGACTCAAAATGAAATGCAAAATGAAGCGGTATGACCGCATGCCATATGACAATGCAAAAGCGGTGCAAATGCAAAGGGCGTGCAAGATAGCGTGATCTGATCTGGCGAGAAATCACGATGGATGCGGCGTAGCAGGGGCAACTTTTGAATCTCTGTAAATGACAAAAGGATACAAGGATATAATCTGCTTCAATTTGAGTGCCACACACGAAGACATAGTCCGAAGTCGAAGCGAGGTCGGTTGAACTATCGGAGATGCACTTTATTTCTTTCTTGAGCTATGAAGACCCAAACCCCTCAACTTGACTAAAAATGGCCTTGGGAACACCATCGGCTGGGTGAGGTAATCACTGGTGCCACCGGTGGCTGAGCTCGTGTCGGCACAAAAATGTGCGGCAAGCACAAAATAGTGCCGCCGGCCAAAAATATTGATCGAGCGATTTTGACAATTTGCCTCGGGTCTTTTAAAATAGGGTTCCAAACCCTATTCTAATCACTTCCTCCGTTGAAAATTCTTCCTCTCTCTCTCTAGAGTGTTTTCTCTCACTTTTTCAGCGATTTCCGCGTTTCACGCCCGTTTAAATACGTCGATCAGCGTATACCTTGGCGTTTGAACACTGAGCCGAATATTTCTCCATTTCGGTGTCCCTTTTCGCTATTTTACCTTTTGGGACTTGTTCCTCGATTTTCTCTTCATTCTTGTGTCTTTTCACATTCCGACCCTTAGCCATTTCCGACCCTCTCGGGGTTGACTTTGTCAGTTGACTTTTCATATTAGGCCCATTTTTCATTTTCGGTCATTTTCCACTATCATTATCCATGGCGAGCGATGTTCCACATGTCGGGACTCCCCGGACCATGAGATGGACCGGTCGAGCTTCTCCATTGACGGCGCCCGTTCGATCCGGCGACCTATCGCCGGCCATCCCGTGCTACCACCGATGGACTCCGCCACTTCGCGGCTTTGTGAGTTTTGGACCCGAGCTTTTCTTTGCTGTGAGCGCCTCCCACTTGTCTGCTGGCGCCACCGAGGTAACATTCTCGTCTTTTATTTTCCGCAATGTAGGATTTCACATCAGTGCCATAATTCTTGAACCCATTAAGCGCTTAGTTACGATGTCTTGTATTGTAGTTGATTGTGAACAAATTCTTGCCATCACTGTTTAGGACCGGCACATGCACACACACTACACTAGTCTGAATCACCCAAACACATAGCACACATTGTCTTTGCCGATTCGACACCGGCGCTTATTTGATCTGGCTTCCGCATGCTAGATTTGCACAAAACTATACCAACTGCGGACACATTACACGTTGTAGTTCTTGAAACATACCGAGATCGGCTTCTATTTGAGCGTCGAAAAGCACACACACCTTTGTTTTACACCAATCCTCTTAGAACCTTGGCATGTCCTGAAGTAGCCCACCAGTAAGTGAAACCCGATATCTGCTTGATTTGAAAAATGTGCACACCGTACCGTGTCTGCGCCATACCAACCTGCTGACACATCACGGTAGTCCACTGATACACTGAAGCCGATATCTGCTTGAATCTGAAAAATGTGCACATGCAGGTGTTTATTTGGAGCATCTAAAACCTGTGGCCCTTCGGGTTTGTAGTTTACTATGAGCACAAGCACCGGTTTCTGTTTGAATTTTAAAATTTGCCGCATACCGGTTGTACCAGCGCATATCTTCATATGGCTTTGCAATTTCTTGATTCTGAGAGTTCCCATACTCTCATGGTATGGGAACATTACATCATGGTGAAATGCAGTGCCGATCTGATTAATTAGCGCATTGTGGATCGGGCGGCGGTACCTTCTGCGAGGACTTTCCGGACTCTCTACTGCGGACCTCTTCTTGCCGCTCTGGCGAAGGTGGTGGGACACCACCGATTCTTTTCATCTATCGGCGGCAGGGACATGGCGATGACCCTTTCGACTTCTCGATGCTCCGCAGCATCGGGGTGAAGTGATCGATCCCTTTGACACGAACATGGGCGAGTGGATCGCGCTTCGAGTTTATTTGCTCGGCGGCGCCGCCGCTTGTTCGTCGAGGTTAAGTCGCTATTCTGGTTTGAGGTGCGATTTAGTCACGGACTATCTTTGGTGGGCCAGCTCCGATGACCGAGGCTGAGAGGTATGCCGCGGCTTCCTCATGTTTTTGCTAAGGACCACCCTATTGCCGACCGAGGCGAACAGGTGCCTCTCTGCCTCCTCGGCGCCTTTGGTGGGCGTCCAAGCGGATTGTCTTGATATGGGGTGGTGCGGCTCACAGCCACCCTTTGCGGCTACATGAGCTCAGTCTCCGTGGCGTGAGCGATTGCTCGAGACTCTTGGCGAGCACAGGAGGTATGTCTTCTTCTCTGCATTTCATTTACATTCGTACTTTCTACTCTGTACCTTTGCACCTTGTTGTCATATCTGTACACCAGCACACATATACCTTTATCTTGTTGTACCTTTGTTCTGCTGTACACCTGCTCAATACCTCTGTACAACACAGCTCTGTTATTTACCTTTGTACGTACTCTGCTTTATTACGATAATCGTCTTGGCGTCTGTTTTGCATTGTGGGTGTATGCCTACTTCCCAGTGGAGCGATCTGGGAGGCGGAGACCCTCAGTGGTCGTCCTTCTCTCGCCGTTATGATGGGCGATGTGTCCGGAGGCCGGGACACTTTAGCTTCTTCCGCCATTTCTTTGACACCATCACCCCACTGAGGTATGTTTTACTTACCGATCCGTTTTAAACCGCTTTCAAGCGTACATTTCTATATCGATAGATAATCAAGCGTATTTCATTTTGGTCACTGGCGTAGTGGGCTCCACTCCCGGTGATCTGAGATAGGTATCTTTGGCGCCACGAGACCTCGCGCTGGGATTCTCTGGAGGCGATGCATCGGGCACTGGTACAGGTGGCGCTTCTTCGTCGAGACCACAGGATTGCGGGCGAATAGTTCGATCGACCTCCCGGCACATGAGGGACAAGAGGTTTTACGTGCAGCGGATGGAGGACTATACCCTTTGGGCCGTAGATGTAGATGCCTCTGAGGCGAGGCGACTATTAAATGCGTCCGGACCTTCTTGATCTGCCTCTGGCGGGGCTCGAGTTGATCGATGAGACCAGCGGCGCCCGGCCGGCGAGAACGAGGCGGGCGGGGCCATCCTGAGAAGGCTCGAGCTGTGGCGGAGGGTCTGAGAGGGGCGAGGGCGGCTGGCCGCTTGCCTACTATGTTGACATCTGAGGCGAGTGGAGACCTACAGTCCTTTTGCTCCTCCTCCATTGGTCATGGATGGCCGGCATTCAGACTTGCCTCGATGCGTATCACTTGTATTTGCATCTTGCATTTGTTATTTCATTTCGGTTTATTGAGATATCACAAAATCTTGATATACTTAATACTTTTTGCGGGCTTCTTCGAGTATACCCGTCGATCGGTGGGTGAATGCCTCCTGATGGGGATCTTTGCGGCGGACTCTTGGCGCTCTGGCCGTCTCGGCTTGCCGGTATCTCTGACCACGATCTCAAATCATACTTTGTTCGCTGTCTGCTATCGGCACAAGAATCGATGAAGCGCTCACGGTTTTCACTGCTGTACTCATACTGCTTGCATTCTATCTTGATAAAGCGCTCACGGCATTCACACCTGTACTCGCCTGCTGCATTCTATCTTGATTCACTGCTCACGGCATTCACACATTGTACTCATACACTGCATTCTTCATTGATAAACTGCTCACAGTTTTCTGATTTGTTTGTTCTTTGTATTTTTGACCTCCTTTCGATCCCTCGATGGCGACACTACTCGGTGGGCCTCTGTCTCTACTAAGGATGGTAGGATATTCCCTCGTACCGAAGGGGGCGATCACGTGGGGAAGCGATTCACGAAGCTCGATTCGGCGATGGTGAGTCGGAGGCGAGGGGAGTCGATTCTTGGAGAGGCAAGAGATAGCTTCGAGCTCGGGCTCCGGCGTTGTGATCCGCGATGCTTTTGCTTACGCGGAAGAGGCGAGGCCGACCCTTAGGCATGAGGCCTCTGTGATGATGATGATTTTTTTGCTTCTTTTCCTTATTTCTTTTCTTGTACTTTTCTCTTTTTGGTAGATAGAGTACTATATGCTTTGCCTTGACGAGTTTTCTTTCAAAACTATGTCTTTGGAAAGATTACATATAAAACAAACTTTTGTCTAAAAGAGTGTTATATCTGTATGTCTGCGTATACTGCACATTTCATACTTTGCATCGCATTGCATCATACTACACCTCAAATGTAAATGATATTGATTTGTGTCGACAATTGAACACTTACCTTTGTGATAATCAAATAACCAACCAACTAAGCGACAGCAGCTCATACAAACCATTGCTCAATCCGAACATATAGCCCATACTCTGCGAGGATTGGGGCTACATCTGACTGCGATACAATACTGGGTTCGATACGCACAGCAAACCTTAAATGAATAACAATCGACAAAGCGGATCACAAAAGCGTCACGGTTGCGGTTGAAACACCCTCGGATGCCTCAAATCTTCCATTTCCTTTTCTTGCTTTGCGGATGTAAAAACGGCCTGGCGTTACGAAACCGCAGCAATTGCCTTTTGGAAGAGGATGGGTTTTCAGCGGGTATCGAGCCTACCACAGACCGCGGCGAGGCAGACTCAAGCGAAGAAACAAAAGGCACGCGACCTAGCACAGAGACACATTAGTAAGAGACTTAAAGCCAAAATTGAGACCAACAAATCAAAAGACACGACACAGAGCGTGTTTAAAAAGACCTCAAATTTCGAGGCAGTTCCTCGGGTAGGTTTCCACCCCGATTTGCGTGATTCTCACATCACTTTCGACCCTCGAGCTGGTTTTTCTCACAAAAAACCCTTCTCTCACTTTTCTCTCAACTTACTCCTCTCTATTCTTTATTCTCTCGTTTTGCATCCCTCCAGGGTGAATAGCCAAGTGAATAGGAAGTTCTTGAGTTCATGCAAACCGACTAGCTCAGTGGCTATTTCTTCAGTAGATGGGGGTGCCTTTCTGAAGTGCATCTTGTGATGGGGAAAACGGGATACAGCTCAAGCTGTGCCCCTAGTTTGATTATTTTGACCATTTTTGTTTTTCTCCTTAAAAGCAGGTTTGATCAAAATGAGAGTTGGATTAACACACTTATTCAATTTTGATTTGAAAATCATGCGAATCGGGCTTTGAGCCTTGAAAATTCTCCTTTTGGGGTCCAAACATGGTCCAATTTTGAAAATGGGATAGTTTTAGAAAGTAAGTCAACCTCGTGAAAATTTTTCAAAAACTATTTTTGCAAACAAAGCGATGCTCAACGAGCACGAAACTTACCCTCGAGATATGCAACCTCGGATCGGAGGTAATGGAAAATCGCCCTTAGCTTGAAGGGGAATATGAGCAACGGAAAGTTGCCCTAGTTTGAATGGTAACTTAGGGCAACTTTTGGACCACGGATGGCAATGGGTAGCGGAAAGTTGCCTTGTTTGGATGATGCGCGGCATCTTTGCATCACTCCTTATTGATGTGATCGGACCCTCGGATAGGAGAAGTCGAAGATGGCTTGAATCAATATATGGACACAATCACACAGGAGGTGTTGGTGGTTGGGCTCAAGAAAATTGATCATGCAATTCCGGTAGTTATAGAGGCGTCGGATTAGGAGGCAAGTGACCAAAACCATGGCATGGACTAAGGCAGCTATAAGCGTTGAAATTTGGACTTCAAGGCGAAGTTGCCTACGTATCCCAAACATGGGAATCAAGCCTTACGTAGTTCCGGTTAAGGTACACTCGGGTATTTTAACCTTCACTATTTTTAAGCTCTAACTTTTGCCAAGGTGCCCAATGCGGGTTTTCGACCTTGCGAGCTATGTTTTTCGTTTTCATTCTTTTTCTTTTTCTTTTTTTTCTTTTTTGTTCTTCTTCTTCTTTTTTGTATCTTGTATTGTATCTTTTTTTTCTTTTTCTTTTCTCTTTTTCTTTTTCTTGCTCTAACTTTTGCCTGGGTCGCCCTTTCGGGTTTTCGGCCCAGCGAGCCTCTCAAAGGGTAGAAGTGTTATCAAGTCCATGTCAAATGGTTTTGAGATTGAAGCCTTCCGTATCCAGGAGAGTGGTACATTGATTTGCAAGAGGACTCATCCTCGGCTCTTGAGCACATCGACATTTTGCCCCTTAGTTGAGGTGTTCTGTTCTAACTTTGCAAGCTTCTTCCGGCGAGTCGACCTTCTGATCGACTTTGGTGCCTCATGTTCGGCTGCTTCAAATTGGGCCATACTGGCGTTTACGGTAATTGATTGCTTGGACATTGAATGAATTCAGTTGAACAGATAGATTGAACTATAGAGTGAGAACAATCCTAAGGCTGCACATTCTCAAGAGCAATTCCACACGAGTCTTCACAAGTCTGCGCCAAAACATTTGTTTTTGAAAGTTTTTTTAAAGAGGCGATAAAATCGCTTTCATGTGAAGATAGTGTGGAACCGATGCAGGTCGAGCAGGGTCCTTCTCAAATTTTCATGTGACAAAGCGTGATTCCATCCATTAACGACAGCATGCCTCTCTTTCTCTCAAAGTGATCAAAATTTTGCAAAAACCGAGAATTCCTTCCTCTTTGTTTTCTACAAGTGTTCAAAAAAGTTTTGAAAAACTTAAGTCAAAGCAATAATTTTTAGGGCACAAGAGCGGTGAATGTGTTGTCACCCCATTCAATTTTCGGCACAACTAGCCCAATACAATCGATAAACATGGAAGCTTGCAGTGGCAGCGTTTTCATTCAAGTTTCGGTGTGAAGCGGCTCCACGCGGAGGGACCCAAGAAAACAAAAAGAAGCAATTTACAAAACAAAAGCGGTGCGAGGCAACAACCAGTCACCTAGTATTCTATACAAAAGAGGGTGACTCATTACAATTAGATGACCCTTAAGCAAAAGGATCGACTCAAAACAATGAGGCAGACTCAAGACAAAACACAAAAGTGACTCGATACCCAAGTCGGGATTTACAAAATTAGCATCGGCGGTGCTCAAAATGCGCGCCAAACGCCATATCCAAAATGTACGAGATATTGCCCGCGAGCTTGAATCTCAATTACATACTCATGATGTCGGTGTCCTCGTGTCTGTGTCCTCACAATCCAAGAACTCTGTAGTGGTGACTTGGCCAAGTAGGCGGAGGATGACCTTGTTATCAATCAAATCCTGTACCTCATGGCGAGGCGGAAGCAATTGTCGATGGCATGGCGGTGATGATGGTACGCAAGATCTTGGTGGCATCATTTCTTTGGAAGGGCTTGGGAGCGACCTAGGATCGAGGGTGTGAGATACCCTTTTGGCTAAAATGAAGTGCCCTGAACAGCGGCATGTAGAGGATGGAAGGCCTGCGCCCTCGGGGCAAGTACTTGAATCTGAGGACTCTTGCTAGATGCACTAGCGAACGTTGTGGTGCGACCTTGGGTTTGATCCTTTCGGATGCAGTGGGAGTGGGAAGAATCTTCTTGGCATGACAGGCCTATCCGGTTCTCTGATTGGAACCGCCCTCGAGCGGTAGGAAAACGTCATCCACACTTTTGGTTACAATCGCGGATACCGTTGTTTGCTCATTCCTCCGCTTCAAAGCCTGGGCCACAAAGAATTTGTTCCAGAGGTCGGCCTCGGCCTTTACTTTGTCTTGCCTCGCCTCACCTGGTGAGAGGTTTGGGTTGGTCTTGGTACATCATCGTTGTGGGTGGAGGTCATCTCCGTGATTGAGCTCGATCACAATCCGCCCCGATGTCGGGGCTCTGGGGTTCGAAATTACATCTGCAACCGGTGCAGGTTGACATTCAGTAGGCGAGATCCGCCACGGACCTCTGAGATCGCCTATCATCCCCATTAACTTCGAATGTAGTGGGTTCATGAGCTGATAGAATTGAGGTCAGTTGGGTGTCTACGGGCGACCTAAGCGGGTCGCGGCATGTCAATGATAGCCTCATCTTGTGGGGTGGTTCCTTGACTTCACGGCCGTCATGACCACAATCTCTTAAGTTACGCATTATGTTTGGTGCCTCGAGGAGAAGACACTAGGCATTACGACTTGACTCTCAATCTCTGGCTGAAGCGGAAAACAAGCGACATTTAGCCCTAATCGGATCAAGCACGGGTGTAGTCAAACAATCGCACTCCACTGAACACTTGTTCCCGGTCAACATCCGAATCAGATCGATACCCACAGGATATAATCGATTCTCAAAAACATCGACATCGGTGCCCTCGATATTCTTAAACTTCATAAATTTGTATATGTTCCTGTAGAAGTTACTCTAAAGCACATAGCAGATAAATGAGCCAATACACCCCTATGTTGGGGTAGGGTTTCCCTGTCCTATTTTGTCGAGCTAGGGTTTCACTATATGCGCAGGTTTCAAACAACCTAAATCGGGTAAGCAACCTGTCCTAGTTTGGAATGGTCACTATAGATTCGACTATGCACTAGGTCGAATGGTCAAGGGTGCCCAGAAACCAGGGTTTGTGTTCCCATCTTGGCGAGCCATAACCTTCGACCTTATGGACATGCCTTGACAAGACAAGCCTCCAAGAAACGCTCAGAATAGCGGATGGCCAACACGGTGTCCTAGGCGCACTAATGCACATGCAATGCAAAGAAACACATAAGTGTAGTCAAAAGCAGGATATCCGAGTTGAGTCAGCTTTCTAAAATCCCAGTAGTCGCCTGAAAGCGCGCGCGTGGGCTTCACTCTGATTCGGACTCGATTTGTGTCGGTTCTAAATCTGAACCAAAGAGTCCAACTCGCAAATCGTTTGAAAACCGATTTTGAAAAGAAGTGCCAAACATGGATGCTTTGCGGATTCTGAGTCGCCACCTAAATATTTTTAAATGGGAAACTTAGAAACCACGACTCGGTCAAGGCCACACGTCCGCTATAACCAAAGTTGACTTGGCTCAGGAGCTTGGGTACGATCGGGAAGGTCATTTATGAGCATTCTCTCGCCGGTCCAAGACCCCTCTACTAACCGTGATATCCGATTTTGAAAAACATTACGTTCTTATTCCAAGTTATTAGCCTAGATTACTATGTGATGCGACAACACAAAAGTATAGACTAGATCGCCTAACTTGGAAATAAACATTGCATATCCGTTTTGTCTCAAAAACGTGTTAGATTTCTTTTGCTACCGCAAGTAGGCTAAAATACGGATTTCAACGAAGTTGTTCCAACTCGTGCAATCCAACCTCCACCCACAGCATTAAAATAGTTTATCATGTAAGCAACTAGCCGCATGGTAAGCCTACTATCATGGTAAACATTCACACGCATGCGATATGCTAAAGCCGTAAACACTTACTCAGACTACCAAAACAAGAAACTGGTTAGCAAACATGCATGACCTAGTTCATGTCGAGTGGCTAATGCAACACAAAAGTAAATGCAATCTAGAGTAGGCTCTAACCCTAAACATGGCATGTGAAATGCGCGAGTAGCACGTATTCAATTTGGAAATTGAAAGTTACGATGCGCTTTGTATGATGTATCGAGCCCTGCATGTAAACAAATGCATGAATGCACACATGCATTGCATAAGGTATGCTAAAGTTAAACGTGCCCTAATCTACCATAAGCGGTGTAAATAGAAGGGAAGAAAGAAATGGGGATTGAAGACATACACCCACTCACGCACACTTATTACGATTATGCCTCGCCGAGGGACCGAAGAATAATATACGTAACCGAATAATTAATTGACTATCCTAGCTAATTAAATATCACAAATCAATTAACTTAAATAAATAAACTAATTAATCTATATAAGCGATAAATGCCTCGGAGGAGGGCCGACCGCTGCAGCCGGGACTCGCTGAATCAGACCGCCGCAAGTGTGCCTCTGCTTCTCTGCTCTCCTTCTCTGAAAATTCCCAAAACTTGGAGTGCCTCTCAGAGCACCGGGAACTTCACCGCCGAGGCAGGAGCTACCGCTAAGGAAGGAAGCCACCGCCTGAATTTCATTATCGGCTAAGAAGCGGCAAGGCACTAAAGAGTGCCGATCGCCCTTTATCCTCCAGAACACCAGAATCGGCAAAGAAGCAGAGGAAACCAAAGGCAAGGCAATGCAAATCAAAGCATGTATGCACCAAGCACATCCTCATCATGCTATGGACTCAAGAGGGCATGTGCCTCGATTCCCGGACCATCAATCGCGCATTTCCATGCGTGATGATCCTAAGAACCAAGAATGCACCTTCATTTTCAAATGTATGCAAAACACATAGGCACAAAAGGTACCAAACCTCTATCAAACTCACTTCAAGAGGCTTGGTATGCATGTTAATGTGGTGCAATCCTAAGCATGTCATCTAGGATGCAAGATGGACAATATGATGCATTTATGCAAGCATACAAACAAGCATATAATACAAGCATGCAATCCAATGGAATAATGGACTTAGACATGAATTAGGCAACCCTAAAAGGCCTAAGATCGGGCCAGCATGCCTAGAAAATGAGACCAAATGCACACACACATATGCAAGTGTTAAGGCCCAAGACTTAGGCAAACCAAAGCAATTCTCATGCATACTTAAAGAGGCCAAACATGGACTAATAGCATGCATTTAAAGCTCTGAAATTCATGTTAATCATGATGCCAAATCATGCAATAGAGCATTCCAAACAAAGCATGCAAATGGCCTAGGCTTAAAGCAAGTCAATAGGGCATTAAACCACACTTAGCACAATCATACATGGCAATATTCAAGCCCTTAAAGACAAAGTTTTAACACATAAAACTAAGCCTAAATGACCACCTAGATGGCATCTAGGAAGCATGGAATCTAAGGCATGCAATAAGGCCTAAACATAGAGCACTTAACACAAGCTCTTAAAGCATTAACAAGGCCACCAAGGCAATCAAACAAGCATGTATGAAGGACTGAAATGGCATGCTAGATGGTTCCAACCATCAAAAATAAAGCAAGCATGTCATACTACAAATTCATGCTTTTGAGGCCAACAAGCCAAGTACAAAGAGGCTACCAAATACATGCCAAGATTAGCCAAAATAGCTATGGACAGAGCTAAATCATGGCAAAGTAAGCTTACAAGCTTCACAAATCTAAGCTTAAAACATGCTAGAAAATAGGGCAAACAAACTAGGCATGTTAAGGCATACAAGGGCATTACAAGGCAACTATACTAAGCATGTATAGGAGACCAAAACCGACTTGAAAACATGTTATATCATGGCAATATAAGCATGGAAAACAAGCCAAACATGCTCAACACACACTCAAACATGAAGCTCCTTAAGGAAGCAAAATTTGTCCTTTTCAAGGACATCAAGGAGAGGGGGTGGCCCTCCTTCGAGACTTCAAGGCATGCTCACCACTGAAATCCCTCAAGATTTCAGTGGTGAAGAGATCCTAAGACCAAAGTCTCGGATCTCTCCAAAATAGCACAAAAGGGGACCTTTTCCAAGGTCTAAAGGAGGTCAAACCTCCCCAAACCACAAAACACTCTTAATATACAATGAAGAGGGTTCAAAATCAGAACTTTTTTGTGTTATATGCTAAGCTCAAAAACTATTTTAAAGCAAGTAAAAATAGAGTGCAAAAATGGGGAATAAAGGGTAGTTTTGCTTACTCTTGTAGCCTTCTTCACAAAGGTTGTGGTTGATGCTTCCTTGAGCTCAAAATCTGTCAAGAACCTCCAAGAACGACCTCTAGAACCTCGGGCCAGTAAGGAGAGGGTGAAACACTAGGTGTTTTAGTACAATAGTGTGAACTAAACACCTAGTGTACTAAGAGAAAAAGAGAGATATGATATATGTATCTAACTTAACCTAAAAACCGAGCTCCAACTCTCTAACAAAGTCTAAGGCTCTGAAAAATGCTAACAATAAGTCAAGAGGGAGAGCTTTCTCTTATAGAACTTGTAATGACTTACAAGCTAAGCCAAGAAGACTCATCCCTCCATACACGTATGGAGGAAGCAATGCTCAAAAGTCTCAAAATATCTCGAAAAGCAAGTGCACAGGGTAAATTTGGGCAAATTGGTCATTTCGCCCAAAATAGTGCCGAGCACAAAATAGTGCGGTGACAACTCTGACCAGCCGGGCCTCTAGCCCCAAATGGTGTGTAGGGATGCCTCACAAAGCATTCCTGCCTTCCAAGGTAAACACAAGTGTTTGGTGCAAAACCAAACACAAGCAGTCAAGTTCGAGGTCCTGAGGCGGGCGCCAGTGGCGAGAACTCCGAACTCCAAACGAACACAAACATGGATAATCACCGAGTGTTCCAGCGGTGGCGTCAAGTCTTGAGGACGGTCAAAAATGGGGTGTCTACAGCTGCCCTCTTTGACAGAACTCGAAAGTCATAACAATGACGGGAGTGAATGTCAAAGCCCAGAGACGACCCATTTTTGACAAGGCCGAAGACTCAGACAAACATACAAAGTACAAATGGTTGAACTCGCAAGCTGCCTACGTATCCCTTAAGGAATCAAACCAGCGTAGTTCATGCAGGAGGCACACATGCCAAGGACAAGATATGCGCCCGTAGGCAGGGGCAAAATGCAACTGAAAATGCAAGAAGCCGAGCATAACTTATGATCATGCAAAGAAAGCTGTAATGAAGCACACATGCGACAGTTATAAGCTAACATGCAATAGTCTACACTACAATGTAGAAAGGATGTAAGAGAATTATGCAATTCTCAAAACGTCTCACTCGGAGAGATACAATACCTGTGCGACTCGTCCGGTTCCACCGGCGGTAAATGAGCCGTACATACAATATCGTGCCTGAAAAGAAAGCAAACTTGACAGGTACAATATGATTAGCAACATGCATGTCATATGCAATGTGAATGCTGAATGATATGCAATATATACAAAACTATGTATAGATAATGCAAATGAAAATGTAGTGCAATTAAAACTAAATGCAAACTACATGCAGGGCAATTGAATCATGATTCAATCATGAGCGGTTCGAAACCACACAAATGTCAAATAGATTGATGGAGGTGACAAGTCCGTCTCCCATAGAACGATGTCTGATCTATGAGTACTTCGCACGGACACAAGAACAAGTATTGGGTGGATTGACATAAGTGGGGTAACGACCCGCTGACGAAAGAACAATGATCCTAATGCCGGATGCAACAATTACACTACAATGTAATGGAAATGGATAAATGATACAATGGATATGGCACGCGGGCCAAACCAAATCTTGCCTAGGAAAGGCATGTACGCATACAAACCATGTCTAACACAGGTGCCGCTACCCTCAAAGCTCGGACACAAAAGCTCGGCGATCGTGTTTTGACACGAAAAATATGGGCACATACCGCACTAAGCTCAACTTGGAAAGGCGCAAGCCATAGGTGGAAGGAGATGCAGGATGCATGCAACTAAATGCAATGGAGGTGGATACAATGGATATGGCATGGGCCAAACCAAGTCTTGCCTAGGAAAGGCATGTACGCATACAAACCATGTCTAACACAGAAGCGGTGCCGCTACCCTCAAGGCTCGGACACAAAAGCTCGACAACTGTGCTTCGACACGAAAAAATATGGGCACATACCAAACAAAGCTCAACTTGGAAAGGCGCAAGCCATAGATGGAGGTGATGCAATGGATGCACGCAAGCTAAATGCAGTAGATATGGATATTTACAGAAAATGCATGACATATGCACTATACTACAATGATGATGCATGACATATGCATGTGTGTTTTTTTTTTTGAAATGCAATGCATGACATATGCAATATTTACAATGATGCATGACAATGCATGTTGATGCAATGGCTACGATTGCGATTTTCCCTATCTTACCAACCGGGCGATACACTAGGTTGGTTCAGTATCCAGAGTTGAGGCGTAGACACGCCGCCTCAACCTATGGGGCTTCCATCTGATTTCAAGCGAGGGTTCATCCCCCTGGGTATTTAAACCAGACTTTAGTCTCGGAAATTCCGAACCTTTGCGTTCTAGGCATAAGTCGTTCAAACTCTAGTTTTCACCGTCCCAGTTGGTCTTCTAGGAACTCACCGCAAGCACAGACAGGTGGCTTTACCAGACCACCGAAAGTCGTTCGGGCACGACAAACACCAAAGGAATTGCACCTTCAGAGGATTTAAGGTCTCCTAGACCGGGATGTATGATGTATGCATGACAATGCATGTTTTTTTTGAAATGCGCGCCAACGCGCGGCTTTGAGATGCATGATAATGCAAATGAGCGGGTTTAAGGTCTCGCCGGACCTAGGGGGGGCAACCGATGAGGTGCGCTAAACAATGCGATGGAATGCATGCCAAATGCAATGAGGTGCACACCTTAATGCACCGGAGGTCTTTCACCTCCCGAGGATTTAAGGTCTCCTAGACCGTGCGTGTTTAAGGTCTCGCTGCATCGGGCAACCGTTACACGAGACTCAAGTGCATGCAATGCAAATGAGACGCGCATGAGACGTGCGTGTCTCAGAAGATGGAAAATGAAGTGCAAAACGAGGCGTACGTGCCTCGAGACGCAATGAAATGCGAAATGAGGCACACGTACCTCATTTGATGGAAAATGAAGTGCAAAACGAGGCGTACATGCCTCGAGATGCAATGAATGCGAATGAGGCACACGCACTCATTTGATGGAAAATGAAGTGCAAAACGAGGCGTCGTGCCTCGAGATGCAATGAAATGTGAAATGAATGTGACGAGGTACACTTTAATGCACCAAGGTCTTGCACCTCCCGAGGATTTAAGGTCTCTGGACCGGCGTGTTTTGGTCCCGCCGACCGTCGTGTTTTCCCGCCGGACCCGGGGAAAATGAAATGCAAAAGCACGTGAGGTAGCACACCACGGACTCAAAATGAAATGCAAAATGAAGCAGTATGACACGCATGCCATATGACAATGCAAAACGGTGCAAGTCGCAAGGGACGTGCAAGATGGCGTGATACGATACGCCGAGAAATGCGATGGATGCGCCAGAACGCTGCAGGGCAACTTTTGAATCTCAGAAATGACAAAAGGATACAAAGGATACAATCTCGCTTCAATTTGAGTGCCACACACGAAGACACAATCAAGTCGAACGGAGGTCGGTTGAACATCGGAGATGCACTTTATTTCTTTCTTGAGCTATGAAGACCCAAAACCCCTCAACTTGACTAAAAATGGCCTTGGGAACACCATCGGCTGGGTGAGGTAATCACCGGCTGCCACCGGCTGGCTGAACTCATTAATCGGCACAAAAAAGTGCCGACCGGCACAAAATAGTGCCGACCGGCCAAAAATAGCTGATCGGGGGCAGTTTTGACAATTTGCCTCGGGTCTTTTAAAATAGGGTTCCAAACCCTATTCTAATCACTTCCCCTCCGCCGAAAATTCTTCCTCTCTCTCTAGAGTGTTTTCTCTCACTTTTTCATCGATTTCGCTGCGTTTCACGCCGTTTAAATCAGTCCGATTTCAGATACCTTCGTTTGAACACTTTGAACCGAATATTTCTCCATTTCTGTCCTTTTGCTATTTTCGCCTTTTCGGGACTTGTTCCCCGATTTTCTCTTCATTCTTGTGTCTTTTCACATTCCGACCCTTCCGCCATTTCGACCCTCTCCTGGTTGACTTTGTCGGTTGACTTTTCGTATTCGCCCATTTTTTCATTTTCCGTCATTTTCGCTACCACTACCATGGCCGATGATGTTCCACATGTCGGACTCCCGGACCATGAGATGGACCCCGGTCGAGCTTCTCCCATTGAGCGGCGCCTATTCGATCCGGCGACCTATCGCCTGCCATCCACGTCTACCACCCGATGGACTCCGCCACTTCCGGCTTTGACAGAGTTTTGGACCCGAGCTTTTCTGCGAGCCGCCTCCCACTTGTTCTTTGGCGCCACCGAGGTAACATTCTCGCTTTTTATTTTCCGCAATGTAGGATTTCATCAACCGCCATAGCTAATCAACCCATTAATCGCTTAGTTCGATGTATCGCATCAGAAGTTGATTGCAGACAACTTCACAACTGACACCTGTTTAGGACCGACGCACATGCACACACACTTCACTAGTCTGGATCACCCAAACACATGGCACACATTGCACTGCCGATTCGCCGACACCCGGCGCTTATTTGATTCTGAAAACTCGCACGCATGCTAGATTTGCACAAAAACTACACCAACACGCGGACACATCACACGTTGTAGTTTACTATGAGCACACCGGCACCCGGTTTCTGTTTGAATTTTAAAAATTTGCACGCATACCAGATTTGTACCAACTGCATATCTTCATATGGCTTTGCAATTTCTTGATTACAGGGGGATTCCCATACTCTCCGCGGGTATGGGAACATTACCGCCATGGTGTACGCCGAGCCCGATGCCGTTAACCGCATTGTGGATCGGGCGGCCGTACCTTCTGCGAGGACTTTCCGGACTCTCTACTTGCAGACCTCTTCTTGCCGCCTGGTAGAGAGTGGTGGGACACCACCGATTCTTTTCATCTATCGGACGGGGACATGACGATGACCCTTTCGACTTCTCGATGCTCACCGGCATCGGTGGGGTGATCCGATCCTTTGACACGAACATGGACGAGTGGATCGCCGCTCGGGTTTATTTGTTTCGGCGAGGCGCCGCCGCTTGTTCGCCCAGGTTAAATCCGCTATTCTGGTTTGAGGTGCGATGAAAGTTGACCATTGGTGGACGCAGCCCGGCGACCCAGAGGCTGCTGAGAGGTATGCACGCGCTTCCTCATGTTTTTGCTAGGACCACCCTATTCGCCGACGGCGAACACCGCCTCTTCGCCTCAACAGACTTGGTGGACGTCCGACGGATTATGAGATGATGGGTGGGGCTCTGGCCACCCTTTACGGCTACATGAGCTCCGTCTCCCGTGGCGTGGCGGCTCGGGACTCTTGGCGAGCACGAGGTATGTCTTCTTCTCTGCATTTCATTTCGCTCAGATTTTCAGACTCTGACACCGCACACATTGTTGTTCATGCATATCTTGTACACGCACACATATACCTTTATCTTGACCTGCAATCGCTCATCAGTACCCTGCTCAATACAACGTACAACACACAGCTCTGTTATTTATGCTTTATTCTCAGACCGCTTTATTCTCGATAATCGTCTCGACGTCTGTTTTGCAGCTGTGGGTGTATGCCTACTTCCCCAGATCGGAGCTGGGACGAGATCGAGACCCCTCTGGTCGTCCCCTTCTCTCGCCGTTATGACGGGCGATGTGTCCGGAGGCCCCGGGTCACTTTTAGCTTCTTCTGCCATTTCTTTGACACCATCACCCCCACTGAGGTATGTTTTACTTACAGTCCGTTTTAAGCTTCGCTTTCAAACGTACATTTCTATATCGATGAGATAATCAATCAGATTTCATTTGAGTCACCCGGTAGTGGGCTCCACTCCCAGCGGTGATACGAGATAGGTATGCTGGCGCCACCGAGACCTCGCGCCATCGGATTCTCCTGGAGGGCCCGGTCTGCCGGGCCTGCACAGGTGGCGCTTCTGCGTCGAGACCACAGGATTGCGGGCGAGATAGTTCGATCCACCTCCCGAGCACATGAGGGACACCGAGAGGTTTTCATGCGGCAGATGGAGGACTATACCCTGGTGGCCGTAGATGTAGATGCCTCTGAGGGCGACTATTCTGAGTACGTCCGGACCTTCTTGATGCGGCCTTTGAGCGGGGGCTCCCGGGCTGATCCAGTGAGACCCGCGGCGCCAGCGGCCCCGGCAGGGGCAGGGGCAGGGGCAGGGCCATCACAGAGGGCTCGAGCTCATGGCAGAGGGGGTGCAGAGGGACGAGGACGGGCCGCCCGCTGCCTACTATGTTGACATACTGAGGCAGAGTGGGGAGACCTACCAGATCCCTTTTGCTCCTCCTCCGGCTGGTCATGAGCTGGCCGGCATTCCCGACTTGCCTCCGGTACGTATCACTTGTATTTCTGCATCTTGCATTTGTTATTTCATTTCAGTTTATTCAGATATCCCACAGAATACTGATATACTTAATACTTTTTGCAGGCTTCTTCCGAGTATACCCGTCAGTCGGTGGAGCTGAATGCCTCCCTGATGGGGATGCTGCAGCGGACTCTTGACGCTCTGGCCGTCTACGGCTTGCCGGTATGCTCTACTGACCACAGTCTCAAATCATACTCTGTTTCGCACAATCTGCTATACGGCACAAGAATCTGATGAACTGCTCACGGTTTTCACACACTGTACTCATACACTGCATTCTATACTGATAAACTGCTCACGGCATTCACACACTGTACTCATACACTGCATTCTATACTGATAAACTGCTCACGGCATTCACACACTGTACTCATACACTGCATTCTATACTGATAAACTGCTCACAGTTTTCTGATGTGTTTGTTCTTTGTATTTTCAGCCTCCTTTCCCGATCCCTCCAGTGGGCGACACTACTCCAGCTGGGCCTCCTGTCTCTACTCGGGATGGCAGGATATTCCCTCGTACCAGAGGGGGACGCGGTCACGTGGGGAGCAGTTCACGAGCTCCAGTTCCAGGCGATGGTGAGTCGGAGGCGGGGACGGAGTCAGTTGCGGAGGAGACCGGGGATAGCTCAGGCTCGGGCTCGGCAAAGGATAATCCAAGCGATGCTTTGTGCTTCGCCGTGAAGAGGGCGAGGACTGACCCTTAGGCATGAGGCCTACTGCTGATGATGATGATTTTTGCTGCTTCTTTTCCTTATTTCTTTTCTTGTACTTTTCTCTTTTTGGTAGATAGAGTACTATGTACTGCCGCAGGCAGGTTTTTGCTTTCCAAAACTATGTACTGGAAAAGATTACATATAAAACAAACTTTTTGTCTAAAAGAGTGTTATATCTGTATGTCTGCGTATACCTGCACATTTCATACTTTGCATCGCATTGCATCATACTACACCTCAAATGTAAATGATATTGATTTGTATCTGACAATTGAACACTTGCACTGTGATAATCAAATAACCAACCAACTAAGCAAAGAAACAAATTTCATATGCAAACCATTGCTCAATCCGAACATATAGCCCATACTCTGCTGAGGATTGGGGCTACATACGGCCTGCGATACAATACTCGGTTCATTCTGCCCACAGCAAACCTTAAATGAATAACCCAATCTGACAAAACGGATCACAAAACTGATACGGTTGCAGTTGAAACACCCTCGGATGCCTCAAATCTTCCATTTCCTTTTCTTGCTTTGCACGGATGTAAAGAACGGCACAGCATTCTGAGCACGAGCAATTGCCTTTTGGAAGAGGATGGGTTTTCAACCGGGGTATCGAGCCTACCACAGGACACGACGAGACAGACTCAAACGAAGAAACAAAAGGCACACGACCTAGCACAACGAGACACATTCAGTAAGAGACTTAAAGCCAACGTTAAGACTGGCAAGTCAAAAGACACGACACACAGACGTGGACCTCAAATTTCGAGGAGCCGCCTCCGGGTAGGTTTCCATCCTTCGATTTGCGTGATTCTCACATCACTCGACCTCGCTCGGTTTTTCTCACAAAAACCCTTCTCTCACTTTTCTCTCAACTTACTCCTCTCTATTCTTTATTCTCTCGTTTGCATCCCTCCCGAGGCGAATGACAGTGAATAGGAAGTTGCGGTTCATGCCCGGCAAACCGACTAGCTCATGGCTATTTCTTACGGTAGATGGGGTGCCTTTCGAAAGTGCATCTTGCCGACGGGGAAAGACAGGATACCAGCTCAACTGTGCCCCTAGTTCGACATTTTGGCCATTTTTGTTTTCTCCTTAAAACAGCTTTTGATCAAAATGAGAGTTGGATTAACACACTTATTCAATTTTTGATTTGAAAATCATGCGAATCGAAGCTTTGAGCATCGAAAATTCTCCTTTGGGGTCCAAACATGGTCCAATTTTGAAAATGGGATAGTTTTAGAAAGTAAGTAAACCTCAATAAAATTTTTCAAAACTATTTTTGCAAACAAACGATGCTCAACGAGCACTAAACTTACCCTCGAGATATGCAACCTCGGATCGGAGGTAATGGAAAATCGCCTTGCTTGAAGGGGAATATAACGGAAAGTTGCCCTAGTTTGAATGGTAACTTAGGGCAACTTTTGGACACGGATGGCAATGGGTGGCAGCGGAAAGTTGCCCTTGTTTGGATGATGCCGGCATCTTTGTGCATCACTCCTTATTGATGACGATCGGACCCTCGGACGCGGAGAAGTCGAAGATGGCTTGAATCAATATATGGACACAATCACCTGGGAGGTGTTGGTGGTTGGGCTCCAAGAGAAAATTGATCATGCAATTCCAGCCGTTGTAACCGAGACGTCGGATTAGGAGGAGGCAAGTGACCAAAACCATGGCATGGACTAAGACGCTATGAAAGCGTTGGAAATTTGGACTTCAAGACGAAGTTGCCTACGTATCCCAAACATGGGAATCAAGCCTTACGTAGTTCCGGTTAAGGTACACTCGGGTATTTTAACCTTCACTATTTTTAAGCTCTAACTTTTGCCAAGGTGCCCAATGCGGGTTTTCGACCTTGCGAGCTATGTTTTTCGTTTTCATTCTTTTTCTTTTTCTTTTTTTTCTTTTTTGTTCTTCTTCTTCTTTTTTGTATCTTGTATTGTATCTTTTTTCTTTTTCTTTTCTCTTTTTCTTGCTCTAACTTTTGCCTGGGTCGCCCTTTCGGGTTTTCGGCCCAGCGAGCCTCTCAAAGGGTAGAAGTGTTATCAAGTCCATGTCAAATGGTTTTGAGATTGAAGCCTTCCGTATCCGTGAGAGTGGTCATTGATTTGCAAGAGGACTCATCCTCGGCTCTTGAGCACATCCGACATTTTGCCCCTTAGTTCGAGGGTGTTCTGTTCTAGCTTTGCAAGCTTCTTCGACGAGGTCGACCTTCTGATCGACTTTGGTGCCTCATGTTAGAGGGTTGCTTCAAATTGGGCCATCAGCGTTTACACGGTAATTGATTGCTTGGACATTCTGAATGAATTCCAGATTCGGAACAGATAGATTGAACTATAGGGCTGAGAGCAATCCTAGGCTGCACATTCTCAAGAGCAATTCCACACAGGTCTTCACAAGTCTGCGCAAAACATTTTGTTTTTGAAAGTTTTTTTTTAAAGAGGCGATAAAATCGCTCGCGCTGAAGATAGTGTGGAACCAGTCTGGGTCAGGCCAGGGTCCTTCTCGGTACTCGCGCTGACAAGCGTGATTCCATCCATTAACAGCTTAGCATGCCTCTCTTTCTCTCAAAGTGATCAAAATTTTGCAAAAACCCGAGGAATTCCTTCCTCTTTGTTTTCACCACAGTGTTCGAAAAAAGTTTTGAAAAACTTAAGTCAAAGCAATAATTTTTAGGGCACAAGAGAGCAGGCGGAATGTGTTGTCACCCCATTCGAATTTTCTGGCACAACTAGCCCAATACAATCGATAAACATGGAAGCACCTGAGTGGCATAATTTGTTTCATTCAAGTTTCAGTGTGAAGCGGCTCCACGGCGGAGGGACCCAAGAAAACAAAAAGAAGCAATTTACAAAACAAAACGGTGCACGAGGCAACAACCGAAGTCACCTAGTATTCTATACAAAGAGGATGACTCATTACAATTTAGATGCACTTAAGCAAAAAGGGATGACTCAAAACAATGAGACAGACTCAAGACAAAACACAAAAAGTGACTCGATACCCAAGTCAGATTTACAAAATTAGCATCGGCGGTGCTCAAAAATGCGCCAAACGCCATATCCAAAAATGTACCGGATATTGCCCGACGGTTGAATCTCAATTACATACTTGATGTCGGTGTCCTCGGATTCTGTCCTCACAATCCAAGAACTCAGTAGGATCGACTTGGCGAAGTAGGCGGGAGGATGACCTTGTTATCAATCAAATCCACATACCTCATGCCGGGCGGAAGCAATTGTCGATGGCATGGCGGCCCATTGATGGTACGCAAGATCTTGAGTGGCATCATGGCTTTCTTTGGAAGGGGCTTGGGAGCGGCCTAGGATCGAGGGTGTGAGATACCCTTTTGGCTAAAATCGAAGTGCCCTAGACAACGGCATGTAGAGAGGATGGAAGGCCTGCGCCCTCGGGCAAGTGCTTGAATCTGAGGACTCTTGCTAGATGCACTAGCGAGCGAATTCGTGAGTGCGACCTTGGGTTTGATCCTTTCGGATCTTGGTGGGAGTGGGAAGAATCTTCTTGGCATGGCGGGGCCTATCCGGTTCTCTGATTGGAGCGCCCTCGGGCGAGGGAAAACGTCATCCACACTTTTGGTTACAATCGGATACTGTTGTTTGCTCATTCCTCCGGTTTCAAAGCTGGATCGCCCTTACGGTTGTTCCGCAGTCGGCCTCGGCCTTTACTTTGTCTTTGCCTCTGGCCTCGGCTGGTGAGAGGTTTGGGTTGGTCTTGGTACATCACTTTGTTGTGGGTGGAGGTCATCTCCGTGATTGAGCTCGATCACAATCCGCCCGATGTCGGGGCTCTTGGGGTTCGAAATTCGGCCTCTGGTGCAACGGTGGCGAGTTGACATTAAAATGGCGAGATCCGCCACGGACCTCTGGAGATCGCCTATCATCCCCATTAACTTTCGAATGTAGTGGGTTCGCGAGCTGATAGAATTGAGGGTCCAGTTGGGTGTCGTGGGCGACCTAAGCGGGTGCGGCATGTCAGATAGCCTCATCTTGTGGGGTGGTTCCTTGACTCAGCCATGGCCGTCATGACCACAATCTCTTCGAGTTACGCATTATGTTTGGTCTGCCTCGGCGAGAAGACACTAGGCTTACGACTTGACTCTCTGAATCTCTGAACTGAAACGGAAAACAAGCAGCATTTTAGCCCCAATCAGATCAAGCACGGGTGTAGTCAAACAACTGCACTCCACTCTTGAACTCTTGTTCCCGAAGTCAACATCCGAATCTGAATCGATACATGGATATAAGCGATTCTCAAAAACAACGTCTTGGTGCCCTCGGACTGATGTAAACTTGCAAACTGAGCTGTATGTTCCCTGCAGAGTTACACTCTAAAGCACATAGCAGATAAATGAGAGCCAATACACCCCTATGTTGGGGTAGGGTTTCCCTGTCCTATTTTGTCAGGAGCTAGGGTTTCACTATGCACGCAGCGGTTTCAAACAACCTAAATCGGGTAAGCAACCTGTCCTAGTTTGGAATGGTCACTATGGATTCCGACTATGCACTAGGTCGAATGGTCAAAAAGGGTGCCCCGGTAAACCGGGGTTTGTGTTCCCATCTTTGGCGAGCCGCATAACCGGTCGACCTTATGGACATGCCTTGACAAGACAAGCCTCCGACAAACCGCTCCTCAGAATAGCAGATGGCCAACCACGGTGTCCTAGGCGCACCAATGCACATGCAATGCAAAGAAACACATAAGTGTAGTCAAAGCAGGATATCCGAGTTAGTCGGGCTCTCTAAAATCCCAGTGAGTCGCCGAAGCGTAGAGGCGCAAGTGGGCTTCACTCTCTGATTCGGACTCGATTTGTGTCCGCAGTTCATCTGAACCAAAGAGTCCAACTCGCAAATCGTTTTGAAAAAGCGATTTTGAAAAGAAGTGCCAAACATGGACTGCTTTGCGGATTCTGAGTCGCCACCTAAATATTTTTAAAATGGAAAACTTAGGAAACCACGACTCGGTCGAAGATACGTGTCCGTCATAACCAAAGTTGACTTGGCTCGGAGCTTGGGTACGATCGGGAAGGTCGACTATGAGCACCCTCTCGCCCGGTCCAAAGACCGGCCTCTACTAACCGTGATATCCGATTTTGAAAACATTACGTGTTCTTATTCCGGTTATTAGCCTAGATTACTATGTGATGCGCACAACACAAAAGTATAGGCTAGATCGCCTAACTTGGAAATAAACATTGCATATCCGTTTTGTCTCGAAAAACGTGTTAGATTTCTTTTGCTACTCGCAGTAGGCTAAAATACAGTTCAACGAGTTGTTCCAACCCAGGCAATCCAACCTCCACCCACAGGCATTAAAATAGTTTATCATGTAAGCAACTAGCCGCATGGTAAGCCTACTATCATGGTAAACATTCACACGCATGCGATATGCTAAAGCCGTAAACACTTACCTCGTACTCCGCGCCAAAACAAGAAACTGGTTAGCAAACATGCATGACCTAGTTCATGTCGAGTGGCTAATGCAATACAGGCAGAAATGCAATCTAGAGTAGGCTCGGCTAACCCTAAACATGGCATGTGAAATGCGCGAGTAGCACGTATTCAATTTGGAAATTGAAAGTTACGATGCGATTTGTATGATATCTTGAGCCCGGTGCATGTAAACAAATGCATGAATGCACACATGCATTGCATAAGGTATGCTAAAGTTAAACGTGCCCTAATCTACCATAAGCAGGTAAATAAAAGGGAAGAAAGAAATGGGGATTGGAAGACATACACCCACTCACGCACACTTATTACAGTTGCGCCCTCGCTCGGAGGGACCGAAAGAATAATATACAGAACCGAATAATTAATTGACTATCCTAGCTAATTAAATATTACAAATCAATTAAATTAAATAAATAAACTAATTAATCTATTTAAGCGATAAATGCCTCGGAAGGAGGGCTGACTGCCGCGTGTGCCCGGGACTCGCTCGGAACTGCACTGCCGTGCAAGTGTGCCTCTGTTTCCTCTGCTCTCCTTCTCTGAAAATTCCCAAAACTTCAGGAGTGCCTCTCAGAGCACTGGGGAACTTCACCGGCCGAGGCAGGGAGCTACCGGCTAAGGAAGGAAGCCACCGGCCCTGAATTTCATTATCGGCTGCCAAGAAATGGCAAGACTAAGAGTGCCGATCGGCCCTTTATCCCTGCAGAACACACTGGCAATGACGAGAGGAAACCAAAGGCAAGGCAATGCAAATCAAAGCATGTATGCACCAAGCACATCCTCATCATGCTATGGACTCAAGAGGGCATGTGCCTCGATTCGGACCATCAATCGCGCATTTCCATGCGTGATGATCCTAGAACCAAGAATGCACCTTCACTTTCAAATGTATGCAAAACACATAGGCACAAAAGGGGTACCAAACCTCTATCAAACTCACTTCAAGAGGCTTGGTATGCATGTTAATGTGGTGCAATCCTAAGCATGTCATCTAGGATGCAAGATGGACAATATGATGCATTTATGCAAGCATACAAACAAGCATATAATACAAGCATGCAATCCAATGGAATAATGGACTTAGACATGAATTAGGCAACCCTAAAGGCCTAAGATCAGTGGCCAACATGCCTAGAAAATGAGACCAAATGCACACACACATATGCAAGTGTTAAGGCCCAAGACTTAGGCAAACCAAAGCAATTCTCATGCATACTTAAAGAGGCCAAACATGGACTAATAGCATGCATTTAAAGCTCTGAAATTCATGTTAATCATGATGCCAAATCATGCAAATGGCCTAGGCTTAAAGCAAGTCAATAGGGCATTAAACCACACTTAGCACAATCATACATGGCAATATTCAAGCCCTTAAAGACAAAGTTTTAACACATAAAACTAAGCCTAAATGACCACCTAGATGGCATCTAGGAAGCATGGAATCTAAGGCATGCAATAAGGCCTAAACATAGAGCACTTAACACAAGCTCTTAAAGCATTAACAAGGCCACCAAGGCAATCAAACAAGCATGTATGAAGGACTGAAATGGCATGCTAGATGGTTCCAACCATCAAAAATAAAGCAAGCATGTCATACTACAAATTCATGCTTTTGAGGCCAACAAGCCAAGTACAAAGAGGCTACCAAATACATGCCAAGATTAGCCAAAATAGCTATGGACAGAGCTAAATCATGGCAAAGTAAGCTTACAAGCTTCACAAATCTAAGCTTAAAACATGCTAGAAAATAGGGCAAACAAACTAGGCATGTTAAGGCATACAAGGGCATTACAAGGCAACTATACTAAGCATGTATAGGAGACCAAAACCGACTTGAAAACATGTTATATCATGGCAATATAAGCATGGAAAACAAGCCAAACATGCTCAACACACACTCAAACATGAAGCTCCTTAAGGAAGCAAAATTTGTCCTTTTCAAGGACATCAAGGAGAGGGGGTGGCCCTCTCCTTCTGGAGACTTCAAGGCATGCTCTTCACCACTGAAATCCCTCAAGATTTCAGTGGTGAAGAGATCCTAAGACCAAAGTCTCGGATCTCTCCAAAATAGCACAAAATGGGACCTTTTCCAAGGTCTAAAGGGGGTCAAACCTCCCCAAACCACAAAACACTCTTAATATACAATGAAGAGGGTTCAAAATCAGAACTTTTTTGTGTTATATGCTAAGCTCAAAAACTATTTTAAAGCAAGTAAAAATAGAGTGCAAAAATGGGGAATAAAGGGTAGTTTTGCTTACCCTTGTAGCCTTCTTCACAAAGGTTGTGGTTGATGCTTCCTTGAGCTCAAAATCTGTCAAGAACCTCCAAGAACAGCCTCTAGAACCTCAGTTGCAAGGAGAGGGTGAAACACTAGGTGTTTTAGTACAATAGTGTGAACTAAACACCTAGTGTACTAAGAGAAAAAGAGAGATATGATATATGTATCTAACTTAACCCTAAAAACCAGAGCTCCAGCTCTCTAACAATGTCTAATGCTCTGAAAAATGCTAACACTAAATCAAGAGGGAGAGCTTTCCTCTTATAGAACTTGTAATGACTTACAAGCTAAGCCAGCAAGACTCATCCCCTCTGTAGCAACGCCCGGGGGGGACCTCGGCTACAGCTCGGACTCTTTAAAGTTTGTGTCGCGGTTCTAAATCTGAACCAAAGAGTCCACCTCTGGCAAATTGTTTTGAGAAAAAAAATGATTTTTGAAAAGAAGTGCCAAACATGGACTGCTTTGCCAGATTACAGAGTCGCCACCTAAATATTTTTAAAAGGGGGAATTTAGGAAACCCTGACTCGGTGCCAAAGGCCACGTGTCCGTCATCACCAAAGTGACTTGGCTCGGGAGCTTGAGTACGATCGGGAAGGTCATTATGAGCACCCCCTTTCGCCGTCCAAGACCGGCCTCTACTAACCGTGATATCGATTTTGAAAACTTTATGCGTTCTTATTCCAATTATTAGCCTAGAATTACTATGTTATGCCTGACACAAAAGTATAGACTAGATCGCCTAATTTGGAAATAAACATTGCATATCCGTTTTGTTTTGAAAAACGTGTTAGATTTGCTACTACTTAAGTAGGCTAAAATACATTTCAATGAGTACTCCCAACTCATACAATCC
This sequence comes from Camellia lanceoleosa, assembly GCA_025200525.1. Classification (NCBI taxonomy): domain Eukaryota; kingdom Viridiplantae; phylum Streptophyta; class Magnoliopsida; order Ericales; family Theaceae; genus Camellia; species Camellia lanceoleosa. The sequence continues at coordinate 60,135,698 of CM045768.1, forward strand.
AACCTCCACCCACGAGCATTCAAACAGTTATATCACATAAGCACTTAGCGCATGGCAATCCTATTGTCATGTTAACATTCACGCATGCGATATGCTAAAGCTATAAAGACTTACATCGTACTCGCGCCAAAAAACAAAACCGGTTAGCAAACGTGCATGACCTAGTTTCATGTTAAGTGGCTAATGCGACCTGAGCATAGATGTAAGCTAGACTAGGCTCGGCTAACCCTAACATGGCATATGAAATGCTACCACATAGCACGTATTCAATTTGGAAATCGAAAGTGCGATGCGGTTTGCGTGATGTCGAGCCCAATGTATGCAATACTTATGAATGATGCACGCATGCATTGACATAAGGTATGCTAATTGAAAATGCCTAATCTACCACCGTGGCGGGTAAATAAAAGGGTTAGAAAGAAGTGGGGATTGGAAGACATACATGCCCACTCACACACACTTATTACATTTTACCCTCACTCGGAGGGACCGAATAAATAATTACAGAATAAATAAATAATTAACTAAACTAGCTAATTAAATATTACAAATCATCTAAATTAATTAAATCAAATAATTAATCTATTTAAGCGATAAAATGCCTCGGGATGAGGGCTAATTGCGGCGCGCGCCCGGGACTCGCTCGGAATCACTGCTTGCCGCGCTGGTTGCCTCTGTTTCCTCTGCTCTTGACTCAAAAATTCCCAAAACTTGAGTGCCTCCCGAAACGAGAAGCATCATCGGCTCAGACAGAGGGCCACCGGCTGAGGAGAATTGCCATCGGCACTGAATTTCATTATCGGCTGCTCAGGGGCAGCCGGTCGGCACTAAAAAGTGCCGGTCGGCACAAAGTGTTCTGCAAAACCTGCAACTCACAGCAGCAGAGGGAACAAAAGGCAAGGCAATGCAATTCAAGGTATATATGCACCAAACACATCCCAAATCGTGCTATGGACTTAAAAGGGCATGTGCCTCGATTCCCGGGCCACCAATCGCGCATTTCCATGCGTGATGGCCCTAAGGACCAAGAATGCAACTTTGATTTCAAATGCATGCAATGCAAACAAAGGTGCCAAACCTCTATCAAACTCACTTCAAGAGGCTTGGCATGCATAATGCCAATGCAACCCTAAGCATGTCATCTAGCATGCAATATGGCAAGACAATGCAAGAATATTGTTGTGTAAACATACAAGCATGCAAAGCAAAGTAGGAATGGACTTACACATGAATTGGACAGCTCTAAAAGGCCCAAGAACAGTGGCCAAGATGCCTAAAGATGGGGTCTAAACACACACGCACACATGCACATATTAAGACACCAACACTTGAGCATAATAAACAACATTCAAGTACACTTGAAATGAGTTAAACATGGACTACTAGCATGCAACTTAGGCTCTGAAATTCATACAAAACACATGGCCAAAACATGCGACAAAGCAAGCCAAATAAAGCATGCAACTAGCCTATGCTTGAGGCAAGCTCAAGAGAGCATTGAACCACATCTATGCAAAGCAAACAAGACATGCATTAAACAACCTAAATCAGGTTTCTAGCATGTTAAAACAAGGCCAAATGTCTACTTAGATGGCATCTAAGAAGCTTAAGCATGAAGGCATGCAACAAGACCAAAACATGGAGTACTTAACACACACCTTTAAAGCATTAAAGAGGCATGCAAGGCAATCAATCAAACATGTATGAGGGACTGAAATAGCATGGAAGATGGTCCCAACCATCAAAAACAAAGCTAGAATAGCATACCACATATTCATGCTTTTGAGGCCTACAAGCCAAATACAAAGGGGCTACAAAATACATGCTAAGATTGGCCAAAATAGCTATGGACAGAGCTAAAGCATGACAAAATAAACCCACAAGCTTCACAAATGCAAGCCTAAAACATGCTAGAAATATGGGCTAACAAGCTAGTCATGTTAAGGCAATATTAAGGCATTACAAAGTAACTATGCAAATCATGCAAAAGTACTAAAACCCACTTGAAAGCATGCTATAATATGACAATATAAGCATGATAAACAACAAAACATGCTCAATACACAACTAAACATGGAGCTCTCTTAAGGAGCCAACCTTGTCCTTTTCAAAGACATCAAGGGGAGGGGTGGCCCTCTCCTTCTTGAGACTTCAAGGCATGCTCTTCTGCTGAAATCCTCAAGATTTCAGTGGTGAAAGAGATCCCAAGACCAAAATCTCGGATCTTTCCAAAATGGTACAAAAGTGCCCTTTTCAAGACCTAAAGGTGGTCAAAGTTCCTCAAACCACAAAACACTCTTAATACACAATAAAGAGAGTCAAAAATCAGAACTTTTATGTGCCAAACACTAAGCTCAAAAACTGTTTTAAACTAGGTAAAAACAAGGTGCAAAAATGGGGAATAAAGTGTAAGTTTCTTACCCTTGTTGACTACCTTCACAGAGGTTGTTGTGCTTGGTCCCTTGAGCTCCAATCAGTCAAGAATCACCAAAACTAACCTTTAGAACCTCTGAACCAAGAGAAAGGGACACTAGGTGGTAGTGTGCAAAAGTAAGGCACAAAACACCTAGTTAAACAAGAGAATGAGAGAGATATAGAAGTTATATCTATTCTAACCCTAAAACCGAGCTTGGCTCTCTCTAACAATAGCTAACACTCAAAATTTTCTAACCCTCAAGCCAAGAGGAGAGCTTCCCTCTTATAGGCCAAAAGCTTACAAGCTTGGCCACTAAGCAAGCCATCCCTCCATACGTGTATGGAGGAGAAACAAGTTGCATACTGGTGAGAAAATATCTCACACAGCAAGTGCACATGGTCGGCGAGGCAAAATGGTCATTTCGCCCAAAAGCAGTGCCGGCAAGCACAAAAAGTGCCGACCGGCACAATATAGTGCAGTGACAACTACTGACCCGGTAGCCTCTAGCCCTAGCCCGTGGTGTGTGGGGATGCCTCAGGAGGCATTCCCTGCCCCTCAAAGGCAAATCACAGGTGTGTGGTGCAAAACCAAACACAAACGGTCGAGTTCGGAGGTCTGAGGCCTGACGCGAGCCGAGAACTCCCGAACTCCAAAGCGAACACAAACATGGATAATCACCGAGTGTTCCAGCGGTGGCGTCAAGTCTTGAGGACGGTCAAAAATGGGGTGTCTACACCCTCCATACACGTATGGAAGGAAGCAAATGCTCAAAAGTCTCGAAAATATCTCGAGAAAGTGCAGTGATTGGTCGGGCAAATTGGTCATTTCGCCCAAAATAGTGCCGACCGGTGGCCTCTAGCCCCAGCCGGTGGTGTGTAGGGATGCCTCACAAAGCATTCCCTGCCCTTCCAAGGCAAAACACAAGTGTTTGGTGCAAAACCAAACACAAACGGTCAAGTTCGAGGTCTGGCGGGCGCGTGGCCAGAACTCAGAACTCAAGCGAACACAAACATGGATAATCACCAGTGTTCCAAGCGGTGGCGTCAAGTCTTGAGGACGGTCAAAAATGGGTGTCTGATTGCCCCTCTTTGTGAACTCGAAAGTCATAACAATGGCGGAGTGAATGTCAAAGCCGAGACGACCCATTTTGACAAGGCGAAGACTCGGACAAACATACAAAGTACAAATGGTTGAACTACTTAAGCCGCCTCGTATCCCTTAAGGAATCAAACCGGCGTAGTTCATGCAGAGGCACACATGCCGGGACAAGATATGCGCCCGTAGGCAGGGGCAAAATGCAACTGAAAATGCAAGAAGCCGAGCATAACTTATGATCATGCAAAGAAAGCTGTAATGAAGCACACATGCGACAGTTATAAGCTAACATGCAATAGTCTACACTACAATGTAGAAAGGATGTAAGAGAATTATGCAATTCTCAAAACGTCTCACTCGGAGAGATACAATACCTGTGCGACTCGTCCGGTTCCACCGGCGGTAAATGAGCCGTACATACAATATCGTGCCTGAAAAGAAAGCAAACTTGACAGGTACAATATGATTAGCAACATGCATGTCATATGCAATGTGAATGCTGAATGATATGCAATATATACAAAACTATGTATGGATGATGCAAATGAAAATGTAGTGCAATTAAAACTAAATGCAAACTACATGCAGGGCAATTGAATCATGATTCAATCATGAGCGGTTCGAAACCACACAAATGTCAAATAGATTGATGGAGGTGACAAGTCCGTCTCCCATAGAACGATGTCTGATCTATGAGTACTTCGCACGGACACAAGAACAAGTATTGGGTGGATTGACATAAGTGGGGTAACGACCCGCTGACGAAAGAACAATGATCCTAATGCCGGATGCAACAATTACACTACAATGTAATGGAAATGGATAAATGATACAATGGATATGGCACGCGGGCCAAACCAAATCTTGCCTAGGAAAGGCATGTACGCATACAAACCATGTCTAACACAGAAGCGGTGCCGCTACCCTCAAAGCTCGGACACAAAAGCTCGACGACTGTGTTTTGACACGAAAAATATGGGCACATACCAGACCAAGCTCAACTTGGAAAGGCGCAAGCCATAGGTGGAAGGAGATGCAGTGGATGCATGCAACTAAATGCAATGGAGGTGGATACAATGGATATGTACGCGGGCCAAACCAAGTCTTGCCTAGGAAGGCATGTCGCATGCAAACCATGTCTAACACAGAAGCGGTGCCGCTACCCTCAAGGCTCGGACACAAAAGCTCGACAAGCGTGCCCGACCACGAAAAATATGGGCACATACCGGACAAAGCTCAACTTGGAAAGGCGCAAGCCATAGATGGAGGTGATGCAATGGATGCACGCAAGCTAAATGCGATGATATGGATATTTCTGAGAAAATGCATGGCATATGCACTATAATACAATGATGATGCATGACATATGCATGTGTGTTTTTTTTTTGAAATGCAATGCATGACATATGGAATAATTACAAAGATGCATGGCAATGCATGTTGATGCAATAGCTACGATTGCGATTTTCCTATCTTACCAAGGCGATACACTAGGTTGGTTCGTATCGAGTTGAGGCGTGAACCGCCGCCTCAACCTATGGGGCTTCCATCTGATTTCAAGCGAGGGTTCATCCCCCTGGGTATTTAAACCAGACTTTAGTCTCGGAAATTCCGAACCTTTGCGTTCTAGGCATAAGTCGTTCAAACTCTAGGTTTCACCGTCGATTGGTCTTCTAGGAACTCACCATAAGCAGACGGTGGCTTTACGGACCACCGAAAGTCGTTCGGGCACGACAAACACCAAAGGAATTGCACCTTCAGAGGATTTAAGGTCTCCTAGATCGGGATGTATGATGTATGCATGACAATGCATGTTTTTTTTTTTTTTGAAATGCGCGCCAACGTGCGGCTTTGAGATGCATGATAATGCAAATGAGCGGGTTTAAGGTCTCATGGGACCTAGGGGGCAAACCGATGAGGTGCGCTAAACAATGCGATGGAATGCATGCCAAATGCAATGAGGTGCACACCTTAATGCACCGGAGGTCTTTCACCTCCCGAGGATTTAAGGTCTCCTAGACCGTGCGTGTTTAAGGTCTCGCCCGGGCCGGGGCAAGCTGTTACCACGATACTCAAGTGCATGGAATGCAAATGAGGCAGCGCATGAGACGTCGTGTCTCGGAAGATGGAAAATGAAGTGCAAAAGCGAGGCGTCGTGCCTCGAGGCGCAATGAAATGCGAAATGAGGCACCATTACCTCATTTGATGGAAAATGAAGCGCAAAGCAGGCGTACATGCCTCGAGATGCAATGAAATGCGAAATGAGGCACGTACCTCATTTGATGGAAAATGAAGTGCAAAGCGAGGCGTCGTGCCTCGAGATGCAATGAAATGTGAAATGAATGTGACGAGGTACACTTTAATGCCGAAGGTCTTGCACCTCCCGAGGATTTAAGGTCTCCTGGACCGTGCGTGTTTTTGGTCCCGCCGGACCGTGCGTGTTTTCGGTCCCGCCGGACCCGGGGGGGAAAATGAAATGCAAAACGAAGCACGTGAGGTAGCACACCTCACGGGACTCAAAATGAAATGCAAAATGAAGCGATATGACGCATGCCATATGACAATGCAAAAGCGGTGCAAGTCGCAAGGGGCGTGCAAGATGGCGTGATACGATCGCCGAAATCGATGGATGCGGCATGCGCTGCAGGGCAACTTTTGAATCTCTGTAAATGACAAAAGGATACAAAAGGATACAATCTCTGCTTCAATTTGAGTGCCACACACAGAAGACACAATCCGAAGTCGAAACGGAGGTCGGTTGAACATCGGAGATGCACTTTATTTCTTTCTTGAGCTATGAAGATCCAAAACCCCTCAACTTGACTAAAAATGGCCTTGGGAACACCATCGGCTGAGTGAGGTAATCACCGGCTGCCACCGGCTGGCTGAACTCATTAATCGGCACAAAAAAAGTGCCGACCGGCACAAAATAGTCTTGGCCAGGCACAAAATAGTGCTTAGGCCAAATAATCATCGGCAGGCGTTTGAAAATTTGCCTCGGGTCTTTTAAAATAGGGTTCCAAACCCTATTCTAATCACTTCCCTCATGAAAATTCTTCCTCTCTCTCTCTAGGGTGTTCTCTCTCACTTTTTCATCGATTTCCGCGCGTTTCACGCCCGTTTCGTCGTCCGATTCGCGTATACCTTCGCGTTTCGAACACTCTGAACCGAATATTTCTCCATTTCGGTGTCCCTTTTGCTATTTTAAGCCTTTTAGGGACTTGTTCCTCGATTTTCTCTTCATTCTTGTGTCTTTTCACATTCCGACCCTTAGGCCATTTCGACCCTCTCGGGGTTGACTTTGTCGGTTGACTTTTAAATATTCGGCCCATTTTTTCATTTTAGGTCATTTTCTCGCTACCACTACCATGGCGATGATGTTCCACATGTCGGGACTCCCGGACCATGAGATGGACCGGTCGAGCTTCTCCCATTGACGGCGCCTATTCGATCCGGCGACCTATCGCCGACCATCCACGTGCTACCACCGATGGACTCCGCCACTTCAGCGGCTTGTGAGTTTTGGACCGAGCTTTTTCTTTGCGAGCGGCCTCCCACTTGTCTGCTTTGGCGCCACCGAGGTAACATTCTCGTCTTTTATTTTCCGCAATGTAGGATTTCCTGTCAACTGCCATAGCTAACTGAACCCATTAACTGCTTAGTTAGATGTCTTTGTCTTGTAGTTGATTGCGCACAACTTCTGGCGACACTGTTTAGGACCGGCACATGCACACACACTTCACTAGTCTGGATCACCCAAACACATAGCACACATTGCCTTTGCCGATTCGCCGACACCGGCGCTTATTTGATCTGGCTTCATACGCATGCTAGATTTGCACAAAAACTACACCAACACGCGGACACATCACACGTTGTAGTTTACTATGAGCACACCGGCACCCGGTTTCTGTTTGAATTTTAAAAATTTGCACGCATACCAGATTTGTACCAACTGCATATCTTCATATGGCTTTGCAATTTCTTGATTCTGAGGGATTCCCATACTCTCATGGGTATGGGAACATTACCTTCGCTTCATGGTAGTGCCGAGCCGATGCCGTTAGATTAGCGCATTGTGGATCGGGCCCGGTACCTTCTGCGAGGACTTTCGGACTCTCTACTTGCAGACCTCTTCTTGCCGCTCTGGAGAGAGGTGGTGGGACACCACCGATTCTTTTCATCTATCGGCAGGGGACATGGCGATGACCCCTTTCGACTTCTCGATGCTCACGGCATCGGGGTGAAGTGATCCGATCCTTTGACCGCAGACATGGGCGAGTGGATCGCGCTCGGGTTTATTTGCTTTCGGCGCCGCCGCTTGTTAAATCGAGGTTCGTCCGCTATTCTGGTTTGAGGTGCGATTTGAGTGCGGACCATCTTTGGTGGGCCTTGCTCCGATGACCAGAGGCTGGCGAGAAGGTATGCCGCGGCTTCCTCATGTTTTTGCTAGGGACCACCCTATTCGCCGACGGCGAACACAGTGCTCTCTGCCTCCTCGGCGCCTTGGTGGACGTCCGAGCGGATTGTCTTGATATATTTGGGGTGTGGCGCTCTCACCACCCTTCTGGCTACATGAGCTCCGTCTCCGTGGCGTGGAGCGATTGCTCGAGACTCTTGGCGAGCTGGGGTATGTCTTCTTCTCTGCATTTCATTTCTGTTCCATACTTTCCGTACTCTGTACCTTTGCACACTGCTTGTTATGCGTATCTGTACACACGGCACACACATATACCTTTATCTTGTTGTACATTGTTCTGCTATGTACCCCTTTCAATACAACTGTACAACCTACACTCATTATTTACGCTTTATTACGTACTGCTTTATTCGATAATCGTCTTGGCGTCTGTTTTGCGGTTGTGGGTGTATGCCTACTTCCCAGTGGAGCGATCTGGGAGGCGGAGACCCTCAGTCGTCCTTCTCTCGCCGTTATGACGAGCGATGTGTCCGGAAGGCCGGGTCACTTTTAGCTTCTTCGCCATTTCTTTGACACCATCACCCCCAGCGAGGTATGTTTTACTTACGATCCGTTTTAAGCTTCGCTTTCAAGCGTACATTTCTATATCGATGAATAATCAAGCGTATTTCATTTGGTCACTGGCGGTAGTGGGCTCCACTCCCGGTGATGATCTGAGATAGGTATCTTTGGCGCCACGAGACCTCGCGCTCTGGGATTCTCTGGAGGGCGATCTGTCGGGCCTGGTACTGGTGGCGCTTCTTCGTCGAACCACAGGATTCGGGCGAGATAGTTCGATCCGACCTCCGAGCACATGAGGGACAGAGGTTTTACGTGCGGCAGATGGAGGACTATACCCTTGGTGGGCGTAGATGTAGATGCCTCTGAGGCGAGGCGACTAATACAGTCGTCCGGACCTTCTTGATCTGACCTCTGGCGGGGCTCCGAGTTGATCCAGTGAGACCATGGCGCCCGGTCGGCGAGAGCGAGGCGGCGGGGCCATCACTGAGGGCTCGAGCTCATGGCGGGAGAAGTGCGAGGGACGAGGGCAGGCAGCCCGCTTGCCTACTATGTTGACATACTGAGGCGAGTGGGGAGACCTACGGATCCCTTTGCTCCTCCTCCGCCTGGTCATGAGCTGGCCGGCATTCCCGACTTGCCTCCGCTACGTATCACTTGTATTTCTGCATCTTGCATTTGTTATTTCATTTCAGTTTATTCAGATATCCCACAGAATACTGTTATACTTAATACTTTTTGCGAGCTTCTTCGAGTATACCGTCGATCGGTGGTGAATGCCTCCTGATGGGGATCTTTGCGGCGGACTCTTGGCCTTTCTGGCCGTCTGACTTGCCGGTATGCTCTCGACCACGATCTCAAATCATACTACTGTTTCGCTGTCTGCTATCGGCACAAGAATCGATGAAGCGCTCACGGTTTTCACACACGTACTCATACCTTGCATTCTATCTTGATAAAGCGCTCACGGCATTCACACACTGCTCATGCTGCATTCTATCTTGATAAAGCGCTCACGGCATTCACACACCTTTGTACTCATACCTTGCATTCTATCTTGATAAAGCTGCTCACGGCGATGTGTTTGTTCTTTGTATTTTCGGCCTCCTTTCGATCCCTCCGATGGGCGACACTACTCGGTGGGCCTCTGTCTCTACTCGGGATGGTAGGATATTCCCTCGTGCAGAGAGGGGCAGTCACGTGGGAAGCGATTCACGAGCTCGATTCGGCGATGGTGAGTCGGGCGGGGCGGAGTCGATTCTTGGAGGAGGCAGGGGATAGCTTCGAGCTCGGGCTCCGGCAGTGATCCGACGATGCTTTTGTGCTTACGGGGAAGAGGCGAGGGCGACCCTTAGGCATGAGGCCTCTGGCGATGATGATGATTTTTCTTTGCTTCTTATTTCTTTTCTTGTACTTTTCTCTTTTTGGTAGATAGAGTACTATGTCTTTGCCATGACGGGTTTTCTTTCAAAACTATGTCTTTGGAAAAGATTACATATAAAACAAACTTTTGTCTAAAAAGTGTTATATCTGTATGTCTGCGTATACCTGCACATTTCATACTTTGCATCGCATTGCATCATATTACATCTCAATTGTAAATGTTATTGATTTGTATCGACAATTGAACACTTGCCTTTGTGATAATCAAATAACCAACCAACTAATTTGCAGCAAAGCAGCTCATACAAACCATTGCTCAATCCGAACATATAGCCCATACTCTGCGAGGATTGGGGCTACATCTGACTGCGATACAATACTCGGTTCATTACGCCACAAACCTTAAATGAATAACCCAATCGACAAAGCGGATCACAAAAGCGTCACGGTTGCGGTTGAAACACCCTCGGATGCCTCAAATCTTCCATTTCCTTTTCTTGCTTTGCGGATGTAAACGGCCTGACATTACGAGCGAGCAATTGCCTTTTGGAAGAGGATGGGTTTTCAGCAGGGTGTCGAGCCTACCACGAGACCTGACGAGACAGACTCAAGCGAAGAAACAAAAGGCACACGACCTAGCACAACGAGACACATTGGTAGAGACTTAAAGCCAAGCGTTAAGGCGGCGGGTCAAAAGACACGACACCACAGATGTGGACCTCAAATTTCGAGGCAGTTCCTCGGGTAGGTTTCCCACCGATTTGCGTGATTCTCACATCACTCGACCCTCGGGCTCGGTTTTCTCACAAAAAAAACCCTTCTCTCACTTTTCTCTCAACTTACTCCTCTCTATTCTTTATTCTCTCGTTTTGCATCCCTCCCCAGGCGAATGGCGGTGAATAGGAAGTTCTTGAGTTCATGCAAACACGACTAGCTCATGGCTATTTCTTCAGTAGATGGGGTGCCTTTACAGCGAAGTGCATCTTGTGATGGGAAAAGAGGATACTGGCTCCAAGCTGTGCCCCTAGTTCGTTATTTTGACCATTTTTGTTTCTCCTTAAAAGCAGTTTTGATCAAAATGAGAGTTGGATTAACACACTTATTCAATTTTTGATTTGAAAATCATGCGAATCGGCTTTGAGCCTTTGAAAATTCTCCTTTTGGGGTCCAAACATGGTCAATTTTGAAAATGGGATAGTTTTAGAAAGTAAGTAAACCTCGTGAAAATTTTTCAAAAACTATTTTTTGCAAACAAAGCGATGCTCAACGAGCCGAAACTTACCCTCGAGATATGCAACCTCGGATCGGAGGTAATGGAAAATCCCCTTGCAGAAGGGGAATATAGCGGAAAGTTGCCCTAGTTTGAATGGTAACTTAGGGCAACTTTTGGACACGGATGGCAATGGGTGGCAGCGGAAAGTTGCCTTGTTTGGATGATGCCGGCATCTTTGTGCATCACTCCTTATTGATGACGATCGGACCCTCGGATGCGGAGAAGTCGAAGATGGCTTGAATCAATATATGGACACAATCACAGGAGGTGTTGGTGGTTGGGCTCAAGAGAAAATTGATCATGCAATTCCGGTAGTTATGGCAAGGGCGTCGGATTAGGAGGAGGCAAGTGACCAAAACCATGGCATGGACTAAGGCGCTATGAAAGCGTTGAAATTTGGACTTCAAGGCGAAGTTGCCTCGTATCCCAAACATAGGAATCAAGCCTTACGTAGTTCCGGTTAAGGTACACTCGGGTATTTTAACCTTCACTATTTTTAAGCTCTAACTTTTGCCAAGATGCCCAATCCGGGGTTTCGTCCTTGCCAGCTATGTTTTTCGTTTTCATTCTTTTTCTTTTTTCTTTTTTTCTTTTTGTTCTTCTTCTTCTTTTTTGTATCTTGTATTGTATCTTTTTTTCTTTTTCTTTTCTCTTTTTCGTTTTCTTGCTCTAACTTTTGCCTGGGTCGCCCTTTCGGGCTTTCGGCCCAGCGAGCCTCTCAAAGGGTAGAAGTGTTATCAAGTCCATGTCAAATGGTTTTGAGATTGAAGCCTTCCATTATCCGGAGAGTGGTGTTGATTTGCAAGAGGACTCATCCTCGGCTCTTGAGCACATCGACATTTTGCCCTTAGTTCGAGGGTGTTCTGTTCTAGCTTTGCAAGCTTCTTGACGGTCGACCTTCTGATCGACTTTGGTGCCTCATGTTAAATTTGCTTCAAATTGGGCCATCTGAGCGTTTACGATGTAATTGATTGCTTGGACATTGAATGAATTCAGTTCGAACGAGATAGATTGAACTATAGAGTGAGAGCAATCCTAAGTGCACATTCTCAAGAGCAATTCCACACAGTCTTCACAAGTCTGCGCCAAAACATTTTGTTTTGAAAGTTTTTTTTTAAAAGCGATAAAATCGCTCATGTTGAAGATAGTGTGGAACGATCTGGTCGGGCGAGGTCCTTCTCGGTACTCATGACGACAAGCGTGATTCCATCCATGCTAACTTAGCATGCCTCTCTTTCTCTCAAAGTGATCAAAATTTTGCAAAAACCGAGAATTCCTTCCTCTTTGTTTTCTACGGTGTTGAAAAAAGTTTTGAAAAACTTAAGTCAAAGCAATAATTTTTAGGGCACAAGAGAGCAGGCGGAATGTGTTGTCACCCCATTCGAATTTTCTGGCACAACTAGCCTAATACAATCGATAAACATGGAAGCACCGCAGTGGCAGCAATGTTTCATTCAAGTTTCAGTGTGAGCGGCTCCACAATGGAGGGACCCAAGAAAACAAAAAGAAGCAATTTACAAAACAAAAGCGGTGCACGAGGCAACAACCCGAAGTCACCTAGTATTCTATACAAAGAGGTGACTCATTACAATTAGCAGACCCTTAAGCAAAAGGCCCGACTCAAAACAATGAGAGCGGACTCAAGACAAAACACAAAAAATGACTCGATACCCAAGTCGGGATTTACAAAATTAGCATCGGCGGTGCTCAAAAATGCGCGTAAACGCCATATCCAAAAATGTACGGATATTGCCCATGACGGTTGAATCTCAATTACATACTCACAGTATCGGTGTCCTCGGTATCTGTGTCCTCACAATCCAAGAACTCTGTAGTGACTGATTTGGCCGAAGTAGGCGGGAGGATGACCTTGTTATCAATCAAATCCATGTACCTCATGACGGAGGCGGAAGCAATTGTCGGTGGCATGGCGGTATTGATGATGCGCCTGATCTTGAGTGGCATCATGGCTTTCTTGGAAGGGCTTGGGGCGGCCTAGGATCGAGGGTGTGAGATGCCTTTTGGCTAAATCGAAGTGCCCTAGACAAGCGGCATGTAGAGAGGATGGAAGGCCTGCGCCCTCGGGGCAAGTGCTTGAATCGAGGACTCTTGCTAGATGCACTAGCGAGCAGATTCGTGGTGCGACCTTGGGTTTGATCCTTTCGGATCACGAGGTGGGAGTGGGAAGAACCTTCTTGGCATGACGGGCCTATCCGGTTCTCGATTTGGAAGCGCCTCAGCGGTAGGAAAACGTCATCCACACTTTTGGTTACAATCGCGGATACATTGTTTGCTCATTCCTCCGGTTTTCAAAGCACAGGGCCTTGGCGGTTGTTCCTGGTCGGCCTCGGCCTTTACTTTGTCTTTGCCCCTGGCCTCAGCTCAGTGAGAGGTTTGGGTCGGGACTGGTATATCACTGTTGTGGGTGGAGGGCATCTCCGTGATTGAGCTCGATCACAATCCGCCCGATGTCGGGGCTCTGAGGTTCGAAATTCCCGGCATACGGTGCAACGGTGGCGAGTTGACATTAAATGGCGAGATCCGCCACGGACCTCTGGAGATCGCCTATCATCCCCATTAACTCGAATGTAGTGGGCTCGCGAGCCTGATAGAATTGAGGGGTCCAGATTGGGTGTGCAGCGGGCGACCTAGGCGGGTGCGGCATGTCAACAGTAGCCTCATCTTGTGGGGTGGTTCCTTGACTCAGCGCGGCCGTCATGACCACAATCTCTTCTGAGTTCTGCATTATGTTCGGTCCTGCCTCAGCGAGGAGAAGACACTAGCTGTTCTGACTTGACTCTCTGAATCTCTGAACTGAAACGGAAAACAAGCAGCATTTTAGCCCCAATCAGATCAAGCACGGGTGTAGTCAAACAACTGCACTCCACTACTGAACACTGTTCCCCGAAGTCACTGTCCCGAATCTGAATCTGATACCCGCAGATATAACTGATTCTCAAAAACACTGATACTGGTGCCCTCGGGCCTGATACTTAAACTTGCAAACTGAGCTGTATGTTCCCTGCAGAGTTACACTCTAAAGCACATAGCAGATAAATGAGAGCCAATACACCCCTATGTTGGGGTAGGGTTTCCCTGTCCTATTTTGTCAGGAGCTAGGGTTTCACTATGCACGCAGCGGTTTCAAACAACCTAAATCGGGTAAGCAACCTGTCCTAGTTTGGAATGGTCACTATGGATTCCGACTATGCACTAGGTCGAATGGTCAAAAAGGGTGCCGATAAGGGGTTTGTGTTCCCATCTTTGGCGAGCATAGCCGTCGACCTTATGGACATGCCTTGACAAGACAAGCCTCCGACAAACCGCTCGGGAATAGCGGATGGCCAACCACGGTGTCCTAGGCGCACCAATGCACATGCAATGCAAAGAAACACATAAGTGTAGTCAAAAGCAGGATATCCCGAGTTAGTCGGGCTCTCTAAAATCCCAGAGTCGCCAGAAGCGTAAGGCGCCCGTGGGCTTCACTCTGATTCGGACTCGATTTGTATCAGTTCATCTGAACCAAAGAGTCCAACTCGCAAATCGTTTGAAAAGCGATTTCTGAAAAGAAGTGCCAAACATGAACTGCTTTGCCAGATTACAGAGTCGCCACCTAAATATTTTTTAAAATAGAAAACTTAGGAAACCGACTCGGTCTTGAAATAACGTCCGTCATAACCAAAGTTGACTTGGCTCGGGAGCTTGGATGCGATCGGGAAGGTCATTATGAGCACCCCCTCTCGCCCGGTCCGAAGACCGGCCTCTACTAACCGTGATATCCGATTTTGAAAACATTACGTGTTCTTATTCCGGTTATTAGCCTAGATTACTATGTGATGCGCACAACACAAAAGTATAGACTAGATCGCCTAACTTGGAAATAAACATTGCATATCCGTTTTGTCTCGAAAAACGTGTTAGATTTCTTTTGCTACTCGCAAGTAGGCTAAAATACGGATTTCAACGAGTTGTTCCAACTCAGGCAATCCAACCTCCACCCACAGGCATTAAAATAGTTTATCATGTAAGCAACTAGCCGCATGGTAAGCCTACTATCATGGTAAACATTCACACGCATGCGATATGCTAAAGCCGTAAACACTTACCTCGTACTCCGCGCCAAAACAAGAAACTGGTTAGCAAACATGCATGACCTAGTTCATGTCGAGTGGCTAATGCAACACAGGCAGAAATGCAATCTAGAGTAGGCTCGGCTAACCCTAAACATGGCATGTGAAATGCGCGAGTAGCACGTATTCAATTTGGAAATTGAAAGTTACGATGCAGTTTGTATGATGTACTGAGCCCGGTGCATGTAAACAAATGCATGAATGCACACATGCATTGCATAAGGTATGCTAAAGTTAAACGTGCCCTAATCTACCATAAGCAGGTAAATAAAAGGGAAGAAAGAAATGGGGATTGGAAGACATACACCCACTCACGCACACTTATTACAGTTGCGCCCTCGCTCGGAGGGACCGAAAGAATAATATACAGAACCGAATAATTAATTGACTATCCTAGCTAATTAAATATTACAAATCAATTAAATTAAATAAATAAACTAATTAATCTATTTAAGCGATAAATGCCTCGGAAGGAGGGCTGACTGCCGCGTGTGCCCGGGACTCGCTCGGAACTGCACTGCCGTGCAAGTGTGCCTCTGTTTCCTCTGCTCTCCTTCTCTGAAAATTCCCAAAACTTCAGGAGTGCCTCTCAGAGCACTGGGGAACTTCACCGGCCGAGGCAGGGAGCTACCGGCTAAGGAAGGAAGCCACCGGCCCTGAATTTCATTATCGGTGCCAAGAAGCGGCAGCCTAAAGAGTGCCGATCGGCCCTTATCCTGCAGAACACACCTGGCCAGCGGCAGAGAGAAACCAAAGGCAAGGCAATGCAAATCAAAGCATGTATGCACCAAGCACATCCCTCATGCTATGGACTCAAGAGGGCATGTCCTCGATTCTGGACCATCAATGGGCCATTTCCATGCGTGATGATCCTAAGAACCAAGAATGCACCTTCACTTTCAAATGTATGCAAAACACATAGGCACAAAAGGGGTACCAAACCTCTATCAAACTCACTTCAAGAGGCTTGGTATGCATGTTAATGTGGTGCAATCCTAAGCATGTCATCTAGGATGCAAGATGGACAATATGATGCATTTATGCAAGCATACAAACAAGCATATAATACAAGCATGCAATCCAATGGAATAATGGACTTAGACATGAATTAGGCAACCCTAAAAGGCCTAAGATCGTGGCCAACATGCCTAGAAAATGAGACCAAATGCACACACACATATGCAAGTGTTAAGGCCCAAGACTTAAGCAAACCAAAGCAATTCTCATGCATACTTAAAGAGGCCAAACATGGACTAATAGCATGCATTTAAAGCTCTGAAATTCATGTTAATCATGATGCCAAATCATGCAATAGAGCATTCCAAACAAAGCATGCAAATGGCCTAGGCTTAAAGCAAGTCAATAGGGCATTAAACCACACTTAGCACAATCATACATGGCAATATTCAAGCCCTTAAAGACAAAGTTTTAACACATAAAACTAAGCCTAAATGACCACCTAGATGGCATCTAGGAAGCATGGAATCTAAGGCATGCAATAAGGCCTAAACATAGAGCACTTAACACAAGCTCTTAAAAGCATTAACAAGGCCACCAAGGCAATCAAACAAGCATGTATGAAGGACTGAAATGGCATGCTAGATGGTTCCAACCATCAAAAATAAAAGCAAGCATGTCATACTACAAATTCATGCTTTTGAGGCCAACAAGCCAAGTACAAAGAGGCTACCAAATACATGCCAAGATTAGCCAAAATAGCTATGGACAGAGCTAAATCATGGCAAAGTAAACACAAGCTTCACAAATCTAAGCTTAAAACATGCTAGAAAATAGGGCAAACAAACTAGGCATGTTAAGGCATAAAAAGGGCATTACAAGGCAACTATACTAAGCATGTATAGGAGACCAAAACCGACTTGAAAACATGTTATATCATGGCAATATAAGCATGGAAAACAAGCCAAACATGCTCAACACACACTCAAACATGAAGCTTCTTAAGGAAGCAAAATTTGTCCTTTTCAAGGACATCAAGGAGAGGGGGTGGCCCTCTCCTTCTTCTGACTTCAAGGCATGCTCTTCACCACTGAAATCCCTCAAGATTTGGTGGTGAAAAAATCTAAGACAAAGTCTCGGATCTCTCCAAAATAGCACAAAATGGGACCTTTTCCAAGGTCTAAAGGGGGTCAAACCTCCCCAAACCACAAAACACTCTTAATATACAATG
Organism: Camellia lanceoleosa; assembly: GCA_025200525.1. Lineage (NCBI taxonomy): Eukaryota > Viridiplantae > Streptophyta > Magnoliopsida > Ericales > Theaceae > Camellia > Camellia lanceoleosa. The sequence continues at coordinate 60,153,161 of CM045768.1, forward strand.
AAGAGGGTTCAAAATCAGAACTTTTTTGTGTTATATGCTAAGCTCAAAAACTATTTTAAAGCAAGTAAAAATAGAGTGCAAAAATGGGGAATAAAGGGTAGTTTTGCTTACCCTTGTAGCCTTCTTCACAAAGGTTGTGGTTGATGCTTCCTTGAGCTCAAAATCTGTCAAGAACCTCCAAGAACAGCCTCTAGAACCTCAGTGGCAAGGAGAGGGTGAAACACTAGGTGTTTTAGTATAATAGTGTGAACTAAACACCTAGTGTACTAAGAAAAAAGAGATATGATATATGTATCTAACTTAACCTAAAACCGAGCTCGGCTCTCTAACAATGTCTAATGCTCTGAAAAATGCTAACACTAAATCAAGAGGGAGAGCTTTCCTCTTATCGAACTTGTAATGACTTACAAGCTAAGCCAACAAGACTCATCCCCTCCATACACGTGTATGGAGGAAATAAATCTCAAAAGGTCGAAAATATCTCGAGAAAGCAAGTGCAGATGGTCATTGGGCAAATTGGTCATTCGCCCAAAATAGTGCCGAAGCACAAAATAGTGCCGACCGGCACTATATAGTGCAGTGACAACTACTGACCGGTGGCCTCAAGCCCCAGCTGGTGGTGTGTAGGGATGCCTCACAAAGCATTCCCTGCCCTTCCAAGGCAAAACACAAGTGTTTGGTGCAAAACCAAACACAAACGGTCAAGTTCGGAGGTCCTGAGGCGGGGCGCGCGTAGCCGAGAACTCCGGGAACTCCAAACGAACACAAACATGGATAATCACCGAGTGTTCCAACGGTGACGTCCAAGTCTTGAGGACGGTCAAAAATGGGGTGTCTACAACGGTCATCAATGCAGATTCTCAGTGAGCCATCCTTCTTTTTTACAAATAAAATAGGTGCGCCCCACGGCGAAATACTGGGCCTGATGAACTTCTTATCTAACAACTCTTGCAGCTGAACTTTCAACTCTTTCAATTCAGTCAGAGCCATTCTGTAAGGAGCTTTGGAAACTGGCTGTGTACCCGGAATCATATCAATAGTGAACTCAATCTCCCTGTCAATCAAATTCCCTGGCAAATCATCTGGAAAAACATCTGGGAATTCTCTGACTATAGGAATACTGTCCACATTAGCTTTAGCATTAGTAGGTACAGTCAATACACAACACAGATACCCTTTACATCCCTTCTTAATTAGTTTAAAAGCTTTCATACACGAAATCAGATATTGGGGAGGTACTACACCAACTCCGTTAAACAGAAATTCAGGCAATCCAGGTGGACAGAAAACAACTTGTTTCGTTACACAGTCTATGGTAGCATGATATTTTGTTAACCAGTCCATTCCCAATATCACATCAAAGTGATCAACGTTCAAAGGCAGTAAATCAATATACAAATGTACATCCCCAACAATAATTTCACATGCAGGGTACATATAAGCACAAGTCATGGATCCTCCAACAGGTGAAGTTACAGCTAACAAATAGTTCATGGGTTCCAATGGTCTACTTAGTTTTTGCGAAAAGGCATACGAGACATATGAATGTGTAGATCCCAAATCAATCAGAACATAAGCATTTTGAGCACAGATGGAGAGTTTACCTGACACAACGGTCTCAGTATTCTGCACGTCTCCCGGTAAGAGTGCGAACACTCGGCCTTGCCTTAGAGGCTCTTTTCCGGTAGCCTTGGGATTGGGTTTCGGTGTAGCAGTTGATGCTGCGGCGCTAGCTACAGTTTTACTATTGTCTTGAGGAGCAGAAAGGCAATCTTTGACCATGTGGCCCACCTTGCCACACCTGTAACAAGCACCAGAAATTTTATAACAAACCCTTTTATGTCTCTTACCATATTCAGAGCAGGGTGGTATGGAATTGTTTCCCTGACTGGAACTGGTTGTTGACCCTGTGTTTTGCTTCTTGTACAACGGACTGTTTTGACCTTTCTTAAATTTAAAGCCCTGTCTCTTACCACGCCATTCGGCCGCTGGTGTCTTAGTCTATTTCAATGCTTCCATATTCGACTCGGCTATTATTGCTCGGTCAAGAACATCCATGTATTTCAGTAATTTCAGCACATTGATCCTGTCAAGTATCTCTACATTGAGGCCGCCTTCAAACTTCCTGGCCTTCGTACAGTCAGTGTCCACCATGTGTGGTGCATATCTGGTGAGTTCAGTAAACTTTGATTCATATTTAGCTATGGACATGGTGCCCTATTTTAACTATTCAAATTCAATCACCTTGCGATCCCTAACACACTGGGGGAGGTATTTCTCAAAGAAGGCTTCTTTAAATTGAGCCCAAGTCATAACATTATTGGCAACACGGACAAGCATCCACCACCTTCTGGCCTCTTCTTGTAAAGTAAAGGTAGCCAGCAATACCTTGTGTGCTTCAGAACATGGAAACACTTCAAACAGTTTCTCGGTCTCTAGAACCCATGCTTCAGCCTTTAACGGTTTAAGGCCTCCTTGGAATGATGGTTGTTTCATTTTACTGAACTTCTGTGTCAGAGCAATTATATCATCATTAACATTCTGTTCTGGTTGTATTGGAGAAGATGGGGGCTGTTGGTTCTATTGTAGCCTCAAGGCCTCAGTCAACAGTTCAACCGTTCTTTCTAATCTTGCCATTCTTTCTAATATTGCCATTCTTGCCTCAGATGATTCCGATTCGTCAGCATTTCTTGCATTATCCATTTCACTATAGGCAATTATGGCAATAAAAAACATAGGCAATTGCATACTTAAACACATTAACACATTGGCCCATATATTCATGTCATGGCCACACAAACTTTCTTATGCTCATGCAATGCCCTAATTTCTTTTTTAGGACATCCTATAGCTCATTTGGACACATGTGTGCGGTATAACTCGTGGTTTAGTATTGCTCTGATACCACTCTGTCATGACCCAAACCTGCCCCTATGGGTTTAGTACCGTAACCAGCCAGTAATCCGTGATTACCGAAGGCCTACTTAATAGTAATAACAGCAATAGCCTTAGCTAGATCAGGCTTGGAACCTCGCAGTGAGGCACAATGGTTGGCTTGACAAAAAGGGAGTTAACCCGACGCATCTAGCTCCGGTCCGGTGCCTGGACACCTACATATAAATATAAACAGTGAACTAAAGCCCAGTGAATAACATATGTGTAAACAGGTTAAGAATGAATGTCCTTTCAGTATTTGAAACAGTCATTTACATCAGTAAATCAGTCATTCAATCAGCAGCTCATATTTCGTGCCATATCAGTCATTTAGAAACCATAATAATCATATGTGGTACATCCAATAGCAAAACAATACAATAGGTCTTAACAGACTGAACAGTCAGTTGATGGCCATCATATCAGTAAACAGTAGTGGTTCTAAACATGATAACCGACAGAGATCTCTGTAAAAGTAGCAGTAACAGTAACAGTACAGTAACAATAGTTGCTATGGATGCCATAAGTACAGTTAAGAGTATAGGTCAAACATTCATTCAGTAAACAGTGTCAATTCAGAAAATATTCATGATTGAACATATCTTTACAACATTGTTAGTCACGGAGTACTGGGCTACAGATAGGCTAGTGAGCGTCCACGGATGCCAACCCTACACAATTACAGAATGAACGCACACTAAGTTACACACTTGGGAATTAATGACTTAGTCCCTAACTTAACTCGGTGTGGTTCTATATCAATATCCTCATTATGATGCCTTAAACTAGGCCTAGGAATGCCTAGGATGGAATGAGGATGCAAAGATGCACTTTTAAAACACTTTTCAAAATTTGCTGAAATAAGGGTCCACGCTCGAGTGTGGCTTTCTACGCTCGAGCGAACATGCAGACAAAGGAGCCTCGCTCGAGCGTGACTTTCTACGGTCAAGTGGACTGCAAACTTCATGAAAAATACTGGATGCATGAAATTCACGCTCGACGGACGCTCGACCTCCGCTCGAGCGTGAGACTCAGGTCCTCACTCGAGCGTGCATTCCCACGCTCGAGCGGACTGCAAAACACATGAACTACTGGGTATATGCATTTCATGCTCGAGCATGACTTTATCCACTCCAGCAGAAGTGCAAGACTTAGAGTGTACGCTCGAGCGTGAAGTCCTACGCTCGAGCGTGGGTCCAAATTCTGGAATTTCTAGATTGAACCTCAGTTCAAAACTCAGCTTTAAAAGCATCAAATTCGATCCTTTTGGGCCAATTTTCTGGAAAACACTTTAAAACCCATAATATAACATGTTTCAAAGATCAATTTGCAAAATCAAAGCCCAAATGTAGTTCAATTAAACACAATTTTGAGGAAAACTTCAAGCACATGATGAACATATGACATGCATGTGTTCTAATGAGTTCAAAGCTTCTAATACATGCTCCAAAGAGCCAATTCCCTCAAAAACATGATGAATTCATGGACTTCAACCAAAATGTAAACATGTATGTTGGAATTTCCATGAAAACAACCTCAAAACTTCAATATAAGAACATGCATGCATGATTTAAGCTTCAATTCAACTCTTTAGGCCATGCCTTGACTTTAAACACCAATTTCACCATGGACTATGCATGCAACAACATAAATACATAATTAAAAGGATGAATTCTCTACCTTAGGTCCTCAAATTTCAAGTATGGAAGCTTAATATGCAATCAATCTTCAATTCCTTTAATTCCAAGCAAAACCTTCAAGTTGAACTCAATTTCTCTCACTCTCCCTCCCTTACTTGGTTTAGGCTCAAGAATGGATGAGGAAAAGATGCTAAACAATGTAAAGGGTGAGAGAAGGAATGGCCTAGCATAACCCACTAAGTGGCAATTTGGTTAATAATCCCACTAATGCAATTTAACATTATTTGATCCAATTTAATCATTCCAAATCACATTTCAATTAAATCTACCATAAAATCACATAAATTCTAATTAGGATAGAATACCAATCAATTTCAGATTTCGCCGCCGATAAGGCCTTCAATTTACAGTTTGAAATTAAAACACAAACAGATCATTTAGCAGTCAAACAGATAGAAATGCATTTAAACTAATACAGTCAATCAATCAGTTCAAAATTTCAGTCAAATCAGTTATTATCGTGCTTAATCATAGTTTGGCACTAATTAGAGGTGAGGGTTGTCACACCAAGGCCGCCCTTCCGAGTTTTCAACCTTACGAGCTCTGTTTTTCATTTCTTTTCATTTCTTTTCCTCTTTTTTCTCTTTTCTTTTCTTTTTTCATTTTTTCATTTTTATTCTTTTTCTTTTTGTTTTCTTGCTCTAACTTTTGCTTGGGTCGCCCTTATGGGTTTTCGGCCCAGCTAGCCTTTCAAGGATAAAAAAGTTTAACTAGCCCATGTTGAATAGTCATAGGATCTCCAAGCTATTTGAATCCAGGAGAATGGCTGTTGTTCGTTAATGATATAGGAGTCCATCCAATCGGGTCTGAAGTTGCCCCTAGTGTTGTGGATGGGAACTCGATTGTTCTTCAGCAATAAACTTCCCTCTCTCCGTTTCTCGGATTTGGCTTTCTAGCCAGTCTTCATTGGTTGGCAAAATGACCCATATTTGAATCTTTGAGCACATTTGACCTTTTGTTGCCCCTAGTTCAAGAGATGCTTCTGATCTAGCTTTGCAAGCTTCCTCTAATGACATCTGACCTTCTTGATCTGACATTTTTGCCCATAGTTTAAGGGCTGCTTCAACTCTAGCTTGGCGGGCCTCCTTTGATGTCATACGACCTTATTGCCCCTAGTTCATGGGCTTCTTCAAATCTGGCCATACAAGCTTCACATTGTGGTTGATCGTTGAACATTTTGAGTCCAAGTTCAAGGTTTGAAAGCAAAAGGAGTTAGGTCTTGAGGCTGAGAGCGATCCTATGCTGCACAATCTCAACAGCAATTCCACGCATGGCTTCGCAGGACCACGCAAAACATCTTTTTGAAATCTTTTAAGAAAACGACTAGTCGCTTAGGTCAAAGACAATGTAGAACCAATCTAGAACAAGCCAGGATCCTTCTCAGTACTCACATTAACAACACATGATTTCATTCATTAAGGGCTTAACATGCCCCTCTTCCTCTCAGTTGGTCAAATTTTTACAAATCCCGAGAAATTCCTTCCTCTTTGTTTTCATCATAGTGTTCAAAAAGTTTTGAAAAACTTAGGTCAATGCAAAGATTTCAAGGCACAAAAAAGTAGGTGAAAAGCACTACCATTTCATTCAGATCTTCAGGCACAACTGGCTCCATAGCAGAAATAGACGCAAAACAAATGGTGTAAAAGACCAACACAAAACAAGCAAGTGATGTCTGAGGTAACACCCCCGAAATCACCTGACCCTAACACAACATGACAGACTCGATACAACAAGACAGACTCAACTGACTCAGTACAAGAAGACTAACTCAATACAACACAACAAGACTGACCCAATACCCAAGTCAGAAAGTAAAATTAATAGCATTTGCACATTGCTCAAAACAGTGCGTAACATCCATCACATCTGGAGTAAACCGAGTGCCATCCGCAGGTGGCTCATCCCCCGATCACATAATCATATTATCCCCCACATTCATCGATCCAGTGTCGATAGACTTTGCAGGACCTAGCACGATAATGACCTTGTTGTCAATTAGATCTTGTATTTCATGGCGAAGGCGAAAACACATTTTATTATCATGGCCGGCTTGTTGATGGAAGGCACAGTACTTGGCAACATCATGCTTAACCGGAAGGGGATTCGGGAGATGCCAAGGCTAAAGGGGTTTTAGATGGCCTTGTCCTATAAGGATTTGGAGAGCTTTGGATAAAGTCATGTAGAGAGGATTGAAGACCCTCTAGCCTCGGGGTGTATGCTTCGAGGTTTGTGGAGTTATGTTGGATGTACCAGCAAAGGGTCGGCAAGTGTTGACTAGGTTTACTGATCTCTTCCGAGTGTAGGATTGGAGCTGAAAGGGTGTTTCTAGTATGACAGCCCTTTTCCCGGCTTGCCCCTTGATTCAGAATGCTCTCATCCCGAGTGACAAAAGTGCCATCCACAGTCTTTGCAACAACTACGAGCACTTGCTGTTTGTTCAGTCCTTCAGCCTTCGAAGTCTCAATAGCCCACTGAAGGTGTTCATGGGGACCAATACCTGCCCCTACCTTGTTCTTTCCATTTGCCTCCACTTTGCCAGGGGATTGGCCTTCTTCCAACGCAGCCCGTCCCAAGATTGGGGAGCCTTTTGGCGTGAAATTTTTGGCATGTGATGTGGGCGATGACGGAGCCAATATCCTAAAGGCCAGATCTGCCATAGTTGTTTGAAGATCTTCAATCATTCTCATCAGCTCGGAAGTAGTGGGTTCACGGTTTTAAGATGATTGGGGCTCGAGTGCATCCATCATGCATAAGCCCATGCTTTCTGGGATAAATACCTTAGGCTTGGGTAGATGGGCCAGGGTGATGTATATGCTGGGGTCGAAGGTAGGTGGTAGTGTATGGATGAGGTTAAGGTGTGGACGAGGTACTTGGTCATTGGGGTCTTGAGGTGGAGCTATCATCTGGTTGTCGATGAGATTCTAGACCTCATGACGAAGGCGGTAGCAATGATTGGTGCCATGACCACGCTGTTGATGGTACACATAGTACTTAGTGGGGTTATGTCTAGCAAGGAGTGGGTCAGGCAGAGGTTGAGGATCAAGGGGTTTGAGATACCCTCTTTCCATCAAGACTTTTAGTGCGCTAGTGTAGACGTCCTCGAACGTCCCGGGAGGAATCCCGTTTTGTTCATTGGGCTTACTACGGTTCGGACTCAATGTCACGGTTCTGAATCTAATCTCACAAAGTGCAATGCAAGATCGATAAATCACCAAAGAGTCCAAATCCGGCAAATCATTTTGAAAAACAGATTTTGTAAAGAAGTGCCAAACATGGACTGCTTTTCCAGATACAGAGTCGCCACCTAAATATTTTATTTTGGGGAATTTAGGAAACCCTGACTCGTGCCTAAGGCCACGTGTCCATCATCACCAAAGTTGCCTCGGCTCGGGAACTTGGGTACGATTGGGGAAGGTCAGCTATGAGCACCCCCGCTCACCCGATCAAAGATCGGCCACTACTAAACATGATATCTTGTTTTGAAAACATATGCGCTCTTATACCGGTTATTAACCTAAAATTACTATGTGATGCACACAACACACAAGTATAGACTAGATCGCCTAAATTGGAACAAAACATTTTATGTTTGTTTATTTGAAAATGGTTTGATGGTGCTACCCGCAAGTAGGCTAAGACGTGGATTTGTCACCCTCAAGTGGGCTTAGAAAATATGATTTTGCCACTCTCAAGTGGGCTTAAAACTCACATTTCGATGAATTGTTCCAATTCAAGTAATCCAACCTTCACCCACAGGCATTCAGGCAGTTATATCACATAAGCAGTTAGCCTCATAGCAAGCATGCTATCATGGCAGTCACTCACACATATGCAAGGATGCTAAAGCACAAACACTCACCGAGTACTCCGAGCCAAAGAAAGAAACTAATTAGAAAGCATGCATGAATCCTAACTATGCTGAGATGTCTAATGCAACACATGCAGGAATGCAACTAGGATAGGCTCGGCTATTCTAAAATGGCATATGACATGCTACAGATAACATGTATTCAACTTGGAATTGAAATACAATGCAGTTAGTATGATGTGCCAAGCCCGGTGTATGCAAGACAGATGAATGAATGCAAACATGCGAGCATAAGGATGCTAATTGAAACGTGCCCTAAAACTAACCACCATAACCTGGTAAATGAAAGGGAGAAAGACGTGGGATTGGAAGACATGCATCACACATACGCACACTTATTACAACAGTTGTGCCCTCTCTTGGAGGGTCCGAAAGAATAATACAAACCAAATAAATAATTAACTACTCTAGCTAATTAAATATTACAAAACCATAATTAATTAACAAATTAATTACAAAACAGTCTAAGTATGAAACTAAAGAGGCTGCCACAACTCCGCCTCGGAATGATTGAATGATGCATGCTCGATTCGCTTCGCTCGGAAACCTGTTTCTATGCCACCTGTTGCCTCTTTTTGCACTATTCTGCGCATCTGAGGACTGTGAAAATTCTTGGGATGCTTTTGAACCACTCCCTGAGCACTGTGGGATGCCACCGGCCATGGAAACATGGTCATCGACCAAAAATGGGACCATCGGCTTGATTTTGGTAGCCGGCCGGCACTGAAAGTGGCCGACCGACCATCTTTTCCTGCAGAACATTGGTTTTGCTGCAACAGAGGACAGATAGTGTATGTCAAGGCATTTACAAGACAATGTATGCATAGCCACTCTCCCTATCATGCTATGAACTCAAGGGAGTACGACTCTTGACCCTTGGGCCACCAATCACGCATTTCAATGCATCATGACCAAAGGTGCCAAGTGTGAAAATCGATATAGAATGAATGCAACAAAACAAATGGATGCTACACGCTCTATCATGTTGGATCAAGAGCGTCGGCGACCGAGGGTCGAGGCACGTTTCGTCACTTTAAGTACGAACGTCCCTTGTTCCTTATGTTTGGTTTGACACCCCAAACCAAACACAATGCAATGCATGTATGCCAAATATAATGCGACACATGCAATTAATGTAATGAAACATGAGCATGCCAAGTATAATGCAATGCAACCTATCATGCAAACAACATGGCAATGTAATAAGTATGCAATACTTCAATACAACCTAGATAGGTAACTATACAAAGTGATAGGCATGCAACGATGCACTAACTACAAGGGTACGACAACATGCAATGCGATGAGCATACAACAATACACTAATGCATGATCCATGGACTTATACTAAAGATGGATAGACCTCAGTCATGTCCAAAATCAGTGGCCAATAGTGCTAAGGAATGATGGAATGAGGTGCACAAAAGCACGCAAATGTAATGGCCTACCACCTAAGCATAAGGGTACAACTTTCAAGCATGGGTGGGAAGGAATGAACATGATATGTGACAATTCCATGAACTTTGAAATTATATGAAGAATGATGCCAAATCATATGCACAAGTGAAGCATAGCATGCCAATAGGCCCAATGCTCAATGCTAGTCAAGGGGGGGCACACCATGGCTATATCAACCAAGTCCCAAAGGGCCAAGATGACTTAAAACAGTCCTGGGCAGACAAAATAAGACTAGAACATGAATAGAACAAGGCCAAAACATGCTAAAAAAGGGTCACAAAATAAAGGGGCATGCAAGGCTGCAAAGGGACGCATTACACTACACTTATCACAACCGAGCATGGCATGAATTATTTGATGAAAAATAGAGTTATAATATGCCAAAATAAGCCCCAAAACCTACGTAGATGGCATCTAAATGAGTTGAACAAAGAGGCCTGCATAATGGCCTAAACATGGAGCATAAGGCCACAACTCTTCAAGGCATTGAAAGGGGAATAAATGCAAGCATACAAGCATAAAACATGGACTGAAATAGCATGATAAGTGATTCCAAATCACTGAAATGGCCCAAGTAAAGCATGCTCATGACTCACACACTCAAAGCTAACAAGCTAAAATGTATGGTGGCTATACAAAGCATGGCAAGCATGACCAAATAAACACCAAACAAAGCTTAAACATGATGAAACAAGGCTAGAAGCTTCATGAAGTCAAGCTAAAACATGCATGCATGATGGTCTAAGTGCATGATACATATTATGACAATAGAGGGAATTACAAAGCAAGTGCATGATGCATGCAATAGGCCATCGAACCAACATGAAACAGACGTATAACATGATCAAATAACATTAAATACCCACTGAAATGAAGCCAAATAAAGCTAAGCAAACATGCTACCTTTATGAGCCTTAAATGCAAGCAAATGAGATACAAAGGGAGAGCGGTGTCCCTCCCCTATTTATGACCTCAAAAACCACTTCTCCACCATTGAAAATCCTCTAGATTTCAGTGGTGAGAAGGTCGAAATAAAGGTGTTCCAAAGCCCAAGGAGAAAGGCACAAAATGAGGCCAAACAAGGCCTAAGAGGGGGTAAACAGCCCACAACCCAAAAGCAACCTTAAACAAACATCTCAAGCATGAAAATACAGAACTTTTATCAGTTATACATTAAGCTCAAAACATCATGCAAGATAGACTAAAGTCTAATGCAAGAAAGGGGAATAAAGAGGATAGTTTCTCACCCTTAAAGAACACTTCAAGAACACCAACTCCAGCCCTTTGTTTTGATCAAAACTAGCTCAATAACTCCAAGAACAACCTTTTAGCACCTCTGTAACTCAAGGATGGTGTACCAATAGGTGTCTTAGTGCAAAACTAAGAACAAAAAAACCTTTGGAACACTATTACACACAAAAATCAAGAGAGAGGGGGAGATATATAGAGAGAGTGATATATATGCTCTATATTAGAGTTGTTCAACCTTTGGAAAGGGAGGGGAGGTCTTCCTCTTATAGGAAGTGCAAATCCAAGCTTCCAAGGGAAGCTAAGTTCAAGGGTGAAATCCCTCCATACACGTGTATGGAGGGTAGGATTTGTGCTTTCCAACTGGCACAGCTGGCATGCACAATGCCTGAAAAAGGCAAAGAAAAGGTCTCGGCTAGAAAAAGTGGCCGATCGATGAAAAAAATGGCCGACCGACCCTCAAAAGTGCCGACCGGCCAACACTCTTGGCTGGTAGCAAGAAAACAGGGCCGGTGGCAACATGCTAAGGCCGGTGAGGTGTGTGGATGGCCAACAAGCTATTTCCTATCCTCAGAAGCAAAACACAAGTGTTTGGTCTTCAACCAAGCACAAAACAAATAAGTCGAGAGGTCTCGAGGCAAGGCGCGCGGCTGAAACCTTCGAGAACTCAAAACAAACATGAACATGGATGATCATCGAGTGTTCAAATGATGATGTCCAAGTCTTGGGGACGGTCAACAATGGGGTGTCTACAGCTAGTTAAGCTCATATAGAGGGGGGTAAAAGTTTTGCCGTGAGCTCGGGTTAGGTCTGCTGTTTATAGGCTTGGTTTGGCAAAAGGGTCGGCTGTGGCGACTGTATTGATTTCAATGGGTTTGGGAATAGTTCTACTAACAGCATGGGTACTCTTGGAAATCACCCTCCTTGTTGGTTCACTTGTTCTAGGAATAATCCCTCTGTTGAACGCATTCTTGATCTGAACCCCCAATTCATGCAAACTTTTGGAAGTGAACAGTGGAGCCACTATTAACTTTTGCAACATCTCATGCTCAAGGTTCTGCACCACTATTCGTACTTGATCCCTCTCAAAAGGGCGATCTGTTATCTGTGCTGCCTTTGCTCTCCACCTTGTAACAAATTCCACAAAAGGCTCTGTAGGATTCTGATGGATAGCTTTTAGCTCTTGAGTGGTCATTTCAGCTTGGGTATTGTAAGAATACTGATCGACAAAGGCCTCAGCCAACTCTTCCTAGTTTTGCTTCACTGTATCCTCCAACTTGGCGTACCAAGTGGCTGCTACACCTGACAGGGTTCTTCTATATAGAGAGTTTCTGCGGCTTAGTCAGACCCGTTGGTTTCAGGACATCCAAGAAAAGCCGGATATGTACCATAGGATCTCCAGACCTGTCGAAACAGTCAAGGTGTGGCATTTTGAATTTGTCTGGGAGCCTTACAGCAGCCTCGATGTACCCATCCTCAATGTTGGAAATGGAGTTAAGGCCCTGTGCCTTTTTGAATTGCTTCTCAAGGTTCGCAATTTTCACTGAGGTCGGATCGAGATCATTAGTATCAAGGGGATAAAGCCTCTCATTAGGCTGCACTAGGGGTTTGAAAACCCGAGCTTGAGCCAACCTTTCTCGGGGACCCTACAAATATTTAGCTGGCGGAAGTGGGTCAAAGTTTGGCTGGGGTCCCAAGGCTGGATGTGTGGTAGGTGCCCCAGATGGGCATTGCATTCTAGCATTGGTCTTATCCTGCATGATAGTTCCCTGATTTAATGCCACTATCATGGCCACAACTTCTTCCGAACCCTGTGCCATCATGGTCTGCTGAGTTTGAACAAAGGTGATGTGACTGGGACTATCAGATCAGTTGAACTGGTGTGCCCTGACTGGCCTTTCTTTGCCTTGCCTCTAGCAAAGGAAACACTGGTTGCCCTTGAACTGAATCTCTGACCTAACAAAGTCTATGTACCCGGGGGATATTGGAGCCTTCCGAAGCTATGGTTCTAGGACTACCTTGCAAAAGAGAAAACAGACAGCATCTCTGTCCAATTTCACTAGAACGGATATGTGCATAGCTGAATAATCGTACTCTTTACTGAATTCTGCCCCACAAATTGATACCAATTTAGCAACCGATATGCACATTCCTATACAGTTTCACCACAAAGCACATACCAATTAAAGAGAGCCAAAACACCCCTATGAGGGGGGAAAGGTTTCCCTGTCCTAGTTTCGTCAGGAGCTAGGGATTCACTACGCACGCATGCGATTTCATACAATCCTGCATTCGGGTGAGCAACTTGTCGTAGTTTGGAATAGTCTCTAAGGCTTCCGATATGTAACTAGGCCAATTGGTTAAAAAAAAAAAAAGGTGCCTCGGCAAGACCACCTAATATACCTCTCGCTCCTAACACCGAGAAGTGAAAGGAGGATCAAGCGGTACAGCGGTGATCTAGATCCAAGGTCTATGTTCCCATCGTGGCAGAGCCCATAACCGATAAGCCTTATGGCATGTTTTTCCAAGCAACCCTCCGGCAAACTGGTTAGGAATAGCCGATGGCAAATACTGTGACTTAGGCGCACCTATGCAAATGCAATGCAAAGAAGCACATAAATGTAGATAAAACAACATATCATGAGTTTGAGTCAAGTTCTCTAAATCCCCAGCTGAGTCACCAGAAACTGTAGACTCGACTTTCTTCGCGCCCCTTTTCAGAGAGCTTGAATTGGTCCTACAGTTCAGACTCCTATCACAGTTCTTAATCTAATCTCACAAAGTGCAATGTGAGACTGATAAACCTAAAAGAGTCCAATCCGGAAAATCATTTTGGAAAATCAGATTTTAAATCAAATAATGCCAAAATTGTACTGCTTTGCTAGATTACAGAGTTGCCAACTAAATATTTTATTTTTGGGAAATTTAGAAAACCCTGACTTGTGCCTAAGGCCACATGTCCGTCATCACCAAAGTTGCCTCGGCTCGAGAACTTGGGTACGAGAGGGGAAGGTCCTGAAATGAGCACCCCCCCTCGCCCGATCAAAGGATCGGTCTCTACTAAGCATGATATGTTCTTTTATAAACCTCATGTATTCTTGTTCTGGTTATTAGCTAACTTTACTATGTGACGCACACACAAGTATAGACTAAATCACAAGAATTGGAACGAATTCAACTCATGTTTGTTTTCGAAAATGGTTTGAAAATGCCACCCTCAAGTAGGCTAAACCACGGATTTGCCACCCTCAAATGGGCTTAAAACATGATGATTTGCCACTTCACAAAGTGGGCTTAAAACTCACAATCATCGAATTGTTCCAATTCAAGCAATAAAGTTTTCATCCACAGGCATTCATGCAGTTAAACAAATAAGCACATAACCTCATGGCAAGCATGCTATCACGGCAACACTCACACTCATGCAAGTATGCTAAAGCGTAAAAGCTTACCGAGTACTCAAAGCCAAAACAAAAGCAAGCTAGAAATCATACATGATCTTAACTATATAAAATGCCTAATACAACACACGCAATATGCAATTAATAGGCTCGGCTACTAATATGGCATATGAATGCAACAATTTGATAACATGCTTTGAAACACGTATTCCAAAAAGTAGAGAAATACAATACAGTTTGAATGATGCGCCGAGCCTCGGTGCATGCAAGACAAATGAATGATGCAAACATGCAAGCATAAGGTATGCTAATTGAAAATGATCCCCAATCTAACCATCGAAAGCGGTTAAATAAAAGAGAGAAAGACGTGGGGTTGGAAGACATGCACACACACACGCACACTTATTACAACATTGTGCCCTCGCGAAGGAGGGTCCGAATGAATAAGCTAAGCTAATCAAACAAATCTAATTAAACTAATTAGACTAATTATTACAAACCAAAATAAAGAAATAATTAAGCTAAGCTACTTAATTATTACAACAATTAGCTAATTAGCAACTAGTTAATTAAATTACAAAACAAATGTACATTAATTAAACATGTAAAATGTTAACTCTAGTGCCTTAGCTCTGCTTGGAAATTAGAAGATGCATGCCTCGATTTTCGCCCAGAAAAGCCCACCGGTTTGCTCTTGAGAGGCTCTGTTTGCAGGGTTACTCCGAAGACTTTCTGCTCCACCTTACCAACTCGCTGCTAAGGATTACACCATTGGCCTACAGCCCATGATGGGTTGCTACCAGCCATCTGCCGGCCAAGGGTGGGCCCTACCGGCCAATGATGAAGCACTGCCGGCCACTGGTGTGCTGATTCACCAAACTATAACAGAGCATACACAGAGGAAAAGTGAGGGTTTTTCTAGGACATGTTTGTACTGCACCCTCTCCTTATCATCTCAAAACATCAAAGGCGAGGGGCTATTGGATCCAAAGCCACCAACCAAGCATTTTTGATGCGTGATGGCCAAGGATCCAACTTGTACACTTTCAATACATGCACAAAACAAAGACTCAAGTCCACTACCTTATCATGGATGATCAAAGGTAATGGAGACCAAGAAACGTGACACATTTCATCACTATGAGTATGAAACATCTCACATTTCTAGTGTTTGGATTAATGTCCGATCCAAACGCATACAATGCAACACAAATGCTTATCTTGCACAAGTTTTACTTTGCTTAATTCTTGTTTACACATTTTACATTACTGAGCCATTCTTTAGTTAATTTGTCCAAGATGATTGTCCTATAGTGAGAGATGGGTCAACCAAAGGATGGTTTAAGACATAAGAGAGATCACGCCTTTGGCTAGGAGGAACCCTCAAAAGAGAGTTAAAGCCATTGAGCACAAGCTCTATCTCAAGCTTAAACACAACCCTAAGGTTAACCAACCCTCAAAGAAAATGAAAAAGTGATGAAATGAGGGAGGTTGCAGAGATGGTTTATGTTGAAATGGCATGCAAAATAACACTACAACATGCAAACAACTCATGTAGAACATGTTAAGAGCCAAAAACACTAAAGCTAGTGAAGAGCACTACCGTAGAGGCATGCAATATCAAGCTTAAGTGACCAAACTAGCTCTGGACAGAGCTTAAACATGCCAAAACAATGGCTAAAACATGCTAAGATAGAAGCATAATAGGCAAGAAAATCATGCGCACATGTTGGCTCGCAAGCAAGGCTCAAAACACAACTCTCAAAAGTAATGAAAGAGTGATAGAAGTGAGAGTGTGATCGAGATATATGCACTGAAATCACATGTAAAATGGTGTTATATCATACAATCATCTCAAGCAAAGCATATTAGAGGCCTTGAAACACAAAGCTAGTAAAGGCCTTTGCACTATAGCTATACAATACAAGGCCCCAAAGGCACAAACACTTTAAAACAGTCCTAAAATAGTTTAAAAGAAGTTATAAAACATGCTTGAAGTAAGCTAAAAAAGGCTAGAACGAAAGGCTAACACATAGCACAAACTAGACCCTTAAGCACAATTGCACTACAAGCATGCAAAGCAAGACTCAAAGGACCAAACCAGCCCAAAACAGTCCTAAAACATGCCAAATTAGAGGCAAAAATATGCTGGAAATAAGCTAACACGAGCCACAAAAACATGCTACTATGCAATGCTAACCAGGTATGGAAGAGAGACACAAGGAGGGGAGGCCAACTCCTCCATTTTTGGACCTCAAAACAAAGTTTTTACCACTAAAAAACCTCTAAGTTTCAATGGTTAAAAGGCCAAAAGAGTTGGTTTGAAAGCTGATGAAAGATGGCACAAAAAGCTTCACAAGCCAAAGAGCCAAAAAGGAGGACAACCCCCCAACTCACAAAGGCTCAAGCCATCATTTTTAGGACTGAAAAATAGAGGTTTTTACAGTTGAAAACCAGCTCAAAAATAGTTTGCAAAGGTGGAAAAACAAGTGTGCAAAACAAGTTTAAAGGGTGATAGTTATACCTCTTGAAACACAACACACTTTAAGCACAAATGAGGCACCGAATCTAGCTAAAATCACCTTCTAAAGCTCAAAGAAGGTCCCAAAGCATCTCAGCCCAAAGACAAGCAACTTTGGTCAAGGATGTATAGGCAAAGGAGAAGTGTATCTACACTTGTATGCACAAAGGTTCAAGAAAGAGTGAAATGTAGAGAGAGAGAATTATAGAGAGAGAGAGAGAGAGAGAGACTCCTCAAAATATTTCACTCCTAAAATGTTTCTAACCTTCAAAACCATAGAGAAGGCCCTCTATATATAGAATAATGAGGCTTCAAGTCAAAAATATCCCAAAAGGGATAGCTGGAACAGCTGGAGCACAAACATTTGCAAAAATCTGACTTTCTGCATCAATGGCCGGCAAGCCATCATTGATGGCCGGCACTACATCATCCATGGCTGGAAAGGACCACTCTTGGACGGAAGGGGGCCGGCATTGGCCATTCATGGCCGGCACATGGCCAGAAAAACCCATCCATGGTCAGAAACCTCCACCTCTGGTTGGCCAGAAAAATATGCTTTTTAGGCCCAACTTGAAATGGACATAAACCCTTCATCTAGACTCATTTGCAGGTCATTCTTGAGTCTAAATTGACGTGCTAGAAGTCTTCTTTCCAATGGTGGTAGTCTCACATAAATATTCCAAGTGTACAAAAAGTTATGCCTCTTTTAGTGAAGACTGCTCAGTTTCAATCCTACCCGTATTCATGCCCAACTTCTTCTCCAACTTGGTTTCTTCCCTCCTCTCCTCTTTTCTTCAAATCCAAACCTTTAAACAAGATGTTTTAAAGTTTTTTTTAAAGAGTTCACACCTCTTTCATTCATTTCTACTTTGTCCTTTCTCGGTTTACCGAAAAGCGCAGCATTGAATGAAATGCGAGCCTCGGAACATCGTAGGAACTTTTTCAAAAATATTTTGAAAGAGAGGGTTTTAAGGTCTAAAATATTTTGGTCAAAAGCACTTTAGTCCAAAGATGGGGTGTAATGTTGAGATTTGACTCTCTCCTTACCGAAGAAACCGAACCTTGCACTGCACAACTTTCATCACCACGTAGACAATCAATAGCGCCCAAGTCTTAATGGCGGTCAAAAATGGGGTGTCTACACCCTGACGTCCTCAAAAATGATTTACCAAATTGGTTTCTCATTTGGTGGGATAAATTTGGACTTCAGTTTGAAATTTTACCAGTACCGGTTAGGGAAGCATATAATGATTGGCATACTTATTATTCCCATTTACCAGTAAACAAGAACATTTCTATAAGTAAATCATTTTGGAATTCCATTTTGTTATCCGTTTTGGAATTCCATGGATATAGAAATGGGACTTTCAATGTGATTACTAGAATAAAATCCCGCGTCTTAAAAGGGTCTTCTTTATATGATGGTGGGATAAGGGTATGAACCCTACTTTAACAGAAACTGTCCAAAAAATTAAGGCACATACATAAGCCTGTTGGGACGCTATTCCTAAAGCTCTTCCCAATCAACCAGCCAATTCAAATCCTTTTATTCAAAATCCAAATAGAATTAAGACAAAAATTTCCTAATCTGCCTGAAACAGAATTAATCATAAAGGGCATGGATTTCATGAAGGAGCAATTCCTCCAAACCCTCTCCAAGGATGACTCCTCCACGAAATCTGTCACCAGCAACCAAGAACAGGAAGATTTCGAAGTAATGCATTTACTGTCTTGGCTGGTGAGTCACAAGCACCAGAAGAAGATAAACCAAATTTTGGAGATTTTTGGGATTCTCTAACCAGTATGATTGCAGAGAAAATCGATAAAGAAAAAGACAAGAAAGGAAAAGGCAAAGCATAAAGCTTTATCTCCCACCAGAATCAATCAACCAGAATGTCGGCAAAAAAGGACAAAATTCCTTTTGACAAAAGTAGATTCCTTGTTTGCCATTCAAAAAAGAGAAATAAAAATCTCCTATCTGTCCAAAACCAAAAAAGATAAGGATGTTGAAAGCAGATTCCCACTCAGCTAGAGGATAAAGATGAACGACTCCATCCATCAAGGACACGCCACATGTCCTCACCTTATCTTTTCTTTTATGTCTATAAAAAGAAAGGACCTCACCCTTGTTGAGGCAGAATATCTTTTTACAATTTTAAGTTTAAGAGTTCTTTCCCCTCTCTCCTTGTAAGCTCTCTTGTAATAAAATTTCTTCTATATATAAATTGTGTGTTGAAGACTTATGATGCTTTGAAGACCTTAATGTTTGTATGTATTTCTTAATGTATGTCCTCTGTTAATTTGCTTGCTGATCTTCTACATGTTTTGGATTATTATATTACTAGTCGTAATAATTATTTAACTATTATTCACGATCCGTATCTTTGGCCTTGGGCTTCCGAACACGTAGAATTCTGTGATCAATAGATTCACAGAATAAAACAGCAAATACAAGAACATATTTGTGTGTGGGCAGCCGCCGTTAGGCCTCCACCTCAACAGTAAATCATGAGACCATATATGTTATAATTTGTTTGCTATATATATGTGTTATGTTAATTTATCTTCTTGGCACAAAGTGAACATTAAGTGAAGTGGTGCAATCAAGTGCAGCAAGGAAAAACATGAATGGTTATTATAAATACCCTCACCTCCCAACTGGAATACAATATTGTCCTCAATGTAAGCAATTATACATGATATAGTAAAATAAGAGAGAGGATCTTACCAGACAGCACGGGCGCACATCCAGCGAGGCGAGGACACCCAAACACACACACACACACATTTTTTTTGAACTGTACAGTATAAAAGGAAAAGAAAAATAAAATAAAACAAAACAAAACAAAAAATAAAGAAATAAACAAAGAAAATATACCGATATCACTGATGTAGATCCGGCGGTGTGGGAAATGCTGCTCAAATAGGGCATGCATTAGTGTCCAAGTCTCAAACGCCTCATCATGAACCCTAGCGCCAAGTTGATCAAACCGCTGCTCGCTCGAGTCCCGTTATGCGTAGAAGTCAGTTTGCAGAGATGCAACTGACTGCTGATACCCATCAAATGCTGCATGTGAGTAATCTCAATAGGCCTGATCGTCAGCTCGGAGATTAACCACTGATTACTGAATAGTGGCTTGATTATCCAAAAGAGCCTCATATTGCGCCCTCGTCATATAGCATGGTGCTGCCGCTGGCACTGGTGCGGTCGTGAGCTCTACCGGGGCATCATTAGGATTGGTTGGGCCTTCAGGGAAGAGTAATGGAGGCGGCAAGTGAGCAATGGTTTGGTGCCAGTGGGTTTTTCCATAAAGTATGGTCGGCGGAAGCTGAACCTCATTGGATTCGAGGGGGTATCTCCCTTGGGCTTTTATAAACGCAATGATGAGGTTGGCGAAAGGGAGGGCCCATGTAGAACTGCCCCGGGTGTTGTGCACTTTGACTTCATTAAAGATTCGGTTCATCTGGTTGTAGATCAAAGTAGGGATGTCAACCCAAAACCCGAAGTCAAATCGATGCAAGGCACGGAGGAAGTCCCCTCGTCGCTCTTCCTTGTGGCCTAGAGGGATGATATTATTTTTGAGAACCACATCAAGGAAGAGAAGGCGGTGTGGTAAGTTAGCCCGCCGGATGCTAGTACAGTTGTCATCATCCTATCACCCCTCATAAAATTCAATTACCAGTGCCGGGATGGTGAGTTCCCGAGTGAATACCGGGAACTGTTCTGCATTGTTAGTGTCCATGGAACAGTGGAGGACCTCGACAATGGAAGCTGGTGTGACAGCTAACTCCACCCCATCAACAATAGACAAAAGAGCTTCTGAGGCCTCGTCACTGGTGTACATATTTTGGTAAAAGACTCACACAATGCAAGGATACGCCGGTTCAGTGACGGTGCAAACACCCAAGAGGCCCCAGTTTTCAAGTTGTTGGACATTCCACACAGTGTGTTAATGGCATCAGAAGTATTCCACATCAAAGGATGTATCACAGGCAACTAGTTTGTTGGCCCAAGCGTAGGTTGGCACATCCCTAAATGCAACATTGGCATTGCGAGGCCGTTTGGGTGCTCGGCGGGATGACAAAGACATATCTACACAGAATAATTCAACAAACACAACAAAAAATGTAGAACTATTATATCAGCACTCATCAAACACGACATGTATGCACAAATTACTCAAAACCTCATTGTCAACACACCACCAGATTTTTTATTTTTTATTTTTTTAAATTTATTTATTTATTTTTAATATGTTATTAAATTAACAACAGAAAATTAACTTACACTAAGGTAGCATGAGACAAATTTACAAACACACATATGAACTACACTGAATAAATAAATAAGAAAATAAAATAAAATAATCTAAGTTAGTGGAAGAAAAAAAAATAAAAATTTAGAAAATAAAAATAAAAACTAAACATTTAAACTACAATTAAATTACTAAATAAAAATAAAACTCTATCACTAACTAAACAATTAAACAAAAATAAAAATAAAAACAATCCACTACCCAATTAAACTAACAAGAACCATTAACTAAACAATTTAAACTAAACAACTACAGTATATAAAAATAAGCTAAATTATTATCATGATTATTACCTTTATTTTTGAGGTTTTTTTTTTTTTTGGCTGTACGTGTGCCGGAGAGGGCCGCACGTGTGGTGGATCTGTTTGTTGCTCACCCAGATTTATTTTTTATTTTTATTTTTTTATTTTTTATTTTTTATTTTTTATTTTTTTTAAGGATGAACCATAGATCATGATTTGAACAAAAATAAAAACAAAACTTTACTTATCTACTTCTAAACCCACAAATCTAAACCAAAAAAAAAAGTTTACCTTGAAAAAGCGGAGAAAGAGGGAGAAAGTATGATGATTCGCCGAAAAAAATAGTGGTCGCCGGAGATTCGACGGACGGAGAGGAAATAGGGCACCGGCGGTGAGATGGTGGTGAGGAAGAGAGAGAGAGAGAGAGAGAGAGAGAGAGAGAGTGTGTGTGTGTGTGTTGGGAAGTGATGGTCAAAAAGGTGTTAGGGTTTTGTAACGCCCCAAATTTCTAGCCCAAATGATAATATAACAATCATGGCTCTTTCAAAGAAAACCAAATATAAATCTCCAAACTTACATTACATGATACAATAGTTCTTCATACAACAATACATTAATCCAACAACAAGTAAATAAACAAATAAATACCCCTAAGGGTTTACATGTTTCCAAGGCTTGAGCCTGGTTACACAAAACGGTTATTCAAACCCACACACATACAGCCCTTGGTTTACACATAGAGTCACAGCAAAATGAGAGTCCCGTACTCTTAACACACATTTTCTCGCTTTTAGTTAGGCAGCATCACCACATCTTTTCCTGCACAAAAATCCCGTAGGGTGAGCATAAAGGCCAGTAGGAAATCCTTAACAAAATATATACATTTTATACAAGTTTCAAGAGATAAAATGCACATGCCATGCTATGCCCTTCTGAAAGAAAATCACATCTTCATCTTTGAAAACCATCACGCTCAATGATGTCATGCAATTTCAATTCTTCAAAAATTAACAATTCATTTCAAGAGTGGTAAATACGACTTTGGTAATTCCTAGGTCGGTGTCTGCAAGTAAACTATACAAGTACTACCAACTTGTCATTTTTACCGGTATTAACCAGAAGGCTCGACACCTATCTGCGCGGGTTTTCGGTCTTTCACCCCGGACTCTCAGGCCAACTTATTCAATATCATCTACACCACCTATCAAGACTTACCAATGTATTTACCCCATAACCATTCCATGAAAACTTGTTTCTCAATATTCTTTTCTCAATGCAAGTTTTCAAATGAACTTTCAAAGTTTAATGTAGTCAAATGAATTTATATGCCAATAACACAAGATAAATATAAATACTTTTATTCCAATTCATCATCCAAGGAATAACACAATTCCCTCTTCTCAAGTATCCTCAACAATTAGTCATTTCAAGATTATTTCAACGTTTTGAACATTAATTTCCAAAATAAACAACAATTCTCATATTCCCTGAAATTCATCATTTATATAAATATAAATAAGAAATTTTTCAAACATCCATTTATTTGGGCACACAAAATAAATATAACAATATCATTCATAAATTTTCAATCTCTTTTAAAAAAATCCTCAAATTGTAGGTTTTCTTACCAAAACTATACAACTCAAATCTTTTGAAAGAAAACTTTCCAAAATCATCTTTTCTTCAATCAAAAAAGATCAAAACCCATAAGATCATTTTAAAAGAACAAGAGACAAACCCACTTTCAAAATCGCTCAACTTCTTGAATCAACAATCAATTTTCAAAGCTATCGAAAGACGATTTTGAAAATCATATAGATCTTGCAAAAATAGATATATAACTCTAAGAAAATCCCTACCTCAAGTCTTGAACAAGAAATGAGATGAAACCCCCAAAATCAACGGTGTCGAAACTCGATTTTCACCGCACACAACGAAGCCCTCGAAAAGTGCACCAACTTTGATAAAGAAACTATGGCAGAACTGTAATGGATCTTAAGAAATCAAGGTTTTGATCCAATTTGGCGTAAGGAAATGTAGAGAGAAAGGAGAGGAAAAGATTTTTTAGAGAGAGAGAGACCTAACAAGAGTGAGATACACTCAGCCTGAAGAGAAGAAAAGACCAAAATTTCGGACTCACCTACTACCACACGTGTGACGCTCCTCTCGCACTTGCACTCCCGCACCTGCATTTATTGCAGTAGCCAAACAAGCCCTCCCTTATTTTCCGTATGTGCGGCTCAAGCAATTTTGAATGCATTTTGCATTTTTTTTTGGCGAGCTATCCGTGTCAAAATCGAGATTGCTATAGGTTTGGTTTAAAGTTTTTTTATAAAAAAATAAAATAAAATAAAATAAAGAAAGAACAAATATATATATATATATATATATGTATGCACGAATTGTTTTTTTTTTTTTTGGAATAAGTAAATAAATAAATAAAATAAAATAAAATCTATCGGTTTTTTTATTTATTTGTTTTTATTTTCATTATTATTTTATTATATTATTATATATAAAATAAATAAAAAAAATTAAAAAACAAATACAAAAAAATATAAAAAAAATTAAACTACATAAAAAATTATTTATTTATTTATTAACTATAAAATAAGAAAATAGAAATTAAAAAAATAAAATGGCACAATTATTATTATTATTATTATTATTATTATTATTTTGAAAGGCCGCTTGTGCGCCCAATGGGGCCGCACGAGCGCTTATTTTTGGGCCGCTTGTGCGGCGGAAATGGGCTGGACCTTCCACTCCTGCGGTGTTATTTATTTATTTATTTTTAACTAGGCCGCTCATGCGTCCAATGGGGCCGCACGAGAGTTGAATTTAAGCCGCTCCAGCGGCGAAAGTGGGTCGCTTCTACGGCGTGAAAGCAATACACTTTTGAGCTGGCCAGCTCGTGTGCCCATGCTTGGTCTCTCCGCACGTGCGCCAGTTTGGGCTGCACGTGCAGTCTGTTGCAATTTTTTTTTTTTTTGGAAACCCAAGTACAACCAATTTTTTTTTTAATTTTTTTTATTTCCAATTACGATCCAAATAAAAATTTAAACCATTTCTACCTTAGTTTCGCATCTGAAATAAATAAATCATTCCAAGAATAACTACATGCTCACCAAAGGTATGATCTTCACGCAAAACCAGGGGTACTACTTTTCTCCCTAACTGTGTTTGTAACTTTCCCTATTCTCCAATAGGGTAACAGACTAGGTTGATTCGGTATCCAGAATTGAGGCGCCTAAGGCTAACTCGACCTATGGGGCTACCATACAGAGTTCAAGTCAGGGTGGTTTTGAAGCAATCTCCCCACCCCTGGGTATTCAAACAAGACTTTAGTCTCAGAAATTCCAAACCTTTGCATTCTAGGCTTTGCCATTCGAACTCTAGTTTCCACCGTCTAAGTTGGTCTCCTAAGAACTCACTACAAACACAGTTAGGTGGCTATACCAGACCGTCAGGTGTCGTTTAGGCATTGCAAACACTAAAGGAATTGCACCTTTAGAGGATTTAGAGTCTTCTAGACGCAAATAAAGCACAACAAGAATAAAGAAAAAATATAATAGAATAGAAAGAAAAGAGAACAAGACATCAATCTCTCAATCATAATAAAAAGGGTCTATCAAAGCAATGGACTCAATCATATCCCCATTCCCAATCCCCTCTATATATGGCTTCAGTCTTTGGCCATTCCCTTTGAAAGTGTGGCCATTCTTTGGATCTTGCACCTCAACGGCGCCATGAATAAATGCCTCAACAACCATAAAGGGACCATCCCATCTCGATCTGAGCTTACCCGGAAAGAGTCTCAATTTTGAGTTAAAAAGCCACACTTTTTGGCCGGGTTCAAAGGATTTTCTATTAATGTGCTTGTCATGGAATTCCTTAGTCCGAGCTTTAAAAATTCTCAAACTCTCATATGCATTATTCCGAATTTCCTCCAACTCATTGAGTTGCAATATCTGGTTGAGCCCAGCCACGGGCATATCAAAGTTAAACTTCTTTATGGCTCACAACGCTCAGTGCTCAAGTTCAACCGGGAGATAACAAGCTTTGCCAAACACTGCCCTATATGGTGACATCCCAATGGGTGTCTTATAAGCAGCGCGGTAGGCCCATAATGCATCAATCAAATGTTTTGACCAATCTTTCCTATCTGGCATCACCGTTTTCTTTATTATGTGTTTCACCTCCCTATTAGAGACTTCCACTCGGCCACTAGTTTGAGGGTGGTATGGAGTGCCAACTTTATGAGTGATAGAGTATTTCTTGACTACTGACTCAAAGAACTAGTTACAAAAATGCGTACCCTGACCACTTATAATGGCTCTAGGAAACAGAAAATGACTAAAGATGTTTTCATGCAAAAATTTGATTACTACTCTATGATCATTTGTTCAGGTAGCTATCGCCTCCACCCACTTAGACACATAATCCACTGCTAAGAGAATATACTCAAACCCGAACGACGACGAGAAAGGGCCTATAAAATCAATCCCTCAAACATCAAAGATCTCTACACAAGAATAGGGGACATTGGAATCATGTCACGCCGAGATATCGAACCCATTAGCTGACAGGGCAAACAAGTTCTACAAAATTGATGGGCATCTTGTAACTCGGCTTTTCGCGCTCCTTTTTGGAAGAATGAAATAGCCCTTACAGTTCGGACTGCACTTGTGTTGGTTCTGAATTTGATTTCACAAGTGCAATGTGAGATAGTGGAAATAGAAAAAGAGCCCAAATCTGGCAATTGCTTTTGGAAAATTGATGTTTTGAATCAAATGCCAAAAAAAGAAATGGACTGCTTTGCCAGATATCAGAGTCACCACCTAAATATTTATTTTGAGAAATTTAGGAAACCCATGACTCGTGTCAAAAGCCATTAGTCCATCATTACGAAAGTGTCTTGGTTCGAGAACTTAGGTATGGGAAGGGAAGGTCAATAATGAACACCCCACTCACCCGATCAAAGATCGGCCTCTACTAATTATGATGTGATTCTTATGTACAGTATATGTTCTTATTTTACTTTTAACATACAAGTATAGACTAATTTCACTAGAAGTTGGAACGTTTGATTTCATGTTTGTTTTGAAAAAGTGTTTTGAATATGTACCACTTGAAAAAGTGATCTCATATATATACATTTAATCAAAGTATCCCAATTTCAGTGAATATCTTTCATCCACAGGCATTCAAGCAGGTATATCAAGTAAGCATTTAGCCTCATGGTAGTATTTTGATATAGCAGCAATCACATTCATGCAATATGCTAAAGCATAAAAACTTACCTTAATGTCTGGAGGACAGCCAAAAGAAAGAAAATAGTTACAAAAAAAAAAAAAAAATACATGATCCTAACTAATGTAACATGACTAATGCAACACACACAACGTGCAATTAATAGGTTCGGCTACTAGCATAGCATGTGAGTCAATTCAAGGCATGTAATAACGCACATATTCAAATGAGGAGTTTGAAATTGACATTTGAATAACATGATGAGCCGAACTTTTATATATGCAAAACAAATGGATACAAGTCATGGAAATGCTAAGGAAAATATGATGTCCCTATTCTAACCATCATAATAAGATAAATAAAAGAGAGAAAGAATGGGGGTTAGAAGACATACAACTTATTACCTATTTGTCCTCGCGAAGGAGGGTTCGAATGTCCAAGTGTTCGAATAAATAATTATTACAAATCCGAATAAATAATAATAACTAAAAAAGGGGTTGTCTAATTTATGACAGTAACAATATGCAATGATTGCTCAATGCTCCTCAGGATTTACTATGTCTGCCTTGCTAAGACTTGTTCTGCTTCACCTTATCATTGCTTTCAACCAAAAGTGTATTATTTGCAATTTATTAGAACATTGTCGACCCAAAACAAGACTTAGTCGAGCCCCAAATAAATCCAATCATACCTTATTTTCTTTGCAGAAATCTATTTTTTTTGTGCCTAAGGTGAAACAATGCAAACAAGGTATTCCTAGCCTTGTTTGTCTCTTCTACCTTTCTCTATCATAGAAAATACTCAAGAGAGGAGCGAACTCGGTTCCCAAACCATCTATGGTTGCAAGTTGATTCGCAAAATGATTTTGGACACGATAGGACAAAGATCAATAAATGCAATGCATAACAACCACCTTTCCCTCCTATCATGAAGCGAATTCAAGAAGGGAAGTAGCGACACTTCAAGGTTCATCAAAATATCATGAATTGATGTAAGACAAGCCTTGACACAATAATAGACTCCGACATAACGTCTGGCCATGAAAACGCTCCAAGATTCATCAAAACATCATGAATTAATGTAAGACAAGCCTTGACACAATAAACTCAGTATAACATCTGACCGAATTCAATCAATCATACTGATTCTTTATGTTCGTTGATTCATTTTAAACTCAATTTTATTAGCCTCTTTTATATTACCTTTCCCTTTCTTTAATCCATTAAGTTCACGGTGATATTTACATCCACTAAGTCCGAAATACAATAAAGGAGAATAGGTGTCGACTTAATCCGAGGAAATAAACCTTATTTTATTTAGAGGAAATTACAAAGGAAGAGTCAAACTCATTTACAAGTTAGGAATTTCAAGTCAAACCCAAGATACGCAACAAGAACTAGTCAAACTCAAAAGAGTGATAATAACTTAGATAAACCCAAGGTGAGCAATAATGACTTGAAATCCAAACTTGATAATAAGTGATAATGACACTTTCCTTAGTGATTTCCAAGGGGCAATTAATCCCTTAAAAGTAAACACACTGATGGTAAATTCTTCAAGGGAAATTACAAAGAAAGAGAAAAACTCATTTACAAGAGATAAGGGATTTCAAGTCAAAATCAAGATGGGCAAGGACTAGTCAAACTCAGAAGAGTGATAATGACTTAGAAAAACCCACAGTAAGCGATAATGACTTGAAATCCAAACTTGATAACAAGTGATAGTGACACTTTCCTTGGTAATTTCCAAGAGTCAATTAATCCCTTAAAAGTAGACACACAGATGATAAAAAGAACTGAAAAATAAATGATTGTACTTTAGTATAAGAAAGTTTTTATGCCTTTGGTAATGAACTTCCAAAGAGATTAAACCATTAAGCATGAAAAAGTTTTATGCCTTTGGTAATGAACCTCTGCAGAGATTAAACCATTAAGCATGGAAAAAAGTTTTTTCTTATACTTGAATAACAACCTTAGTTTTTCACAGCTTTTTTAATCAAATTAATCGAGGAATAAAGGGAGGTTGTAGAGGTGATTATGAAAAATTAATTAATTGGTTATTATAGTACAAACATAATATGTAAAACAAACTTATTGAAATAAATTAAACAGCCCCTAAGTAAAATACAATAGTGCTAAATTTAAACAATAGAAGGTGCATAATCATAGAGAGATTAAAGTTTGTACAAGTATAAGGAAGGGTGGCTAACCCCTCCCCCACTTTTACAACTTCAAATCACATAGTTTAGATGTTGAAAAACAACTTCAAAATAGTCCCAAATTAGTGGCAAAATTTGGCGAAAACAAGTGGAAAACACAAGGATTTAAGCTAGAAGTAAGGTTCAAGCAAGGTGGACTAACCCTTCCACCTTTGGGTAGCTTTTACTCACAAGTTTCAGCCCTCAAAACAATCCAAAAATAATATGAAAACACAAGAAAAAGATGAACAAAGATTGAAAGAAAAGCAAGAAAGCTTTACCTCTTGTAGAAAAGGTGTTCTTGTTGTAAACCAAACTTGATTCCAAAGCACCCTCAAGTTTGAGTTATGATTTTCAATCCTCAAATCAAGTTCCAAGTTCAAGCTCTTGTATGGTATGTATAGATGTCAAGGCTTGTGGAAGAACAAGAAGGATGATAGCTTTGATCACTCTTGATATCTCTAATTCACTCTTGATATCTTTAACTCACTCTTGATAGCTCTAACCAAATTCTATATTTTTTTTTCAACCTCTTACAGCAGTTTGAACCCTACTATTTATAGATGCCGAGCAGGTTTGATGAAAATATCTATAGATTTGGGCAGCTGGCAGAACACTACTGAAACTGCCTGAAAAGTCAAGAGATCCAACCGGATGTTGGTGTATCCGGCCGAATGTCACTGACGTCCAGCGGGACTTTAGTGTATTTCCACTATTGCTAACTTTCAGGTTCAATACAAGTTAGTACAAGGTGCAATATTGAAATTCTGGGATAGATATACAAGGGGTATGGTAGGTTGGAATTGGTTAGAGCTCGAACTCGGATTCCTTTATTGAGAATTCAAACCACTGACTCAACGTAATCGTCATCATCGAGTGCTTGGAATAAAGCGCCTAAGTCTTACGAGTGGTCAAAATTGGGGTGTCTACAGTTGCCCCTCTTTGACAGAACTCGAAGTCATTTCACGACGTGAGTGAATATCAAAGCCCGAAGACAACCCATTTGACAAGATTGTAAGACTTTAGCAAAAAACAAACAAATAAACACATAATCGGTTGAACCCAAGGGTTGCCTACGTACCCCATTACAAGGAATCAAACCTGCATAGTTCCGGGGCAAGATGCAAAATGATATGTAAAACATAACTTATGATCATGCAATGAAATGCAAAACATAACTTATGATCATGCAATGAAATGCAATCAAGACAATGATGTCACACTGAATGAAAGTATAAATTAGAGCAAAACAAATCTAACCGTGTTTCACACGAGGAAAAGTGAAGTCCAATCGCTCCGTTCGTGAGAGGAGGAATAGGAAATCCAATCGCTTCGTTCGCGAGAGGAGGAATGGTGAAGTCTAAATGCATCTTTTCGCGAGAGGAGGAATGGTGAAGTCGAAATGCGTCTTTTCTCGAGAGGATTAATAGTGAAGTCCAAACGCGTCTTTTCGCGAGAGGATGAATGGTGAAGTCCAAACACATCTTTTCGCGAGAGGATGAATAGTGAAGACCAAATGCGTCTTTTCACGAGATGAGGAATGGTGAAGTCCGAACACGTCTTTTCGCGAGAGGAGGAAGGTATGGTAGACTGATTTCTTTGTTTTGTTTGATTTGATTGATTTTTTTGAATTTTAAATGAATTTTTTTATTTTTTTTATTTTTTTGTTTTTACCCATACACATACGGATATATTCATAGATATATATATACGGGAGATATATATGATATACGTACACAAAACACGCAAAAAAGAAAGGTACAAAATGCATCGACGTGGGGATTGTAGACACCCCATTTTTGACCGTCCTCAAGACTTGGACGTCATTGTTTGAACACTCGATGATCATCCATGTTCATGTTCGTTTTGAGTTTCTGGAGGTCTCGGCCGTGCACCTTGCCTCAGGATCTCTTAACTTGCTTTCCCGGTGCTTGGTTTTGAACCAGGGACTTGTGTTTTGTGCTTCTGAGGGTGGGAAGAGGCTTGTTAGCCATCCTTGAAACCCACCGGCCGTAGCATGAAGCCACCGGCCTTGCTCTTTTGCTACCGACCAAATGTTTGGTCGGTCGGCACTCTGTTAGGTGTATCGGGTCTTTTGTGTGGTCGGCCGACCATTTATTTGGCCGGTTGTCTCCATTTTTGGCCGGTACCACCTTTTTGCCTTTTTCAGGCATGGTGCATGCCAGCTGTGCCAGCTAGAGTGCATGGACTTGTCCTCTATATGGACCCTTTGCACCCTTTTGGTCTAGCTTCTTGAGGAAGCTTGGACCTTTGTCTTAGCTTCCTCAAGAAGCTTGAACCCCTGTCCCAGCTTCCTCAAGAAGCCTTGGACCCTTTGCCTTAGCTTCTTTTAGAAGCCTTGACCCCTTTTGATTAGCTTCTCTTGAAAGCTTAGGCCTTTTGCCTTGTCTATATAAGGAGGCCTTCCTCCTCCTTTGAGGAGGTTCAGCAAAACCAGACCTAATACATATATATCTGATATATACAACCTTCTCTCTCTATATCTCCTTCTCTCTCTTCATTTGTGTGGGTTAGAAGGCCTAAAAGGGGTGTTTTGTTCTTGGTTTTGCACTAAGGCACCTACTATTACACCATACTTCGGTTTTGGGAGGTGTTGAGGGTTGTTCTTGGAGTTTTGAGCTGGTTTTGATCAAAAGAAGGGGGCTGGACTTATTGTTCTTGAAGTGTTCTTCAAGGGTAACACTATTGCTTTATATTCCCCAATCTTGCACTAGCCTTTCACCTACTTTGCATGCTGTTTTGAACTTTGTGTATAACTGAAGAAAGTCTTGTATTTACATGCTTAAGATGTTTCATTAAGGCCATTTTGGTGTTGGGGGTCGACCTCCCCCTTTTAGGCCTTGTTTGGCCCTTTTTTGTGTTCTCTTTGATAAGCTTTGGGGACTTTTGTGTATTGGTCTTCTCACCACTGAAATCCAAAGGATTTTCAGTGGTGAAGAAGAGGTTTTGAGGTCTTGCTTAGGGGAGGGACACCCCTCTCCCTTTGTTTCTCTTTTGTTCATGTTTTTGGCTCATAAAGGTAGCATGCATGCTTAGTTGTTTTTGCCTCCATTTCAAAGGTTTTTGGTTGTTATTTGATCATATTATATCTCTATTTTTGGTCGGATTAATGGTCTTTGGCATGCATAATATATTTGCTTTGCATTCCGCTTTTTTGCCTAGAAATGTATCTTTCCATTAGACCATCATGCCTGCATATTTTTCCCTAGCTTTGTGAAGATTTTGGTCATGTTTCATCATGCTTGAGGTCTGTTAGGCACTGATTTGATCATATTTGCCATGTTTGGTATAGCCTCTTTGCATTTTCGCTTGTGAGCCTTGAATGTGTGAGTCATGAGCATGCTTGAGTTGGGTTGTTTCAGTGATTTGGAGTCATTTCCCATGCTATTTCAGTCCATAATCCATACTTGTATGCTTGCATTCATCATCCCTTTCATGCCTTGAAGAGTTGTTCTTTTATGCCTTGAAATGGGCCTTGGTGTATGCCTATGTGTTTGAGGCTTTGGGCTGCCATATCAGTGGGTTTTGGGGCGTATTTTGATATATTGAAACTCTGTTTTTGGTTGTATAGCCCATGCCATGAGTGGTTGGGGTGGTTGTAGTGTAATGCCCTCTCTTGGCCTTGAATCCACCTTTGTTTTGCATCCATTTCCTAGCATGTTTTGACCATGATCTTTGCATGTTCTAGTCTTATTTTGGTCTGCCCTAGGACTGATTTAAGTCACTTTGGCCCTTTGAGGCTTGGTTGATATGGTTATGGCTTGAGTCCTTTGGTTGGTCTCAAGCTTTGGGCACCTTTACATGCTATGCTTCATTTGTGTATTTGGTTTGGCACTCTTATTAGCATTTTCAGAGCTTGCCATGCTTTTGATTTGCCCATGTTTGGCTCTTCTTAATGTGTTTAAGAGTCAACCCTTTTTATGCCTAAGCATTGGATCTTTACATATGCATATTTGAGGGTGTTTTGTCCATCACTTCCATACACTTTGGCCACTGTTTTAGGGTGTGGCTGAGATCCCCCCACCTTAGTGTAAGTCCATGAATCCTGCATTTGCGTCTTGTAGTATGCTCATTACCTTGCATGATTGTTGCATCCTTGTAGTTAGTGCATTGTTACATGCTTATCACTTTGCCTAGTTGCCCATCTAGGTCGCATTGTAGCATTGCATGCTTACATGATAGGTTGCATTGCATTTGGCATGTTTTGCACCTTAGCCTCATGTTTGCATACTTGAGCCATTTTGTACACTTGAGACATTTCGTACACTTGAGCCATACTTGTATACATGCATTGCATTGTTTGGTTTGGGGTGTCAAACCAAACATGAGGATTGAGGTGCATTCGTACTCAAAGTAACGTAACGCGCCTCGATCCTCGGTCGCCGACGCCCTTGATATCAACATCATAGGGTGTGAAGCACTCATTTGTTTTGTCGCATGCATTGACATTGATTTGCAAGCTTGGTACCTTTGGCCATTATGCATCGAAATACGTGATTGGTGGCCTGAGTACCGAGTGCCACACTCCCTTGAGTCTACAACATGATAAGGAGAGTGGACATGCACAGATTTGCTTGAAAATTCCATGCCACACACTGTCTACCCTCTGCTGCAGCAACTGCAGGTTTCAGCAGGAAGAATTGGCCGACCGGCAGTATCTAGTGCCGACCGGCAAAACATATTTGGCCGAGAGCATAAGTTTCGGTCGATTACCATTTTACAATGGTCGGTGGACTTGAATTATGGCCGGTGGCATTCCAAAATTCTCAGGGAGTGATTTAAAGCAGTTCTGGAAACTTTCATAAATTTCAAAGGAACAAGGCAGTGTAAACAGAGGCAACAGTGGCATGGTACTGGGTTTCCGGGCGAGACAGATCGAGCATGCATCATTCCACCATCCCGAGGCGGGGCTACGGCCACCTTCCTTCTGCATTTAATTCATCAATTAATTAGAAGTTCTTTAATAAATTAATTAAGTAGTTAATCATTTATTTGGTTGTGTAATATTTATTTGGACCCTCCGAGTGAGGGCAATTGTGTAATAAGTGTGTGTGAGTGTGTGTATGTCTTCTAACCCCACGTCTTTCTCCCTTTTACTTACCTGCTTTCAATGGTTAGTATTAGGGCATATTTAAATCAGCATACTTTATGCTATGCATGCGTGCATCCATACATTTGTCTTACATGCACCTGGCTCGGTGCATCATACTAACTACATTGTATTTCAATTCCAAGTTGAATACGTGTTAGTTGTAGCATCATCATATGCCATCTTAGAATAGCCTAGCCTATCATAGTCGCATCTTGCATGTGTTGCATTAGCCATCTTAACATGAACTAGGATCATGCATATGATTATTAACTAGTTTCTATTTTGGCTTGGAGTACTCGGTAAGCATTTATGTTTTAGCATCCTTGCATGAGTGTGAGTGTTGCCATGATAGCATGCTTACCATGAGGCTATGTGCTTACGTGTTATAACTGCCTGAATGCCTGTGGGTGAAGGTTGGGTTACTTAAATTGGAACAATGCATTGAATGCGATTTTTAAGCCCACTTGAGAGTGGCAAAACCATATTTTCTAAGCCCACTTGAGGTTGGCAAAATTCATGTCTTAGCCTACTTGCGGGTAGCACTATCAAACCATTTTCAAACAAACAAACATGAAATGTTTTGTTCCAATTTAGGCGACTAAGTCTATACTTGTATGATGTGTGCATCACATAGTAAATCTAGGCTAATAACCTGGATAAGAACACATAATGTTTTTCAAAACTCGATATCATGGTTAGTAGAGGCCAATCTTCGATCGGGCGAGTGGGGGTGCTCACGAAGTGACCTTCCCTAATCGTACCCAAGTTCCCGAGACGAGGCAACTTTGGTGATGACGGACACGTGGCCTTAGGAAAACGAGTTAGGGTTTCCTAAATTTCCCCAAAAATAAAATATTTAGGTGGCGACTCTGTATCTGGCAAAGCAGTCCATGTTTGGCACTTCTTTACAAAAAAATCTATTTTAAAAAACGATTTGCCAGATTTGGACTCTTTGGTTCAGATTTAGAACCGTGACAATTTGAGTCCAAAGTTTAGTGTAATGACCCCAAAAGTCATCCTTATTTAATTAGAGGTTAATGTGCTTTAATTCAACCATATCTATTGGCATTGACAATGTTTTTATCTTATTTTGGGGTATTGATTGAGGTGGTGGTATGATGGTAAAGTA
Source organism: Camellia lanceoleosa (assembly GCA_025200525.1). Classification (NCBI taxonomy): domain Eukaryota; kingdom Viridiplantae; phylum Streptophyta; class Magnoliopsida; order Ericales; family Theaceae; genus Camellia; species Camellia lanceoleosa. The sequence goes on from CM045768.1 coordinate 60,188,541, forward strand.
AGATTGGACAAAAGAATATAATTCGGATAGTTGATCTACGATCAGCCGTCATTCATTTGCCCTTTTCTTTTTCCACACTTTGAATTTAGATGTGAGGTTAGAACCATTGGAAAGCTTGTTTCCGGGGCTTCAATTTGGACACAAGAACGACCTAAAACGGAGTCCGGATGGAAGAGTTATACCTATTCAAAGTTTCGGGATGCTCTTTGAAAACAGGTCCGCTCGAGCGGGAATTTATCCGCTCGAGCGGGAATTACGGGACAGCAGCTTAAAACATGATTTTTTGGATCATTTCTCACACTTTCCCTTTTCATTCTTCATCTCCCTCCCCTAGGTCCGAAAACCCTAGGTCCTTGATCTCCAAAACCTTCCATTTCCCTTAGTTTAGATCAAGATCACCCATCAAGAAGTGAAGAAGTTTGAAGATTATTAAGTTTTACCGATTGGAATTTCGGGATTTTGAAGGATTCTCCTCAATCTTGCTCCTTTGTTGTTCTTCGAGGTAGGGGTTCTAGATCTCCTCAATACTTACATCTATGACTTGATTTATGGTAACTTCGGTATATTAATGAAAAAATCTTCATTGTTATCATCTAGGGCATATATGGGATTTGGGGATTTTCTTGATGATCTTATGCCCTAGAGATGTAAGGAAAGTCTTGTGTGTTTGTGATGAAAAATTGATAAGATCATTCTATCATTTAATTGTTTTGCTCTTTGATTTGTCATGTTTGAACTCAAGAATGGAAATATTGGCTTTGTATATATATAGTATGTGTATATCATGTGTTGTGTTATAAGAACATGAAGAATTTGAATCCAAGAATGGAAATTAAGAGAGAGATGGCTTGTTTAAGCTCCTAATCTTGTTTAATTTGTCATGTTTAGGTAGAATCCATAATATAGTGATGTTGGGTTGAAAGATAGTCTTGATTTCATTTGGAATTGCATGAAAAAGGGAATGATGTTGCCTAATCCGAAATCTGAAATTTTAGAATTAAGCTTGGTCGCTCGGCGGAGGAAAGCCCTTCGGCGGGAAAATCGGCCTTCAGCGGTCGATGGATTTCTGATCCTTCGGCGGCCAAAGTGGCGCTCGAGCGGGGAGGCTTATTTTCGGGAAAAAAATGTGTTGTTCAGTTTTGTGTGCTTGACTCTCTGGTATTTTCAGAATATTTTTCTGATGATTTTAAGATGGCTATAAATTCATATGAAGTGTAATGACACAGGGGCTAGTTTTCAATGATTTATGAGGAAAGAGAACCAATTTGCAAGTTATGGTTGCGTCTGAGGACACATTCGGGAGGGACAAGCACTCCATTGTAGCATCGTGAGTAATAGTACTACAATTGTAAATCAACCACTTAATGATTATTGGTATTAATATTACATTCTTTGTGGGTAACTATGATAACGTATGAGTGGATTGAGGCGTATGTGAGTAATGAAGGATCGACATGCATCAATATGGCTCAACTACTTACATTTCGAGTGTGTTCGATTGGTTAGCGGTAATGTATCGATAATGTGTTACAACATAAGTTACCATGATTCTACAGATATGATATGAGAACTATTAATGCTATGGAGTGAGTAATAGAGCAAAGAATATGTATTCATTTATTATTGATGATTATTTTACATGCGCTTTCGTATATTCCTACCTTATCGAACTTGAAAAACATGTGATGTGAATGAAAGGTAAATGTGGGAAGAATCGAGTAACGATACGGGCGAGGGCCATTTTGTGATATTGTGTAACACTCGAGTAACATTCTCGGGCGAGGCCAATTTGTGATATTGTGTAACATTACGGTAACATTCTTTGAGGGCCATTTTGTGACATTCGAACGTTAGGTAACATTCTGGGCGAGGGCCATTTGTGACATTGATGAACGTTCGTGTAACATTCTGGCCGAGGGCCATTTTGTGACATTCAATGAACGTTACGTGTAACATCGGCGAGGGCCATTTTGTGACGTTCTATGTAACATTGGGCGAGGCCATTTTGTGACATTCTGTCATTACGGGCGAGGCGTTCTATATCATTCGGGCGAGGGCCGCTCTATGTATATTTACGGACTCATATGCATTGAGATATAATTACTGATATAGTTAATCATGTGCTTTGCGATTATATACTTTATTATTTACATTTGTACTTTACATTATTTATGTACTATTATTCAGAATTTTACTCATTACGTATTATATGCATTTACATGGGTCATCGGTGAAGCGGTCATAACCCTTAAGATTCGTCTCCTCTTGTCAACCTCGGTGTGTCGAGGCACTACTAAAGCCCTGTAATTTGTCTGGCGGTTATATTTTTTGGGATTTATGCTTGGTTGTCTTTCCTTAAAATGTTTTGTTCTATGCCCAATTGTGGGCTGATTCGATGTATATGTGTGTATGTTTTCTGTATATTATTTACTTGATATGATGTTGTGATCCTGGCATGTCAATAGTAGCTCAATGGATATGTTTTGATGTTGTTTTTTTTATGTTAAATGCTTCCGTTCAAGCCCCATATGTTATGTATGTCAGGTTAAGAGTCCGGTGACGAATAGGTCATGCCCAAACTTTTAGGGGCGAGTTTGGGGCGTGACATTTAGTGAGCCCAAATAAGCAGAACGGGAGATCTCCCCCCGGGACGTTCAGGGACGTCTACAGGGATACAGGGTTTCGAAACCCTGAGCTCAAGCTTCTCTAAGCCTTCAACCACTGAGCCAAAGCCACTCGTGTGACTGAAATATGCAAACGAATATATATACAGAGATATGAGACATATATACATAAAACTAAAACAAAACAAAAGAAACAATTGTTGTGGGGTTCGAACCCCCGACCTCGAGCTTAGACTATTAGCCTTCAACCACTAAGCCAAAGCCACTCTTGTAACAAAAATTCAAATAAATATGTATATAATACATAAATATACAATACATATACATATATATATATACAATTCTCCCGCCTCTCTCTTTCTGGAAAACCACGTCTGACACTCGGCCTCGCTTTTTTGCGTCAGCCGATGTTAGCTGGCCGACAAATGCCTTAGGCCTCTCTCCCTCTTTGCCTTTCTCTTTAATCTTCTTCTCCTTTTCCTTCTCTGCTGTCTCTATGTTCTTCTCCTCTTCCTTCTTTTTGTTCTTCTTCACTCTCTTCTCGTCTTCTTTCTTCTTCTTCTCCATCATTTTCTGTCTTCTTCTTCGTTTCCTCTGTGAGAGAAATAGAACAGAGAGACTCAGAGCGACAGAACTGAGTCTGCTCTCTGCCATCTCTCTAACCCTTCTTTACACCTATCACCTCTAATCCATTGCTTCCTCATCTCGTTCCCTCACTCTGTTTCCGGACCTGAACGATCCCATAAGCTCTACAAGGCCGAGTGCCCTTACTCCCACTCTTCCCATCATTCATCTGCCTAACCTCCCTATGCTGTCAATTGAGCAAATAATGGCTACTCAATCCGACATAGAAGCCAACCACTCCACCTTGAAGTCTTATGTAGAGACGGTGACTGTCGTCTCCAAGTTAGCTCATCAACTGTAGACTCGGACGAGTGAAATGCACCAGGTCAACACCCAACTCTCTCTGCTCCAGGGTATGTATAAGGACGCGCGAGCAGAGATTTGCGCGCTGAAAGCGGAGAACAAAGAACTAAAACTGTAACGCCCCAAAAATTTCGAACTTCAAAGAATATATTATCAATTAAATATAGGGTTTATCTAAGGTTAGGAGTCTAGGAAACGATACTAATGAGTCCTATGGCCAATGACCGAGTAAGATCCCAGATCGCCGGAGGAGTCAAGTTAGCCTCCCTTCTAAGTCCAGCTTTCTTAGGTAGCGCACCACCCTTTTGATGGATATTAAAAGGCATTGACGTGAGGTCTCATAAGCAACGCAAAGATAGGCATAGGAGTACAAAGTAAATAACTATTACAGTGTCTCAAATTTTTAAACTTACAAAATGAGTTCCATTACTAATACAATCTAAAAACAATAAATAAAGGCACAATTGGACTAATGAACGAAATAGTTTCCAAAATTTCTCTAAGGAAAACTTAAGTCTTCAAATGTCTTTGACTCTTTGTTGGCTTCGTACGTTTATTCGATACCTGGCATGAAACGCCATGAGGTTTGAATGCCTAGTAAACGCACACACACCCCATCCCTTTTTCCCAGTCCAATACACAATCACAAATATAACAAGCAAGTAATGAAGCATGATAATCATTCAATAATAAAGGATTACAAGGTTAGATGTTAGAAATCTAGAAATCCCCCAAAGAGACTTCGTCCTCCCAACCACAAGAATCGGACGCGGATTATTCGGTATGCCCCCTCTTTTGCTGCTTTGTTGCAGAACTAACCTCGAATGCCTACCAACGGTTATATACTGCGTAGCGCCAACTGCAGGGCCTCAGAAGAGACGATAATAATGGGCCTTACCCAAATCCCTTCTCACACCAAATACCTAGGGTCCGAATACAACCGCTCCGTTCAAAGGTTCCGAAAACCACTTGCGCAAGACTTTAACTTTCAAATAGGGAACGCATCCTTGTTAACCAATCAATATCTTAGTAATCTTGTCAAAAAATTCGCAACCCATTACCACCCATTAAGTTTCTCGTTTGAGTTAGATAATTTAAGTCAGAGTTAGGACATGCTCTTGAAACAACATCTATTGCACAAGTAATAAGGTTACAACACATGAGATTCACATATGAAGATAGGCACAAGTAGTTCTAGGCAAATTCAAGTAGTTTAGGGAATAAATTCGCACATGAATATAATTTCCAAATTTGCATAAGTGTGAGCACCATTGAAGGATCAAAATAAAATACATAACCTTATGACATGTGAAATATCATATCGAGACATGATCATAAATTAATAAGCATATTTATGAACACAAAAGCATGAAATACCAATGCCAAACAGAAATTTCAGATTTAGTACCCGTTAAAGATTGAAATCGAAAGGGTTGTTAGAGATTTTTAAAGAACTCGGCCTTCCTATGGTTCGTAGAGAATTTAATCTGGTTTTCAGAACATGTTCCAGAAATGTAATAGCTTTTCTAGATTTTTAGTTATTTAAGAAATGTTCCAGCGCTGTCCAGATTCATCGACCGTTACGAAAATTTGATTTTCTTACAAACCGCTCATTGTTTTTCAATGGAACCAATTTTAGTTGAAATATGACTGCTTAAGGAAGCTTTTGACATAAAATAGAGGTCCAGAATAATTTTCTACATTTTTCTAGAAATTTTGAAAGTTGACTGCGAAAACAGATTCTTAAGGCACAATACTCAAAACAAGAAGATTTGTGAGAAAAGAGATCCACTAAGGGAAAATTTTCGTTTCTTTTGTGATGAAAACATGCTAACTAACATATATTAAACTCAAAAAATTTTCTTGAAGGTGTGCCTTTGGAAAGTTTGAGAGATTGGTATGAAAAAGATAGTTTTGTACCGAAATGAGGGAAAATACAAGAGAGGTAGAATCATGGCTCAACTCTTATCATTTTTAACACAAGTAACTCATCAATAACACATCTGAAAACAATGTTTAGAACCCTTAAGAACATGTATTTGAAAAAGGAAAATGAAAGAGAAGATTGTGTTGTGGCTTACTTGCAAGGCTTGAACAAGAGTGCTCTCTTCTTCCTTCCTCTCCCTCTCAAGACTTCTCCCTTGTTCTCCTTTCTCTCCTCTAGGCCGAAAGTGTGTGGGTGTGTGTGTTGTTTGTGTATGCCATGCTAGGGGTTGGTGGTATTTATAGGCAATTTTGATGTAAAAAGACACAAAGACCCACTAGTTGGAATTGGATGGAAAAGTTTGGATTTACTTGGAGTCTAATGGGATAGGGAATGATTATGGAACTTAATCATGGGATTAGACAACATCTAGTTGGTCTCTAGTTTGAGTGAAACTAGTGTTGGGAACAAAACCCTAGATTTAGGGGTACTAGGTGTTAGGGTTTTCTAGAATATCATAATTACAATTTCTTGAAAATAGGCCCCTCACAATCTCCTAGGGTGGCCGGCCATTGGGGAGGGAGATGGGACATTTTTTTATTCAATTTAGGTACTATGGACACATTTCCCAAAGTATATATATATAGATTTCAAATTGATTTGATGGTACCTATAGTATAAAAAGTACATGTACTTGTTTGGGGGCAAATCTCGAAATTAATAAAGAAGTGAGGGCCTGGAATTAAATTAATGTATTGGAACCTTATTCATGTAGAACTAAATTAAATTAGGATAAGGAACCTAATTCGGCTAGGATATTCTTATTCCGATAAAAATTAAAAATGCTAACCAGCAAGATTCGAAATAATTTAATAAACTAAGGGGCTTTAAGAAAATAATTCAAACGTAAGGGTTTTTAAAGAAAATACATTTTTCAGGGGCTTCACATTAAATGTAATAGAATGAGGAGGATTAGAACCTTAATCATGTATTATGATCTAGTTAGGTTTAGGACTAATGTAAATACCTTCTAGTCAGAAGTACGCACACATATATAGCAAATCTTTATAGGTACCAAAGTCATTATTGCTCCAAGATTTCAAGAGATTTGTTTGTACTAAAGCACAATGATTATAGCCTAGGAGGTATGATGTCTAGCCATGTGATGGTGAATTGATGGACTTGTTTTATATATATATTGTACAAATCTTGGAAATTGTAAAATATAATGTTAAAAAAAAGGATTTTAGGGTACAAGTGTATATATAAATATATAATAGTACTTGTTTAGGGTTAATTTGTGGTTTAATAAAAATATGAGGGCTTGGGCTCAATTAAAGTATCTATTTCAAGTGTAAAATAATTCGGTTTGTATTATCTTTCTTTGAATTTAAAGGTAAATAACTGAACGATGACTATGAAAATCGAAAGTTAAGGTTTAGAGTGATTAATCTAAAATTTGAGAGTTAAGTAATTAATATTAGAGTGTTAGAAATGATTTCTAAGCTTCCAAGGTCGATTAGGGTTTGTATGGATTCGTCCGTGATGCATTTTCGGTTCTAAGGTTTAATTTGCAAATAATCGACGAACTAAGGGCTTTATTATAATAACTCAAAATTTAGGGACCTAATAAGGTTTACAAAAGTTAGGGGTCTCACAAAAACGGCAGGCCACTTCCATGGCCCGATTTGGAGCACCGTCGTACTTTACTTTTAATAGTCGGTGATGGGGCAACTCTCCTGACGATCGTGGCAATATTGAGGTAGGGCCTTCAAGGGTCTCCCAAGACGAGATCGAGATGACGAAATCAGCGGGGGAGTTGAGCAAATGACGTCGGCTTATGGTCGTTGTTGGAGGCCGGCATGTGGCCGCTAACGGAGAAGAAAGAAGAAAAAGATCCCTCTCTCTCATCATTTTTTTTTTATATTTACTGTTTATTTTTTATTTTTTATTTGTACAAATGTTGATCAGGGTTGATCTCTAAAATGAATAATAAAAAATTTTCTGTGTTTTTTTTTTATACAAAGATGTAAAGTATAAACATATATATATATATATATTTGTATGAAAAAAAAAATTATTTGCGAATTCAAATAACACATCCGAATAGCGGACATATATGCAACTTCGAATTCCGAATAACAAATCCGAATAATGAACATAAAATAGACACAAAACAGAGTAACATGTACAGGACAGAATACCAATTTGACGGATTTATTGAAACAAAATAAAATAAACAAGATCCTTTTATTTATTTACTTATTTACTTAGTAGTATCATTTATTAATAAAAATCCTTTATTAATAAAACCAACTGATTTTTTTTTTTTTTGGTATATATGTTTACGCAAAATAATAAAATGAAGTAAACTATACAACATAATGAGTTGATTTTCCCGCCATCTCTCTTTTCTTTTTTTTTCTTTTCTTTTTTTTTTTGTAAACTAACAATTAATAAAACACAAAAACACAATTAAGTGATTTTTTTTTTTTTTAACTTAGAGATATAAAGTAAAACAATATTATAATTATTATTATTATTTTTTATTTTGTTTTTCATCAAAGTTCGGCCAAACCTTGGTGAAGTACTGCTGGATATATGGACCTCCAGTCGGACCTACGCGACGGTGGGAACAGATTCGGGAGGGCCCCGACTTTTCCCTTTTAAAACACAAATCAACCCTCATTTGTTTTACTTCCTCTCAATCCGAAACTCACCCCTCTCTCTAGATTTCTCTTTTCTTAAGTTTGCCTAACAACTCTCACCATTTTTTCTTTGAAACCCTTGTTTTCCTCTACATTTTGAACTGAACAAAAATTGATTTGGTGCAAGTTTGTGTTTTCTCTTAGTTTTTCTTACTTTTACCCATATTTTCCTCTTTTTCCCTTTGATTTTCCATCCTCTCTTCACTTTCTCTCTCTTAGGGTTTGAGATTTTGAGATTTCTACCCATTTTCCCTTATTTTCTCACTTTTTTCCCACTTTTCTCTACTTTCCCCCATTTTTCCTATGGCTAGCGATGAGGTTCCCCTTCCTGACCCGGCCATAGACATTGGTGCTGCTCTTGGTACGGATATGAAGGTCGAGGGTGCTTCTGCTTTACTTCCCCTTGTGGATAGGCCATTTGATGCGGCCACTTACTAGCCACGCACTCAAATTCTTCTGCCGAGCAGGATTTTACGATTTATGGGCTTCATCCCTGGGTTGGAGGAGGACACACTTCTGCGCGAGCCCACGGAGCACTTATCCGCCGACGTCTCCATGGTAAGCAACTTTCTTTTGTTTTGTACATATGTTGAAACTTATGAACAAACCATTTGTCTTTGTTGTGCATATATTGATATCAGCTATGGGACGATATCGGGCCCTCAACGCTGGTATGAGCGGCTTCCCACGAAGGTTCGCACAGTAGTAGATGCTACCAGCTTTGGCTCCTTCTACTCCGGGCTCATATAGATGCGGGTCAATTCAGTGCTATATGGAGCTTTGGTTGAGAGATGGTGGGACACCACAGACTCGTTCCACTTTTCTTCGACTGGGGAGATGACGTTGACACCATATGACTTCTCCATGCTGACTGGCTTGCGAGTCGGAGTTGGCAGCTCGATCCCATTTGATCCGGACATGGCGCAGTGAAGAGATGCACAGCTCTAGCTTCTGGGAGCAATCCCAGACATCAGCAGTCAGGGGATGGTACCCTATAGCTAGTTTTACGATCAATTCATCGACCGTCAACTAGCTACTACAGATGGGGTTTCCCAGTATGCCCGTGGCTTTCTCATGTATCTCCTCAGTACTACCCTATTTGTGAACAGGGAAAATACCATGGGGACATATCTTCTAGGGGCACTGGTGCACCTACTGCCGGTGGCGGAGTACGATTGGGGTGGTGCTAGCCTAGCTGCCTTGTATTGTTACATGAGCTCTATGTCTTGCCACAAGAAGGATTTACTCAGTGGCTATTGGAGAGTTTGAGGGGTACGTATCTCACCCTTTACTTTTCAATTCAACTTTGCATTCTGTACTTTGCATTTCCTGCTCATCTGTACTTTGCATTTCGTATCTGCTCATCTGCTTTATTCATGCTCATCTATTTACAGCTCTGCGTTTATATATATTTCACCACTCTAGCTCTGGTCCTAGTAAGGCGGATTGAGTTGTCAGTACCCCGCTCTCAGTACTACAAATCACGGTTCAGACGTCCCCGCCTTGTAGACCGCACCCTCTTATACTTCCATCGCTTCTTTGATACGATCACTGCAGACCAGGTAACACAAATATCATTCTTTGCATTACACATCACTATTCCCCTATTGTACTAGCATCTCCATACTGTTGGCATCTGCCACTATACTGTTTTGCTCATTATACACTGATTTTCTGACACTGCATTGATTTCTAACACTGAATGATATCTGACACTGCACTGATTTACAAGTTGATTGGCATCCCTGGGCAGGTATCCCCCTAACGTCTAGAGCGACTTATGCTGCTACCTGGTATGCCTCTACTATGCAGATTCTGTTCGAGGGCCCATTTGGTCAGGCCTATTATTTGGGGGAGAGGTTCATCCGCCAGACCCAAGGCGTTGCTCACCCAAACATTGCGCATCCTCCTCCTCCAGGCATGAAGACAGTTGATGAGATACAGGGTGGACCGACAATCGACCTCTTGATGGAGAGAGAGGGTGGCAATAGATATCATATGGCCAACAACTTCACTACCTTCTTGCACACTCGGCTAATGGCACCTCTCACCCCGGGCGTAGCCCATGCTGTTCTGGAGGTCGCAACTACTACGGCTAGTGCTGGTGATGCCTCCGCTGTTGCTCCTATTCTTGGGTTTCCTGTGATTCCCACGGAGATCACATACATTCGCCCAAATGGGGTGCTCGAGCAGATTCTGATTGATGAGATCGAGGAGAGGGACCGCCGGATAGTTTTTGCTCCAGGCATCGAGCAGGTACACATTTCCTTATTGTTTCCACTCATTGTACGTCATCTTGTTTTATTGCTTCTGTTTCTAGCTACATTTCTCAAATTCCGCCCTTTCTTTTGCAGATACCGCGGGCATTTGCAGATGATCTTGCTCGGACAGTCGACCGGCTACTCCTCATGGTGTAGAGGAGTCAGACCATTCTTGCCACTCACGGGCTTGAGGTAAGCTTTGCCCCTAACTTATAGTCATTTCATTTCATTCTGGTTCTATTTGTCATCTTATAACTATCTGCACTCTCCTTTTGTTTCTTCTTTTCAGCTTGGACCGGCACCGATGGCACTTGCAGGACCTCCTTCAGCTAAGAGACGGAGGTGGGGCCCAGTGAGGAGTAGAGGAGGGGCTGATCGAGAGAGAGGCTGAATGAGGCAGCGCTCACCTTCTGAGGAGTCCTTTGAGGGCTCTCCAACCTCTGAGGAGGAGGGAGAAGAGTTTGACATACAGTCTAGGAGTGCCAGCGATGACAATGATGCACTTTCTGTGCAGCCGAGGAGGAGGAGAGCTAGGACATACTATTGACGATGATGATGACTTTCTCTCTTTTATTTTGCTTTTGTTTGTTTTTGTTTTTGTTTTTGTTTTTTTGCTTTGTAGTTTTAAACACTAGCTTCAGGTAGACTCTTTATTTTTGAAACCCTTTCTTTTGTTTTATGTTTTATTTTGTAAACCAATGATCGGTGTTAGACCCTTTAGTTTATAAAAACATTTATTATTATTATTATTATTATTTATTTTTTTTGTGGATGATCTCCTCTTGCAAATTTCTCTTTTATTGTGTTTGCATATGACGAATGGACAGCAATTGCATGATAATCTTCCAGATACTTGTGCTTGATTCGTGAATCAAATAACAACTTACAACCAGACAAAATGTACAACACAACTCGATAACCAGAAAACATAATGGAAACAATTCAAAACCATTACAACAAACTTGGTATAAGCAAAACAAGACTCAAAATACATCCGCAACACAAGAGAACAAAGAGCTGCACTGTCTTGCCCACCGCTGAGGTACGGCTGGACCTTAGTGGGCACGGCCAGACCCCACTGAGGTACGTCTGGACCTTGATGAAAGGTTTGGTGGGTGCCCAGCTATCACTTACTACTCCATCCAAAATTCTATAAATGGTGCTCCCATACTGTTGTTTCTAGAAAAAGATCAAATCTTTTACATTTTGCTCTCAAAATGGAGATGTTGCCCATCCATAGGCTCCAACACTGGATAACCACTTTGGATGGCTTGGAAAATGTGAACTTTTACAGTTTCAAACTAAACGCTCTTTTTCCATTGGGCCGTACTTCACTTTGTTTTCTATTTCTTCATGCCACTGCTTGGTGTTAGAATCCAATCACGCATGTATTCTGCTTCGGTTCACAAGAGATGTGTCCGACATTGCAGAATTTCAAACATTGATGGAATCTCAACGTGATAGAGAAATCATGCCTCAATCCCATTTTGGCTATGCTCAAGCTTTAGGACAGATGTGTGGACGTACTTTGCACGAGGCTCGATCCTTGGCTCACAATGGGGAATTAGACATTCTGGATTTGGTTAGTTAGTTTTCCACTACCAGTGATAAAGAGAACCTTCTTTGGCGGGGTTATAGTCAGTAGGCCCTCTGCTTATGCTTACTTGCATACTTCCTTCTTACACCTAGTCATGGTGGAGCTAGCATTAAACTGATTGAAGTGGCCCGATGCCTTAAAGAGGGTAAGAGTTGTATGGGCTTAGTGTTGGCCGAGACTTTGACAAGTTTAGATGCTTTTTATTGATGAGAGACTACTCGATTTGCAGGGAGTCCATTACTTCTCCAAGTATTTTTTTTCTACCTTTCTTATTTATGATCCTCACATCACTTGGCACTCAATCTCTATTTTTCTCTCAAAATCTTTTTCTTACTTTTCCTTCAATGCACATCTCTCTATTCTTTTATTCTCTCTTATTTTCCTTCCCTCCCTAGGTATGGTTAATGGATAAGCTGAACGTAATGGACCCATGCCATGAGTACTCAACCAAAACTTATTCTCTTCACTCACAGCTAGTGGAGTTCTCCTCTGAGGGAATGTGGTGTGACTGGATACGCAGTAGGTCTGCAATTGACATTGCTTGGCGTGGCCCCTGGCTTAAATTGGCTAAGATGAGTTACAGCATGTTCTAGCAACCAGGTATACAGTTGATTGGCCTTACACACTGTGTATTCTATTTTCCATTCAGATTCAGACGCCAATTTGGACTTGATCAGACTTGTCCAGATAAAGGGATAAAGTAACCAACTTCATTTCCCATTCGTAGTTCGTACTTACCTCGATACCTCCCTGCTTGGAGTACGAGAGAACTTCTAACTCCTGCCCTGAATTCCAGTTCCATCCTTCCTAGTGAGTACTTGGCTTGCCTCTAGGATGAGGAACAGATTAGGCCGACTTCGATTGTAGAGACGCCTATGGGTATGAGAAAGAGATAGAGAATTGACACTTGACTCATCTATGCCTCTAGTTTATTGCTTTGTCTTTTCTTTTCAAGTTTTTTTTTTATGTAAAAGTAACTTTGTTTTGGGGAATGTACCTGTGTTAAATAAAATTAAAGTGAGTACTGAAAAGTTTCCTTTTGTGTTATAAAAAGTAAAATTGTGAGCAACTTTTCAAACCCATTTTCGGAAATAGTCACCACCAGATACACACAGAATCAATCCTAAACTTTACAACCCCAAATCGAAAAATCATAACTGCCTTGCATTGATCATTACTGCTTCATCTTGTGACTGACCTTCCGAATGGAAGCAACACAACGAAGCCCGACAAATGGTGGAGAATGATGGATTAATGAAACCAGATGAACAGGATAGTTAAGTTGAAAATGGTTATGGCCGAACTTCGGGATGAAGTTGCCTACGTATCCCAAAGATGAGAATCAGGCCTTACGTAATTCGATAAGGGTTCACTTGAGTATTTATTCTCTCCTTTTGCGCTCTAATTTTTGCCAAGGTTGCCTTTTCGGGTTTTCGGCCTTGTGAGCTCAATTTTTTCTTTATCTCTAATTTTTCCTGCTCTAACTTTTGCCTAGGTCGCCCTTTCGGGTTTTCGACCTAGCGAGCCTCTCAAGGATAATATTTCTTCAACTTTTCCATGTTGATCGGTTGTGAAAACTCCAGGCCATCTAAATCAATAAAAATAATTACCCCTCCAGACCAGATTGACTTGATGATATAAGGGCTAGTCCAATTGGGTCTGAACTTGCCCCTAGGATCGTGGATAGGGGCTCCGTTGTCTTTGAGCACCATGTTTCCTTCCTTGAGATTTCTGGACTTGACTTTCTTGTTAAAAGCCCTAGCAATTCTACACTGGTAGCCTTGGATGTGATACAATTCCTACAACCTCCTTTCATCGAATAACATCAATTCTTCAAATCTGCTTCGTTGCCAATCCGCCTCCGCTATCTGACATTTGGCCATAATTCTCAGTGACGGTACTTCAATCTCAATTGGCAGAACAACTTCCATCCCATAGACTAGAGAATAGGGGGTTGCCCCTGTAGAAGTTCGGATTGACGTCCTATAGCCCCAGAGTGCAAATGTAAATTTCTCCGGCCAGTCTCTGTAGGTTTCCACTATCTTTTGCAAGATTTTCTTGATATTTTTGTTTGTAGCCTCAACGGCTCCATTGGTCTGCGGTCTATGTGTTGATGACTTACGAAAAGCCACATTATATTTCTCAAGCAGGTCTATCACCTCTTTCTTGAAATATGCGCCATTATCTAAAATGATCTTATTGGGCACCCCATACCTACAAATGATGTTGTTTTTGATGAACTTGGCTACATGCGATGCTTTCAGCATGAAATAGGACTGGACCTCCACCCACTTTGTGAAGTAGTTGATTGCTACTAAAATGAACTCATGCCCATTTGACCCCTTTGGTGTGACTGTGCGAATAACGTTGATTCCCCAAACTGAGAATGGCCAGGGTGAAGTCATATTGTAGAGCTTCGATGGCAGAATGTTCATGCAATTGGCATGGATCTGACATTTGTAGCATCACCGTACAAAGCCAGTACAGTCATCTTCCATGGTTGACCAATAGTAGCCTTATCTAAGGATTTTTCGAGCTAACATTAGACCGTTCATGTGAGCTCCGCACTCTCCTCCATGAATAGCTTCCATAAGGCGCCTTGATTCTTCTTCCTCAACACACAGCTTATGCATTCCCAGATGGTCACTTTTGTACAACTTGTTTTCGCAAATGATAAGTTGGATGACTGGCCGCCATATTTCCCTTTTGTCCTTGGCAGTTGCCCCTAGTGGATATGCCTCTTTTTCTAGGAAATACCAGGGGTTCATGTCTTAAACCTCATTTATCACAGCAATAGTCTCATAAGTCAGCATATACTTTTGTTCAATAATAATCAGATGCATCTTTACTCCAAGCGGGATGCCCACCATGGAAGATAAAGTTGCTAAAGCATCAACAAACCAATTGTTCTCTCTTAGCAAATGGGTGAACGTCAATTTTTCAAACTCGGAATTAGCACATCCAGGGCCTGATAATAAACCTTCATTTTCTCTTCTCTAACTTGCTAATTTTCGTTGGCTTGAGAGACAACCAAATTCGAATCCCCAATGACGTCCAACCTTATTGCCCCTAATTCTAGGGCAGCTTCTAAGTCAGCAATACACGCCTTGTAGTCTGCTTCATTGTTAGACACTTTAAATCGGAGTTTGAAGGCTAGAGGTATATGTGAATCATCAGGTTCTATGAGTAATACACCTATCCCATAACCATATTGAGTTGATACCCCGTTAAAGTACATCGTCCATGTTTCATCTTCTATTTGTAGGATGTCTTCGTCTGGGAATAGATACTCCACTACTTCATTATCTCCTTCTACCTATTGTTCTGCCAGGAATTTCGCTACGGTCCTCCCTTTGATTGATGTGCGTGTGACATACTTGAGGTCAAATTCGGAGAAAAGAAGCAACCAATGAGCTAGCTTACCCATAAGTGCTGGTTTCTCAAAGAGATATTTGATGGGATCTAATCTCGAAACCAAATTTACGGAATATGCTAACAGGTAGTGTCTCAACTTCCTCGTTACCCAAACCAAAGCTAAGGAAGCTTTCTCGAGGGGAGTGTAGCGAGTTTCATAATCCAGCGTCTTCTTGCTTAGATAGTAGATGGCCTTCTCCACCTTAGCTTCTGATTTTTACGCTAGCATGCACCCCATAGCTGAGTCTGTCACTGACAAATACAAGATCAGTGGTTTCCCCGGTTCTGGCAGCAATAATACAGGTGGATTCTGGAGGTACTGCTTGACTTGTTCGAAGTTGAACTGACATTGATCATCCCATTGGAACTTATTTCCTTTCTTCAATAGACCAAACAGCGGTTCACAAATCAAGGTTAATTGTGAGATAAACCGCCTTATGAATTGCACCTTGCCCAGAAAGCCGCGCACCTCCTTTTCAGTCCTCGGTGATGGCATTTCTATGATGGCCTTGATTTTAGAGGAATCCACTTCAATTCCTCTTTATGTGATCAGAAATCCCAACAATTTTTCTACAGTCACGCCGATGGTGCATTTCTGCGGGTTCAACCTCAATTTGTACTCCCTGATCCACTCAAAGAATTTTTCCAATGTAGTGTAGTGGCCTCCACGCTCTTTAGACTTGACAATCATATCTTTAACATACACCTTAACCTCCTTATGGATCATGGCGTGCAAGATGGTGGTCGCAACTCTCTGATATGTAGCCCCGGCATTTTTCAATCCAAAAGGCATAACTCTATAGTAGTAGGTACCCCACGGTGTGGTGAAAGCAGTTTTCTCTCTATCCTATGGTGCCATCAAAATCTGATTATACCCAGAAAACCCATCCATGTATGAAAGCAAAGCATGGCCAGCTACAAGGTCTACTAGTTCATCGATATGGGGTAATGGAAAGTCATCTTTCAGGCTAGCTCTATTCAGATCCCGAAAGTCGACGCAGACTCTAATTCTGCCGTCCTTCTTTGGAACTGGAAGGATATTAGCCAACCAAGTCGAGTACTCAAATACCATTAAGAAACCCGCATCAATTTGTTTGGTGACCACCTCTTTAATCTTCAATGCCCAATCAGGACGAACTCTACGTAGTTTTTGTTTGACGGGTCGGGCTTCAAGGTTAAAGGGGATCCGGTGTTGTACAATCTCAGGATTGATTCCAGGCATATCTTCGTAAGACCACACAAAAACATCTTTGAATTGTTTTAATAAAGCGATTAAACACTCGCCATCCTCTAAAGACAACATGGATCCGATCTGGAGCAAACGGGGATCCTCCTCAGTACCTACGTTAATTGCAATGATTTCATCTGTGTAGGGCTTAACACACCTTTCCTCCTCTTGGTCAACCAAAATTTTCAAAGCCCAAGGAATTTCTTCCTCTTCGTTTAAGTCAAAAATTTAAAAATCAAGATCAGTGCAGCAAACTAAAGGCACAGAGAAGTAAGCAAAATCTATGACATTCCCATTAGTAAAGTCTGGGTCCTCGGTTATAGTTGACTCAAAAGAAAAACTAAAAGATGACTTCGAAAAGACTTTGGTATCCGAGTTACCACCCTCGGAAGTACCAGACTTAGAAGAACTTAAACCTGACTCAAACTCAGTGGAATCAGATTCGGACTCGTCATCTGATTCAGAACTGTTGATGATGATCCCCTTTTCAAATTTTCAAACTAGGTACGGAGTCTCAGATGCATCCACAATAAGATTAGAGAAATCTATAGTTGGTTTATCCCCGATCATTGAGATAGTAAAACTATTGCCCAAGTTGTCAGACTCAGTTCCAATAGTACAATTCATTAGTAGGTCAGTCAGTGTTTTTCCCAACAACTCTTCTTCTTCAACATCCACATTTCTAGTCATGCCTTGATCCGTATTAATGTTCAGGTCCAACTGCTCATCTTCCTCTTCTGGTAACTAGTGCCTGAAGAAGATCTCGAACCTGGGATACATTGTCTTTGTCTCCTGGTCAAACCAAGGCTCTGGAAATCCACAAAAGGGAAAATCTTCCCCTTGGTGGACAAAGCATCCGTTCAAGGTTCCCCATATTGGCTTGTGGACTAACTTATACTGTTTCCCAGCCTTTTTTGCGTTAATTCTTCCTCTCAACTCAGCTCGCTTCCTTTGCCAATCCTCCATAGTAGGTTTGTATCCTAGCCCAAAAGCATGGGGATTGTGAATCAACTCCTTGGTACCAAGACCTCATTGCTTGCCATTCTTGCCCAGTCCTGTTCCAGGCATATGTCCCTGTTTGTTCATCATATAGATGGACTGAGCACTCACATAAGTTCTGTCACCTTCTGTTATAATGGTTTGAACCACCCGGGCCTCTATCAGCGAGAAGCCAGAAAGGAATACATCTTCTTCTCCATGCATGATTTCCAACACTGGTGTGGTATTCCCCTGGGGAGGATGGATTGCAGAATTACCGTACACAGTAGCAATTCCATCTTTAAAGGGGTATTTCACCAACTGATAAACTGTTGATGACACAGCCTCTATCTGATGTAACCAAGGCCTTCCCAGCAATAGATTGAAAGTTGCCGGTACATCCATTACATGGAATTCGACCTCATGTTCGGAGGGGCCAGTCAGGATATCGCTTTTGAACATTCTCATAACATCCCGACTCGTGTTGTCATAAGCTCGAATGGATTGGGTTGTGGGCGTGAAGTCAACAGGCCTTAAACCTATGGCATAACCAGGCATACATTAATTGCTGATCCAGTATCCACTAACACCATAGGAATCCACTTTTTTCGGCTCTCCAGAGTCACATACAAGGGTCAGTTGTGATTGGGACCCTCAGGCGGCAGTTCTTTATCCGTGAAAAATATCATTGGCATAACATCTCCGGATGTGACTAACGACACTAGTTGATCAATGGTAGTGTCAATAGGCAATTTGATTCGATTCATTACCTCTAGTAGTGCTTGCCTATGCTCTCGGGAAGCCATTATCAGTCCCCTGATAGATACATCTGCCTGAATCTTCTTGAGTTGCTTCAAGACCAAGTTCTCTTCACTATCCTTCTCTTTTGTATTCACAACCTCTTTGTTGGAGGATTTTGGTTGGTCTAAAGCCGCAGGTTT
The DNA here is from genome assembly GCA_025200525.1 of Camellia lanceoleosa. NCBI lineage: Eukaryota > Viridiplantae > Streptophyta > Magnoliopsida > Ericales > Theaceae > Camellia > Camellia lanceoleosa. Next base: position 60,207,143 of record CM045768.1, read on the forward strand.
GAAGTACCGACCACTCCGAGTCATGTGATTGATCTCATCTGCGTACCACATATCATCGGGGGTATTAGATTTCCACCTTTCATCCGTGTATGCGTAACTCTACTCATTATCTTGCCACAACTCCCTTGTAGTCTTAGCTAGGGGTTTATCAAGGTTTACCTGGAGCATGTTCACATCATGCCTTTCACCAATAGCATGCCATTCCTTTTGCACTATGGTTTTGGTTTCTGCATTCCAGAATGGCATTGTTTTGTCACTTCCTCGCTCTGACACTATCTTCCTTTGGATTGCTTCCATTCTTTCATGCTGGAATTGTTCAAACACTTGTTCTGTGCTAATCAAGGATGTAGCCTCGGCCTTTTCCTTCTTGACCCCCCTTGTCTATTCTGCTTCATCTAGCTCTTCATCACTGAACCAACCGTTGTTTGTTTCTGGCTGACTTGAATCCCACCAACCTATCTGGACACTGCTTGTATCCTCTTCGTTAAAGAATTAGAGATTGGCTAGGTATTCTTCCATCTAGGCTAGGTCTTCATCCCGTTCAGCCAAGTTATTTAGGCTTTGTTCAGGCCACTCATTCTGGTGTTGCCTTAATTGGCCTTCTCCGATAGCATTGACACTGAGAACATCTGGCAATATAACCACTAGTTTTGGCTGATCAGTGGCCACAATGTAAAAGCTGGGATCATACTCCTCTGTAAGTGAGGCCCCTTTTCTATGACATAGGAATCAGACAGCCCGGTCTTTGGTGTATTCTCCCCTTTCTCTGTTTCTGCCATCACATTCTTGGGTTGGATTTGTGGGGTTAAATCTATCATGCACATGTCTGTGCCTTCTGGAATAACCACCTCTGGTTTTGGTAGATGGGACGAGGTAATATATGTGCTGGGGTTGAAGGGAGGTGGTAGTGTTTGGATATGGTTAATATTTTTCGGGGGAGGAACTTGGTTGTGTACGGGAAGTGGGTTGGTCATCACATTTGGTTTAGGAGGGGCAATGACTTTGTTGACAATGAGATTCTGGATCTCATGATGTATACGAAGGCATAAGTCTGTAGGATGGCCGTGTTATTGGTGGAAGGAACAATATTGAGTTGGGTCGTGTCTAGCTAGCAGTGGGTTTGGGAAAGGTCGTGGATCGAAAGGCTTGGGATGCTTCCTTTCCAACAACATCTTGAGGGCACGGGTCAAACTCATATGGAGAGGGGTAAAAGTTCTTTGGTACCAAGGTTGACCATTTTGTACGGTTTGTGAGTTTTAGCAGCAGCAAAGGGATCGGTTATCTTGGCCGACGATATAGCCAGGGTACTAACATTTGCAGACCGCAGAATAGTGCTAGTACCAACATTGGTGCTCCGAGTGAATGGCCTTTTTGCAGGTTCACTAGTTCTATGGAGGATGCCTTTTTTGAAAGCATTTTCAATTTGGACCCCTAACTTGTGTAGTGAAGCAAAGGTAGACAACAAAGCCACTATCATCCTTTGTAGCATATCAGGTTCAAGATTCTGGACCACTAACCTGACTTGCTTCCTTTTAGAAGGTCTGTTTGTTATCTAGGCTGCCTTTGCTCTCCATCTGGCGACAAAGTCAATAAAGATTCTTTGGGGTTCTATGTAGTTGCCTCCAACTCACTAATGATTACCTCGATCTGAGTGTTATATGAATACTGGTTAACAAACCCTTCAGACAATTCTTCTCAGTTCTGCTTCATAGAATCCTTTAGTTTCGCATACCAGATGGTTGTTATATCAGACAGAGTTCTCCCAAACAAAGACAATTTCTAAGCACGAGAAAGACCCATTGGCTTCAGAACATCTGAAAACAGGCAGACATGTACAATTGGATCCCTACTTCAATCGAATCTGTCGATGTGGGGCATTTTAAACTTCTTTGGTAGTCTGACTGAAGCCTCAGTGTACCCATCTTCAATGTCTAGAATGGAATTGAAGCCTTGGGATTTTTTTAGTGCTTTCTCTAGCCTGGCAATTTTTATCACGGCTAGATCATCATTGATGTCAAAGGGAAGGAGTTCGCCTTGGGGTTATACCAAAGGGCTATAAGTTGGAGCCAGTAGAAACACCTCTTGGGGATCTGGGACCTGGGGATTTTCCACTGGTGGAGGAAGATCTGGATTTGGCTGAACAGTAGGGATCGGATGCACTGTAGATGCAGATGCCCTAGATGGGCGTTATAGATCAGCGATGACTTCATCCTGTGCGGCTATCCGTTGACTTACGGTATCCATGGTTCTTTGAACAACTACCATCATTGCAGTAGCGAGTTCTTCTACATTCTATGCCATCTTTGTTCTAGGTGGGTGAGATGGTGGTGAATTATATGCATGAACAGGTGTTGGTGGAGCGCTTTGTACCAATGCCGATGCCTATTTGTTCCTTCTTCGTTAAGTAACTGGCGGGAGGGAAACTAACACTGCCTGACCGTTAACAAGATCTTGAGTTTTACACAGTCTGCGGGAACGGGTCCATACAACATGAGGGATATCGGGTCTTACTTAAGCTATGATGAAAAACTACCTAGCAAAAGCAAGAAGGAAAAAAAAAATTCAAAAATCGGACAACACTTCGGCCCCAATGTCTTAGAAGTTGAGTTGAATTAGCTTTTAACTTGAGGGCCATGTATAGTTTGGGTGTTTTCCTAGTTGTGTTGAGTCTTGCTTAAACTTAAGGTATGTTGTTGAGACCATTTTGTAAACTCCACATCGGAATGGAACCGTTAATGTTGATTTATAGTCTTGTTGATGGAAATCATAGCCCATTGTCTGAATTGATTTTATTTTGTTTGGGTTATGGGGTGTGGCATCACCCTAGTGTTGGTTAAGTGTTGTTTGCCTTGTGACGGTTGGCGGTCACTATTTGAGTTGGTGGTTAGTGCTTTTGAAGAGATATTGTTTCATTTTGTTAAGGTCTCAGAGTAGAAATAGTTTCTTTGGCCTTGGGGTGCATTGTGCATCAGGTGATGGAGATAATTCGTTGAAGTTGGGTTATCACCAATAAGGTATGGTGTCTTGGTATTCTGAGGAGTTGTTTTGCCAAAATTTTTGTTATGCTTAAGGGATTAGATCCTATTTTGTTGCTTTAGGTTATCGATGTGGATAGAAGAATTCACTTAATGGTTTATACTAGTCAGGGTTTTTATAATCAATTGTTGTGCAAAAGTAATGGTTTGGTTCGTTACCGGTGTGACTTGTTGAGGCTTATGTAGTAGTCAGAGAATTTTTGCTGATGGACTGGTAAGTACCTGAGTGAGTTTATGGGTGACTATAGAGTGCATTGCATTACTTGAGTTTAATTTCGAGGACAAAATTTCTTTAAGGAGGGTAGGTTGTAATGACCCAAATTAAAAAAAAAAAAATAGACAGTGCATAATTTACTTGAGCAAATTTTCGAATTTGACTGCTTTGTAAATTCTGTGTGAAAACTGTTCGGTTTTATATTTTTTTAAAATAGTTCCCGATCTCAGAAAATTATAAAAATTTTATATGCTATTCAATACGAGTCTAGCACGTTGGGTAAAAAGTTCAGAATTTATTGATGAGTATTTATTTTATGAAAATTTGCAGACTGATCGGTGTTCGATCTAGTGTATAACAGAATTTGAAATTGAGTTTTGAGTGTTCGAACCATGAATTGAGATAAATTTGTTGGGTCTATTTTGGTACATAATTGACCATGTTTGACTTATGGGTGAGACCCATGATTTAGATTTAATTTAATTTGAGTTTGTTTAATGACCCATTGTAGACACCCTATTTTTGACTGCCCTTAAGACTTGGGCGCTGCTGATTGCTTACTTAGTGATGCAGACTATGCTATACAAAAGTTCGATTTCGTTGGCAGGGAGAACACCAAATCCAAACCGCACAACCTATTTTTTGATCAAAAGATTTCAGATCTTAAAACCCTCTCTTTCAACATATTTCGAAAAAAAGTTCCTACGATGTTCCGACGCTTGCATTTTGTTAAACATTGTGCTTTTCGGTAAACCGAGCAATAACAAAGTGGAAATGAATGAAAGAGAGATGAAATCTTTGAAAAATCTTTCAAAACATCTTGTTTAGGGGTTTGGTGTTGAAGAAAAGAGGAGTGGAGGGAAGAAACCTAGTTGAAGAAGAAGTTGGACATGAATCGTTGAGAGAGAGTTGAGCAGCCCTCGCTAAATTAGGCCTATCTGTCTATACACTTGGATTTAAGCTATGAGGCCACCGTTGGAAAGAAGACTTCCGGGGCTTCATTTTTCACTCAAGAATCTCCTAAAGCCAAGTCCAGATGAGGGAGATATGGTTGTTGGAAGTTGGGCATCAATCCGTTATGACCAAAACTGAGTTGTCTTCCCTAAAAGAGGCATAACTTTTTGCACAGTTCAAATTTTGATGTGAGGTTTCCACCATTGGAAAGCTTACTTCCGGGGCTTCAATTTGGACACAAGAATGACCTGAAAAGGAGTCCATATGAAGGAGTTATGCCCTTGAAGTTGGACCTGCATAGTAGAATTTGCAGTCAGCCACAAATGTGCACAGTCGGCCATGGAGATGGCCGATCGGCCATCACAAGTAGCAGGTCGGCCCCAAAGATGGCCGGCCAGCCAAGAGTGTCCCAAACTCAGAATGTTTGAAGATATTTTCTCCTCCAGCTGTTTCCAGGTTGTGCCACCTGTCCTAGCTCAGATATTTTCGACCAAATGCTCTCTTTTTGCTATATATGAAGCTATATCTCATATATTCAAGGAGGGAACATTAAAGCAATTTTGGGAGCCTCTCTCTAGAAATTTCAGAGCTAAATTTCTGCCTTTCTCTCTAGTTTGCTCTCTCTCTTGCCCTTTTGTGCATAGAAGTAGAGAAACATGCCTAGTTTGCCTATGCATCCTTGATCAAAGTTGCCTATCTTTGGGAGGAGGCTGCTTGAAGCTTACTTGGGACTTTGTTTGAGCTCCAAAAGCTTATTTGAGCTCAGATTTTTGCCTGTTTTGGTGCTTGGCTTCAAGAGGTATAAACTCTACCCTTTAAACTTGTTTTGCATAGCTTGTTTTGCCATCTTCTTCAACTACTTTGGGGTTGTTTTTGGGGTGTTTTTGAACTGAAAAAAACTCTTTTCTTTAGTCCTCAAAGTGGTGGTTTAAGCCTTGTTTGGCTATGGGGTTGTCTCTCCTTTTTGCTCCTTCGCTCGTAAGCCTTTTGAGCTATATTTCAAGACTTTTCAAAACAACTTTTCATGGCTTTTTAACCCCTGAAATCTAGAGAATTTTTAGTGGTAAAAACCCTATTTTGAGGTCCTATATAGGAAGGGGTGGTCCTTTCTCCTCTTGTCCTGTTTGCTTGTGTTGTTGGCCCACCAAATGAGCATGTGTTTCACTCTTTTTGTGGGTTAGTTTGAGCATGTTTTTGGTCAGCTTGGTCACCTCTTGCATGCTTCTTGCACTTGTAGTGCAATCTTACTCACTAACCTTGTTAGCCTTACAAAGTAGCATGCTCTTGTGGTTTGAATTAGCTTAGTTCAAGCATGTTTTTGGTGTTATTTTCGCATGTTATAACTCTCATTTTGATTGGTGGACTCGCCTCTTCCATGCTCTATACATTTGTAGTGTAATCCTTGCTAGCTAACCTTGCATGCTTGTCTCTTTAGCCTATTATTCTAGCTCATTTTGGCTATACTCCAGCACGATTTTATACATATTTTAGCATGCTTGAACTCTGTTTTGAGCCGGTTTGATCATTCGAGCTTTGCTTTGTATGCTTGTAGTGCAATTGTGCTAAATTGCCTAACATGTGCTATTGTTTTGGCCTCTAAGTCTAGCCATTCTTAGCTTATTTAAAGCATGTTTTAGAACTTCATTTAGGATGTTTTAGGACTGTTTTGGGCTGTCTTGGTCATATGGCTCATGTTTTGTATAGCTATAGTGTAAATGGCTTCACTAGCCCTGCACTTTGAGGGCCTTAGCATGCTATATTTGTGATGTGTGCATGATATGGAATCATTTGGTAGGTAATTTCAGCACTTAAACTTCTGCCATGCTCTCATGTTTATCACTCTTTCATTGTGTTATTGTGTTTAAGAGTTGTGCCTTTATGCCTTGTTTGTGAGCCAATACATGAGCTTATTTTTCTTGCGATCTATGCTACAAGTCTAGCATGTTTTTGCCACTATTTTGGCCTACCTTAGATCTGTTTTGAATGGTATAGCCACCTGCCCGTGTTTGCAGTGAGTTCCTAAGAGATCAACTAAGACGGTGGAAACTAGAGTTCGAATGGCCGATGCCTAGAACGCAAAGGTTCGGAATTTCCGAGACTGAAGTCTGGTTTAAATACCCAGGGGTGTATCCTCGGATTGAAATCTGTATGGAAGCCCCATAGGTTGAGGTAGCGGGTATGAGCCTCAATTCTGGATACTGAACCAACCTAGTCTGTCACCCTATTAGAGAATAGGGAAAGCTGGGACCATAGCCAGGGAGAAAAGTAATACATATGGTTCGGAAACGCAAGATGAAGAAGGGGAAGATCCCCAACAGCATAAGGTGAGTCATTGCTAATTGCCCATGTAAGGTACTTTCGAGAGCATCTCTTCCTAGCTACATCATCGTATCTATCATAAGTGTTGCATAGCATCTAGTGCATGCTTCTATTGCATCTACTGCATTGCATCCTTTCCATGTTAAGCCTGGTTTGGCATGAGTCCATACATTTCCTTCGTTAAAGCATGGTTTTGTGATTATGTGTACGCGCCTATTCCACTAAGAGAATTGTGGTCTAAGGGTGTCGGCACCTTTTCTATGTTAGACGTGGTCTGTTTTTTGTGTCCATACCTTCTCTAGGTAAAATGTGGTTTGGCCGCGTGCCTTATTCACTGCATCCATTACATCGTAGCTTGTTTTGTTGCATTCAGCATTTAGGATGACTATCTTTCCACAACGATCATTCCTCACTTATATCATCCCATCCAATTACTTGTACTCTTGTATTCTTTCTTCGAAACACATAGTTTTGCATGTGCTCGCACCCCTTTCGCGTTGAAAACACGATTCTGTTATGTGTAAGCATCCATGCTGGGCTGAGGCCAGTACTGAGGATGTAGGCAGCTAGTCTGTGTTAGGCGTCGTTCGGCTCGTGCCGACTGCCTTTTCTGTGTTAAACGTAGTTTGATGTTACATCTCCATCCCTTTATGATATTTGTGTGGTTTTGCACTATTTGTGGTTTGATTCAATTACATTGCATGTCATTTGCATTGTTTCATTATATTGTATATCATTTACATTTTTTTTGTTGTATTGTATCATTTGCATCCTGCCCCTAAACTACGCTGGTTTGATTCCTTGCAAAGGGATACGTAGGCAGCCTGTGGGTTCAACCAACTGCATCTGTATTTTGTTTGTTTGTCCAAGTCTTCGACCTTGTCAAATATATGTCGTCTCTGGGCTTTGACATTCACTCACGTCATTTCATGACTTCCAAACTCTGTTAAAGAGGGGCAACTGTAGACACCTGTAAACGTCCCCGAACGCCCCGGGAGGGTTAAGTCCCGTTCCGTTCATATTGGGGTCACTACAGTTCAAGGACTCAAATTGTCACGGTTCTAAATCTGAACCAAAGAGTCCAAATCCGGCAAATCGTTTTGAGAAAACAGATTTTTGAAAAGAAGTGCCAAACATGGACTGCTTTGCCAGATACAGAGTTGCCACCTAAATATTTTTTTAAAATGGGAAATTTAGGAAACCCTAACTCGGTGCCGAAGACCACGTGTCCGTCATCACCAAAGTTGTATTGGCTCGGGAGCTTGGGTACGATCGGGGAAGGTCAGCTATGAGCACCCCCTTTCGCCCGGTCCGAAGACCGGCCTCTACTAACCATGATATCCGATTTTGAAAACGTTATGTGTTCTCGTTCCGGTTATTAGCCTAGAATTACTATGTTATGCGCACAGCAGACAAGTATAGACTAGATTGCCTAATTTGGAAACAAGCATTGCATATCCGTTTGTTTTGAAAAATGCTTCGGAATTCGCTACTCGCAAGTAGGCTAAAATATGGATTTCAACGAGTTTCTCCAACTCAAACAATTCAACCTCCACCCACAGGCATTCAAACAGTTTATCTCATATAAGCATTTAGCCACATGGTAATCATGCTGTCATGTTGACATTCACACGCATGCGATATGCTAAAGCATAAATACTTACATCGTACTCCGTGCCAAAACAATAAACTAGTTAGCAAACATGCATGCCCTAGTTCATGTTAGAGTGACTAATGCATCGCATACAGAATGTGATTAGGATAGGCTCGGCTAACCCTAAAATGGCATGTGAAATGCAATCATTCGGTGCACGTATTCAAGTTAGATTTGAAGATACAAGGTGGTTTGTATGATGTACCGAGCCCGGTGCATGTAAGACAAATGTATGGATGCACGCATGCATTGCATAAGGTATGCTAAAATAAACGTGCCCTAATCTACCATCATAAGTAGGTAAATAAAAGGGAAGAAAGAAGTGGGGGTTGGAAGACATACACACCACTCACACACGCTTATTACAGATTTGCCCTCGCTCAGAGGGACCAAAAGAATATACAAATTAATTAACTACGCAAGCTAATTAAATATTACAGACCAATTAAATTAACAAATTAATTAATCTAATTAAAACAATAAAGCCCTCGGGAAGCGGATCAGATGCAGCGCATGCTCGGGACTTGCTCAGAATCGCACTGCCATGCATAGTCTACCTCTGTTTTCCCTGCTTTGCTCCTCTGAAAACTGCCAAAGTCTCAGGAATTCCTCTCAGGACACTGGGGAGTACCACCGGCTAAGTAGAATGACCACTGGCACTAGGATGTGGCCATCGGCACAAAATGAACCCATCGGCTGATGACTTTCTGCCAGTCGGCAATGTATACTGCCGGTCGGCAATGAATGCCTGCAGAACCTGCAACTCACAGCAGCAGAGGGCAAAACTTGCATGGCAATAAAATTCAAACAATGTATGCACCAATCATGCCCCCTATCGTGTTTGCGGCTCAAAGGGGTATGTGCCTTGATTCTCGGGCCACCAATCGCGCATTTCCATGCATGATGGCCTAAAGAATCAAGTGTGCACTTTCATGTCAAATGAAATGCAAACCAATCAAACAAAACAAGGCCCAATTTCTATCACCAAATCAAGGAACAAGGCATGCATACAAGATGCAATGCAACATGGCATGACAAGGCACTTGTGCAAGCATACTAGCAAACATGAGGTAAGCATGCAACCAAGCAAATGATGGTCTTAAACATGATCTAGGTAACTCTAATTAGGCCTAAAATCAGTGGCCAAAACCAAGGAAATGAAGGCCAAAATGCACACACACATGCATGCAATCATGGTCCAACACCTTAAGCATAAACAAGGCAACTCTTAAGCACATTTAAAGAGACCAAACAATAGACAATTAGCATGCAACACGAACTCTGAAATTGCACAAAATAGAGGTGCCAAACCAACTAATTCAAGCAAGTAAAGCATGCAAATGGCCCAAGTACTTGAGGCAAGCCAAGAGGCTTAAACCAAGGTCAAACCCACCAAGCCTCACAAGGCTAAGGGGACTCAAAATAGGTCAAAGGCAGACCCAAACAACACCCAAGGAGCACCTAGATGGCATCTAAATGGCTTGAATTCAAAAGCATGCACACATGCACTTTCAAGGAGCATACAACACAAGCTCATAAGGCGTTAAAGAGGCATGCAAGGCAAGCATACAAACACGTTAAAGGGACTGAAATAATATGAAAAATGACTCCAATCCACTAAATCAAAGCAAACAAAGCATGCTATACACTTACATACTTAAGGCCAACAAGCCCAAAAATGCAAAGAGGCTATATAATGCATGCTAGGGTCGACTCGAACAACCTAAGACAGACCTAAAGCATGGAAAAATAAGCACAAAAGCTTCACAAATCTCAGCCTAAAACATGCTATAACAAAGGCACACAACCTAAGGCATATTAAGGCAATCACAAGGCATTACAAGGTAGGTATGCAAGGCATGCATGGTACACCAAAACCAACTTAAAACCATGTTATATTATGGCAATATAAGCATGAAAAACAGTCATGGCATGCTCAACACACACTCAAACATAAGCTCTCTCAAGAGACCAAGAATGGTCCCTTTCAAGGACAACAAGGAGAAGGGGTGGCCCTCCCCTTTTGGAGACTTCAAGGCACTATCCCCACCACTGAAATCCCTCAAGATTTCAGTGGTGAAGAGGCCCAAACACCAAAGTCTCGAAACTTGCACAAAATAGCACAAAAATGGGGCCTTTCAAGGCCTAAGGGTGGTCAAACACACCCAAACCACAAAACACTCTTAACAAACAATCAAGAGGGACTAAAAACAGAACTTTTTTATGTTATACACTAAACACAAAAACAGCTTTAAGATAGGAAGAAATAGGATGCAAAAATGGGGTAAAAAGGACTAGTTTCTTACCCTTGTTGACCTTCTTCACAAAGGGAGGACCAGCTGCCTCCTTGAGCTTAAACCAGCCCCAAAACTCTGAAAATAATCCCTTAGAACCTCAATAGCCAAGGAAAGGTGTAATGGTAGGTGTTTGTATGCAATACTATGAACAAATGCACCTAGAACAACTCAAGAGAGAAATAGATAAAGAGAGAAATAGATAGAGATAGAATGTATATGAGTTCTAACCCTAGAACCAGAGCTTCTAGCAATGTTTTCCTCTCTAAAATGTCTAACCCTAATGCCAAGAGAGGAGGGCTCCTCTTATAGGCAACCAATCTTGTAAAGCTTGTCAAGAAAGCTAACAAGAAGAGCATCTCTCCATACACGTGTATGGAGGGGAACAAAATGCCAAACAGCTGTCCTAAAATATCTGAAAAAGCAGAGGAACAGTAGTCGGCTGGCCAAAAATGACTGCCGACCAGCAACAAAAAGTGCCGACTGGCAACATACATTGCCGGTGGCAACAAAAACCAGCCGGTGGCCTCTAGCCACTGCCGGTGGTGTGTGGGGATGCCTCACAAGGCATTCCCTGCCCCTCCAAGGCAAAACACAAGTGTTTGGTGCAAAACCAGACACAAAACGGTCGAGTTCGGAGATCCTGAGACAAGGCGCGTAGCCGAGAACACCGGGAACTCCAAACGAACACAAACATGGATAATCACCGAGTGTTCAAACGGTGACGTCCAAGTCTTGAGGACGGTCAAAAATGGGGTGTCTACAACACCCCATTTTTTACCGCCCTTAAGACTTAGGCATCGCTGATTGCTTACTTAGTGATGTAGGCTATGCTATGTAAAGGTTCGATTTCTTTGGTAAGGAGAACTTCATATCCAAACCTCACACCCCATTTTTTGATCAAAAGATTTTAGAACTTAAAATCCTCTCTTTCAAAATATTTTGAAAAAAAGTTCCTATGATGTTCCGACACTCACATTTTGTTAAATGTTGCGCTTTTCGGTAAACCGAACAAGGACAAAGTGGAAATGATTGAAAGAGAGATGAAAACTTTGAAAAATCTTTCAAAACACCTTGTTTAGGGGTTTGGTGTTGAAGAAAAGAGGAGTGGAGGGAAGAAACCTAGTTGAGGAAGAAGTTGGGCATGAATCGTTGAGAGAGAGTCGAGCAGCTCTCACTAAATCGGGCCTATCCGTCTATACACTTGGATTTAAGCTATGAGGCCACCACCGTTGGAAAGAAGACTTCTGGGGCTTCATTGTTTACTCAAGAATCTCCTAAAGCCGAGTCCGGATGAGGTAGATATGGTTATTGGAAGTTGGGCATCAATCCGTTATGATCAAAACTGAGTAGTCTTCCCTAAAAGAGGCATAACGTTTTGCATAGTTGGAATTTTGATGTGAGGTTTTCACCATTAGAAAGATTACTTCTAGGGATTCAATTTGGACACACGAATGACCTAAAAAGCAGAATGTGCACATGAAGGAGTTATGCCCATTTGAAGTTGGACCTACAGAGCAGAATGTGCAGTCGGCCACAAATGTGCACAGTCGGCCATAGAGATGGCCGGTCGACCATCACACGCAGCAGGTCGGCCCCAAAGATGGCCAGCTGGCCAAGAGTGACCCAAACTCAAAATTTTTGAAGATATTTTGTCCTCCAACTGCTTCCAGGTTGCGCCACCTATCCTAGCTCAGATATTTTCGACCAAATGCTCTCTTTTTGCTATATATGAAGCTATATCTCATATATTCAAGGAGGAAACGTTGAAGCAATTTTGGGAGCCTCTCTCTCTAAAAAATTCCTCTCTCTCTAGAAATTTCAGAGCTAAATTTCAACCTTTCTCTCTAGTTTGCTCTCTCTCTTGCCCTTTTGTGCATAGAAGTAGAGAAATATGGCTAGTTTGCCTATGCATCCTTGATCAAAGTTGCCTATCTTTGGGAGGAGGTTGGTTGAAGCTTACTTGGGACTTTCTTTGAGCTCCAAAAGGTGATTTGAGCTCAGATTTTTGCCTGTTTTGGTGCTTGGCTTCAAGAGGTATAAACTCTACCCTTTAAACTTGTTTTGCATAGCTTGTTTTGCCATCTTCTTCAACTACTTTGGGGCTGTTTTTGGGGTGTTTTTGAACTGAAAAAAACTCTGTTCTTCAGTCCTCAAAGTGGTGGTTTAAGCCTTGTTTGGCTAGGGGGTTGTCTCTCCCTTTTGCTCCTTGGCTTGTAAAGCCTTTTGAGCTATATTTCAAGGCTTTTCAAAACAACTTTTTGTGGCATTTTAACCACTGAAATCCAGAGAATTTTCAGTGGTAAAAACCCAGTTTTGAGGTCCTAAATAGGAGGCGGTGGTCCCCTCTCCTCTTGTCTTGTTTGCTTGTGTTGTTGGCCCACCAAATGAGCATGTGTTTCTCTCTTTTTGTGGCTTAGTTTGAGCACATTTTTGTGACTTTTGGGACCTACCATAACTCTTTTTTTGGTCAGCTTGGTCACCTCTTGCATGCTTCTTGCACTTGTAGTGCAATCTTACTCATTAGCCTTGTTAGCCTTACAAAGTAGCATGCTCTTGTGGTTTGAATTAGATTAGTTCAAGCATGTTTTTGGTGTTATTTTGGCATGTTATAACTCTAATTTTGATTGGTGGACTCACCTCTTGCATGCTTTATACACTTGTAGTGTAATCCTTGCTAGCTAGCCTTGCATGCTTGTCTCTTTAGCCTATTATTCTAGCTCATTTTGGCTATACTCAGGCATGATTTTATTCATATTTTAGCATGCTTGAACTCTGTTTTGAGCTGGTTTGATCATTCGAGCTTTGCTTTGTATGCTTGTAGTGCAATTGTGCTAAATTGCCTAACATGTGCTATTGTTTTGGCCTCTAAGTCTAGCCATTCTTAGCTTATTTAAAGCATGTTTTAGAACTTCATTTAGGATGTTTTAGGACTGTTTTGGGCTATCTTGGTCATATGGCTCATGTTTTGTATAGCTATAGTGTAAATGGCTCCACTAGCCTTGCACTTTGAGGGCCTTAGCATGCTATATTTGTGATGTGTGCATGATATGGAATTATTTGGTAGGTAATTTCAGCACTTAAACTTCTGCCATGCTCTCATGTTTATCACTCTTTCATTATGTTATTGTGTTTAAGAGTTGTGCCTTTATGCCTTGTTTGTGAGCCAATACATGAGCTTATTTTTCTTGCGATCTATGCTACAAGTCTAGCATGTTTTTGCCACTATTTTGGCCTACCTTAGATCTGTTTTGAATGGTTAAAGTCATTTGAGCATTGCTTAATATGGTTGTCGTGTAAAGGGCCTTAACTAGCTTTGAGTTTTGGGGCCTTTAACATGTTGTGCATGTGATGTTTGCATGGTATAGAACCATTTGGCATGTAATTTCAGTATATCTAGTGTAGTCACACTCTCATACACTTCACTTCTTCATAGCTTTTGAGGGTTGTGTATCATGCCTTGCTCATAGGCCAACATGTGTGCATGTTCTCGTAGTCTTTCGAGCTCCTATCTCAACATGTTCATGCCACTGATTTGGCATGTTTTAGGTCTGTCCATGGCTGGTTTTGTTGTTTGAGCTTGATAATGTATGCTTCTAGTGTAATACACTTCACTAGTTTTGATGCTTTATGCCTCTAACATGCATTACATGAGTTGTTCGCATGATTTTGAGTCACTTAGCATGTTATTTCAGTGCTGAAATATGTGCCATTGCACTCCATTGTTTCAATCTTTCATTCATTTTGAAAGTGGTCTTGAGCCCCTTGTTGGCTTGAGCATGGAATTGAGGCTTTCATGCCTAATGGTTTTAGCCTTCTCTTGAGGGTTTCTACTAACCAAAAGCATGAGCCTTATTTCTTTCCTATTAGAGGACTCTCACTTTTGGACGTTACCGGTTAAAGGACTTATCGGTAATCTAAAATGAGTAAACAAAATGAATCAAAGCAAAACATGCCAAGATAACATGTTTGTGTTGCACTGCATGTGTTTGGATCGGACGTTAATCCAAACACAAGAAACGTGCCTCATTTCTTAGTCACCAACACCCTTGATCGTGCATGATAGGGTGGAAGTTTCATTGAGTCTATTTGTGCATTCATTAACTTGTACAAACTTAGCTTCTTGGCCATCGTGCATTGCGATGCTCAGTTGGTAGCCCAAGAGTCAAGTACCACACTCCTTTGACCTTGAAGCATGATAAGGAGTGTAGTGGTACACACATTCCCTTGCAAATACACTATCATGCCTCTGTTTGTGCTCTGTTGCAGCAAAAGGAGGAAATTGCAGGAAGCAGTGGCCGACCGGCCATCAAAGCTGCCAACCGACCACCAAGACTGCCAATCGGCCATCAGAAGTGGCCGATGGCCATCAACTTTGGCCGATGGCCATCCCTCTTGGCCGACCATCACTCAGCATGTTCCTAAGGTGAGTTAGAAGCATTCTGGAAGTTGGCATAACTTTTAGAAGTACAGAAGTATGAAAACAGAGGCATCTTAAAACAAGGCGGTGGATTTCCGGGAGGATGCAACCGAGCATGCATGCATCCCTCGCCCTCGAGGCCTTTTAAACTACTTTGGTTAGCTAGTTAAATTCATTGATTCTGTACTTAATTAGTTAACGTGCTTAGCTAATAGATCTATGTAGTAATTTGTAATAGTTAGCTTAATTAGCGTAGCTAGTTAGCTTTCATTTTATTCGGACCCTCCGTCGAGAGGGCAAATGTTGTAATAAGTTTACGTGTGTATAGCGATCCCGGTTTTCCTCTCATTGTTTATTGTATTCCGGACTCCGTTCTGTGGATGATTGTTGTTGTCTGTATTGCATTTCCGTCCTTTAACTCTTTGAACTTGAGTTTAGAAATGTCTTGGGCGTGTTTCGAACAGGTTGGTTGAGCTTTAGTCTCTATTCTTGTTGCCCAGATTTTTAATGATCCGCTCGAGCGAGTCTTGTTGCGCTTGAGCAGAGTTTGCATCCTTTCAGCATTTTGTCCGTCTGCAAATATATTGCAGGTGTGTTTTTCACGCTCGAGCAGAGTTCCTTACGCTCGAGCGGTTCTGTGCTCGAGCGGGTCCATTTGCGCTCGAGCGAATAGTGCTTTGTTGTTGTGCCTTGGTGCTCGAGCGGGTATTTTTATGCTTGAGCGGGCGAAGTTTTTGTGTCTTACGCTCGAGCGTCCTATTCTCCGCTCGAGCAGACTATACGTATATCAGATCGTAGCTGTGTCATTTTAAATCATTTTTTCGACTCTCTCTCTCTAACTTTTCAAAACCCTATTTTGAGAGCTCCTCTCTCTAGAATACTCTCTCTCTCTCTCTACATTTTAAGCTAGATCTAATGATCTCCTCACCCTCTTTCCTTTGTTAAAAAGCTTGAGCTTCGCGTGGGCTCCATTTTGATCCGAAAAGTTATGGGTTTGGAGCACCTTCGAGTTTCTTCATTATCTCCTTTGGGTTTCTTCTTTTGAGGTAGGGATAACTACTCATATTTATGGTCTTTGACATAAACTTGTAGTCATTTTGATTTAATGTTGAAGTTGGGAAACTTTGGGTGTTAGGGTTTCTAATCTTGAAATGTATAAAGAGGGGTTTTCGTTTCTTTAAACCATATATGTGTATTTGGGCCTTAAAATGAGATTATTGATGTCTATTGATGATATTTGGACCTTTGGGTCAATATTGGGAAAAATGGGAAAATACCTTAATTGGGCATAAGTGAGTCATTTGTGTAATAAATGAAATTTATTATGAGATAATGAAATTGGTTTGGAAATAATGAAATTAAGAAGTTATGAGAATGAATGGTGGAGTTGGATTGATTAATCACTCACCTTTGAAAATGTCGATAATTTATCTGTTTGATGCATTTATTATCTGTTTAGAAATAATTGTTTTGGGCTATCGGTAGAGGATAGTCTTGATTGTTGTAGACACTGCATGATGATTAGGCGAATTAAAACTAATCAATTGAATATGTCATTGAATATGACGGATGGAATAACACATTGAATATGTGCTTTGCTTGATCATTGTATATGATAAGTGTTTAATACATTGTATATGTATGTTGTTTGGGAAGAGATAGGGGATGTAGTCCACGGTTTGGGAGGAGATATAAGATGTACTCTTAAACCGGATGTTTGGGAGGAAATAGGGGATAGACTCTTAAACCGGATGTTTGAGAGAAGATAGGGGATGGACACCAGTGATAACTAAGTTGGCCGGAGTGTCCAGGGTGAAAGTCCTGAAATCCTAATTGTGTTTGCATAACGTAGATACATGGAAGTATTGAAGTGTTAATTATATGAGTTGTAATCTCATTTGAAATTGAAGTATTGTTGATATGAGTTATAGTCTCATTATATACTGTCTGGATGAACAGAGAACCATAATTATGATTTGGTTTGGATTATGGAATGGAAAAGAATGGAAATCATATATATATATGTATGTATCTATGATTATGGATTGGTTATGAAAGGAATGCACGTTTGTTTATATGAGTTAAACATTTATCAAATGCTAATGTTTTAGTTATTGCTCATATTATGTTTAGTATATCTCTACTGGGCATTGGCTCACTCTATATGGGACATCATTTTCAAGTACAGGTGATATACCACCTCCAAGGATGTAGCTTGGAAGGTTGTAGAAGCTAGAGGCTTACTTTTTGTGATTATTGTGTGTATTATATGTAAATCAGGCCAAGGGCTTATCTTGTATAAAGAGTTAGAACTCTTCTTTTGTTGCAACCAAGTGTTGACTTGGAAAGTTATAAGCCTATAGGGCATTTACTTTTGTTGTCAACGTGTAATATTTCTTGTAAGAATACTCTGATGTATGGAATATGATATTTCTTTCTTATATCATGAACGTATGTTTTATGGGTTTATTTTGAGGGCATTACAGTGTGTGTGTGTGTGAATGTCTTCCAACCCCACATCTTTCTCCCTTTTACTTATCAGCTTTTGATGGTTAGTTTAGGGCATATTTCAATTAGCATCCTTATGCTTGCATGCGTGCATCATTCATTCATATTGCATGCACCGGGCTCGGCGCATCATTCAAACTGCATTGTATTTCAATTCCTATTAGAATACATGTTATCAAATCGTCGCATTCATATGCCATCTTAGATAGCCGAGCCTACTTTAGTTGCATTTTTGCATGTGTTGTATTAGGCATCTCAACATAGCTAGGATCATGCATGATTACTAACTAGCTTTTGTTTTGGCTCGGAGTACACTGTTAGTGTTTACGCTTTGGCATCCTTGCATGTGTGTAAGTGACTTCCATGATAGTATGCTTGCCATGAGGCTATGTGCTTATGTGTTTAAATGCGTGAATGGCTGTGGATGAAGGCTTCATTGCTTGAATTGGAACAAATCATCAAAATGTGTGTTTTAAGCGCACTTGGAGTGGCAAATCATGCTTTTTTAAGCCCACTTGAGGGTGGCAAATCCGCATTTTAGCCTACTTGAGGATAGTAACTTCAAACCATTTTCGAAAAACAAACATGAGATGTTTTATTCCAAATTGAGTGATTTAGTTTATACTTGTATGCTGCGCACATCACATAGTAATTCTAGATTAATAAACCGGAATAAGAACACATATGTTTTCAAAAATAACATATCATGTTAGTAGAGGCTGATCTTTGATCGGGCGAGCGGGGGTGCTCATTTCAGTACCTTCCCCTCTCGTACCCAAGTTCTCGAGCCAAGACAACTTTGGTGATGACGGACACATGGCCTTAGGCACGAGTCAGGGTTTCCTAAATTTCTCCAAAATAAAATATTTAGGTGGCAACTCTGAAATCTGGAAAAGCAGTCCATGTTTGGCGCTTTTTGATTAAAATCAATTTTCCAAAACGATTTGCCGAATTTGGACTCTTTGGTGATTTATCAGTCTTACATTGCACTTTGTGAGATTAGATTTGGAACCGTGACAGGAGTCCAAACTGTAGTAGCTAAGAACTACAATTCGCGCCCTCGCGCGCGGAGCGAGTTTCGGGTGGTCTACACCCATGTTTAACTGTTTGGTCATTTTTAATTATGTGATTAGTAATAACCACCTTGGGAGTTGTTATTATTTATTATATAGGATTATAATAAATATTTGATAATTGATTTTATGGTGGGCACCATATGGTGAAAAATTATATATATTTTTATAATGACCAAAAGATTATATTTTGTGGTGTATAAAAATGTTATATTTTATGGTGAAAAAAATTATATCATTTTATGATTTATGCTACAAAATTTTGAAATATTATTACAATATATATTGTACCAGTTAATGGGTTAAATAATATATAAATAAATAAATAAAATTTTGGGCAAAGTGTGTTGGGATGTGCATAGAGACAGAGCCCATGTGGGCTGTCTCTTTCTTTTCTATCTTTTCCTTATCTCCATTACTTTCATCTTTCTTCATCCTTTTTTCATTTATTTATTTTTTTGGTTGAGCAGAGGCTCTGCATCTCTTTTTCTCTTTCTTGAATACTCCATAGAAGCTCAACCTTTGAGGTTCAAATGGGAGTCCTTAGAGTGTGATTTTGTTAAAGTGTTGTAAATGAAAGTCGGAGAACTCGTCGTGATCTTCACAATGGTAGTCTCGGATTCATGATCGGGCAATATTTGCCTCCCAGATCTGCTCTTTTTCATTATTTGAGGTATGAACTTTCTTTATATTTTTACATTAAAACTATGTTAGGGTTATTTTGAGAAAATATATCATTACAAGAGGGATTGCATATATATATATATATATTTGGTAATTTTTGGAAGAAAAATTATGTTTAAATGTTAAGAATGTTGGCATTTTGAGATTGCTTTGGGAAAATAATTTTGTGTTGATAATTTTGCAAAGAAATTCGAAAATAAAATTTAATAGTTGTATGGATTGTCTCTACATCATATTATGATTACATGATTTATTTTGAGAAATATAAAGTTGAATTTTTTTTTATCTTTATTTGGATTTTATTTTTGAGAAAAATAAATTAATGTTGAGGAATATGGAGTAAATGCTTAAGTAGGAATTATAGAGTTGCTTTGGGATTAAAAACTCTAAAAGTGTTATATTCATGATATTTTATAAAAGATGATACGTTGATGATTAAGTTGTGTTCATTTTTATGAAAATGAAAATGTGAAATGTGGACTTTCAAACTCATAACCTTGAAAATGTTACTATTGGGCATATTTCATAATTTTTGATGTAAATATCATGTTGGTTAAGTAATTTTAGAAAAAGTTATGAAATTGTTATTGGTAGAGAATTTGGTAAAAATATTACCTCTATAAATAGCTTAGCATGAAAAATGATTATGTTGAAATATAGTTATGTTTGAGGGATGAGGCATATGAAGTTAGATTTGCTATTATAAACTTGAAAATTTTTTAATATTATAAACTTACTAATTTAGTGGATTAAATTAGTTTTGGTTAAAAGGTTATATCCGTTATGGTTAAAAGTGTGTTATTAAGATTATAACATAACTTTTGACATAGTGGGATGGAAATGGTAATATTTAATAAGTTGGGATTTCCTTTGAGTTATATATATGTTTTTACAAGATCTAGATGATTTTCGAAATCATCCTTTGATTTGTTTTGAAAATTGATTGTTGATTCAAGAAGATGGGAGATTTTTTTGAAAGTAGGTTTACTTTCTTGTTCCTTTTAAAATAGAAATTGAGGATTTTGAACTATGAGGATTGAAGAGAAATATTTTTGGTGACTTTCTTTTAATAAATGAAGATGAGTGGTTTTGATGAGAAAACCCAAAAATTGGAGGTTTTTAAGAAAGATGTTGACAATCTTTTGAAGATATTGTTATATTTATTTTGTGTGCCAAACTAAATGATGTTTGAAAATTTATTTATTTGTTTACATATAAATGATGGTTTTCATGGAATATGAGAATTGTTGAAGTTTTGGAAATTGTTGTTCAAAATGTTGATATAGTCTTGAAGTGACTAAATGGTTGAGATTACTCTAAGTGTGGGAATTATATTGTCTCATGGATGAATTGGAATGAAAGTATTTATATTCATCTTGAAAAATTATATTGAAATGAGAAATGAGAATTTTGATCACAATGGGAATATTGTGTGGAGGTATTGAAAGTGGACGAAATATTGCATTGTATTATTAATCATTGCATTGGCTTATCAATTCATTTGATAATGATGAACTTTGAAATTTTATTTGAAAACATTGCATTGAGAAAGGAATGTTGGGAAACAAGTTTTCATGAAATGATTTTGGGGTAAATACGGTGGTAAGTCTTGAAAGGTGGTGTAGATGAATTTGATTAAGTTGTCCTATGTGTCTTTAGTGAAAGACCAAAAAATCGCACAGATAGGTGTCGAGCCTTCCCGTTAATACATGCAAAAATGACAGATTACAGGTGTCGAGCCTTCTAGTTAATATGGTAAAAATGACAGATTACAAGTGTCAAGCCTTCCAGTTAATTCTGGTAAAAATGACAGATTATAGGTGTAGACACCCTATTTTTGACCGTCCTTAAGACTTGGACGTCACCGCTGGAACACTCGGTGATTATCCATGTTGGTGTTTGTTTTGAGTTCCCGGAGGCCCCGGCTGCGCGCCGTGCCTCAGGACCTCTCAACCGGTTTGTTCTGTGCTTGGTTTTGTACCAAGACTTGTGTGTTTTGCATCTGAGGGTAGGGGAAGGCTTATTAGCCATCCCTGAAGCCCACCGGCTGCCCCACACATCCACCGGCACTCCCTAGTGGCCATCGGCACTATTTTATCGAAATTCTTGGCCGGTCGGCACTATATTATGCCGACCGGCACTCTTTTGTGCCAGTGACTGTTTTGGATGGTCGGTGTGACCCCTTTGCACCCCCAGAGATGGTGCATGCCAGCTGTGACAGCTGGAGTGCACCATCACCACTCCCCAGGCCCGGGTTTGCACCCTTTGCACCTTTGAACCCCCTCAAGCTTCTAGAAGCTTGACCCCTTTTGGCCAAGCTTCTTGGAGAAGCTTGGCCAGCTGTTTTGGCTTCTCCAAGAAGCCTTGCACCCCCTTGGTCCCTTGACCCCTTTCCTCTTGCTTAGCCATTAAGCTTAGAGCCTTTTGTTGCCTATATAAGCAAGCCTTCTCTCCCTTTGATGAGGGTTAGAGATTTAAGGGCAAAACCAGAGCTTATACATATATTTCTCTGATATACATCCATATATATCTATATCTCCCTCTCTCTCCTCTTGTGTGTGTGTGTTTTTGGACCAAAAAGTGTGATTTCACCTTACTTTTGCACCATTACACACACTACTACACCTTAATCCGAGATTGGGAGGCTTGGAGGTTTGTTTTGTGTGATCTTGGAGTGGTTTTGATCATTAGAGGAGGGTTGCTCCACCTGTTCTTCATTGGATCTTCAAGGGTAAACTTTTTGCTTTAGTTTCCCCATTCTTGCAACTAATTTCTACCCCTCTTGCTTTGTGTTTTTGGATTTGTGTTTAACATGAAAAAATCTTGTTTTTACTTGCTCTTGAACATTCATTAAGGTCATTTTGTGGTTTGGGTAGAGTCTCACTCTCTTAGGCCTTTCTTTGGCCATTTTGGTGTCTTTTCTTGAAGCTTTGCTTGCTTGGTGTTCTTGGTCTTCTCACCACTGAAAACCAGTGGATTTTCAGTGGTGAGGAAGGTACTTCCAAGTCTCAAATAGGGGAGGGACACCCCTCTCCCCCTTGTCCTTTGCTTGCCTTTGTATTTGGCCTAAAGAGTAGCATGTATGCATACTCGCATTAGGCTTCATTTCAGATTTTTTTTGAGTATTTTGGAGCATGTTTAACCTCTGTTTTTAGTCGGATTTGTAGCCTTTAGTATGTATCTTATACTTGCTTTGAAATGCCCTCTTATACTTAAAAGCATGCCATGCATCTAGGCCATGTTCTTTGCATGTTTTAGCTTGGTTCCATGAGGGTATTAGCATCATCTTACCATGTATTAGGGCTGTGAGCCACTGATTTTGCCATATATAGTGTGCTTGACATGGTTGTTTTGTATTCTAGGCTTGTAAGCCTCATGCATTTTGGCCCCTAGCATGTTCAACATTGATCATCCTCATGATTTGGCACCATTTGTGACCTTATTTCAGTCCATAAGTCATGTTTGAATGTTTGCATATGTAGCCTATTTCATGCTTTAAGGGTGTGCTCATGTATGTCTAGGACTTGGCATTGTGCATGCTTGCATACTTAATGCATTTTTGGGGCTGCCATATGTGGGTTTTGGGTGTCATTTTGCATACCAAAAATCTGTTTTTGGTTGTTAGATTTATGCCATGAGTGGTTGTGTAAGGGATGGTTAGATGCTCTCTTGAGTGCCCTTGGTTTTGGGCTTATTGGCTTGCATGCTTGTATAGCATTTTGCCCATGATTTCAGTCCATTTCGGCCACTGTTTTGGGGAGGTTTGAGGCCTCCCCCATGGTGGTTAAGGCCATAATTGTATGCTCATTATATGTTTGGTCCACTAAGTGTTGTAGCACATTGATTCCATTGCATACTTGGCTCATGTTTGCATTACACTAGCATCTCACACACTTTGGCACTTTGCATGCCTAATATGTTAGTTGTATGGTACTCAATTTGCTAGCATCCTAATTTCCATAATGCATTATTGATGCATGTTTGTATGGATTGCATTTCATTACTTGGTTTGGGGTGTCAAACCAAGTGTGGGAAATGAGGGGTGTTTGTACTCCAAGTGACAAAACACACCTCAATTCCCATGTCACTAAGGCCCTTGACTTTGGCATGATAGGGACTTAGTTATCATTGTTGTGATTGCATGCATTTTTACATTGAAATGCAACCTTGGTATCTTAGGCTATCATGCACCAAGGTGCACAATTGATAGCCCTAGAGCCAAGAGCCATGTTTCCTTGAGTGCCATTCATGATAGGAAGCATTGGCCATGCATAAACATGCTCAAAAATCCAACACCATGCTGCTTTCTTTCTGTTGCTATCAAAGCATCTTCTGCAGAAATTTTGTGCGGCCGGCGGAAAGAGTCTTGGCCGACCTTGTATTGCTAGCCGATATACCATTTTGCAGCCGGTGGCCACCACAAGAAGCCGGTGGTAGTTTCCTCCAGCCGGTGGCACTTTCAAAGAAACACAAGGAAGGTTTCACAGGACTTTGGTATTTTTGGAGAAGCGAGGCAGAAAAAGCAGTAGGCGGTGTAGGTTTCCGAACAAGTCGGATCGAGCATGCATCATTCGCGCATCCCGAGACAAGGCTGAGGCCCCATTTCTTTTATTTACTTGATTTAATTTTAATAATTAGAAATTTCTGTAATAATTAATTTATTCTGTATTTGGATTGTATTATTTTTGGACTGTATATTCTTTCGGTCCCTCCGAGTGAGGGCATAATTGCAATAAGTGTGTGTGAGTGGGTGTATGTCTTCCAACCCCCATTTCTTTCTATCCCTTTTATTTACCCGCTTTCGATGGTAGATTAGGGCATACTTATTTTAGCACACCTTATGCAATGCATGCGTGCATTCATGCATTTGTTTACATGCATCGGGCTCGGTACATCATACAAACTGCATTGCAATTTTCGATTCCAAATTGAATACGTGCTACTCGTGCATTTCACATGCCATGTTTAGGGTTAGCCGAGCCTACTCTAGATTGCATCTATGCCTGTGTTGCATTAGCCACTTAACATGAACTAGGTTATGCATGTTTGCTAACTAGTTTCTTGTTTTGGCACGGAGTACGATGTAAGTATTTACGCTTTAGCATACCACATGTGTGTGAATGTTGCCATGACAGTATGCTTACCATGCGGCTAAGTGCTTATGTGAGTTAAACTATTTGAATGCCTGTGGGTGGAGGTTGGATTGCCTGAGTTGGAACAACTCATTGAAATCCGTATTTTAGCCTACTTGGGAGTAGCAAAATCTAACACGTTTTTCGAGACAAAACGGATATGAAATGTTTGTTTCCAAGTTAGGAAATCTAGTCTATACTTTTGTGTTGTGCGCATCGCATAGTAATTCTAGGTTAATAACCGGAATAAGAACACATAAAGTTTTCAAAAACGGATATCACGGTTAGTAGAGGCCGGTCTTGGATAGGCGAAGAGTGCTCATAAATGACCTTCCCGTCGTACCCAAGCTCCGAGCCAAGACATTTGGTGATAGCGGACACGTGGCCTTGACCGAGTCGTGGTTTCCTAAATTTCCCATTTTAAAATATTTAGGTGGCGACTCATGTCGCAGCAAATCCATGTTTGGCACTACTTTTTCAAAAATCTGTTTTCTCAAACGATTTGCCGGATTTGGACTCTTTGGTTCAGATTTAGAACGCAACACGAAATCGAGTCCTCGAACTGTTAGATGGAGGCCCACGGGCGCGTCTACAATAGGTGTTGAGCCTTCCAGTTAATATTGGTAAAAATGAAAAATTGGTAGTACTTGTATGGTCTACTTGCAGACACCAGCCTAGGGATTACCTAAGTCATATTTACCATCTTCAAATTTTATTAAAATTGTTAGATTAATGTGTTTTCAAATTGGCATTGTGCATAAGATTTTCAAAAGATAAGAAAAATATTTTGAGCATGACATGGCATATGCATTCATCTCATAGGATTGTATAAAATAGATTTGATGAATTATTTAATTATTTGATTCAATTGATAATGAGATAATTGCATGAATTGAAAAGGATGTCTTGCTCCTATTGAAACATGTTTATTTATTTAAGTTAACTTGTTATGGTTAATTAAATAAATTGGATTTAAGAGATTATGTAATAAAATCATATGGTTTTGACATGATATGATTTCATGTATATGTATGAATATTTTGGTACCCGCATATCTTCTAATGTTTTAATATGAGATTGGTTGGTGAGCTAGTGGTTGCTTACCCCCTGCCTGTACATGTATACGAGGAATACTTTTCTGATTTCAAAATCAAACAATGGTTTTACCATTTCATAAGTGTAATGTAGTGATAGATTGTACTAATTCATTTGTTATTTGGCTGAGTGCTATTTTTTTATGAAGAGTAGTGTCCTCTCTTTTATTGTAAGCCTCAAGGCATTTCTTTTACTTGTATGTAAATGTCATTGTTGTATAACGAGAGAGAATATGTATGTTTAATTATTCATCATTTCATCTAAGGATGAAATGTTCTTTGTAAATGGACTTAATTAATGAATATTGGTAATGTTATCCGAGTGATAAAATACGGGGTGTGACAATTTACTATTTTGATGGTTCTTTTTCTCAATTATTTTTTTTATTATGAGAAAAATATTATTGTAGTTAGATAGAATTGAAAAAAATTGTGATTTGTATGATTAAAGTTATCTCCTTTTGTTTATAATTTGATGTTTTAATATGATTGAAGTTAGATAAACATAAACACTCACAAAAAGAATAATGTGATTGTATTTTGTTCAATGCTTCTAAATAATCTTTTTACTTACTATTTTAAAGGTTTGTTTTTTCAAATTTTTTTATTAGGAGAAAATATGATTGTAGTTAGATGGCATAAAAAAAATTGTGAATTGTATGATTGAAGTTATCTCCTTTTATTTATAATTTGATTTTTTAATATGATTGAAGTTAGATAAACACAAACACTCACAAAAAGTAAAATGTAACGCCCCGTATTTTATTACTCGGATAACCTTACCAATATTCATTAATTAAGTCCATTTACAAATAACATTTCATCCTTGGATGAAATGATGACTAATTAAATATACATATTCTCTCTCGTTGTACAACAATAACATTTACATACAAATAAAAAGAAATGCCCTGAGGCTAATTACAATAAAATAGAGAAACTACTCTTTATAAATAAAAAAATAGCACTCAGCCAAATAACAAATGATATAGTACAATATTACACTTATGAAATGGTAAAATCCATTGTTTGATCTTCAAATCCGAAAAGCATTCCTTGTACACATGTACAGGCAGGAAGTGAGTAACCACTAGCTCACCAGGCAATTTCATATTAAAACATTAGAAGATATGCGGGTACCAAAATGACCCAAATTTTTTTTTTAAATAGCCATGCATAATTTAATTGAGCAAATTTTCAAATTTGATTGTCGTGTAAATTCTGTGCGAAAACATGTGTGGTCTTGATAATGGAAATATTTACGTAAGATGAGTGGAATTTGGCCATGGTTGCAATTTTTGAGAAATTAAGGGTAATGCCCTAATTTGAGCTATATAGATTAATTGTGTAAATTATGAAAACATTGGGGAAATATGAAATTGGCCTGGAAATTAAGGAATTGGGAAAATATGAGATTGAATGATGTAGTTGGATCGATAAATCACTCACTTATGGAAAAGTTAATAAATTATCTGTTTGATAAATTTATTTATCTGTTTAGAAATACCTGTCTTGGGCTATCGGTGGAGGATAGTCTTAATTGTTGTAGAAACTGCATGATGATTAGGTAAATTAAAACTAATCAGTTGGAATATGTCATTGAATATGACGGGTGAATATAAACATTGAATATGTGAATTGTCGGGTCATTGTATATGACTACATATTTAAATCCATTGTATATGTATATTGTGTGGGAGGAGATAGGGGACGTACTCCATTGTGTGGGAGGAGATAGGGGATGGACTCTATTGATAATTAAGTTGGCCAGAGTGTCCTGGGTGAAAGTCCCGAAATCTTATTTACTTGTTGGTGTCGGTTCCCTCAAATGTAGTTCCGTAAAATGGCAAGAATATTGAAGTGTTGAATGATGTTTGTTACTGAAATATTGGTGTATGAGCTGTAGTCTCATTTTGAACTATTTGGTTAATATTGAACTATGTTGATAAACTGATTTGGATAAATGATGAGAGGTGGTTTATCATGGAAATTGTGTTTATTGGTTTACAAATGCTCAACATTTATCGGATGCTAATGTTTTAGTTAATTCTCATATTCTGTTTAGCATATCTATACTGGGCTTTGGCTCACCCTACTTAGGACATCATTTTTCAGGAACAGGTGACATGCCGCCTCTAAGATCTTAGCTTGGGAGGTTTAAAAGTTGAAGGCTCTATGTTTTTGTTGTTTTGTTTTGATGTTACATGTATATTCAAGCCAAGGGCTTTCTATGTATAGAGTTAGAACTCCACTTTTGTTGTAACCAAGTGTTTACTTGGAAAGTTGTAAGCCCGTAGGGCATCCATTTTGTTGTTAACATGTGGCATCTTTTGTAAAGAACACTTTGATGAATGGAATATAATATTTTTCCTATGATTCATGAATCTTCTAAATGATTATTTTATTTCTTATTTTGAGGGCGTTACAGCTTGGTATCAGAGCGTACCGGGTTTGAATACTTTGGATACATAGGAAGTGGTTAGTACCACAATGGGTTTGTCTCGCTTGTTAGAGACTTAAGTGTAATGTTATATGCATATGTGATAACATGTTTATGTGACTATATGGGTATGGGGTTTGATTTCTATGATGTTGATCGGGTCTATGGGTTTTTGGGAGTCCTGTTGGAAAGGCACTTGATCACCGCCATTTTTAACTGGAACTCTAGTAACGTCACGGGACGGTCATTATCCGAAAATGAAATTCATAAGTGCTAATGTGATTATGTGCTTATGTGAAGTGAATTACAGTTGTCCATCAAATTAGGACGCGAGTGAAATAGCTTCAGCACATTTGTGAATGTGCTAATCCTTTTGTTACCTTTATTAGGATGTCAAGATGAGGTCGTGGTGGTAGACGTGGTAGGCCTAGGAGGCAAGATATGCCTATACCAGATGAGATTCAGGCGCAAGAGAAGGGTGTTGGTCAAGCCAATGTGGCCAAACCGGTTGGTCAGCAAGCCATAGGCGCCTTAGCCTGTGAAATGGTAGGAGCATTGAGGGAGTCTATGGACATTCTCATAGCTGAGAATCAAGTCCAAGCCCAAGTAGCTGAGGCAGGGCCATCATTTCTGAATAGGCAGTTCTTCCGATCGAATCTGGATGAGTTTTTGGGTGACCCTAAAGAGCCACTAAAGGCTAATGAGTGGCTTAAGCAGACGACGAAGACGTTTGAGATGCTTGACATCGAAGATGGAGGTTTGCGAGTGACCTTCGCGTCCGTCCAACTGAAGGGAGACGCGGGTCAGTGGTGGAAGTATGTACGGAGGCGCATTGGAGGGACTTGGGAAGCCTTTGTTGAAGCTTTCCAGGACAAGTACCTACCGGCTACAGTGAGGAAAAAGTTGAGGGATCAGTTTTCTCAGCTTAAGTAGTTGAATACACTAGTGGCAGAGTTCGAGGCCACTTTTACTAGTTTGTCTAGGATTGCACCAGAGTTGGTGGCAATCGAGGAGCTTAGGTGTTTGGAGTTCGAGAAGAAATTGAGGACCGAGCTCATGTTTCGAGTTGCCGGGTCCATGATTAGAGATTATAGGCACCTTGTGGAGGCTACTGCCCTTCTTGAGACCATTATGCATGCAGAGGAGTAGAGGAAGAGAGGCTCCAGGAGAAGTCAGGATGGCTAGGGGGATGGTAAGAGGCAGAGGGGTTCTAACCCTCAGCAATCCCAACGAGCACATTCGAGATCCACCTTTCCAATGCCGAGTTCAGGTTCTAGAAGAGGCGGTCAGGGAGACATCACATGTTACAAATGTGGCCAGTTAGGCCACAAGTCTCAGCTGCCCTTGAGAGGAGAGGAGGCGTGGCGGCTTCATCTTCACTCGTTCACTGGGCGAGTCGAGCGAGGCCAACCACTCACTTGTTATTAGTGTGGGCAGGCGGGGCACCTGAAGAGGTTTTGCCCACAGTTGGGTGGGACACTTGGTGCGTCTGGTTCGAGACAGACACAGAGTCACCAGCCAGTGCAGTCAGTTTAGGCCTCGAAGGCCAATTAGGGAGCCTCTTCGGCTCAGTCTGTGCAGCGGTCTTATGCTCCAAGGTGGCAGTAGATCGAGAGACTGCGGGCGCGTGTATCTTTATTCTGGCGCGGATCTTGTACCAGCTCCATCAGTAGTGAGAGATACCTTTCTGTTTTGCAACTTGGTTGCTAATGTGTTAATTAATATGAGTGCATCCCACTCTTTTATATCTTTTGCATTCACATCTATTTTAGGGTTGGAGTTGGCACAGTTAGCATCCCCTATTTGTGTGGTATCACCCATTGGGGGCGAGATGGTTCTGAAACAGAGGTGTTGGGGTTGTGATATAGAGGTCACCGATCGCCGGCTTTCATTTTCTTTTGTATTGATGGATATGTCTGGGTTTGATGTGATTTTGGGTATGGACTGGTTATCGTCATACCGGGCTGTTATAGATTGCTACCGTCAGAGGTTTACTGTATGTACCTTGAGAGATGATTGTTTTCATTTCTTAAGAGATCGGGTTGGTAAGGTTTTACCACCGGTGTATGATCCACGAGGGCGGAGTGAGCTTAATTGTCTTCTCGCTAGCTTTATGAGTAATGAGTGTGACGAGATCCGGACTGAGTTGCCAAGAGTGGTTTGTGAGTACTCGGACATTTTTCCCAAGGATCTCGTTAGTTTACCACCCCACCGAGACATTGAGTTCTCTATTGACTTAGTACCTGGCACGACACCAATTTCCATGGCACCGTATCATTTTGCCCCAGCCGAGTTGAGTGAGTTGAAGGTTCAACTCTAGGAACTGTTAGATAAGGGTTTTATCCACCCAAGTGCTTTGCCTTGGGAAGCACCGACCCTCTTTGCTAAGAAAAAAGATGGGACCTTAAGACTTTGCATTGATTACCAAAAATTGAACCGGGTTATGGTTAAGAATAAGTACCCTATGCCTTGTATAGATGATCTGTTTGACTAGTTGAAAGGGTCCTGCTGTTTCTCTAAGATAGACTTGAGATCGGGTTACCATCAGTTGAGAGTCAGGGAGGAGGATATCCTGAAGATGGCATTCCGTACGCGGTATGGCCATTATGAGTTTCTGGTGATGCCTTTTGGGCTTACCAATGCACCGGCTGTGTTTATGGACTTGATGAATCGAATCTTTCGGGAATTCTTAGATCGCTTTGTGGTTGTTTTCGTGGACGACATTCTGATTTATTCACCTTTTGAGGAGGAGCACGAGGAACACTTGCGAGTGGTGCATGAGTTGCTTAGAGCCCATAAGTTGTATGCTAAGTTTGGAAAGTGTGAGTTCTGGCTAAGAGAGGTTAAGTTCTTAGGCCACGTGGTATTCATGGAAGGGGTGACTGTAGATTCATCTAAGATAGAGGTAGTGTAGGATTGAGCATAGCCTAAGAATGTCTTCGAGATCCATAGTTTTCTGGGATTGGCAGGGTATTACCGTCAATTTGTGAAGGATTTCTCTAGGCTAGCTTCTTCTTTGACTAGATTGACGCGAAAAGGGATCAAGTTTGTGTGGAGTGAGACTTGTGAAAAGTTGTTCCAAGAGCTTAAAGTTAGACTTACCACCGCTTCAGTCTTGATTATCCCGGAGAGAGGTTTGGGTTATGCAGTGTTCGGTTATGCCTTACGAGAGGGTTTGGGTTGTGTATTGATGAAAGAATGGAAAGTAGTAGCCTATGGCTCGCGGCAGTTGAAAACACACAAGAGGAACTACCCTACTCATGACCTAGAGTTAGCAGTTATGATATTTGCCTTGAAGATTTGAAGGCATTATCTTTATGGTGAGAGATTCGAGGTGTTCTCAGATCATAAGAGTCTGAAGTATCTGTTTACACAGAAGGACTTGAACTTGGGGCAAAGAAGGTGGATGGAGTTTATAGAGGATTACGACTTTGAGTTGCACTATCATCCGAGGAAGGCCAATGTTGTGGCCAATGCCTTAAGTAGGAAGTCTATTGGTGATGTAGCTTGCATTGCTATCCGAGAATGGGAGATGTTGGGTGCTCTTGGCAAGTTTGACTTGCATTTGAGTGAGTCTGTTGAGTCCGCAGCCTTGTTCTCTGTAGTTGTACAACCAACACTTGTGAACCGAGTGTTAGAGGCACAAAAAGGTGACTTTGAGGTAGAATCCCTCCGGGAGAAGATCTTTAGCGGGAAAGTAGAGAAGGGTTTGACTGTGTATCCCGACCTGAGTGTGAGGTACCGAGACCGTTTGTTTGTACCGGAGTCTTGCCGAGAGAAAATACTCCGAGAATTTCACCATTCACGTCTTGCAGTGCATCCGAGAGGCACAAAGATGTATCGTGATTTGAGTCGCCAGTTTTGGTGGAGGGGTATGAAGAAGGATGTGGCAGTGTTCGTGTCTAAGTACCTTACTTGTCAGCAAGTGAAGGCTGAGCATCAGAGACCAGCGGGTTTGTTGCAACCCTTGCCTATAGCGGAATGGAAATACGAGCACGTCAAGATGGATTTTGTCATCGGTCTTCCGAGGACTCAACGGGGTAGTGATGCCATTTGAGGGGTAGTTGACCGGTTGACTAAGTCAGCGCACTTTATGCCTATGCGTGTGAGAGATTCGATAGATCTCCTGTGTGTTGAGCCGAGGTGGGTGATGCACCTTTGTTGGGCCCGGAGTTGGTGTAGGAAACGATGGAGAAAGTAGCACTTATCCATAAGAGGTTGGTGACAACCCAGAGTCGCCAAAAGAGTTATGCCGATCGTAGGAGGAGGCCTTTGTTGTTCAAGGTGGGTGATCATGTCTTTCTGAAAATATCACCTAGACGGGGTTTGATGAGGTTTAGGAAGAATGGGAAGTTGTCCCTTGGTTTATTGGCCCTTTTGAGATCCTTGAGAGGATTTGGGAGGTTGCCTATCGTTTAGCATTGCCGTCACAACTGTCCGGAGTGCATGACGTGTTTCATGTTAGTATGCTTCAGAAATATGAGCTGAATCCATCACATGTACTAGATTGGACCGACGTAGAGGTAGATGAGGATGCCTCGTATAAGGAGAGACCGGTGCGAGTCTTGGATAGACGGGACCAAGTTTTGTGAGGCAAGACGATTCCCTTGGTAAAGGTCTTGTGGAAACATCACAGGGTTGAGGACGCCACTTAGGAACGTGAATTAGAGGTCCGAGAGAAATATCTGGACCAATTTGTTAATGTTTGAGTATATGTTGGAAATTTTGTTTTGTTGATCAACTTTAAGAACATTGAATTGTTTTGGGTTGTAAGACATTGTATACGTTTTGGATTATGGAAGTATTGTATTTGTTGAATATGTCTCGAAAATGAGAATTTAAGTTTAACATTGTATATGTTGAATGTGTTATAGAAATGCAAATATGTTATTAGCATTGAATATGTTATGAAGATATGGAATATATGTGTTGAAGTTAGTTGAATTTCAAAAGGATGCATGTTGATGATGCATGTTGAATTATGTTGTAAATTGTTCTCTTGAGAAAAGATAGAATGACCGGTGGTGGGTCATGTTGGTAAAAGTTGAAATATAATCTTGTTGGGAATTGGATAATCACTATTTTGAAACTTGTATAAAATTTCGAGGACGAAATTCTTTAAGGGGGAGGTTATAGCAATCCCGATTTCTTCCTGTCATTTATGGTATTCCGGACTCGGGTTCCATGATTGTTAGTTGTTGTTTATGTCTTATTTCCATCCTTTAATTCCTTGTATTTGAGTTTTGGGATATGTTGGGTGAGTTTGGAACAGGTTGGTTGTGACTTGGTTCAAGTGGTTGTTGCCTAGGTTTTTTCTTTTTCGCTCGAGCGAGCCTTAGGTGTTTGCTTCTTCGCTCGAGCAGTATTGTAGGTCTTCAGGTTTCTTTTCCAGACGCAGCTTCCGCTCAAGCGAGCTTTCTTGCGCTCGAGCGAGCCTTGTGTCGTGTGTCTCTTCGCTCGAGTGAGAAGTCCTGCGCTCGAGCATGCGTCTGCGTCTCTTTTAGACCTGAAGGATGGCATTCTTCGCTCGAGCGAGCTTTCTTGTGCTCGAGCAAGCCCTGTGTTGTTTGTTCCGTCGCTCGAGCAAGAACTCTTACGCTCGAGTGTGTGTCTGTGTTGGTCCAGACCTGTAGCTTCTCATTGTTCGCTCGAGCAAGCCTTCTTGTGCTCGAGCAAGGTCATTTTGTGTCTGGTCGCTCGAGCAACTACTCCTTCACTCGAGCGAGACCTGTTTATACCAGTTCGCAGCAAGAGGATTTTTATCACTTTTTCACCTCCTTATTCACTCCAAACCCTAAATCTAGCTGTGTCTCTCTCTAAACTCTCTCTCTCTCTCTCTCTCTCTACAAATACACCTTGTTCTTGGGTCTCTCTACCCTCGTCTCATTGTAAGAAAGCTAGAGCACTGCGTGGGCTATCTATTGATCCAAAAAAGTGTGGACTTAGAGCATCTTGAGTTTCTCCCTTCTTCTCCTTTGAACTTCTCCATTTGAGGTAGGGATAATCTATTCATTCTTATGAGCTTTAACATAAATTTTAGTAATTTTGCATAAATGAAGAGATTTGGGAAGTTTGGTGAAGTTAGGGTTTTTGGTTGAAATGATAAAAAAGGGATTTTCTAATGTTGTGCTTCTTTGTGTATGTGAGGTCTTGATAATGGAAATATTTACGTAAGATGAGTGGAATTTGGCCTTGATTGCAATTTTTGAGCAAGGGAGGGTAATGCCCTAATTTGAGCTATATAGATTAATTGTGTAAATTATGAAAACATTGGGAAAATATGAAATTACCCGGAAATTATGGAATTGGGAAAATATGAGATTGAATGGTGTAGTTGGATCGATAAATCACTCACCTATGAAAAAGTTTATAAATTATTTGTTTGATAAAATTATTTATCTGTTTAGAAATACTTGTCTTGGGCTATCGGTGGAGGATAGTCTTGATTGTTGTAGAAATTGCATGATGATTAGGTAAATTAAAACTAATCAGCTGAATATGTCATTGAATATGACGGGTGAATACAAACATTGAATATGTGAATTGTTGGGTCATTGTATATGACTACATGTTTAAATACATTGTATATGTATATTTTGTGGGAGGAGATAGGGGATGTACTCCATTGTGTGGGAGGAGATAGGGGATGAACTCCATTAATAACTAAGTTAGCCGAAGTGTCCTGGGTGAAAGTCCCGAAATCTTATTTGCTTATGAGTGCCGGTTCCCTCAGATGTAGTTCCGTAAAATGGCAGGAATATTGAAGCGTTGAATGATGTTTGTTACTGAAATATTGGTGTATGAGTTGTAGTCTCATTTTCAACTATTTGGTTAATATTGAACTATGTTGATAAACTGATTTGGATAAATAATGAGAGGTGGGTTTATTATGGAAATCGTGTATATTGGTTTACAAATGCTCAACATTTATCAGATGCTAATGTTTTAGTTAATTCTCATATTCTGTTTAGCATATCTCTACTGGGCTTTGGCTCACCCTACTTGGGACATCATTTTTCAAGAACAGGTGACATGCCGCCTCCAAGATTTTAACTTGGGAGGTTTAGGAGTTGGAGGCGGCATGTCACCTATACCTGAAAATGGTGTTCCAAGTAGGGTAAGCCAAAGCCCAGTAGAGATATGCTAAACAGAATATGAGAATTAACTAAAACATTAACATTCGATAAATGTTTAACACAAGTAAATCAACTTATACCATTTCCATTCCCAATCAAAATTTCCATCCTATCCAATCCACTTCCCCTTTATTTATCCAAATTAATTCATTGACATAGTCCAATATTATCCAGACAGTTTAAAATGAGACTACAACTTATAAAACAACACTTCAATAATAAACATCATTCGACACTTCTATTCACATGCCATTTTACGGAACTGCGTCCAAGGGAACCGACACCCATAAATAAATAAGATTTCAGAACTTGCACCATGGACACTCTGGCCAACTTAGTTATCAATGGAGTCCATCCCCTATCTCCTCCCACACAATGGAGTACATCCCCTATCTTCTCCCATACAAAGATATATATACAATGTATTAAACATGTTGGCATATACAATGACCCAACAAAATCACATATTCAATATTTATATCCAACTGTCATATTCAATGACATCAACCAAGTGATTAGTTTCAATTTACCTAATCATCATGCAGTTTATACAACAATCAAGACTATCCTCCACCGATAGCCCAAGACAGATATTTCTATACAGATAAATAAATTTATCAAACAGATAATTTATTAACTTTTCCACAGGTGAGTGATTTCTCAATCCAATTACACCATTCAATTACAATTTCCCCCAATTTCAAGATTCTCAACCCAATTTCATATTCTCACAATTTACCAAATTAATTATTTAAATTCAATTAGGGCATTAATACCTCTTTCTTAATTATTGCACCCAAGGCCCAATTTCACTAATTATATGCACATAACCCTTTTTTAAGACCTCACATATACAATGAAGCCCAAAGGTAGAAAACCCCTCTTTCAAACATTTCAAATCTCAAACCCTAACTTCCCAAAATTACCAAATTCCTCCATTTATACAAAATGACTAATGTTTATGTCAAAACTCATAATTAAAAGTAGATTATCCTTACCTCAAATAGAGAAGCTCAAAGGAGATGAAGAGAAAAACCCAAGATGCCCCACAACCCAACTTCAACTTTTTTGGATTAATAGATAGCCCAATTCAAGCTCTAACTTTCTTACAAAGGGACTAGGGTAGAAAACTTCTCGAACATGGATTATTTGTAGAGAAAAAGTGTGTAGAGAGAGAGGGGCAGCTGGATTTAGGGTTTGGACTGAAAAAGATGATGAAAAAGTGATGAATATCCAGCTGCTGCCAACTGATATAATCGAGGCTCGCTCGAGCGAATGAGTAGTCGCTTAAGTGACCAGACATAAAAGAACCTCGCTTGGGCGCAAGAAGCGTTGCTCGAGTGAACAATGCGAAGCTTCAGGTCTGCAAGCCAAGCGCATGCTCGAGCGCAAGAGTTCTCGCTCCAGCAAAGGAACACGAGACATAGAGCTCGCTCACTCGAGCGCAAGAAACGTCGCTCGAGCAAAGAATACCAACCTTCAGGTCCAAAAGAGACACAGACGCATGCTCGAGGGCAAGAGTGCTCACTCGAGTGAAGAGACACACCAGACCAGGCTCGCTCGAGTGCAAGAAAGCTCGCTCGAGCAGAAGCTGCATCTAAAAAGAAACCTGTAGACCTTATCCTCGCTCAAGCGAAGAAGCAAATACCCAGGCCTCGCTCGAGGGCAAAAAGCCTCGCTGCCAAATCCTGGGCAGCAACCATTTGTTCTAACTCACAACCAACCTATTCCAAACTCACCCAACACATCCCAAAATTCAAATACAAAGAATCAAAGGATGGAAACGAGATACAGACGACAACATACAACCATAGAACTCGAGTCTAGAATATAGTAAATGACAGGGGAAAACTGGGATCACTATAACCTCCCCTCCCCCCCCCCCCCTTAAAGAATTTCATCCCCGAAATTTTATACAAGTTACAAAATCATGCTTATCTCAATTTTCAATATGATTACAATACACCACTTACCGACATGATCTATTACCGATCATTCCATCTCTTCTCGAGAGAACCACATTACACAATATAGCTCATTATGCATTATCAATATGCATTCTTTCAAAATTCAACTGATCTCAACACATATATCTTGTGCTTTCCAAAACATATTCAATGTTTACAACAAGTTTATATTTTCAAAACTCAAATAACATATGCAATGTTCAAATTCAACTCGTGTTTCTGAAACATATTCAACATTCATACTATTTTCATAATCTCAAAGCATATATAATGCTTTATAATCCAAAACATATACAATGTTTTTATAGTTCATTAACAAAACAGAATTTTCCATATAAACTCAAATACCCACAAATAGGTCCGGATATTTCTCTCGAACCTCTAATTCACGTTCCCAAGTGGCTTCCTCAACTCCGTGATGTTTCCACAATACTTTGACCAAGGGAATCGTCTTGCCTCGCAAGACTTGGTCCCGCCTATCCAAGACTCACACCGGTCTCTCCTTATATGAGGCATTCTCATCAACCTCTAGGCCGGTCCAATCCAATACATGTAATGGATCCGGCTCATATTTCCGAAGCATACTAACATAAAACACGTCATGCACTCCGGAAAGTTGCAGCGGCAATGCTAAATGGTAGGCAACCTCCTCAATCCTCTCAAGGATCTCAAAAGGACCAATAAACCGAGGGGACAACTTCTCATTCTTCCCAAACCTCATCAAACCCCGCCTAGGTGATATTTTCAGAAAGACATGATCACCCACCTCGAATGACAAAGGTCTCCTCCTACAGTTGGCATAACTCTTTTGGCGACTCTGGGCTGTAACCAATCTCTTACGGATAAGTGCCACTCTCTCCGTCGTCTCCCGAACTAACTCCGGGCCCAATAAAGGTGTATCACCCACCTCAGCCCAACACACTGAAGATCTACACAGTCGGCCATACAAGGCCTCAAACGGTGCCATGCCAATACTCGATTGGAAACTGTTGTTGTAGGCAAACTCCACTAAGGGTATGTGTCTCTCCCACAACCCCTTAAAGTCAAGAACAGAGCCTCGAAGCATATCCTCAAGGATCTGAATAGTGCGCTCGGACTATCCGTCAGTCTGAGGATGGTAAGCCATGCTAAAAGTCAATCTAGTGCTCAAGGCACTCTACAAACTCTACCATAACCTAGCAGTAAAACGCGGATCTCTATATGAGACAATTGACACTAGGACCCCGTACAACCTCACTATGTCCCGAATATACAAGTTGGCAAGATGATCTACTGAATCTCTCACACGTATAGGAATAAAGTGCGCCGACTTAATCAACCGGTCAACTACCACTCATATGGCATCACTACTTTGTTGAGTCCTTGGAAGACCCACAACAAAATCCATTATGACGTGCTCCCATTTCCATTCAGCTATAGGCAAGGATTGCAACAAACCCGCTGGCCTCTGATGCTCGGCCTTCACTTACTGACAAGTAAGGCACTTTGACACAAAAACCACCACATCTTTCTTCATACCTCTCCACCAAAACTGGCGACTCAGATCCTGATACATCTTCGTGCCTCCTGGATGCACCGCAAGGCGTGAATGGTGAAAGTCTCAGAGTACTTCCTCTCGATAAGACTCCAGCACAAATAAACGGTCTCGGTATCTCACACTCAAGTCGGGATACATGGTCAAACCCTTCTCTACCTTCCCACCAAAAATCTTCTCCCGGAGGAATTCTACCTCAAGGTCACCTTTCTGTGCTTCCAACACTCGATTCACAAGTGTAGGTTGTGCCATTACAGAAAATAAAGTTACAGCCTCAATCGACTCGCTCAACTGCAAGTCAAATTCTCCAAGGGCACCCAACATTTCCCACTCTCGGATAGCAATACAAGCTACATCATTAATAAACTTCCTGCTTATGGCATCGCCACAACATTGGCCTTCCCCGGATGATAGTGCAACTGAAAGTCGTAATCTTCTATGAACTCCATCCACCGTCTCTGCCTCAAATTCAAGTCTTTCTATGTAAACAGATACTTCAGACCCTTATGATTCGAGAACACCTCAAATCTCCACCATAAAGATAGTGCCTCCAAATCTTCAGGGCAAAAATCACAGCTGCTAACTCTAGGTCGTGAGTAGGATAGTTCCTCTCATGTGTTTTGAACTGACATGAGCCATAGGCTACTACTTTCCCCTCTTGCATCAGCACACAACCTAAACCCTCTCGTGAGGCATCACAATATACTTCATAACCCAAATCCCTCTCCGAAATAATCAAGACTAGAGCGGTGGTAAGTCTAATTTTAAGCTCTTAGAACGACTTTTCGCAACTCTCACTCCACACAAATTTGACCCCTTTCCGTATCAATCTAGTCAAAGGCGAAGCTAGCCTGGAGAAATCCTTTACAAACCGACGGTAATAACAGGCCAATCCCAGAAAACTGCGGATCGCAAAGACACTCTTAGGCTGTGCCCAATCTTGCACTACCTCTATCTTGGATGAATCTACGGTCAACCCTTCCCCGGATACCACATGGCCTAAGAATTTAACCTCTCTTAGCCAGAACTCACACTTCCCAAACTTAGCATACAGCTTATGGGCTCTAAGTAACTCAAGCACCACTCGCAAGTGTTCCTTGTGCTCCTCCTCAGAAGGTGAATAAATCAGAATGTCATCCACAAAAATGACCACAAAATGATCTAAGAACTCCCGGAAGATCCGGCTCATCAAGTCCATAAACACAGCTGGTGCATTGGTGAGCCCAAAAGGCATCACCAGAAACTCATAATGGCCATACCGCGTACGAAATGCCATTTTCGAGATATCCTCCTCCCTGACCCTCAACTGATAATAACCTGATCTCTAGTCTATCTTAGAGAAACAACGGGATCCTTTTAACTGATCAAACAGATCATCTATACGAGGCATAGGGTATTTATTCTTAACCGTAGCCTAGTTCAGTTTTCGGTAATCAATGCAAAGTCTCAAAGCCCCATCTTTCTTTTTAGCAAAGAGGGTTGGTGCTCCCCACGGTGAAGTACTAGGGCGGATAAAGCCCTTATCTAGCAACTCCTGGAGTTGAATCTTCAACTCACTCAACTCGGCTTGGGCAAAATGATATGGTGCCATGGAAATCGGTGCCATGCCAGGTTTTAAGTCAATGGAAAACTCGGTCTCTCGATGGGTGGTAAACTAACAAGATCCTCGGGAAAGACATCCGAGTACTCACAAACCACTTTGGGCAACTCAATTCAGGTCTCATCACACTCACTACTCATACAGCAAGCGAGAAGACAACTAAGCTCACTTCGCCCTCGCGGATCATACACCAGTGGTAAAACCCTACCAACCCGATCTCCCAAGAAATGAAAACAATCTCCGCTCAAGGTACATATAGTAACCCTCTGACGGTAGCAATCTATAACAGCCCGGTATGACGATAACCAGTCCATACCCAAAATCACATCAAACCCAGACATATCCATCAACACAAAAGAAAAGGGAAGCCGACGATCAGCGACCTCTATATCACAACCCCGACAACCCTGTTTCAAAATCAACTCACCCCCAATAGGTGATACCACACAAATAGGAGATGCTAACTGTGCCAACTCCAATTCTAAAACAGATAACAATGCAGAAGATATAAACGAATGGGATGCAAACGTATCAATTAACACATTAGCAACCGAGTTCCAAAACAAAAAGGTACCTCTCACTACTAATGGAGTAGGTACAAGATCCGGCGCTGTAACAGCATACACATGCCCCGTAGGCCTCTGATCCACCTGCTCACCCCTCAGAGCATAAGACTGCTGCCCAGACTGAGCCGAAGAGGCTCCCTGATTGGCCCTCGAGACCTGAACTGACTATGCTGGCTAGTGACTCTGTGTCTGTCTAGAACTAGACGCACCAGATGTGCCACCCAACTGTGGACAAAATCTTTTCAGGTGCCCCACCTGCCCACACTGATAACAAGTGAACGGCTGGCCCCCACCCTAACTCTGGCCCTGAGAACGGGCTGAAGATGATGTTGCTCGCTGCCCTCCTCCTCTCTGTGGGCAAGCTAGAGACTTGTGGCCCAACTGTCCACATTTGTAACAAGTGAAGTCTCCCTGACTGCCTCTCTCAGAACCCAAACTCGGTACTGGAAAGGTAGATCTCGAATGCATTCCCTGGGACTGTTGAGGGTTAGAACCCCTCTACCTCTTACTATCCCCCTGGCCATCCTGACTCCTCTTAGAGCCCCTCATCGTCTCCTTCTCTGTATGCATAATGGTCTCAAGATGGGCTGCAGCCTCCACAAGGTGCCCATAGTCCCTAATCATGGACCCGGCAACTCGAAACATGAGCCCGGTCCTCAACTTCTTCTTGAACTCCAAACACCTACGCTCTTTGGTCACCACCAACTCCAGTGCAAACCTAGACAAGCTAGTAAAAGTGGCCCCGAACTTCGCCACTGGTGTATTCAACTGCTTAAGCTGAGAAAACTGATCACTCAACTTTTCCCTCACTGTAGCCGGCAAATACTTGTCCTAGAAAGCTTCAACAAAGGCTTCCCAAGTCCCCCCATTGCGCCCTCACACATACTTGCACCACCGACCCGTGTCTCCCTTCAGCTGGAAGGACTCCAAGGTCACCTGCAAACCTCCGTCTTCGATGCCAAGCATCTTAAACATCTTCGTCATCTGTCCAAGTCAT
The DNA here is from genome assembly GCA_025200525.1 of Camellia lanceoleosa. Taxonomy (NCBI): domain Eukaryota; kingdom Viridiplantae; phylum Streptophyta; class Magnoliopsida; order Ericales; family Theaceae; genus Camellia; species Camellia lanceoleosa. The sequence continues at coordinate 60,248,764 of CM045768.1, forward strand.
TCATCAGCCCTCAGTGGCTCCTTAGGGTCACCCAAAAACTCATCTGGATTCGATTAGAAGAACTCCCTTTTTAGAAAAGACAGCCCTGCCTCAGCTACTTGGGCCTGGACTTGATTCTCAGCCCAGAGAATGTCCATAGATGCCCTCAATGCTCCGGCCATTTCATGGGCTAAAGCACCCATGGCCTGTTGTCCTACTGGCTTAGCCACGTGTCTTGACCAACACCCTCTGTAGACACCCCATTTTTGACGGTCCTCAAGACTTGGACGTCACCGTTTGAACACTCGGTGATTATCCATGTTTGTGTTCGTCTCGAGTTCCCGGAGGCCTTGGCAGGGCGCCTCGCCTCAGGACCTCTTGACTCAACTGCTTCGTGTTCGGTTTTGGCACCAAACACCTGTGTTTTTGTCTTGAAGGGCAGGGAATGGCTTTTTGGCCATCCTCACACCTCATCGGCCCTCCCCTATCATCATCGGCTGCACATGTTTGCCACCGGCCATTATTTCTTAAAAATAATGGCCGGTCGGCATTATGTTTAGCCGACCGGCACTTTATTGTGCCGATGACTCTTTTTCCGGCTGAGACCTTTTCTTGAGGCGAATTTTGAACCTTTTGAACCCCCTGTTTTAGCTTCTTGAGGAAGCTTGAACCTTTTGACCCCCCTTGGTTTAGCTTCTCCAAGAAGCTTGAACCTTTTGAACCCTTGGTTCTAGCTTGAACCACTTGACCCTTTTTAGCTTCTCCAAGAAGCTTGAACCCTTTTAGCTTCTTGGAGAAGCTTGCACCTTTCTAGCTTCCAAGAGAAGCTTGCACCTTGTTGGCTTCTCTTAGAAGCTTTGAGCCATTGCCTTGTCTATATAAAGGGGGCTTCTCCTTCCATTCAAGGGGTTAGAAAATCTGATATATACAGAATATATATCACTCCCTCTATATATCTCTCTTTCTCTCTACATTTGTATGTGTTAGAGTGCTCCAAAGTGAGTGATTCTTGGCCCCTTTGCACACCACCTCTCAACCACACCTCTCCATCATCCATCTAAGCTTCTTGGAGGCCATTTTCAGAGGCTAAGGAACTGGTTTTTGGGACCAAAGGCTGCTGTCCACGTTGGTCTACAAGGGTAAGCATCCATTTCCCTTAAACTTGCATTTTTTAGCTTCATTGTTTAGCCCTATTTACAAGTATTTTTGGGCTTCGATGTAAACTTTAAAGAGGCTTGTTTTGAGCCCTTCTTCAACATTGAAGAAGGGATCAACCTTGTTTGGGACCCCCATGTATGACTTGCTTCATTACCCCTCTTTGGTCCCCTTTTTTTGTATGTTTCTTTAGCCTACCATGCTTCTGTTTTTGGGCCTTCAACAGGCCTGAAAAGTGTCTTATTTTTCCCCCCTCTACATGTCTCATGAAGGGTCTTTGGCTGTTTGCTGCACCCTTTTGGTACTTCATGTTATACCCCTTTGTGGGCCTTAATCTTGCATTGCATTTTGAGCATGTTTGTATATTGATTTGGGGCTTGTCATCTACTGTGGGTAGTCATATTTTTGGTCCCTCTTCAGTGTTGTAGAAGGACATTTTTATTTTTGAGCATTTCATCTATCACTTGCCTCATTGCCTCCCTTGAGGAGCCATTTTTGGCATGCCATGTTAGTCCCACTTGTGCTTACTGTCTTGCCATGCTTTGTACTATGAACATGCTTATTTTTGGGCTTTCTAGCTTCTGTCTTCATATTTCATGTTCATATCTTGCATATTTGATATAGCCATAAGCCATTTCATGTACCTAGTTTTGCATTTCGGGAGCGATTCCATGCATTTGGTTCCATTTCGCCATGTTTCGAGGCTGTTTTGCCCCTCATTTTGCTGCTGAAATTTGCATTTTTTGTATGCCATATTCCATGTTATGCCATGTCTCATTAGAGTGCCATTTAAATGCGTGGCGCGGTCCCTCATTTGCGTGCCCATGTGCATGCATTTCGAGGCATCTCATTTTCATCTAACGGCCTCTTATGTGGGTGTGGCTGAGGCTCTCTCATGTTAGTGTAAGCTCATATTGCATTGCGTATGCCATTTCCTGAGTTTGCGTGCCCGTGTGCACGCATTTTGAGGCATCTCATTTTCATTTCATGGCCGCTGATTTTGGCATGCTTGCGAGTTATCCATGTTAGTTTAAGTCCATCGTTGCATGTTGTTGCATGCCATGGTTGTTTATATGTTTAGGTTGCGAGCCTAACATACATTGCTCATTTGCATGTCCATGTTGCATATTTAGCCGCCATGCCTAGGTTGCATTTCATTGAGCATGCATCCCTTGCCTCTTGACCAATCATGATAGGGGTTGGGGCCCTTTGATTTGTTTTGTGCTTGCATTCCATTCGATATCAAAGTTGCTAACTTGGCTTTCGGGCCATCATGCATTGAAATGCGTGATTGATGGCCCGGGGGTCGAGGGCTATGCTCCCTTGAGTCCATTACATGATAGGGAGTGTGTCCATGCATACATTTGCCTAGAAATTCTATGCCTTGCCTTTGATCTGTATTCTTTGTCAAAAGCGTCTTCTGCGGAATTTTGTGCCGGCCGGATATAGAGTGCCGGCAAACAATTTATTTATTACCGATAGCTTCATTTCGGTAGGTGGACTTTATACACGGCGGTGGACATTCTATCCGGCCGGTGATGATCCTTAGGATTCAGGGAACTGTTCGGGACTTTTGCAATTTTCGAGAAGCAGGTGAAAGCGAAACCTTGATGGCATGGTGCGGATTCTGGGCAAGTCGGATGAGGCATACATCATTGGCGCATGCCGAGGCAGAGGGTGTGGCCATCTCTTCTTTGCATTTAATTTAATTAGATTAGAGGTCTTGTAATAATTTATTCGTTTATTTTGCTTGGGTGTATTATTATTTTGGTCCCTCCGAAGGCGAATCTGTAATAAGTGTGTGAGTGGTGTGCATATCTTCCAACCCCACTTCTTTCTTCCTTTTATTTACACCTTATGATGGTAGATTAGGGCATATTTAATTTAGCATACCTTATGATAGCATCGTGCATCCATACATTTGTCTAACATGCCTTTGGGCTCGGTACATCATACAAAGCGCATTGTATTTCAATTCCAAATTGAATACGTGATAGTTCTTGACATTTCACATGCCATGTCTAGGATAAGAGCCCTTTGCCTAGATTACATCTTTGCATGTGTTGCATTAGACATTTCAGTATGCTTAGGTCCATGCATGGACTTCTAATAAAGCTTCTGTTTTGGCTTGGAGTACTATGTGAGTTTTTATGCTTTAGCATCCTTGCATGTGTGTGAGTGTTGCCATAACAGTATGCTTACCATGCGGCTAAGTGCTTACATGAAATAAACTGTTTGAATGCCTGTGGGTGGAGGTTGGACTGTTTGAGTTGGAATAACTCATTGAGATCCGTGTTTTAGCCTACTTGCGGGTAGCAAATTCGAACTGTTTTCAAAACAAACAGATATGCAATGCTTATTTCCAAATTAGGCAATCTAGTCTATACTTGTTTGTTGTGCGCATAACGTAGTAATTCTAGGCTAATAACCGGAATAAGAACACATAATGTTTTCAAAATCAGATATCACGGTTAGTAGAGGCCGGTCTTTGGACCGGGTGAGAGGGGGTGCTCATAGCTGACCTTCCCCGATCGTACCCAAGCTCCCGAGCCAAGACAACTTTGGTGATGACGGACACGTGGCCTTTGGCACCGAGTCAGGGTTTCCTAAATTCCCCTATAAAAAATATTTAGGTGGCGACTCTGTATCTGGCAAAGCAGTCCATGTTTGGCACTTCTTTTCAAAATCTATTTTTCTTCAAAACGATTTGCCAGAGTTGGACTCTTTCGTTCAGATTTAGAACCGTGACAAATTGAGTCCTTTGAACTGTAGTGAACCCAATGTGAACCGAACGGGACTTAATCCTCCCGGGGCATTCGGGGACATCTACACCCTCCTCCTGCGCTAGAATTTCATCCGGTATAGGCATCTCCTGCCTTCTAGGCCTACCACGCCTACCGCCTCGGCCTTGTCCTGACACCCTAATAAAGGTAACAAGTACATTAGCACATACACAAATGTGTCGAAGCTATTTCACTTACGTCCTAATACAATGGACAATAGTAATTCACTCCATATAAGCACATAATCACATTAGCATTTACGAATTTCATTTCTGGATAATGACTGTCCCGTGGCGTTACTAGAGTTCAAGTTAGAAACGGCAGTGATCAAGTGCCTTTCCAACCGGACTCCCAGAAACCCAAGGATCCAATCAATATCCTAGAAACTAAATCCCATACCCGTATAGTCACATAAACATGTTATCACATAAGCACATAACATTACACTTAAGTCTTTAACAAGCGAAACAAACCCATTGTGGTACTAACCACTTCTCACGTACCCAAAGTATTCAAACTTGGTACGCTCTGACACCAAGTTGTAACACCCTCAAAAAAATAAGACATAACCCATTCATTCATAAGATCCATAAAATATAGAAGAGGTATTATATTCCATGCATCGGTATGTTCTTTACAAAAGCTCTTATATGTTAATCAACAAAGTAAATGTCCTTGGCTTTGAAATGAAAACATAAAACATAAAACAAAACAACCAAAACAGAGACTTCAGCCCCGAGACCTCCCAAGCTATGACCTTGGAGGCGGCATGTCACCTATACCTGAAAATGGTGTCCCAAGTAAGGTGAGCCAAAGCCCATTAGAGATAAGCTAACCAGAATATGAGAATTAACTAAAACATTAACATCCGATAAACGTTTAACACAAGTAAATCAACTTATACCATTTCCATCACCAATCAACATTTCCATCCTATCATATCCACTTCCCCTTTATTTATCCAAATTAATTCATTGACATAGTCCAATATTATCTAGACAGTTTAAAATGAGACTACAACTTATAAAACAACACTTCAATAAGAAACATCATTCAACACTTCTATTCACATGCCATTTTACGAAACTACGTCCAAAGGAACCGGCACCCATAAATAAATAAGATTTCAGAACTTGCACCCTGGACACTCCGGCCAACTTAGTTATCAATGGAGTCCATCCCCTATCTCCTCCCACACAATGAAGTACATCCCCTATCTCCTCCCATACAAAGATACATATACAATGTATTAAACATGTTGGCATATACAATGACCCAACAAAATCACATATTTAATATTTATATCCAACCGTCATATTCAATGACATCAACCAAGTGATTAGTTTCAATTTACCTAATCATCATGCAGTTTATACAACAATCAAGACTATTCTCCACCGATAGCCCAAGATAGATATTTCTATACAGATAAATAAATTTATCAAACAGGTAATTTATTAACTTTTCTACAGGTGAGTGATTTCTCAATCCAACTACACCATTCAATTACAATTTCCCCCAATTTCAAGATTCTCAAACCAATTTCATATTCCCACAATTTGCCAAATTAATTATACAAATTAATTATTTAAATTCAATTAGGGCATTAATCCCCCTTTCTTAATTATTGCACCCAAGGCCCAATTTCACTAATTATATGCACATAACCTTTTTTTAAGGCCTCATATATACAATGGAGCCCAAAGGTAGAAACCCCCACTTTCAAACATTTCAAATCTCAAACCCTAACTTCCCAAAATTACCAAATCCCTCCATTTATACAATATGACTAATGTTTATGTCAAAACTCATAATTAATAGTAGATTATCCCTACCTCAAATAGAGAAGCTCAAAGGAGATGAAGAGAAAAACCCAAGATGCTCCAAAACCCAACTTTTTCGGATCAATAGATAGCCCAATCCAAGCTCTAACTTTCGTACAAAGGGACTAGGGTGGAAAACCTCTAGAACATGTAGTATTTGTAGAGAAAAAGTGTGTAGAGAGAGGGGCAGCCGGATTTAGGGTTTGGAATGAAAAGGATGATGAAAAAGTGATGAATATCCCAGCCGCTAATCGATATAATCGAGGCTCGAAGAAAGAGTGGTCGCCTCGGCGACCACAAAGAACCTCGCTTGAGTGCAAGAAACGTCACTCGAGCGAACAATGCGGTTAACAATGCAAGTACGAACCGGATCGGCGCAAGAGTTCTCGCTTGAGTAAAGGAGCACGAAACACGGGGCTCACTCGCTCGAGCGCAAGAAGCATCGCTTGAGCGAAGAATACCAACCTTCAGGTCCAAAAGAGAAGCAGATGCAGACGCACGTTCGAACGCAAGAGTGCTCGCTCAAGCAAAGAGACACACCAGACCAGGCTCGCTCGAGCACAAGAAAGCTCGCTCGAGCAGAAGCTACGTCTAAAAAGAAACCTGAAGACCCTCAATCCTCGCTCGAGCGCAAGAACTCTCACTCAAGTGAAGAAGCAAATACCCAGGCCTCGCTCGAGTGAAGAAGCCAAATCCTGGGTAGCAATCATTTGTTCTAAGTCACAGCCAACCTATTCCAAACTCACCCAACACATCCCAAAACTCAAATACAAAGAATCAAAAGATGGAAACGAGATACAGACGACAACATACAACCACAGAACTCGAGTCCGGAATATAGTAAATGACAGGGAAAAATCGGGATCACTATGGTAACTTGAGTATTTCCATGGGAATTTATGCTTGACCCATCGAGAGTGATTGATGTTAACTTTTACAATTACTTTTATGTATGAGTTATAAATTGTGAAGATGGAAGGTATATGAGAGTGTTTTGGGATAAATTTGGTGTTCATCGTGATGGCGTGGTTCATGTAATGGAAATGGAGAGCATTTTGTATCCCTTGTCATTTAGCTATAAGATTGTTTTGTATCCTTGGTGTAGGAGTTGTGAATCCCTTATATTGATCCTTCGTTTTGCTATAAGTGGTGAGAATTCATGTTATTGGTATGTTGGGCTAATATTACCATTGAGTTCAATTTGAGTGTATTTGACCTTAAGTAGTAAGTGTTTTCTTAATTAAAATGTATTTAGTTTTGCCTAATAGAGGATGACTCCTTATTTTAATTTTGTTTCACTGTGTTTTGTGGTGATATTACTTTAGAAGAAGTTATTCGGCAGACCCCTTGTTGAGGAATAAATTGGTATGAAGTACTTTCGTTATTTTGTTAGCCTTGGAAATTGTTATAGAATGACTATTCTTGACATAGAAAATTTCTTAAAGTGAATGAGAGGCTTTATAACTTGTGGTTGTATCTTTTAAAGTTTAGGTGGAGGTGAGTTGGCTAGAGACTTCATAGAATATTTTAAAGTACCTAAAACTAGTATTTGTTGGTGTAATCTTTTGTCTTGAGTTGTGTAGGCTTTTTGTGGTGGGTTTAATATGGTAATTGGTGTTGTTATTTGTGACATGAGCAGTTATGAGGATTCAATTTTATTTTCTTTGTACCTTAGTAAGCTGTGGTGGATTACTTCTCGAGTTAAATTGTTTATTTTTCAAGTGTGGAGCAAATTTCATAGTGATTGGATTGAAGCACTGAAAAGATTATTTTAATTAGAATTTTGAATTAGAAGTGTAGAATTATTTCTTTTAGCAAGGGATGCATATCGAATTTCCTTTGGAAAAATTTTATTGTAATTTGAGGTTAATCAATTTATTAACAATTCAAGAATTTTAAAGTCGTTTCAGTGTTAATCTTTACAGGTGTCTCATTGTAATTGGTTCGAGATGCTTCTAGGGTGAGAGATAAAATATTTTGTTAATTAGCCTCAATAGCGGTATTAATACTTGTCGATAAGTGAGTTGGTATAGTAAGAGTTGCTCAATTTGGGTTTGATCTCATGGATTATCGTAATATTAGTGTGATGTAGAATCGTGTTGTAACTTTGGAGTTAGTGTCATGGCTTGGGTTTTAACGAATGAGAGTGGCTTTGACTTAACTTTTGTTGGGAGTACCTTAATATTGTTAGAATGTGTATCTAGTGAAAATGTGTGGGTGGATGTAGACAAGTTTATGTAAACTGTTAGTCGGTTCGTCGAGTGAAAGAAATAGAGTGGATAGGTAAAAATAATATAGAAATTGCTTGGTTGGGAAATTAAAGTTGTAGATGAGAATTTTCGAGTAGTGTGTTTGGCATGATTGCCTTATGTTTCATAAGAGTTGGTGGTTAGTGCTTTTGAAGAGTTATTATTTTGTTTTGTTAAGGTCTTGGAGTAGTGATAGTTATTTTGGCCTTGAGATGCATTGTGCATTAGGCGATGGAGATAGTTCGTTAAAGTTGGGTTATCACCAATAAGATATGGGGTCTTGGTATTCTAGGGAGTCGTTTTACCAAAATTTTTTTATGCTTAAGGGATTAGATCCTATTTTTGTTGGTGTAGGTTATTGATGTGGAGAGAAGAATCACTTAATGGTTTATACTACTAAGGGTTTTATAATCAATTGTTGTGCAAATGTCATGGTTTGGTTTGTTATTGGTGTGACTTGTTGGGGCTCATGTACTAGTCAAAGAAATTTTGTTGATGCATTGGTAAGTACCTGAGTGAATTTGTGAGTGACTATAGAATGTATTACATTACTTACGTTTAATTTCGAGGATGAAATTTCTTTGAGGATAGGTTGTAATGACCCAAAATTTTTTATTTTTTTTAAATAGCCACGCATAATTTAATTGAGCAAATTTTTGAATTTGATTACCGTGTAAATTCTGTACGTAAGCAGTTTGATTTTGTATTTTTTAAAACTAGTTCCCGATCTTAGAAACTTATGAAATTTTTATATGTTGTTCCCATATGAGTTTAGCACATTGGATAAAAATTTCAGAACTTAATGATGAGTATTTATTTTATGAAAATTCACGGACTGATTGATGTTCAGTTTAATTTATAGCATAATTTAAAATTGAGTTTTGGGTGTTCGGACCATGATTTGAGATAAATTTGTTGGGTCTATTTTGGTATATAATTGGACCATATTTGACTTATGGGTGAGACGCATGAATTAGATTTAATTTAAATTGAGTTTGTTTAATAACTCACGTTTAACTGTTTGGTCCTTTTAAAATGTGACTGGTAATAACCAACTTGGGAGTTATTATTATTTATTATATAGGATTATAATAAATATTTGATAGTTGATTTTATGGTGTGTACCATTAAACGAAATATATTTTGTGCTGCAAAAATATTATATCTTTTTATTATTAATGATGTTAAAATATACTTTTAATTGATATATATATACACACATATGTAGATTCATAGATGTTTTAATATGATAAAATAAAGTATAATAATGATGAGAGAGCCCACGTGGGACTACCCCCATTCCCCCTTGCTTTTAATTGTTTCCTCTTTGTTCTTGGCAGAGAACATATCTCTCTCTCTCTCTCTCTCTCTCTCTCTCTCTCTCTCTCTCTCTCTCATTTCTCTCATCTTTCTCTAAACACCACCACAAACCCTTAATTCTTTTCTTGATCTAGCAAGCTCCATTGAGTTTTTGACCCTAGTTCTTGAGGCCAAAATGAAGAGCTTGGTGAGAGTAACATTTTGACCGGTGGAGATCGAAATTCGACAAAATTGAAAATTTTGATTTTTGCTTATTTTCTCTTCTAACTTGAAGTAGCGATTTTTCCTACACTTCTTTATGCACTTTAACTTGATTATAGGGAGTTTAGAGTTGTATATAATTTAATTAGAATTTTTGAAAAATTATGATTTATTTGTTTAAAAGAGAAATTTTGAGAAAAATAAAAAGTTGATGCCCAAATTACGAAAGTGTAAACTTGGAATATGTTTGTAAGGTTATGAAAGAGTTATGTTTTAAATTTGAACAAAAATAGACTTCGATTCAATTGGTTTTGAAATTTTTACCGGTTTGTGACCAAAAGAGTATTTTTAAAGAAAACAAAAAATTACGTTTAATTTTTGGGGCTTTCGATCAAAATAGGATGTCATAGTTGAATAATGCTTGGAGAATGAGTTTGGAAAGAAAATGATATTTTCTTGGGCATTAACGGTATTATTTTACTTAATGTATCCGTTGGAATAAAATCGACATGGTTAGAAATGTACCTTGAGAGGTTATCGGACGTGATTGTGATATGAAAACTAGTGAGGTTGTTCATATTTGATGAGATGTGGAATAGATTGTATTTATCGAAAAAATTTTAGAATTTAATTGTTTAAATATTCATTTAAAAATATCTGTTTTAGGCTATCGGTGGAGGATAGCCATGATTGTTGCAGAAATGCATGTGACTTAGGTAAATTAAACCACATTCCTCATTTGTTGCATTGGACATTGCATTACATTCATTTCATTGGACGTGTATCTGTTTTTGAGAAATGTTTGGAAATGTATTTGTTTGCAAAAAGATGAATACTTGGTGAATCTGGGTAGTGGGTGTAGAACTGCGCAGTTAGGTGTCGAGCCTTCCAGTTTACTAGTAAAAATGACAGTGGTAGTACATTAGGGCTTACTTGCAAACACTCACCTGGAGATTCACAGAGCCTGTATTCATGTAATAGATATGGTTTAAAATGGAAATGGTTTTATGTCTGTTGTTGCATCTCAGCATTGCATACTTTATAAAAAGAGAGGTAAATTGCTTTATCATAAGCATGACATGAGCATACTCCTCTTTAGTCTTGTCATGGTTCATATGCTGTGCAGTATATCTCTACTGGGCTGTGGCTCACCCTATAAGGTAAACTATTTCAGGTACAGGTGCTATACCTCCGCCAAGGCATTGACTTGGAAGGACTTGGAGCTGATGCTTTATTTTTGTTTTATTGTTATTTGTTGAATGTAAGCCCATTGCTGTATTTGCGTTGAGTTGAAACTCCATTTTGTGTAACCAAGAATGTTCTTGAACAAATTTGTAAGCATGTATGGCACTTATTATTAGTTTGGCTTCCATTTCATACTTGTTGTAAAATGTATGCTTGGGATTGGAACTGGGGTATTGAGATGTGAATAGCATGTATTTGGCATTTGGGATTTAATAGAAATGGATGTATAGAATAGTTAGCTATATATATATATATATATGTTTGTCTATCAGGTGGGTTTTGTAGCATAAATAGATATACCCTGCCCAATTTTCGGAGTGTTACAACTAGCTCACCAACCAATCTCATATTAAAACATTAGAAGATATGCGGGTACCAAAATACTCATACATATACGTAAAGTCATATCATGTCAAAACCATATGATTTTATTACACAATCTCTTAAATCTAATTTATTTAATTAACCAAACAAGTTAACTTAAATAAATAAACATATTTCAATAGCAACAAGACATCCTTTTCAATTCATTCAATTACCTCATTATCAATTGAATCAAATAATTAAACAATTCATCAAATCCATTTTTATACAGTCTTATGAGATGAATGCATATACTATGTCATGCTCAAAATATTTTTCTCATCTTTTGAAAATCTTACGCACAATGCCATTTTGAAAACACATTAATCCAACAATTTCAATAAAATTCCAATATGATACATACAACTCAGGTAATCCCTAGGCTGGTGTCTGCAAGTAGACTATAGAAGTACTACCAATTTGTCATTTTTACAAGTGTTAATTAGAAGGCTCGACACTTGTAATCTGTCATTTTTATCAGTATTAACTTGAAGGCTCGACACCTGTAATTTGTCATTTTTATCAGCATTAACTAGAAGGCTTGACACCTGTAATCTGTCATTTTTGCCAGTATTAACTGAAAGGCTCGACACCTATTGTCTACACCACCTTTCAAGACTTACCACTGTATTTACCCTAAAATCATTTCCTGAAAACTTATTTCCCAATATTCTTTTCTCAATACAAAGTTTTCAAATCAAATTTCAAAATTCATCATTATCAAATGAATTGATATGCCAATGCAATGATTAATAATACAATACAATATTTCTTCCATTTTCAATACTTCCACACAATATTCTCATATTCCATGACAACCATCATTTATAGCATACTTATGCTTTGCATGCGTGCATCATTCATTCGTATTGTATGCACCGGGCTCGGCATATCATTCAAACTGTATTGAATTTTAATACTTACTTGAATACATGTTTCAAGGCATGTTATCTATTGTTGCATTCATGTGCCATCTTAGAATAGCCGAGCCTATTTAGTTGCATTTTTGCATGTGTTGCATTAGGCATCTTAACATAGTTAGGATCATACATGATTTCTAAATAGTTTTCTGTTTTGGCTTGGAGTACACTGTGAGTGTTTATGCTTTAGTATCTGTAGACACCCCATTTTTGACCGTCCTCAAGACTTGGACGTCACCGTTGGAACACTCGGTGATTATCCATGTTTGTGTTCGTTTGGAGTTCCCGGAGTTCTCGGCTCGCGCGCCTTGCCTCAGGATCTCCGAACTCGACTGTTTTGTGTTTGGTTTTGCACCAAACACTGGTGTTTTGCCTTGGAAGGGCAGGGAATGCTTTGTGAGGCACCCCACTTTGTACGTGGCTAGAGGCCACCGGCTGGCTGGTGTTGCCATCGGCACTTTATTGTGCCGACCGGCACTCTTTTGTGCCGACTGGCACTAAGTTTTGTCAAAATGACACTCTCTGCTGGCCGGACACTGTGCAGTTGCTTTTTGAGATATTTTTAGACAGCTGTATAGTTTTGGTTCCCCTCCATACACGTGTATGGAGGGATGACCCTCTTAGTTAGCTTAGCTTGTAAGCTTTGCAAGCTTTGCTTGCCTATAAGAGGACCACTCCTCTTCTTGGCTTAGGGTTACAAAATTTTAGACATTTTAGACAGACCAAGCTCTGGTTTTTAGGGTTAGGATAGATACACATCCTATCTCTCTCTTTCTCTCTTGTTTTGAATACTAGGTGTTTGTGATTTACTATTGCTCACCAACACCTAGTGTTTCACCTTCCTCTTGGAATTGAGGTGCTAAGGGCTTGTTCTTGAAGTTTTTGACTGGTTTGGAGCTCAAGGAACCAACAACTCCAACCTTTGTGAAGATGATCATCAAGGGTAAGAAACTTACTTTATTTACCCCATTTTTGCACTCCATTTTTTCCTAGTTTAAAACAGTTTTTGTGCTTAGTCTATAACACATAAAAGTTCTGTTTTTTAAGCCTCTTTATTGTTTGTTAAGAGTGCTTGGTGGTTTGGGTAGGTTTGACCACCCTTAGGCCTTGAAAAGGCCACTTTTTGTGCCATTTTGTGAGGGATTCGAGACTTTGGTGTTAGGATCTCTTCACCACTGAAATCTTGAGGGATTTTAGTGGTGAAGATGATGCCTCAGAGTCTCAAGGGGGAGAGGGCCACCCCCTCTCCTTGATGTCCTTGAAAAGGGCAAGATTTGGCTTCTTGAGGGAGCTTGTGCTTAAGTGTGTGTTGAGCATGTTTGGTTTGTTTTTCATGCTTATATTGCCATGATATAACATGTTTCTAAGTTGGTTTAGGTCCCTTATGCATGCTTAGCATAGTTGCCTTGTAATGCCTTTTGATCCTCTAACATGCCTAGGTTGTATGCCTTAGCTTCTAGCATGTTTTAGGCTTGCATTTATGAAGTTTTTGTGCTCATATTTCCATGTTTTAGGTCTGTCTCATGTTGTTTGAGCCAACCATAGCATGTTTAATATAGCCTCTTTGCATTGGGCTTGTTGGCCTTAAGAGCATGAGTGTGTAGCATGCCTTGCTTGCTTCATTTTTGACGGTTTGGAACCATTTTGCATGCTATTTCAGTCCTTCATACATGTTTGTTTGATTGCTTAGCATGCCTCTTTAATGCTTCAAGAGTATGTGTTAAATGCTCCATGTTTTGGCTTTAATGCATGCCTTTGGATTCATGTCATCTAGATGCCATCTAGGTGGTCATTTAGGCTTAGTTTTATGTGTTAAAACTCTATTTTTAAGCGTTTAAGTATTGCCATGTGTGGTTGTGCTAAGTGTGGTTCAAAGCCTCATTGATTTGCTTTGAACCTTAGACCATTTGCATGCTTTGTTTGGCTTGTTTTGTTGCATGATTTGGCATCATGTTTTGCATGATTTTCAGAGCTTTACAATGTGTGTTTATTGCCCTTGTTTGGTATCTCCTAGTGTGCTTGGGGGTTGCCATGTTTATGCCTTGGGTTTGGACCATAACACTTGCATGTGTGTGTGTGTGTTTAGTCTCCATTTCTAGGCACTTTGGCCACTGATTTTAGGCCAATTAGGAGTAGTCTAATTCATATTTTAGTCCACTCCATTGCTTGGTTTATATGCCTCTTTGTTTAGGTTGTATGCCTAACATGTTTAGCTTGCTCACATTGTTCATGTTGCATGCTAGATGACATGTTTAGGGTTGCATTTGTATTGTGCATGTTTGGCCTCTTGAAGTGAAGTATGATGGAGGTTGAGCACCCTTGTTTGCTTGTTTGCATTGCATGCATTTGAAATCAAAATTGCATTCTTGGTTTTTAGGGCCATCATGTATGGAAATGCGCGATTGGTGGTCCGGGAATCGAGGCACATGCCCCTTTGAGTCAATAACATGATAAGGGGTGTGTGTAGTGCATAAATACCTTGAATCACATTGCCATGCATGTTGTTGTCCTCTGCTGTTGTGGGTTGCAGGTTCTGCAGGTGTTAAGTGCCGGCCGGCACTATTTAGTGCCGACCGGCAGTCAATTGCAAGCCAATAACTTCATCTAGTGCCGGTGACCTCCTTCTTTAGCCGGTGGTGCTCTACCCCAGCCGGTGGTACTCCCCAGTGCCCTGAGAGGCACTCCTGGGACTTTGGCAATTTTCAGAGAAGGATAGCAGGGGAAACAGAGGCAATCTGTGCATGGCAGTGCGGTTCCGAGCCAGTTCCGAGCGCGTGCTGCATTGGGCCCTCATCCCGAGGCGATTTACTGTTTAATTAGATTAATTATTTTATTTAATTAATTTAGTTGATTTGTAATATTTTAATTAGCTTGCGTAGTTAATTAATTTGTATATTCTTTCGGTCCCTCCGAGCGAGGGCAAAGTTGTAATAAGTGTGCGTGAGTGGGTGTATGTCTTCCAACCCCCATTTCTTTCTCCCTTTTATTTACTTGCTTTTAATGGTTAGTATTAGGGCACGTTTATTTTAGCATACCTTATGCAATGCATGCGTGCATCCATGCATTTGTCTGAACATGCACCGGGCTCGATACATCATACAAACTGCATCGTACTTTCAATTCCAAATTGAATACGTCCATCAAATAAAGTGCATTTCACATGCCATCTTTAGGGTTAGTCGAGCCTACTCTAAATTGCATCCTTGCCTGTGTAGCATTAGCCACTTAACATGAACTAGGTCACGCATGTTTGCTAACTAGTTTCTTGTTTTGGCACGGAGTACGATGTAAGTATTTATGCTTTAGCATACCACATGCGTGTGAGTGTTGCCATGACAGTATGCTTACCATGCAGCTAAATGCTTATGTGAGATAAACTGTTTGAATGCCTATGGGTGGAGGTTGGATTGCCTAAGTTGGAACAACTCGTTGAAATCTGTATTTTAGCCTACTTGCGAGTAGCAAAATCTAACACGTTTTTTGAGACAAAACGGATATGCAATGTTTATTTCCAAGTTAGGCAATCTAGTCTATACTTTTGTGTTGTGCGCATCACATAGTAATTCTAGGTTAATAACCGGAATAAGAACGCATAAAGTTTTCAAAAATGGATATGACGGTTAGTAGAGGCCGGTCTTCGGACCGGGCGAAAGGGGGTGCTCATAGCTGACCTTCCCCGATCGTACCCAAGCTCCCGAGCCAAGACCACTTTTGTGATGACGGACATGTGGCCTTCGGCACCGAATCAGGGTTTCCTAAATTTCCCATTTTAAAATATTTAGGTGGCGACTCTGTAATCTGGCAAAGCAGTCCATGTTTGGCACTACTTTCCAAAAATCTGTTTTCTCAAACGATTTGCCGGATTTGGACTCTTTGGTTCAGATTTAGAACCGACACAAAATCGAGTCCTTGAACTGTTAGATAGAAGCCCACGGGTGCGTCTACAGTATCTTGCATGTGTGTAAGTGTTTCCATGATAGCATGCTTTCCATGAGGCTATTTACTTAATTACTATAACTGCTTGAATGCTTGTGGATGAAGGCTTTATTGCTTGAATTGGAACAATTCATCAAATGTGCGTTTTAAGCCCACTTTGCGGAGTGGCAAAATCATGTTGTTTTCTAAGCCCACTTGAGGGTGGTAAATTCGTGACTTAGCCTACTTGCGAGAAGCAACTTCAAACCATTTTCAAAAAACAAACATGAGATGTTTTGTTCTAAATTGAGTGATTTAATCTATACTTATATGCTGTGCGCATCACATAGTAATTCTAGATTAATAGCTGGAATAAGAACACATGTGTTTGTAAAAACAACATATCATGTTTAGTAGATGCCGATCTTTGATCGAGCGAGCGGGGGTGCTCATTTCAGGACCTTCCCCTCTCGTACCCAAGTTCTCGAGCCGAGGCAACTTTGGTGATGACGGACACGTGGCCTTAGGCACGAGTCAGGGTTTCCTAAATTTCCCCAAAACAAAATATTTATGTGGCGACTCTGAAATCTGGCAAAGCAGTCCATGTTTGGTGCTTTTTGATTCAAAATTGATTTTTCAAAACCAATTGCCGAATTTGGACTCTTTGGTGATTTATCAGTCTCACATTGCACTTTGTGAGATTAGATTCAGAACTGTGACAGGAGTCCGAACTGTAGTTGCTAGAACTACAATTCGCGCCCTCGCGCACGGAGCGGAGTTTCGGGCAGTCTACAGGGTGTATCCTCGGCTTGAAATCTGTATGGCAGCCCCATAGGTTGAGGTAGAGGGCATGCGCCTCAATTCTTGATACTGACCCAACCTAGTCTATCCTCCTGTTGGAGAATAGGGAAAGCTGTGACCATAGCCAGGGAGAAAAGTGGTACCTATGGTTCCGAAACACAAGATGCAGAAGGGGAAGATCCCCAGCCATGTAAGGTCAGCCATCACGGATTGCCCCTGTAAGGTACTTTCACTTCCTAGCTGCTACACCATATTTAGTATCTATTGCATTACATTACTTCTATCGCATTGCAATATAGCATTTATTGCATGCATCTACTGCATCATATATGTTTTATCACCTGCATCCTTCTCATGTTAAGCTTAGTCTGGCATGTGCTCATACATTTCCTTCGTTGAAGCATGGTTCTGTGATAATGTGTACGTGCTTATTCCACTAAGAGAATTGTGGTATGAGGTTCGGCACCTTTTCTGTGTTAGACGTGGTCTATTTTGTGTCCATGCCTTTTCTAGGTAAAATGTGGTTTGGCCACATGGCTTATTTACTTCCTCCATTGCATCCATTCCATCGTACTATGTTTTGTTGCATTCAGCATGTAGGATCACAATCTTTCCTCAACAGATCATTTCTCACTTATATCATACCACTCAATTACTTGCACTCTTTTTCTTTCTGCGAAACACACAGTTTTGCATGTGCACACATGCTATTCCACTAAGAGAATTGTGGTTTGAGGATCCGGCACATTTTCTGTGTTAAACGTAGTTTGATTTTGCATCTCCATCCCTTTATGATATTTGTGTGGTTTTGCACTGCTTGTGGTTTGATTATTTCATTGCATTGTATATCATTTACATTGTTTTGTTATATTGTGTATCATCTTGCATCCTGCCCCTGAACTACGCTGGTTTGATTCCTTGCAAAGGGATACATAAGCAGCTTGCGGGCATAACCATTTGTTTCTGCATTTACATTTTGTTTATTTGTCCAAGTCTTCAGCCTTGTCAAAAATGGGTTGTCTCTAGGCTTTGACATTCACCGACGTCATTTCATAACTTCCGATGTGACGTCCCAAATTTTGATAATACAATATAGCGATACACTGGGGTTTAACTAGCGGATACACGTCATTTTCAAGCACAAATTACAAATAATTATACTAAAAGAAAATATTAATAATAGTTATAGATAAAATTCTTCAAGTCTTTAAATACAAAATAGTTCCTTGACACACAAAGATTAACCAAAATATAGGAAATATAAAATCTAATCTCTAAGGCATCCATGATTCTGCAAAGCTTTTAGGGGTTCTATTCTCGTTGTAAAACTCGCCTTCACCTGGTATAAAATGCCATGAGCTTGGAATGCCTAGTAACCACACACACCCCAACCCTTTTCCCATTCCAAATATAGAAGTAACATAACGGCACGGTCATAACATACAGCGAAAGCAATAATTAAGCAGAGCTTATAATTAAATTTCAGTTCTCATGAATAATAGTCAATTTTAGTTAGTTCTAGGCAACTCCCCATGGAATGCCGTTCCTACCCAACCACTAACACGGCCATGGGCAATTCTGACTCCCCCTTGGTTAATACAATACTAATGCGTTGCTTACCGCATAACCACCAGTGCGTTGCCTACCGCATAATTACCAATGATGCCCATGCACCCAGGTTACAAACCCGAGTGGTGACATCACGGTCTGTCCCAAGGGAACGAGCTTCCAGGGATACTCTCCCTATGTGGGACCCTCACTGCCACCCTTATGCCTCCCATTTCCGTAAAGTAACCAGAATATCTCCCGTGCCATGTTAGGGTTTGAAAACACACTTGCGCAAGACTTCACAAAAATGGAACACATTCCACTATATCATATTCTTGAGTCCACCGTTCATTATCTCATAAAATTCAATACAATGGTCGTAACCCATTACCATCCCATTTGATTTCCCCTTTTATTAAGTGCATTATGTTCTCAGTTATAGCAGAGCATGGTCAATATAATTACGAATCCAAACTAAACAACAAGTAATTTATTCATGGTAAAGCAAATTCACACTTTATCATAGATTACATATCAAGACTAAAACATTCAAGAAACATAGAGTATAAAACCAAATAAGAGCATATTAATACAAAGTTCCAGATTTCCAAATTTGAACCAGTTTGAAAATAATTATGAAAAAATATTTTTATTGGCCCTAAGTATATGGCCTCATGTGAGTTTGTAGATAAATAAGTCTAGTTTCAAAATCAATTTACGAAAGTAGGATAGGTATTTTAGATTTTAAGATAATTCAGAATTACCAAGATTGGTCAAGATTCATTGACCGTTACGCAAATCGGTGTTTCTCTTGAACCCCTCACTCTATTGAGTTCAAACAAATTTTAGTTAAAATATAACACCCAGATTAAGATTTTGACATAAAATTGGACTCAAGATTATTTTTCTAGAATTTTATAAAAATAGAGAAAGTTGACTATTTTTCCGGTTCTGTGAGTAATAAACTTAGAAAAATTGTTTAGGTTGTAAAAATACATCCTTAGGTCCTACCAAAATTATCACATACTCTATACATACCAAATATAACTCCATAAAAATAGATTTTGAGTTCATGCAGTTTTAATAGGAAAATAAATTCAAGAGAGGGAAAAGAATTGCTACTGGAAATTTAGGAAAGAAAGAGAAACACACCATTTCTTGATTAATACACATTTATACATGAGTGTAGGCCTAGACTACAACATATATATACAAAGAGCATGTATTAGGAGGGGAAAAACAAGTGGTAAGAGAACTTGAGAGAAGATGTGATGTATGTTTACCTTTGTTGTACAAGACTCAACAAAATTCTTCTTTTTCTTCTTCTCTTCTCTTTCTCTCTCTCTCTCTCTCTCTCTCTCTCTCTCTCTCTCTCTTCCTCTCTCTTTTTTTTTCCAAGATCACTCTCTCCCACTCCTCTAGTGCATGGCTGAAAATGTGTAAAATGAGGGGAAAGAAGTGTGCATATATAGAGAAAGGAATGGAAGGTTTCTTAGGGACTAAGTTCCCTAAGTGCAAATTGTCAAAGTTGTCATTATGGCCCTTTCATCCATCACATGGTCAACAACTTGGGCTCCAAGACATATATATATATATATATAAGATATTTGTATTTATAAACATAAAATAAGAGGCACAAGTACATTAATTAATAAAATATTATAATTAAGGGTTGGAATGAAATAAAATAGAAGTATATAGGGACCAAGTCTAAATTTATGAAACCTTAATATATGTTATTAATATACTAACATTAGAAAATAATTAAAATAATAAATTTAGGTCCTGTTAAATTAAAGCACAAACAAAGGCGAGAAACCGAACAAAAACTGCATTATCGGGAATTAAGATTTTAAAGTGATTAATCTATAATAATAGGGTCTAATAATTAATAATATGGTTTTCAAGGTGATCATTAATCTACCAGGATTGATTAGGGTTTACTCGAATTAATCCGTGATGCTTCCCGATTCGAGGGTTTAAAATGTAATTAAGCAAAAATTCAAGGACTTTATTGAAATAAACTCAAGGTTAGGGATTTAACGGTAATTACAAAAATTACAGTCTCTACATTCGAGTTCTGTCAAAGAGGGGCAACTGTAGACATCCCATTTTTGACCGCCCTTAAGACTTGGGCGCTGCTGACTGTTTACTTGGTGATGAAAGTTATGCAGTGCAAAGGTCCGGTTTCTTTGGCAAGGAGAGAGAGTTAAATCTCAACCTTACACCCCATTTTTAGACTAAAGCAATTTTGACCAAAAGATTTTAAATATTTTTCAAAAAGTTCCTACGATGTTCCGAGGCTCGCATTTCGTTAAATGCTGCGCTTTTCGGTAAACCAAGCAAGGATAAAGTAGAAATGAATGAAAGAGAGCTGAAATCTTTGAAAATTTTTTTAAAACATCATGTTTAAAGGTTTGGATTTGAAGAAAAGAGGAGAGGAGGGAAGAAACCAAGTTGGAGAAAAAGTTGGGCATGAATTTGGGTGGGATTGAAACTAAGTAGTCTTCACTAAAAGACGCATAACATTTTGCACACTAAGCATTTTTATGTGAGGCTTCCACCATTGGAAATAAGACTTCCAGGGCTTCAATTTAGTCTCAAGAATGACCTGCAAATGAGTCCAGATGAAAGAGTTATGTCCATTTGAAGTTGGGCCCAAAAAGCATATTTTTTTCTGACCAACTAGAGGTGGAGGTTTCTGACCATGGATGGGTTTTTCTGGCCATGTGCCAGCCATGAATGGCCAATGCCGGTCCCCTTCCATCCAAGAGTGGTCCTTTCCAACCATGGATGATGTAGTGCCGGCCATCAATGATGGCTTGCTGACCATTAATGCAGAAAGTCAGATTTTTGTAGATATTTGTGCTCCAGCTGTTCCAGCTGTCCCTTTTGGGATATTTTTGACTTGAAGCCTCATTATTCTATATATAGAGGGCCTTCTCTATGGTTTTGAAGGTTAGAAACATTTTAGGAGTGAAATATTTTGAGGATTCTCTCTCTCTATAATTCTCTCTCTTTCTCTACATTTCACTCTCTCTTGAACCTTTGTGCATACAAGTGTAGATACACTTCTCCTTTGCCTATACATCATTGACCAAAGTTGCTTATCTTTGGTCTGAGATGCTTTGGGACCTTATTTGAGCTTTAGAATGTGATTTTAGCTAGATTTGGTGCCTCATTTGTGCCTAAAGTGTGTTGTGCTTCAAGAGGTATAACTATCACCCCTTAAACTTGTTTTGCACACTTGTTTTGCCACCTTTGCAAACTGTTTTTGAGCTGGGTTTCAACTATAAAAATCTCTATTTTTCAGTCCTAAAAATGGTGGTTTGAGCATTTGTTAGTTAGGGGGTTGTCTCCCCTCGCCCCTTTGGCTCTTTGGCTTGTGAAGCTTTTTGTGCCATCTTTCATCACCTTTCAAACCAACTCTTTTGGCCTTTTAACCACTGAAACTCAGAGGTTTTTCAGTGGTAAAAACTTTGTTTTGAGGTCAAAAAATGGAGGGGTTGGCCTCCCCTCCTTTTGGCTCTCTTCCATGCCTAATTAGCATTGGATAGTAGTATGTTTTCATGGCTTAGCTTAGCTATTTCTTTGGAGATGGCCGGCAGCAAGCTATCATGGCTTCCTCAGCAGCGAGTTGGTAAGGTGGAGCAGAAAGTCCTTGGAGTAACCCTGCAAAGAGAGCCTCTCAAGAGCAAACTAGTGGGCTTTTCGGGGCGAAAACCGAGGCATGTATCTTCTAATTTCCAAGCAAAGCTGAGGCAGTGGAGTTAGCATTTTACATGTTTAATTAATGTACATTTGTTTTGTAATTTAATTAACTAGTTGCTAATTAGTTGATTGTTGTAATAATGAAGTAGCTTAGCATAGCTATTTCTTTATTTTGGTTTGTAATAATTAGTCTAATTAGTTTAATTTGATTAGTTTGATTATATTAGCTTAGATTGGCTGTGCTTATTCATTCGGACCCTCCTTTGCGAGGGCATATGTTGTAATAAGTGTGCGTGTGTATGTGCATGTCTTCCAACCCCACATCTTTCTCTCTTTTATTTAACCGCTTTCGATGGTTAGATTAGGGATCATTTTCAATTAGCATACCTTATGCTTGCATGTTTGCATCATTCATTTGTCTTGCATGCACCAAGACTCCGCGCATCATTCAAACTGCATCGTATTTCTATACTTCTTTGAATACGTGTTTCAAAGCATGTTATCAAATTGTTGCATTCATATGCCATATTAGTAGCCGAGACTATTAATTGCATATTGCTTGTGTTGCATTAGGCATTTTGTATAGTTAGGATCATGTATGATTTCTAACTAGCTTTTGTATTGGCTTGGAGTACTTAGTAAGCTTTTACGCTTTAGCATACTTGCATGAGTGTGAGTGTTGCCATGATAGCATGCTTGCCATGAGGCTATGTGCTTATTTGTTTAACTGCATGAATGCCTGTGGATGAAGGCTTTATTGCTTGAATTGGAACAATTCGATGATTGTGAGTTTTAAGCCCACTTTGTGAAGTGGCAAATCATCATGTTTTAAGCCCACTTGAGGGTGGCAAATCCACGCTTTAGCCCACTTGAGGGTGACATTTTCAAACCATTTTCGAAAATAAACATGAGTTGAATTCGTTCCAATTCTTGTGATTTAGTCTATACTTGTGTGTGCGTCATCTAGTAAAGTTAGCTAATAACCGGAACAAGAACACATAAGGTTTATAAAAGAACATATCATGCTTAGTAGAGGCCGATCCTTTGATCGGGCGAGCGAGGGTGCTCATTTAAGGACTTTCCCCTCTCGTACCCAAGTTCTCAAGCCGAGACAATTTTGGTGATGACGGACACGTGGCCTTAGGCACAAGTCAGGGTTTCCTAAACTTCTCAAAAACAAATATTTAGGTGGCGACTTTGTAATCTGGCAAAGCAGTCCAATTTTGGCATTATTTGATTTAAAATCTGATTTTTCAAAATAATTTTCCGGATTGGACTCTTTGGTGTTTATCAGTCTCACATTGTACTTTGTGAGATTAGATTCAGAACCATGATAGGAGTCTGAACTGTAGGACCAATTCGAGCTCTCCGAAAGGAGGCGTGAAGAAAGTCGAGTCTACACAGGGCAAATACGGATAAACCATGAATGGTTATTGATGGGATTCTTGTAGTAAAAAGCATAAGTGAAAGCATCAATATAGTCCCAATATGTAGTGCCCCGTATTTTATTACTCGGATAACCTTACCAATATTCATTAATTAAGTCCATTTACAAATAACATTTCATCCTTGGATGAAATGATGAATAATTAAATATACATATTCCCTCTCGTTATACAACAATGACATTTACATACAAATAAAAGAAATGCCCTGAGGCTTACAATAAAAGAGAGGACACTACTCTTTACAAAAAAATAGCACTCAGGCAAACAACAAATGAAGTAGTACAATCCATCACTTCATTACACTTATGAAATAGTAAAAACCATTGTTTGATCTTCAAATCCAACAAGCATTCCCTATACACATGTACAGGCAGGGGGTGAGCAACCACTTGCTCACCAAACAATCTCATATTAAAACATTAGAAGATATGTGGGTACCAAAATACTCATACATATACGTGAAATCATATCATGTCAAAACCATATGATTTTATTACATAATCTCTTAAATCTAATTTATTTAATTAACCACAATAAGTTAACTTAAATAAATAAACATGTTTCAATAGCAACAGAACATCCTTTTCAATTCATTCAATTATCTCATTATCAATTGAATCAAATAATTAAACAATTCATTAAATCCATTTTATATAGTCTTAGGAGATGAATGCATATGCCATGTCATGCTCAAAATATTTTTCTCATCTTTTGAAAATTTTACACACAATGCCATTTTGAAAACACGTTAATCTAACAATTTCAATAAAATTCCAAGATGGTAATTACGACTTAGATAATCCCTAGGCTGGTGTCTGTAAGTAGACTATACAAGTACTACAAATTTGTCATTTTTACCAATTGTAGACACTCCATTTTTGACCGTCCTCAAGACCTGGATGTCACCGCTTGAACACTCAGTGATTATCCATGTTCGTGTTCGTTTGGAGTTCCCGGAGTTCTCGGCTACGCGCCTTGCCTCAGGACCTCCGAACTTGACCGTTTTGTGTTTGGTTTTGCGCCAAACACTTGTGCTTTGCCTTGGAGGGGTAGGGAATGCCTTGTGAGGCATCCCCACACACCACCGGCAGTGGCTAGAGGCCACCGGCTGGTTGGTGTTGCCATCGGCACTATATTGTGCCGGTCGGCACTCTTTTGTGCCAGTCGGCAGTCAATTTTGTCAAAATGACAATTTTGCCCTGCCGACTACTGTTCAGTTGCCTTTTGAGATATTTTGAAGTAGCTGTATAGCATTTGTTTCCCCTCCATACAATGAGCCTTTGGTTTGCTTAGCTTGTAAGCTTTGTTGCTTATAAGAGAGGGCTCTCTTCTCTTGGCTCAAGGGTTAGAAAAATGAGACATTTTTAGAGAGAAAAGACAGAGAAGAAGCTCTGGTTCTAGGTTAGAACTTGTGTATCTATCCTATCTCTCTTTTCCTCTCTTGTTTCTACACTAGGTGCTTTAATCCATATTATTGCACACAAGCACCTAGTATTTCACCTTCCTTTGGTTACTGAGGTTCTAAGGGCTGGTTCTTGAAGTTTTTGGTTGGATTTGAGCTTAAGGAAGCAACAACATCAACCTTTGTGAAGGTGGTCTTCAAGGGTAAGAAACTACCCCTTTTTACCCCATTTTTGCATAGATTAGAACTGTTTTGTGCTTAGCATTTAATACAAAAAAGTTTTGTTTTTTAGTCCTCTTTATTGTTGGTTAAGAGTGTTTTGTGCTTTGGGGAGGTTTGACCACCCTTAGGCCTTGAAAAGGCCTCATTTTGTGCTATTTTGTGAGAGCTCCGGGATTTTGGTGTTGGGGTCTCTTCACCACTGAAATCTTGAGGGATTTCAATGGTGAAGATGATGCCTTGAAGTCCCAAGAAGGAGAGGGTCACCCCCTCTCCTTGTTGTCCTTGAAAAGGACCTATTTTGCCTCTTGAGGGAGCCCCATGTTTGGTTGTTTGTTGGTTATGCTATGGCTGTATTTTGTGCTCATATTGCCATATTATAACTTTGTATCATGTTGGTTTTAGTACTCCTTGCATGTTTTACATAGATGCTTTGTAATGCCTCTTTAGTCCTTTAACATGCATTAGGTTGTGTGCCTCTATTCTAACATGTTTTAGGCTTAGATTCATGAAGCTTGTATGCTTATTTTTCCATGAATAAGGTCTGTCCATGATTACTTTGGTCGATCTTAGCTTGCATCACATAGCCTCTTTGCATTTGGCTTGTTGGCCTTAAGAGCATGAAAGTATAGCATGCCTTGCTTGCATTATTTTCAATGATTTGGAACCATTTAGCATGCTATTTCAGTCCCTTAGACATGCTTGAATGATTGCCTTGCATGCCTCTTTGAAGCTTTGAAAACATATGTTGTATGCCTAATGATTTGGTCATTGTGTGTGCCTTGCTCTAGAGCCACTTAGATGCCATCTAGGAGGTCCCTTTTGTATGGTCTAGGGTTGCCTTAGACCTGTTTTAAGCCTTCTTGGCCTTGTGAGACTTGGTTGGCTTAACCATGGTTTAGGTCCCCTTTGGCTTGCCTTGGATGATTGGACCATTTGTTGCATGCTTAGTCTATTTTGTTGCTTGGTTTGGCACCATGTCCAACATGATTTTAAAGCTTATATATGCATGTTAATATGTCCATGTTAGCCTCTTTTAAGTGTTCTTAAGAGTTGCTTGTTTATGCCTAAGTGTTGGATTATGTATGCTTGCACGTGTGCATGTATTGCATATATCTTAGCCTTCACTTCTATGGCATTTGGCCACTGATTTTAGGCTTATTTAGAGCTGCCTAACCTATGTGCAAGTCCATCCTCTTGTTGCTTGCATATGCTCCTTGAGTGTTGTAATGTATTGGTAAGTAAATGCATGTTAGGACTAACATGATTGAATGAAGTCACATTGCTTGTTGGCATGCTTGGACACCCACATTACACCTTGCATACTTGATGGTTGACGTAGGTGTTTCATGCCTTGTATGTTTGTTAGCTTGTATGCTCCTTTGCATTGGCATGATTGCATACTAGTTGACATGTCTAGGATTACATCACATAAACATGCATGCTCTACCTCTTGACCAAGTCATGATAGAGGCTTAGCACCCTTGTGCGTTTGTTTGGTTTGCATGCATTTGAAATAGAAGTTGCACATTTGGTTCTTTGGGCCATTATGCATGGAAATGCGTGATTGGTGGCCCGAGAATCGAGGCACATGCCCTTTTGAGTCACAAATATGATAAGGGGCATGATTGGCGCACACATTGTTGGAATTACATTGCCATGCAAGTTTTTGCCCTCTGCTGCTGTGAGTTGCAAGTTCTGCAGACATTCAGTGCCGGCCGGCAGTATTTAGTGCCGACCGGCAGTCTATTGATGGCCGATAGATGAACTTTGTGCCAGTGACCTCATGCTGATGCCGGTGGAAGTCCTACTCAGCCGATGATGTCCCTCAGTGTCCTGGGAGGCACTCCTGAGACTTTGGCAATCTTCTGAGATGCAAAGCAGGGAAAATAGAGGCAATCTAAGCATGGCAGTGCAATTCCAAGCAAGTCCCGAGCATGCGTTGCATTCGGCCCTCATCTCGAGGCGGTTTATTGCTTTAATCAGATTAATTAATTTATTTGATTAATTTAGTTGGACTGTAATATTTTAATTAGTTTGCGTAATTAATTAATCTGTATTATTATTTTGGTCCCTCCGAGTGGGGGCAAATTTGTAATAAGTATGGGTGAGTGGTTTGTATGTCTTCCAACCCCCACTTCTTTCTTCCCTTTTATTTACCTGCTTATGATGGTAGATTAGGGCACGTCTATTTTAGCATACCTTATGCAATGCATGCGTGCATCCATGCATTTGTCTAAACATGCACCGGGCTCGGTACATCATATAAACTGCATTGTATTTTCAATTCCAAATTGAATACGTGCATCGAATAAAGTGCATTTCACATGCCATCTTTAGGGTTAGCCGAGCCTACTCTAAATTGCATCTTCGCCTGTGTTGCATTAGCCATTTAACATGAACTAGGTCATGCATGTTTGCTAACTAGTTTATTGTTTTGGCACGGAGTACGATGTAAGTATTTATGCTTTAGCATATCGCATGCGTGTGAATGTTGCCATAACAGTATGCTTACCATGCGGCTAAGTGCTTATGTGAGATAAACTGTTTGAATTCCTGTGGGTGGAGGTTGGGTTGCTTGAGTTGGAAAACTCATTGAAATCCGTGTTTTAGCCTACTTGCGAGTAGCAAATTCCGAAACGCTTTCAAAACGAACGGACATGCAATATTGATTTCCAAATTAGGCAATCTAGTCTATACTTGTTTGCTGTGCGCATAACATAGTAATTCTAGGCTAATAATTGGAATAAGAGCATGTAATGTTTTCAAAATCGGATATCACGGTTAGTAGAGGCCGGTCTTCGGACCGGGCGAAAGGGGGTGCTCATAGCTAACCTTCCCCGATCGTACCCAAGCTCCCGAGCCAAGACAACTTTGGTGATGACGGACATGTGGCCTTCGGCACCGAGTCAGGGTTTCCTAAATTCCCCCATTAAAAAATATTTAGGTGGCGACTCTGTATCTGGCAAAGCAGTCCATGTTTGGCACTTCTTTTCAAAAATCTGTTTCTCAAAACGATTTGCCAGATTTGGACTCTTTGGTTCAGATTTAGAACCGTGACAAAAGGAGTCCGAACTGTAACCCGTGAGTTCCCTCGCGGGCCTGTTACACCAATATTAATTGGAAGGCTTGACACTTGTAATATGTCATTTTACCAGTATTAACTAGAAGGCTCGACACCTATAATCTGTCATTTTTACTAGTATTAACTGGAAGGCTCGACACCTATCATCTACACCACCTTTCAAGACTTACCATCGTATTTATCCCAAAATCATTTCATAAAAACTTGTTTCCCAACATTCCTTTCTCAATGCAAAGTTTTCAAATTAAATTTCAAAGCTCATTATTATCAAATGAATTGATATGCCAATGCAATGATTAATAATACAATGCAATATTTCTTCCGCTTTCAATACTTCCACACAATATTCCCATTGTGATCAAAATTCTCATTTCTCATTTCAATATAATTTCTCAAGATGAATATAAATACTTTTATTCCAATTCATCCACGGGACAACAAAATTCACACACTTAGAGTAATCTCAACTATTTAGTCACTTTAAGACTATATCAACATTTTGAACAACAATTTCCAAAACTTCAACAATTCTCATATTTCATGAAAACCATCATTTATATATATACAAATAAACAAATTTTCAAACATCATTTATTTTGGCATACAAAATAAATATAACAACATTTTCAAAGATTGTCAACATCTTTCTTGAAAACCCCAAATTTCTAGGTTTTATCACCAAAACCACTCATTTTCATTTATTGAAAGAAAGTCACCAAAAACATCTCTCTTCAATCTTCATAGTTCAAAACCCTCAATTCTATTTTAAAAGGAAAAAGAAAGTAAACCCACTTTAAAAAAAAAAACCTCTCATATTTTTGAATCAACAATCAATTTTCAAAATAAATCAAAGGATGATTTCGAAAATCATCTAGATCTTGCAAAAACACACACACATATATATATATATATATATATATATATAACTCAAAGGAAATCCCTACTTATTAAATGTTATCATTTCCATCATATTATGTCAAAAGTTATGGTATAATCTTAATAACACAATTTTAACCATAACGGATATAACCTTTTAACCAAAACTAATTTAATCTACTAAATTAGTAAGTTTATTATATTAAAAAATTTTCAAATTAATAATACCAAACCTAACTTCACATGCCTCATCCCTCAAACATAACTATATTTCAGCATAACCATTTTTCATGCCAAGCTATTTAAAGATGTAATATTTTTACCAAATTCTCTACCAATAACAATTTCACAACTTTTTCTAAAATTACTTAACCAACATGATA
This sequence comes from Camellia lanceoleosa, assembly GCA_025200525.1. Taxonomy (NCBI): domain Eukaryota; kingdom Viridiplantae; phylum Streptophyta; class Magnoliopsida; order Ericales; family Theaceae; genus Camellia; species Camellia lanceoleosa. Next base: position 60,278,190 of record CM045768.1, read on the forward strand.
TTTACATCAAAAATTATGAAATATGCCAAATAGTAACATTTTCAAGGTTATGAGTTTGAAAGTCCACATTTCACATTTTTATTTTCATAAAAATAAACACAACTTAATCATCAACATATCATCTTTTATAAAATATCATGAATATAACACTTTTAGAGTTTTTAATCCCAAAGCAACTCTATAATTCCTACTTAAGCATTTACTTCATATTCCTCAACATTAATTTATTTTTCTCAAAAATAAATTCCAAATCAAAGATAAAAAAAATTCAACTTTATTTTTCTCAAAATAAATCATCTAATCATAATATGATGCAGAGACAATCCATACAACTATTAAATTTTATTTTTGGATTTCTTTGCAAAATTATCAACACAAAATGATTTTCCTAAATCAATCTCAAAAATGCCAACCTTCTTAACATTTCAACATAATTTTTCTTCCAAAAATTACCAAACAAAAATCTGAATATATATATATATATATGCAATACCTCTTATAATGATATATTTTCTCAAAATAACCCTAACATAGCTTTAATGTAAAAATATGAAGAAAGTCCCTACCTCAAATAATGAAGAAGAGCAGATCTGGAAGGCAAATCTTGCCCAATCATGAATCAGAGACTACCATTGCAAAGATCACGACCAGCTCTCCGACTTTCATTTACAAACCTTTTGCAAAATCTCACTCTAAAAACTCTCATTCTAAGCTCAAAGCTTAAGCCAACAATGGAGGCCAAAAGGAAAGAGAGAGAGAGAGAGAGAGGAACTCTCTGCTCCAAGCCGACAACAAATGAATAAAAAAAAGGAATGAAAAGATGAAAGGCAAAAGTGGGGTTAGTAGGGAGGCAACCCATGTGGGTTTGCTTTCCAAAATTTGGTTTTCCCCAAAATATAATTTTTGTAATAATACTTCAAAATTTTATAATATAAATTATAAAATGATATAATTTTTCTTACCACAAAATATAATATTTTTGTACACTACAAAATATAATATTTTGCTCACTACGAAATATACACATTTTCATTCTTTATAAAATATATAATTTTTCATCATATGGTGCACACCATAAAATCAACTATCAAATATTTATTATAACCCCTATATAATAAATAATAACAACTCCCAAGGTGGTGGTTACTACCAATCACATAATTAAAAAGGATCAAACAGTTAAACATGAGTCACTAAACAAACTCAAATTAAATTAAATCTAAATCATGGGCCTCACCTATAAGTCAAACATAGTCCAAATATATACCAAAATAGACCCAACAAATTTATCTCAAATCCTGATCCGAACACCTAAAACACAATTTCAAATTTTTCTATAAATTAAACTGAACACCAATCAATCCGTGAATTTTCATAAAATAAATACTTATCATTTAATTCTAAAATTTTTATCCAAAGTGCAGGACTCATATGAGAACAACATATAAACATTTCATAATTTTTTGAGATCGTGAACTATTTTAAAAAATACAAAACCGAACTGTTTTCGCACAGAATTTACATAGCAATCAAATTCGAAAATCTGCTCAATTAAATTATGCACTGGCTATTTAAAAAAAAAATTGGGTCATTATAACCTACCCTCTTTAAAGAAATTTGTTCCTTGAAATTAAACTCTTGTAATGTAATGCATTCTACAGTCTCCCACAAACTCACTCTGGTACTTACTAATGCATTAACAAAATTTCTTTGACTACTACATGAACCTCAACAAGTCACACCGATAACGAACCAAACCATTACAATTGCATAATAATTGGTTATAAAAACCCTTACTAGTATAAATCATTAATTGGTTCTTCTATTCACATTGATAACCCAATGACAACAAAAGAGGATCTAATTCTTTAAGCATAACAAGAATTTTGGCAAAACGACTCCTGAAAATACCAAGACACCATACCTTATTGGTGATAACCCAACTTCAACTAACTATTTCCATCGCCTAATACACAATGCACCCCAAGGCCAAAACAACTATTACTACTCCAAAACCTTAACAGAATGAAACAATACATCTTCAAAAACACTAACCACCAACTCAAAAATTGACCGCCAACCATCACAAGATGAACAATATTTAACCAACACTTTTGAGGATGTCAGGGCAAATACGGATAAACCATGAATGGTTATTGATGGGATTCTGGTAGTAAAAAGCATAAGTAAAAGCATCAATATAGTCCCAATAACTATATCGAGTTTCACGGTTGCAGATATCCAACTAACGTGTGGTATGTGGATGAATACCCCAAGTTTTTATGGGCATAATATTTCTGATGGTAATTTTACTATACTGGATTGGACTGGCTGTTTTGGAAGGATCATGTAAAGTATGCTTGATCTTAGCAAATTTTGTTTCAATGAGTATCTGTTCATACACATAGTGATACTGGTCAAAATGAGGAGGAAATTGTTGGGTGGTAAGATACCGCTGATTAGTTTCCTACGGATCTGTCATCCATTTTTCATCTCCTGGTTCAATATCGAGGACTGTCTCCACTGTAATACTTTTAGGGGTATACTGTTCTTCAGGCTTAAGGAGGATATCCTTAGCCGATTGACTGGATTCACTTTTACTGATAGAGGCATTGAGCCGAGAAAATTCTGTATGATAGGGGTTAAAACCCCTACCGCGACCTCTACGGCCTCTGCTGGTCATACGGATGTATTTGCCAGACCCTGCAAATAGTCACGGGTTAGAAAATCAGGTATAGAATTCTGTTCACCTTTGATATATTCAATATCAAAATCAAATACTGATAAAACACTTTGCCATGTTGCAAATATCTATTTTGATGCTAGAGTTAAAACATCATTTTTGAAAATTTGTTTAGCAGCTGAACAATCAACTCTTATAAGAAAATGTTGATTGAGAAGATCATCCTGGAATTTTAAAACACATTTAACAATTGCTAAACATTCATGTTTAATAGTTGGATAATTTAAAGCGGGTCCTTGCCAACTACCAGAGTGAAAACATAAAAGTTCTTCTGTTGGAGTCATAGGATTAATTTGTTTTGAAATCCCATCAAATCCCTATTTGGAAGCATCAGTTTCAACAATCTTTTTCCACTGGGGATTAGGAAGTTGAAGAAAAGGTAATTGTTTAACTTTAGCCTTAATTTTCTGTACTGCTGCTGTATGTTCCTCAGACCAAGGTGGAGGATTTTTTTGAAGACGGGTATAAAGGATGGAAGCATCCTAGGCTAATTGATGATAATAATCTCTAATATAATTAAGACTACCAAGAAATCGCTGTAATTGAGTTTTGTCCTTTATTTCATCAGGAAATTTAAAGGCAAACTCAATACTTCTGTTAATAGGTATAATACTTCCATTATGGATATTATGTCCAAGGAAAAATACTGTTGTTTGGAAAAGTTTCATCTTTGGTGCAGATATAACTAATCCATTTATGATAATAACATTTTTGAATATATTAAGATGTATAATATGCTAGTCAATGGATGATGAAAAAATGAGGACATCATATATGTAGCAGATATCAAATTTTGTATAAGGAGTAAATATGCCGTTCATGATATGTTGAAATTCTGATGGGGCATTTTTTAAACCAAATAGCATAACATTCCATTCATAATGCCCAAAAGGTACTGTAAAAACAGTTTTATACCTGTCTGGTTTAGCAATTTGTACTTGCCAATATCCTAATTTTAAGTCAAATTTTAAAAATATGATTGCATCCTGTAAACGATCTAAAAGATCTTTTTTATTTGGAATTGGGTACCGGATCCATTTCAAAACATCATTAAGAGGTTTATAATTAATGACTAATCTAGTTACACCTCTTTCTATTTCGGCATTTTTATTTACATAAAATGATGTACAACTCCATGGGGAGTATAGCGATCCCAGTTTTGCCCCGACCTTCTTTGTGTCCCAAACTTGGGTTCCGTGGTTGAATATTGTATCCATGCTTTGTTTTTCCCCTTTGACCCTTTGTATTTGAGTTTTGGAACTTGTTGGGCGTGTTTAGAATAGGTTGGTTGTTGGTTAGTCTAGATTGTTGTTGCCCAGATTTTGGCATCTTCGCTCGAGCAAGGCTTCTTGTGCTCGAGCGAGGTTTCTTGTGCTCGTGCGAGGTTTAAGGGTCTTCAGGTTTCTCTCCCAGACGCAATTTTTCTGGGAAGAGGAAGTTCTTCGCTTGAGCGAGTCTGGTGAAATTGCTTCTTCGCTCGAGCGACATTTCTTGCGCTCGAGTGTACGTATGCGTCTATGGTAGACCTGAAGCTTTTCATTCTGCGCTCGAGCAAGGTCACTTTTTGTGTCCAGTCGCTCAAGCGACGTCTCCTTCGCTCGAGCGAGGACTGCGTATATCAGTTCGCAGCAGAGCATTTCTGAAACTTTTTTTGTGCACTTCTTCTCACTCAAAACCCTAGATCGGCTGTCTCCCTCTCTACAAATCCAACTTCTCTCTACAAACCCCTTTGAATCTAAGAGTTTCTACTCTACTTCCTTTGAATAAAAGGTGTAGCATCTTGTGGACTTCCATTCCATCCGAGTAAAGCTTGATTTTGGGCATTTTTGAGATTCTCCTTCTTCTTCTTTGAGCTCTACACTTGAGGTATGGATATTCTACTCTTTAATATGAGTTTTAACCTAGGTGTTTGTCATTTTGTATAAATGGTGGGTTTGGGAAGATTTGGGTGAAGTTAGGGTTTGGATTTGAATTTTTGAAAGAGGGGTTTTCTATATTTAACTCCATATATGTATGTGAGGTATTGATTATGATGTTATATGGGAATAAGTGATGAGATTGAGCCTTGGGGTTGACATTTGGAAGAAAAGGAAAAATTGCCCTAGTTTGTATTAAATAATTATCATGTATAAACAATGAAATTGATAGGGAAATATAAAATTGGGGGAAAGTGTAAATGAAAATTTGGCAAATTATCTGTTTCACAGATTTGTTTATCTGTTTAGAAATATCTATTTTGGGCTATCGGTGGAGGATAGCTATGATTGTTGTAGCAACTACACGAGGACTAGGTAAATTGAAACTAGTCATATGAATTATGTCATTGAATATGATGGTTTGATTAAATTGTTGAATTTGTGAATTTGGTAGTCATTGTATATGGTACGCTTTTAAATACATTGTATATATATCATTATTTAGGGGATGTACTCCATTGTTTGAGAGAAGATAGGGGATGGACTCCGTTGATAATTAAGTTGGCCGAAGTGTCCAGGATGAAAGTCTAGAAATTTTATATGTATATAGGTGCCGGTTCCCTTAGATGAGAATTTCATAAAATGGCAAGGAAATGGAAATGTTTGAATCATGGTTGTTATTGAAATGCTAATAAGTGAGTTGTAGTCTCATTTTGAATTGTTTAGATTACAATGAACTATATCAATGAATTGACTTGGGTAAATAAATAGAAATGAACTGAAATGTAGATGTCGAAATTGATTGGTCATGGAAAGGGTGTCAGTTGGTTTGCAAGTATTAAATGTTTATCTGATGCTGATATCTTTGTTAATTCTCATATATTGTTTTAGCATATCTCTACTGGGTTTTGGCTCACCTTACTCGGAAAACCATTTTTAGGTACAGGTGACATGCCACTTCCAAGGGTATAGTTTGAGAGAACGGGCTGAAGGCTCTATTTTTGTTACCTATATGTTTATATGTTTTCTTCTGAAGCCGAGGGCTTTAATTGTAAAGAGCTTATGACTCTTTTTTGTTGTAACCAAGTTATCTCTTGGAAAGATGTAAGCCCGTAGGGCATTTATTTTGTTATTATCAATTAGTGTTATATGCTGTAGTTTCAGAATGAATATTTATGAAAGTGTAATGCATGTAATATCTTTTGTAACATAAACTCTGATGAATGAAAGTAATACATTTCATATTATGCTTGCTAATCTCTTGGGTTGATTTATACTTTTTTTTTAGGGCGTTGTAGGGAGTGACTTGGTTGGATTAATTTCTTTTGTAAAAGATTTTGAATTTCTATTTTACACAATTCTAATTATTCTTTCTTCATTTGACTTGGACGAGCTCTGGTTGGGATGAATTTTTCATCAAAGTCAGGTTCATACAGAAGAGAAACTATGTGACGCTTTCTTTCCCAAAAAAGCATTTGGAATGTCATTACAGATTTCTGATTGAAATTTTGGCTGTTGTAATCTTTGCTCAGTGATGAGAAAATGAATTTCTGTTTAGAGAAAATTAATTTGTTTTTCCTTGAAACTGACCAGGTCTCTTAACTAGTCTAATTCTTTAGTATAAGGTTCTATTATAAATTCAAAGATTACAGGTTAATTACTGATGGTTGTATGAATACCTATGGTATCTATCTTTCAGATAGGCATAAGTAAACATAAAAATGGTGTCCCTAAAATTATATTTTGAGACATATTTCGAATGAGGACAAAAGCCATTGGAAGACAAATGCCTTGATTGAAGATTAGTGCTTTTGGGATTTTATATCTGATTTTCATAGAAGTGCCACTTGCACTAGTTAAAGATTAAGTGGTTTTGTGAAAGTATTGGGTTGGAATTAATCCTTCCTGGATACAATTCATATCAGCTCCACTATCTACTAAAGCGATAGCATCTTTAATAATAAAATCGGGTTTTATTATGAAAGTAATTCTCATATACCATTTCTGAAAAGTAATTTGATTCATGAGCATCAAATATTGATGTTTGGGTGATTTTTCACTCTTTCCATTCTGATCAAATGATGATGATTGGCCTTTATTTTTTAATTAGCTGTTGATCTTATTAATGTCATTTATGATTGATTGATTAGCTGTTTGGAGATGCTTAACTTCTGTTTTGAGTACATTAATTTCCATTTTTAAATCTTGGATTGTTACTGGTTTTTTAATAGTGGGTGAGGATTGAATTATGTTTAAAATATCTTTCATACTGTAAGAATCTACTAGAATTAATGGAGGTTCTTTAATTTCTTGCTGGTGTTGATAACAAAATTTGAGAAATTTAATTTTCATATCTGGATCTTTAATTTTATCTACAAGATCTAACATAGATTTCTGGTCATCAGTTAGAACATGAATACTAGGACATCCAAGGTCTAAGCCATTCATTTCTACTATAGATTTCCAATAATTAATTTCAGAAATTTGATTCAGGTTTGTAGAATATGAATAGGTTGGTTCTGTTTCTTCAACTTCTTCACTAGAAGTTGATGGAGAGTAAAGCTCAGCAAGTCCATCAGACTTAGAGCTAATTTCTGATTCTTCTTCTTCTTGAAGCATTTGAAGTATCTGATGGGCTATATGAGGATCCGAGAATAGTTCATTAATTTTGGTTTTTAGTTTGGATCTACATTGATTAGCATAATGTCCTGTTGCCCTACACTTATAACATTTAACATATTTTTTAGTAGTTTTCTTTGTGGGTTTTGACTTTCTGCTAGGAGGAGAAAACTTTTTCTGGTAAGAAGTATGACTAGGTTTCTTAGTCTGTTTACGATATTGTTTATTCTTCGGATAAGATTTCCTGGATTTAGAAGGATATTGGATTTTTGTATCATAAGCAAATTGATCACAAAATTCTCCTAACTCATTTTTCCCGGTAAGATTCTATTTTTTGAGTTGATACTGTAATTTGAGGTCATTACATAATGAAAGACCTTCATCAATGACGACAACAATCAGCTAGCCATAAGTATACTGGTCATAAGGTATAGTCATACGATCATGGCGGTCCCTAAGCTTTTTCTGAACTTTTTCAGCAAAAAGAGTAGGAAGGCCATCAATAAATTTGGCTTTCTAATGTTCACTATTGGCATCTGGTCATTGAACAACCTTGAGAAGGAAAACATCTTTATACCATCGAAAATAGGTTAAAGATGGGCAACGTAGGTTCTAGAGAAGTTCTCGACTATGATCGTTCGTGCCAGAACTAGGGCCAATGAAATGGAGAATAATGGTCCGTACTAAAGTCTAGACAGCATCCTCTTCCTGACTAGGAGCATTAGTAATAGGATCATATTCAATTTTGGTAGCAGTTAAAATTTCATTCTGTTGACTAAGGGTGAGAATATTATCCCACCAACCTTTTAATATGCCTGTAAATCCATTTATAATATTATTCCATAAATTCATTATTTTGTGTGTCAGGATGTAACTTGAAATTAGTTACTTCTAAAGGTGGTTTTATATTAACAGGTTGAATTGCACATTCTGTTGGTACTAATTGTCTATCTATAAAATTTTTAATTGATTCTTCAATTCTGGTTAATTGTTTACCACCTGTTTGAAAATATAGATTAGTATAATTGTTCTGTTTTATGATCGGAACCATATCTTTTATCTGAGTTATGTCTCTTTGAGATGCTCTGGATGAAATTTCTACATATGCTGTTGTCATTAAAGGTTATAGAATTGTACCACCATTTGGTGTTAACTCTAATGATTGTGGTGGCAGGTGAATAGACGTCATAGTTTGTCCATTAACTGTTGTCCATGTTTTTTGTATATTAGTCAAAACATTTATTTGGTGTTGAGGAACTATTTCCATAATTGTTGCAAATTCATAATACCATTCAGGAAAAGATGTTAAAATTTGGTATCTTTCTAAATGATAGCTTGCTTGGTTGTGTTTTTTCAAAAACACTTTTCAGAAAATTCTACTTTCTTGTTTTCCTTTTTTTTTTTAAAAAAATTTTTTTTTAGACATGCCTAACATAAATATACCAAAAAAGTAAAAAATTTGTGAAAAAAACCTTTTAAAAATTCACTAAATACCAAAAATAAAAAAAAAATAAAAAAAAAAACGAGAATTCAATACATTTTTTGTATTTTTATGTATTTATTAAAATTTTAAAATATTTTTTCACAAATTTTTTACTTTTTAGATACATCTAAGTAAGGTGCATCTAAAAAAGTAAAAAAAAATGTTTAAAATTTTAAAAAATATTCACTAAAAACAAAAAAACACAAAAACCAAAAAACTGAGTTTTCAAAAAACTTAATTCAAAAAACTCAAACCAAACACACTTAAATATATAAGTTGCTGATTATCATGGTTTTTAAAATACCAATTCCTAAATTCCTGGTACTTATCTTGCATAAATTCTTGGATTAATTTCTTCCTAATTTCACTTCTTGCAGAATAATCCATTAAATTTCAAAGTTCATATCTCTAGCTGTTGGACTCTTTGGTCTTCTAGTTTCATAAATACCATTAAACCATTAAAATAGTAAATAGTAAATAAAAAGATTATTTAAAACTATTGAACTATAACGCCCCAAAAAGATATATAATGATTATAACAATAACCATGGCACTTAAGAGATATCGGATTAATTCACAACACCATTCATTACATGATCCTAGCGTTATACAAAATAATCCCACATGTGATTATACATTCGAGGAATTCTAGCACATGAATCTATAGCATGTAGAATATTCAATCAAAAATAAATAAATGCCCTTGTGGGCTTACAAGTTCCAAGACTTAAGCCCGGTTACACAAAAAATAGTTCCTCTGACCCACACATATATAGCCCTTAGCTTACAAAATATAATCACCACAAAATCGAGCCTTGTGCTCTCAATACATACATCCACGCCCTAGTTTGGCGGGTTCACCACATCTTTTCCTGCACCAAAATCCCATAGGGTGAGCAAAGCCCAGTAGAGAATTCTTAACAAAAGTATTTACATTTTATACAAGTCCAAAGGAATGAAATGCGTATGCCATGCTATGCTCTTTTGAAAGAGAATCACATTCTTCTTAACTTTTGAAAACCATCATGCTCAATGATATTATTATATCTTTAACAAATTTAAATTTTATCAATTTAATTCAAAGGGCAGTAAATACGACTCAAGTAATCCCTAGGTTGGTGTCTGCAAGTAGGCATAACTAGCACTACCAATCTCCATTTTATCGGCTCATAATCGGAAGGCATGTGGTACCTCTTCCGTGCGTGTTTTCTATCTTTCACCCTGGACACTCAGGCCAACTTAATCAATTTCCTTTACACCCCCTATCCGGACTTACCAACATATTTTACCCCAAGGTATTTCTATGAAAACGTATTTCACAGCATGTTTTTCTCAAATGCAAAAGTTTTCAAATCCAATAACCCCAACTTACCATACCAAGTGAATTGAGATGAAAATGCAACAATTTACAATGCAATGCAATAACCCTTCCATTTTCAATTCCATCACATGATTACAATCTCCACTTTCCTCATTCCAATGTGATTTCGAAAGATAACCATATATCCATTCAAATTCATCAAAAGTAATAATATTTTCACATTTCTTGTGTTTTCAACAAATTAGTCATTTCAAGACTATAAGAACATTTGAACATCAACTTCCAATATCAACAGTTTTCATGTTTCATGCAATTCATCACTTATATGTATATATAGGAAATTTTTCTCATCCTTTACTCATTTTGGCACACAGAATAATATATAAACAATGTCAACCATGTATTCTCAATATCTTTTGAAAACCCCTAAATTTCTAGGTTTTTCTCACCACAACAACACACACACCCATATCATTTGAAAGAATTTTTCTCCAAAGACAACTTTCCTTAATTAATGTAGTTCAAAGCCCTCAAGACATTATTTCAAAGAAACATGGAGCAAATCCACTCTCAAATGATCCACATTGTTGAGCCAACATCAAGTTTCAAATCTATCCAAAAGAAATTTCAAAAATCAACTAAATCTTGCAAATATATATATATAACTCCAAGAAAATCCCTACCTTAAGCTTTGAAAGAGAAATGGAAAGAAACCCCCGAAATCAATGGTGTTGAAATCTGATCTCCACTGCACAAGATGAAGCCCTCGATTTGCTCTCCAACTTTAATGAAGGAATAAGGATCAAAATCCCAATGGATTCAAAGAAATCAAGGTTTTAAGATGTTTGGTGAGAATTTTTAGAGAGAAAGAGGAGCAAAAATGCTTTTAGAGTGAGAATGAAGTGTTTAAAAGTGATATACACTCAGCCCAAAAAGAAAGAAAAAACAGAGTTTTCAGACTCAGATCCATCCCCCACGTATGGCACCCCTTTCTGCATGTGTAGCAACCCCCTCCGGACATGCGACTCTCACCCCCGCACGTGCGATGCTCTTCCTCCGCACTTCCCTCTGCACCTACATATATTGCATTGTTACACCTTGGACCTCCAGTACTCTCCGCACGTGTGGCCTTACCTCCCGCACATAGGGCTCCTCTCCCGCACGTGTAGCCCAATCCCCCGCTCCTACCTAGAAAATTTCCAGCTCAACCAAAAACACACCAAGCCCAACCTCGCACCTTCCGAAACACGTGAAACTCGGGATAGCAATAAATAAAAATGAAAATTTTAGAGGAGAAGTTTTAAAAAAAACAACCCAACGGTCAAACTAGGGGTGTAACTCGGGCAAGTTCGATCAGGTTGGAGGTTGTCCAAGCCCAACCCAAGTTGTGCTAAAATCTGCCCAGGCTTGCCCAAGCCCAAATTGTAACCTGAGGTTGCTTGCCAAAGCCCGACCCGAGTTAAACCCGAATTGTCCGAGTTGCCCGAATTTCTCGAATTGCTTCAATTGTATTTTTTATTTTTTTTTTGCAGCTACATTATTAAATTATTAAAATTTGACTCTATTTACATTTTTTAACATATATAGAAAATTATTAATACTATCAAAACAAATAATTTATATAATGTAAGAGAGATGCCGCTATAGTAGTCTTTACAATTTATGATTGAAAATATATATATAAAAAAAGAAGTAAGATTTTATGTTATTTGTATATATAATATATATTCAATATGATTTAATAATCTAAATTACTTTAATATCATGTAATGGCTAATAATTTATATATATTTTTAATATTTTTGTATATCTATATATGTATAATTCGGGCTTCGGCTTGCTCGGGTTATTTGATGTCTTTGCCCAAGCCCATCCAAATTTAATTCGGGCTTCTGAATTTTTGCCCAAGCCCGTACCGAATTTGAAAATATCTTGTCCAAGCCCTAAAAAAATTCGAGCTGGGTTCGGGTTGCTCGGGTTGAGCCCACCCAAGTTGTACCCCTAGGTCAAACCAAAACCTCACACCAAAATCTGACACTATAATAATAGTAAATCGAAGGTTAAGCAAAGAGGAACAAAATGAATAACATGCCCAGTCATCACAAACTCCCCACCATAGGAAATTTCGTCCTCGAAATTAGATCAAACTACTCAAACAGAATAAGGACAACAAGTGATCAAAACCATGCTAAATGTTGTTTCAAATCACAATATCTATTTTTAATCAAAATTCACCATTCTCATCATGGTTTCCAAGTGTCTTAGTCACAAGGCTAACAACAACGATTCATGATATCATATACGCTTGAAATATTCCAATCAACAATAATGGCAATACATATCAATCTCATACTCAAAACAACAATACTTATAACAACACATGGCTAATAATCTTAATACATTTCCTTCAACACTAGGGAATATTACAAATTAAAACAACTTAAGCATTCACAAACAAATCCGGATACTTGGAGTAGACTTCCGCCTCCCGTTCCCACATTGCTTCTTCAACCCCATGGTGCCTCCACAACACCTTTACTAACAATATAGTTTTGCCTCGTAACACTTGCTCTCGGGTATCTAGTATTTGAACCGGTCGCTCTTCATATGAGGCATCCTCATCTACCTCGACGCAATCTAGCACATGAGAAGGGTCAGGTTCATACTTCCTAAGCATAGATACATGAAACACATTGTGAACCCTCGAAAGTTGTGGCGGTAAGACCAACCGATACGCCACTTCCCCAATTCTCTCCAATATCTCGAAGGGTCCAATGAGCCTCAGAGACAACTTACCACTCTTACCGAATCTCATCAAGCCCTGCCTAGGTGAGATCTTAAGGAATACATGGTCACCCACTTTAAAAGACAAAGGTTGTCTCCTTTTATCGTCATAACTTTGCTGTCAGCTTTGAGCCGTAGCTAACCACTTTCGAATGAGGACAATCTTTTCAGTTGTCTCTCTAACAATCTTCGGGCCTAGCAATGGTGCATCACCTACCTCGGCCTAACAAACCAGTGATCTGCAAGGTCGGCCATACAAGGCCTCAAACGGTGCCATCTCAATGCTAGTTTGGTAACTATTGTTATAGGAACACTCGATCAATGGTAAGTGCCTCTCCCAAGATGCCTTGAAATCAAGGACACAAGCTCTAAGCATGTCCTCCAAAATTGGAATGGTACCTTCCGACTGCCTATCAGTTTGAGGGTGGTAAGCGGTGCTAAAGGTCAACTTAGTTCCCAACGCCTCTTGAAGGCTTTGCCACAACTTGGCAGTAAAATGAGAATCTCTATCTGATAAAATGGTTACAGGAACCACGTGAAGTCGAACTATCTCTCTAATGTACAACTCTGCCAAATGCTCAACTGAGTCACCGGTGCGCATCAGAATAAAATGCGTAGACTTAGTCAACCTATCAACAATTACCTAAACGGCATCATTGCCCCTTTGTGTTCTAGGAAGCCCAACTACAAAATCCATGGTAACGTGTTCCCACTTCCACTTGGCTATCGGTAAGGGTTGTAACAAACCCGCTAGTCTCTGGTGTTCGGCCTTCACTTGTTGACAAGTAAGGCACTTCGATATGAATAAAGCGACATCTCGCTTCATGCCCTTCTACCAAAACTGATGACTAAGATCATGATACATTTTGGTGCCTCCCGGGTGTACCGCAAGGCATGAGTAATGGAACTCCCAAAGTATGTCCTCTCTACAAGATTCTGGTACAAACAAACGATTTAGATAACGCACACTCAGATCTGAATGAATATTCAAACCCCTTTCTTCATTTCCATTGGAAATTCTTTCTCAGATTGACTCCACTTCACGGTCCCCTTGTTGCGCTTCTATGACTTTACTAATCAAGGTAGGTTGAGCACTCAAGGTAAACAAGGCTGCACTCTCACCGGACTCACCCAAGTGCAAATCAAAGTTGCCGATATCACCCAACATAAGCCATTCATAAGCCATTCCCGAATGGCCACATTTGCCAAACTACTCATGGATTTCCGACTTAAGGCATCAGCCACTATATTGGCCTTTCCCAGATGATAATGTAACTCGAAGTCATAATCCTCCATAATAAGTTCAATTCTTTTTGGGAAAACAAATACTTTAGGCTCTTATGATCAGAGAAAACCTCAAATTTCTCACCATACAAATAATGTCTCCAAATTTTCAAAGCGAAAATTACTACTACTAATTCCAAGTCATGGGTGGGGTAGTTCTTCTCATGAGTTTTCAATTGCCGTGAACCGTAGACCACAACCTTTTGCCCTTGTATCAAGACACAACCAAGCCCATCTCGAGATGCACCACAGTAAACAGTATAACCCAAGCCTCTTTTCAGAATTATCAAGACCGGTGCGGTAGTCAATCTAGTTTTGAACTTTTGGAATGACCTTTCATAAGCCTCACTCCACACAAATTTAACCCCCTTTCTAGCCAACCTAGTCAAAAGCGTGACTAGTCTAGAAAAGTCCCTCACAAAACGTCGATAATACCTTGCCAATCCCAAGAAACTCCAGATCTGAAAAACATTTTTGGGTTGTCCCCAATCCTGCACGGCATTTATCTTGGAGGAATCTACAATTACTCCTTCTCTCGACACTACATGACCCAAAAAACTTCACCTCGGCTAACCAAAATTCACATTTCTCAAATTTGGCATACAATTGGTGCTCCATAAGCAAATCAACCACTACCTGTAAGTGAGCCTTGTGTTCCTCCTCAGAGATTGAATAAATTAGGATGTCGTTCACAAAGATGACCACAAAATAATCCAAGTATTCTCGGAAGATCTGGTTCATCAAATCCATAAAGGAAGCCGGTGCATTTGTCAACCCAAAAGGCATTACAAGGAATTTATAATGGCCATAACGTGTGCGAAAGGCCGTTTTCTGGATGTCCTTCTCCCGGACTCTCAACTGATGGTACCCCGACCTCAAATCTATCTTCGAGAAGCAACAAGACCCTCTAAGTTGGTCAAACAAATCGTCTATTCTGGGTAGAGGATACTTGTTCTTAACGGTAACCCGGTTCAACTTGCGGTAGTCTATACATAACCGTAGTCATCCATCATTTTTCTTCACAAAGAGAGCTAGCACTTCCCAAGGTGATGTGCTAGGGTGAATAAAGCCCTTGTCTAAAAGCTCTTGGAGTTGAATCTTCAACTCATGTAATTTAGTAGGTGCAAATCTATACGACGCCATAGAAATCGGTGCCATACTAGGTACTAAGTCAATGGAGAACTCGATTTCCCGGTAGGGTGGCAAACTAGTAAGATCCTCAGGAAAGATGTCTGGGTATTTGCAAACTACCCTTGGCAACTCAACGCAGGTCCTGGCACTCTCACTATCTAAGAGAGTAGCAAGAAGGCCACTAAGATTGCTTCTACCACGAGGGTCAAAAACTGCCGACAAGACCCTGTCAACCGGTCCCCCAGAAAATAAAAACAGTTGCCACTCGAGGTGTACATCATAACTCTCTGATGGTAACAATCAATCATAGCTCGGTACGAGAATAACCAATCCATGCCTAAGATGACATCAAAACTCGACATGTCTAGCAACACAAACGCAAACGGGAGTCGACGCCCGGCAACCTCTATCTCGCAACCACAACATCCTCGGTCTAAATCAACTGTACCCCCAATAGATGATTCTACTCTGAGCGGAGATGCTAACCGTGCCACCTCTAATCCCAATGCAGATGCAAATGCAGTAGATATGAATGAATGAGATACACTCGTATCTATCAACACATTAGCCAAAGAGTTGCACACAACAAAAATACCTCTCATAATTGAGGATCCTGGCAACTGCTCTGGTGCGGTAACAGTATACACGCGCCCCTGTGGCCTCTGATCAACTTTCTCATCTCTCGAAGCATAGGCCTGCTGCACTGACTGTATAGAAATCCCGGTTTTGACCTGTCATTTGTTATATTTCAGACTCGGGTTTAATGTTTCCATATTGTTGTCTACCTCTTTTCTTCCTTGTATCTCTTGAAATTGGCCTTTAGGTTGTTATGATTGAGTTTGGAATAGTTTGGTTGCATGTTTTTCACAAACTTAGTTGCCCATAATTTTGGTCCTCCGCTCGAGCGGGAGTTGCACACTCGCAGTACTTGACGTGTCTACAAAAGTACTGGAGGACTATTTTTCACGCTCGAGCAGTGTTTCCTACGCTCGAGCGGGTTGACGCTCGAGCGGCTTTCTTTACGCTCGAGCGGGTTGACTGTGTCTACATAACTAATAGTTGTGTGTATTCTATGCTCGAGTGGGCCCTTCTTGCACTCGAGTGGAACAAAATGTTGTGTCTAACGCTTCAGTGTCAAACTCTCCGTTCGAGTAGACTGCGCATATATTAGATCGTGAAAAGCATTTTTACATCACTTTTACAGATCTATTCTTCTCAAAACCCTAAAGTGAGACCCTCTCCCTCTACAATACCCTCTCTCTGTAAATTTTCACCTAGATCTAGTGATCTATCCACCCTTGTGCCTTCATTAAAAAGGTAGAGCTCCTCAAGATCATCACTTTGAACCAATTATAGTTGGATTTCGGCTTCTTTGAGGCTTCACTCTTGCTTAGCTCGTCTTGTCTCTTTGAGGTAGGAATATTCTACACATTGTTATGATCTTTAACCTAGTTATTCATCGTTATGTGTTAATGGTGAACTTTGGGAGTATTTTGAACACAAACCTAAGGTTTTGGTGAAATGTAAAAGAGAGGCTGCCAATGTGGTGTTATATAATTGACCATCGGGTTTGATTATGAGAGCTAATTGTGCTAGAAATTGTTGATTTTGGCCTTTGGGCAATATTTGGAAAGAGCGAAAAATTGCCCTAAATATGTTGAATTAATTATTTTGTATAAATAATGAAATTGGTATGAAAAATGTAAAATTGAGAGGATGTGAATGAATGGTGTAGTTGGATTGTTAAATCACTCACCTATGAAAAATTAGATGAACTATCTATTACAATGATTGTATATCTGTTTGGAAATATCTGTATTGGGCTATCGGTGGAGGATAGCTATGATTGTTGTAGAAACTGCATGAGGATTAGGTGAATTGAAACTAATCATTCTTAATGTGTCATTGAGTATGATGGTGTGTTAAGGCATTGAATATGTGTAATTGAATGTCATTGAATATGACAAAATCTTTAAATACATTGTATATGTATAATATTTTGGGAGGAGAAAGGGGATGTACTCCATGTTTTGGGAGGAGATAGGGGATGGACTCTGTAGACACCCCATTTTTGACCGACCTTAAGACTCAGACGTCATCAATTGAGCGCTAGGTGATGACGCATGTTGTGCTCGTATCGAGGTTTCGGAGTTCTTGGCTGAGAACCTTGCCTCCGGGCCTCGGGACTTTTTTGTGCTTTGACTCGGTTTGCGAACTGGGTCTTGGTTTCTCCTCCCGAAGGGAGGGAGAGGTCTTGTAGACCATCTCTCAGTGGTCGTAGACTACTTTTCGTGGTCGTAGGCCACTGTTCCCGTTTGGAGACTAGTTTTCGGTTTTCGGAGCCGTCGACCGTGCACCTCGGCTCGGGACCGCTTAACATTCTCCGTGCCACTGTTCCCTTTTGGTGCTCAACAACCAGTTTTCGAGGCTCTCGGCCGTGCGTTTTGCCTCCCGAACTCTCGTTTTGCCTCCGTGTTAGTTCAATTTTGGCATGGACCTTGTTTTCCTTGCTCGGAAGGTGGTACAGGAGTGGAAGACCAGCATTTCTCTTGGAGACCACTTCTCTCTCCACCAGCCGATTTTCTTGTCGGGAAACTAGGTTGACCCTTTTAAAAGTGTGAGATTCTTGACCCTTTTACACCACACCTCATAGCCTAACACCTCTACCATTGTTACTGAGTTCTTGGAGGGTCTTGAGAGGTCTCAAAGGTTGTGTTTTTGGTCCAGAGCTTGCTGGTTTTTGCTGAACTTCAAGGGTAATCACTTTTTCCTCTTTTAACCATTATTTTGATCCTTCTCGTAGCCTCATTTGCATACATATTTGAGCTTCATTGTCAACTGAAAAAAGCTTCATATTTAAGTGATTTTCATGTTTGTTCAAGGCTCTTTTGGTGTTGGGGGTCATCTACCCTCTTGCATGCTTCATTTAGCCTTATTTTGAGCCATGCCATAAGGCCTTTGTTTTGATCTTTGCTTGGCCTTTTAACCACTGAAATCCAGCAGATTTTCAGTGGTTGGCATGTGGTTTTGAGGGCCAAAATTAGAGAGAGGTGACCCTCTCTCTTTTGGCCTTGTTTGTTTGCATATTTGGCCTTTCAAAGGAGCCTATATTTCCATACTTCCAAGGCTTGGTTCAGGCCCTTTTTGGTGGCTTTTAGGACCTGCCTACTGTCTATGGCTGGTTTTGCCATCTTGTGTTTGCCTCTTGCATGTATAGAATAATCCCTTGCATAGCTGCACCTCATTCTTGCATGTATTGATCATGTTTCAGTCGGTTTTTGGCCATCATTTGGCATGCCATGAATCTTTTTTTCGCAGGTTTGGTAGTCCCTCATGTGCTTCATATGCTTGTAGTGTAAACCATGTTCACTAGCTTGTAATGCATGATGTTTTGGCCCTCAATTCTAGCATATTTTGGCCGTGCTTCAAACATGTTTTGTTCATTTTTTGGGCTTCTTTAGCTCTATTTTGAGGCCTCTTGGTCGAAAAATGCTTGCCATGCATACTTGTTGTGTAATAGCATTGACTAGCTTTGAGTTTTGGGGTGCCTTGCATGCGTTGCTTGAGGTGTTTGCATGTTTTGGTATCATGGGGAATGATATTTCAGAGCTTATACTTGTGCCATATTTTCATGTTTATCACTCGTTCAATGCATTTGAGGGTTGCATCATTATACCCCATTTATGAGCCATTGCATGAGCTTCATTCTTGTGCCTTTCAAGGCATCATCTTGGTTCATTTTGCTGCTGTTTTTGACCTACATAAGGTATGTTGGGAGTTGGTTTGACCATTTGAACATTGCTTTGCATGCCTATAGTATAACATACTTCACTAGTTTCCATGCTTAAGCCATTCAACATGTATCGTGTGAGTTGTTTGCATGATTCGGAGCCATTTTGTATGCCATATCAGAGCTGAAATATATGCCATTGTGTTCCATGTTTCATCCTTGCCATGCTCTTGGAGAGTTGTATCTTGTGCCCTTGGATTGGAGCCCTTGCATTGTGCATGCTTGTGTGTATCTTGCTGCTGTAATTTCATCATCCATTGGCCATTGATTTGGGTGAGGCTAAGGCCCATCCATTTTGGTTTAAGTCCATCTTGCATGCCATTGTAATTCATAGCATTGCATCAAGTATGCCATGTTGTCGTATGATTGACCATTGCATTGTGCATGACATCTTTATCGCATTGAGTATGTTGATTTCCTTGTGCATTATGTATGCTTGGCCATTGTGCATTGTGTATGCCATATATTCCATAGCATTGTGCATGCTAGTTGCATGTTTGCATGTTCCTCTCTTGCATGCTTGCATATTCAAAGTTACATTGCATTAGGATTGCATGTTAGAGTTGCATTGGTGCATGCCTTACTTGTTGCATTGTGTTTGGAGTAGGAGTTAGTCCAAACACGGGAAACGAGGGACGTTTCATACTCAAAGTGATGAAACGTGCCTCAATTTCCGGTCGCCGACATTCTTGACTATCCAGGATGGAGTTGTTGGCTTTAGGTGTTTTTATGTGCATTCATTTCACATTGAGTCATGCAATTCGACTCCTCGGCCATCATGCATTGGGATGCGTGATTGCTGGCCTGAGGACCGAGGACTACACTCCCTAGAGCCTATGCAATGATGGGGAGAGTGGTCGTGCACACATATATTGAAAATACCTTGCCCTCTCTCTCTCTCTCTTGCCTTTGTTGCAAAAAAACCAGAATCCAGGGGCAAAAACTGGTCAGCCGACCAGCTTTTCTGGCAGGCCGACCACCATTTTGGGTTTCTCCCACAAAAGGTGGTCAGCAGGTGGTCTCCAAGGCCATGGGCTGGTCGGTAGCCTTCCCACAGATTCCCAAGGTGGAGTTTCAGCCTTCTGGAGCTTTATGCTGTGTTTTGAGGTCAATTGCAAACAAAGGCAAGTCGTGGCGTCGCGAGGGATTTTCGAACAAGGCAATTCAAGCATGCGTGCGTCCTTCATCATTCAAAACAGAGCTGAGGCAACCCATATTCATTTAGTTTACATGCTTATTTAAGTGCTTACTTAGTTAATTTGTTGATTAATTAGAGTTGTGTAATAATCAGTTAATTTGGTTCTGTATTATTTATTCGGACCCTCCGAGAGTGGGCAATGTTATAATAAGTGTGCGTGTGTGTGATGCATGTCTTCCAACCCCACGTCTTTGTCCTTTTTATTTACCAGCTTACAATGGTTAGCTTTAGGGCACGTTTCAATTAGCATCCTTATGCTCGCATGTTTTCATCCATTCATCTGTTTTGCATGCACCGAGCTCGGCGCATCATACTAACTGCATTGTATTTCAATTCCAAGTTGAATACATGTTATCTGCAGCATCTCATATGCCATTTTAAAATAGACGAACCTATCTTAGTTACATCTTGTATGTGTTGCATTAGCCATCTCAACATGAACTAGGATCATGCATTGATTACTAACTGGTTTCTGTTTTGGCTCGGAGTACTCGGTGTGTGTTTATGCTTTAGCATCCTTGCATGTGTGTGAGTGACTGCCATGATAGCATGCTTACCATGAGGCTATTTGTTTATGTGATATAACTGCCTGAATGCCTGTGGGTGAAGGTTGGGTTGCTTGAATTGGAATAATTCATCGAAATGTGAGTTTTAAGCCCACTTGAGAGTGGCAAATCACCATGTTTTCTAAGCCCACTTGAGGGTGGCAAAGTCTGCATCTTAGCCTACATGCGAGTAGCAAACCGTTTTCAAACAAGCATGAAATGTTTTGTTCCAACTTAGGCGATCCAGTCTATACTTATGTGCTGTGCGCATCACATAGTAATTTTAGGCTAATAACCGGAATAAGAGCACATGTGTTTTCAAAAACAAGACATCATGTTTAGTAATGGTCGATTTTTGATCGGGCGAGCGGGGGTGCTCATAGCTGACCTTCCCCAATCGTACCCAAGTTCCCGAGCCGAGGAAACTTTGATGATGGCGGACACGTGACCTTAGGCACGAGTTAGGGTTTCCTAAATTCCCCCAAAATAAAATATTTATGCGGCGACTCTATATCTGGCAAAGCAGTACATGTTTAGCACTTCTTTCTAAAAATCAGTTTTTCAATACAATTTGCCGGATTTGGAGTCTTTGGTGATTTATCGGTCTCGCATTGCACTTTGCGAGATCAGATTCAGAACCGTGACATTGAGTCCGAACTGTAGTGAGCCCAATGTACAAAACGGGATTTCTCCCGAGACGTTCGGGGACGTCAACAGTTTCCGACGACTCTGCTGGGGATTTAAAGAACTTGACTTGAACTCATGATATTTTTTTTGACTACATTTATGTGTTTCTTTGCATTGCATTTGCATTGGTGCGCCTAAGTCACAGTGTTTGCCGTTTGCTATTCTTGAACAGTTTGCCGGAGGCTGCGTGCCATAAGGCTGACCGGTTACGGGCTCTACCACGATGGGAACACAAACCCCGGTTGTTATCGGGGCACCCTTTTTGACCATTCGACCTAGTGTATATTCGGAATCCGTAGTGACCATTCTAAGCTAGAACAGGTTGCTTACCCGAGTTTAAGTTGTTTGAAATCGTTGTGTGCGTAGTGAAGCCCTAGTTCTTGGCGAAACTAGGAAAGGAAAACCCTACCCCTCCATAGGGGTGTTTTGGCTCTCACTTGTTTGTTATGTGCTTTAGAGTTGGCCTCTACAGGACTGCATGTATCAGTTTGAAAGTTTAGGCATCAGGCCTACAGGCACCAGTGTTTTGAGAATCAGTATATCCGCGGCTATCAGATTCAGATTTGGGGCAGTGATTTGGGAAACATTGATCAGTATTTGAGAACAGGATATTCAGCTTACACGTGCCAACTGTGTGTTGTCATGCCGACTGTGTGTTGTGTTTATTTAAGCCGTTACGCTGTCTGTTTTCTGGTTGTTCATTTCCTTATTATGCTTTATTTATCTTTTTGCTAGGTAGTTTAGCATAATTGCTTTCGACCCAACAGATATTCCCCAAGCACTCTGGACTAGAGGTCGCCGACTCCATCGATCTGAGGATCTGGTAGACGGACAACTAGCGTTTCATTCTCTACCCCCGGTTGTCAGATAGAGGTCGGTAAGGTGCAGTGTATCGGTGCCAAGATTGCCAGATCAGTGGTCTTTGAACAGTCAGGTTGAGATTCCTGAGGCTACTCCAGAGATAAACATATCGGTAGTTCAGATAGATCAGGGCAGTATGGCAGGAATGGAAGAAATGATATGTCAGCTCCAGGAGAGCATGAGAACCATGCAGGAGGACGCTGCTCGTCAAGCGGAATTTGCCAAACAGCAGGCTGCGGTCATGGCCCAACAGGCAGTGCTAATTACCCAGCTATAGCAGCAAGCCGGAGCATCAGCTTCACACCAAGCTCCTCTCCCACCAAGAGTCCCAATACTTGGGGAGACGACAAATGTTCAGAATGTCTAGGAGCATACAGACATCCCAACAAGGCCGGCTCCGCCCCCAATTCTACCTCAACTATCCAAGGCACCCACTCCTATCAATCAACTGGACTCTCCTTTCAAGTTTGAGGTGGACCCCACGGCATTAAAAGTGAGCAAGCTTGAAAAGCTGTTGAAGAAATCCCAAGGTGTGAAGTCCATCCCGGACATCGAGGATGGGTATACCGATGCAGCCGTCATGCTGCCGGACAGATTTAAGATGCCACATATTGACCGCTTTAACGAGTCGGGAGATCCCATGGTGCACCTATGGCTGTTTTCAGACATTCTACGGCTGATGGGCCTCACCAGACTACAGAAGCTTTCTTTATTCGGCCAGACCCTGTCGGGTGTAGCGGCCATCTGGTATGCAAAACTGGAAGACGATGTTAAGAGGAATTGGGATGAAATGGCTGAGGATTTTGTTGCTCAGTACTCCTATAATACACAGATCGAGATCACAACTCGTGATCTTGAGACGACTAGGCAGGAGCCCAAGGAGAGTTTTTTTGAGTTCGTAACCCGGTTGAGGGCCAAGGTCTCAATGATGACCACTAGGCCCACTGATAAAGATTAGATTCGGATAATTGTGCGCAATCTTCAACCCAAGCTCATGCAAAAAATGATCGTTCTCCCCTTCCCCACCTTTTCAGATTTACATGAGATGAGGGTACAGATCGAGGATGCTTTGAAGCAGGGCCTGATTGACAATGACAGAGAGGAGCCCAGGAGAACCTTCAACCGCAACACCAATACAAGCACAAGTAGTGCCGCAGCTGCCAGAGCTTCAGAAGTGAGCATGGTCACCACCAATCCCCCAAGAACCCTTGCAGCTACGTCATTCACCGATGCATCGTGTAGTAGCTCGCAAACAGCTAGATACGCACCCAAAAGCCAAAGAACTTTAATCCCACTGTACATGTCCTTGTCCAAGGCTTTAGGGCTTTTGATCAGAAAAGGGCACTTGAAGCCCCTAGAGCCGTGGACGTTACCCGAAAAACTTCCCCCCTTCCACAACCCAGCTAAATACTGCGCATTTCACCAACAACATGGTCATGACACCAACCAATGCTTCCGACTACGTCATGAGATTCAGGATCTCATTGATAATAGGGTGATTGTGCCTCCAGAGAAACCCAATGTTACAACCAACCCTCTCTCACCACACAACCAAGCTCCACCTCCCAAACGCATCAACTTTATCCAGACTGGGGTTATGTCATACGACCCCAGCATATATATCACCCATTCCCACCTACCCAAGCCGGAGGCGTTCATTCCTGGCAGCACTGACTTGTGCATGTTGGACATCTCCCGAACCCAACCCAAACCAAAGGTGGTGACTGTCGAAGACAGAACAAGGATGACTTCGGAGGAAAGTAGGACGGTAGATTCAGCGTCTGAGGAATTTGGGAGTTTTGCTGAGGAGGTGTACAATCTGAGTGGCTACATTGTGTCAACGGGCCAGGCTAGGCCAAATCTGGAATTGCCAACAGGGGCAGAACTTTGTGTAGTACGAGGGGACAAATTTGATCAGAGGATAGATGACTTAGCAGCTTTGAAAGGGGACATAGCTAACCTGCAGTTTTTCAAAGAACAAGACTCAGTGGACATGACAGTCAACTGGTTTGATTTTGATGAGTCAACAGAGGTTACAGGGTGGCTTGACGACCAACTAGATGTTGTTAAAGAATCTCAGCCGCGACAAGGCCTATTAGGGACAAGAACGTCAGCTGTGACTAGAAGGGCCGGGAATCAGAATGCATCGCCGGAGAACGCCAGTGCCAAGAATTTCGCTCGGGATCTGGGCTGTTTGAATACAGGAAATATTGAATAGCAAACTACACTGACGCAGTTGGAACAGGAAGGGATCGAGGAGTCTGAGAGAATCAGAAAAGCCAAGGTCCCTGTGGGGATTGAAAGTGATGTGTGCACAAGAACAGAGGGTGCTTCGAGCACATGGACAGAAGGTACCGTGAGCACAAGGACAGCGGTAATGGAGTCGAACAGATATCTGTCGGCTACTGATGGAATGTGGTGGGAAGACGATGATCTATGTCTTGCCCATACTGATGAGGATTGGGGGAGCAATCAACCGGATGATACCTGGTACATTGGCGAGGTTGACCATATGACTAGGAGTGGGTGGTATTTCAAGCCCCCACATCTAGATCAGCCAGAGGCATCCGGGAAGGACAAGGAGGCGGAGAAGCAGAAAGAGAAGCTACTCGAAGAAGAGGCTGTGCTGAAACAGTTGAAAAAGATACAAGTAGACATCTCCATCTGGGGACTGCTTATGGCGTCGCGTGTTCATAGACAAGCTGTCTTATCAGCAATGGACAAGGCCAAACTCTCAATAGACACCACGCCTGAACAGCTGGTGGGATTGGTTTTTCCAGGAGGAGCTTTCCCGATGTTGACCTTTTCCGACAAAGAACTGCCGCCTGAAGGCGCGAACCACAACAAACTACTTTACATCTCTGTGGAGTGTAGAAACAAATGGATACCGGTGGTTCTTGTCGATACAGGATCCGTCATCAATGTGTGCCCGTCAAGGACGGCATATGCAATCGGGTTAAAGCCCGCGGACTTTGTGCCGACAGCTCAGGTGATAAGGGCATATGATAACACAAGCAGAGAAGTAATGAGGACGGTGAAAATTCAGACCCAGGTCAGTCCAGGACAACATGAGATTGACTTTCACCTCTTGGAAGTTCCTGCAACCTTCAATCTACTCTTGGAGCAGCCGTAGCTACACCAGGTAAAGGCAGTTTCGTCCACCTTGCACCAGATGTTGAAATACCCCCATGGGAAGGAGGTGGCCATTTTTTTTGGAAATTCATCGATTCATCCACCACCAGAAGTATCTACGCCGGTTTTGGAAATCGAGCACAGTATGGAGGATGTGTTCTTGTCGGGTTTTACCCTGGCCGAGGCTCAAGTTGTGCAGAACATCTTGGCTGTTGATGAGGGGTTATATGTTAGTGCTCAATCAGTGTACCTCATGAACAAGCTCCAATACATCCCCAGGATGGGATTAAGGAAGAGTGGCCGGAAGGGCGTTGCAGTATTAGCCGAAGTGCCACACAACCCACATATCTTTGGCTTGGGTTATCTGCCCACCAAAGAGGATTAGGTGAGGAAAGGTAAGGAGATAGTTGGGAGAGCCAGAGCAAAGCAGGCAGGGAAGCCTTTTGAGTTGATGCACCGATCCATCTAGGGTACCCTAAACGGACGCTTCGTCCGGGAGGGGGAGGACTTTCCATTTTGTGGCTTCCCAGAGCCATGGCTGAATGCCGAGAGGAGGCGCCTGCCAGGGTTTGAGATCTTCTTTGACCTGCAGTTATCCAGGGATGATGTTGCCGAAGAGCAGACAGACCCATCAACTGAGGTTAAGCAGTGGAAGAAAGTGGATTCTGAGAACGCCGAAATTGAAATGGGGGTAGCGATGGCTTGTCTACTTTCAGATCCTCCAATCGTACAGAAGTTCTTGGGGGATAACTTCTCAGCGTCCATGATTGGGAATGAAACGGCTGCAAGCCCACCGTCAAACATTTTGGATGCATCCATCGCACCCTCCCTCATCTGGCAGTACGAGGAGGGATTTTTGTCAAGCAGCACCGGGTCAGGTAGTGAGCCGAAATCTTATTCCACTGAGTCTATAGAGTCGAAATCAGGTTCCAGCTCGTCTGAATCTAAGTCGGGTATTCATGGGGGTGATAACCCGGATGCCACAGTCCTGTTTAGGTCGTCTTTTTCTTTCTCTTTTGAGTCTGTTGTAACAGAAGAATCGGACGATTTAGAAATGCTTAATGAGAATAATGTGGCTGTGGCTTCTGAGTACTTTTCTGTGCCTTTGATTTATTGTATTAATCAGGACTTTCAAAATTTTGATGAAAACGACGAGGAAGAAATTCCTCCGGTTTTACAATGTTTAATTGATCAAGAGCAGGAGAGATTTGTTAAACCCCTGGTTGATGAAATCACTACAGTTAATGTGGGTACTGAGGAGGACCCGCGACTGGTCCAGATCGGGTCCACGTTGTCTTCGGAGGAGCACGAGCGCTTAGTCACTTTATTAAAAGATTTCAAAGATGTTTTCGCCTGGTCCTACGAAGACATGCCTGGAATCAATCCTGAGATTGTACAGCACCGGATCCCTCTTGACCTAGAGGCCAGACCCGTTAAACAGAAACTCAGAAGGATCCACCCAGACTGGGCTCTCAAGATTAAAGAAGAGGTCACCAAGCAAATTGACGCAGGTTTCCTGCTAGTATCTGAATACCTAACTTGGTTGGCCAACATAGTCCCAGTGCCGAAGAAGGATGGCAGGATTCGGGTATGCGTGGATTTCAGAGATTTGAATAAAGCCAGTCCGAAGGACAACTTTCCTTTGCCGCATATCGATGAGTTAGTGGATTTTGCTGCGGGGCATGCGTTGTTCTCATTCATGGATGGCTTCTCAAGCTACAATCAAATTGTAATGGTGCCCGAAGACTGGGAGAAGACTGCTTTTACCACCCCATGGGGGACCTACTGTTATAGAGTGATGCTGTTTGGGTTGAAGAATGCTGGAGCTACATATCAACTGGCCGCGACCACAATATTGCATGACATGATCCATAAAGAGGTTGAGGTGTACGTGGTTGACATGATTGTCAAGTCCAGGGAAAGAGAGGGCCACTACACCGCCTTACAAAAGTTCCTCCAAAGGATCAGAGAATTCCGGTTGCGGCTAAATCCTCAGAAGTGTACGTTCAGTGTTATAGTAGGGAAAATACTGGGGTTCTTGATTACATAGAGAGGTATCGAAGTCGACCCTTCCAAAATCAAGGCCAACTTAGAAATGCCACCACCAAGGCCTGAAAAGGAGGTGCGAGGCTTTCTGGGTAAAGTGCAATTCATAAGGCGGTTTATTGCAAAATTAACCTTGAGTTGTGAACCACTCTTTGGTCTCCTGAAGAAAGGAAAGAAATTCCAATGGGACGGCCGATGCGAAGCTGCTTTTGAACAAATCAAGGAATACTTACAGAACCCACCCGTGTTGTCACCGCCTGAGCCGGGAAAACGGTTGATTTTGTACCTTTCAGTGACTGAGACTACAATGGGCTGCATGCTTGCGCAGGAATCTGAGGACAAGGTGGAGAGAGCCATCTACTACTTGAGCAAGAAGATGTTGGATTACGAGACCCGCTACACTCCACTCGAGAAGGCTTGTCTGGCCTTGGTATGGGCTACCGAGAAGCTACGGCACTACCTGTTAGCTCACTCTGTAATGTTGGTTTCAAGATTAGATCCCATCAAATATCTCTTCGAGAAACCGGCACTTACGGGTAGGCTAGCTCGTTGGTTGCTTTTGCTTTCTGAATTTGATCTGAAATATGTGACGTGCAAGTCAGTGAAAGGAAGAGCAGTAGCGACATTCCTAGCCGATCACTCAGTGGAAGGGGATAAAGCAGTTGAGTACTTATTCCCAAACGAGGCCATTCTGCGTGTCGAAGACGAAACCTGGACGATGTACTTTGACGGAGCGTCAAACCAGTACAGGTACGGGATAGGGGTGTTGCTGATAGCACCCGACAATTCCCGTATCCCTATAGCATTTAAACTCCAGTTCAAAGTCTCGAACAATGAAGTAGAGTATGAAGCATGCATTGCCGGTTTAGAAGCAGCTCTAGAACTAGGGGCAAAATGGTTGAATGTCATCGGGGACTCGAACCTTGTTGTATCCCAAGTGAAAGGAGATTGGAAAGTCAAAGAAGAAAAGATGAGAATGTACCACCAGACCTTGGACTTGCTAATTCCTCGGTTTGAGAAGTTGAACTTCGCTCATCTGGTAAGAGAGAACAACAGGTTCGCAGACTCATTAGCAACTCTATCTTCTGTGATAGACATACCTTTCGGAGTCCGGATGCGTCCAGTCATTATTGACTAGAAATTTGTGCCGGCCTACAAGTCTATCGCTACCATAGAAGAAGTTCAAGGTGAGAACCCCTGGAATTACAATGTCTGGAACTTTTGGAGAAAGAAGCATATCCACCAGGGGCAAATGCCAAAGACAAGAGGGCAATTAGAAGAATGGCTACTCAGTTCATCGTCTGCTGGGGAAAATTATATAAGAGAGGTCATCTGGGAATGCATAAGCTGTGTGTTGATGCTGAAGAATCAAAGTGCCTGATAGAGGCCATCCATGGAGGAGAGTGCGGAGCGCACATGAACGGAGTGATGCTAGCCCAGAAAATCCTTAGACAAGGTTACTACTGGTCTACCATGGAGGAGGATTGTATCGGTTTTGTTCGGCGATGCCACAAATGTCAGATCCATGTAACCGCATGAACATCCCGCCGTCGAAGCTGTGCAATATGACTTTGCCATGGCCACTTTCAGTTTGGGGAATCGATGTGATCGGGGCTGTCACTCCAAAGGGGTCGAATGGGCATGAGTTCATCCTGGTCGCGATAGACTATTTCACAAAGTGGGTTGAGGTCCAATCTTGTGTAGTGTTGAAGGCTTCGCATGTTGCAAAGTTCATCAGGAACAACATCATCTGTCGCTACGGGGTTCCGAACGAGATCATTTCAGACAATGGTTCCCACTTCAAGAAGGAAGTGATTGACTTGTTGGAGAAATACAATGTGCCTTTTCATAAGTCATCCACATATCAGCCGCAGACCAACGGAGCAGTTGAGGCCGCCAAAAAGAACATCAAACACATTTTGCAGAAAATGGTGGAAACCTACCGGGACTGGCCAGATAAGCTGCCATTTACTCTGTGGGGCTACTGGACGTCAATTAGAACTTCTACTGGGGCGACTCCGTATTCATTAGTTTATGGGATGGAAGCCGTTTTACCTATCGAAATTGAGGTTCCGTCATTGCGAGTACTGGCTGAGTGTCAGATAGCCAAAGCAGATTGGCAGCAGAGCAGATTCGAGGAACTCATGCTCTTTGATGAAAGAAGACTGAAAGCACTGTACCATGTCCAAGGTTATCAGCGCAGAATTGCCAGGGCTTTCAACAAGAAGGTTAAGTCCAGGAATTTGAAGGGAGGAGATTTGGTGCTCAAAGACAACCGAGCTCCCATCCACGACCCTAGGGGCAAGTTCAGACCCAATAGGACTGGTCCCTGCATCATCAAGTCTATCTAGTCGGGTGGAGCTGTCGTTCTGATGGACCTAGATGGCCTAGAGTTCTCCTAACCGATCAACGTGGACAAGTTGAAGAAATATTACCCCTGAGAGGCTCGCTAGGCCGAAAACCCGTAAGGGCGACCTAGGCAAAAGTTAGAGCACAGAAAATTGGAATTATAAAAATTCAGCTCGCAAGGTTGAAAACCCACAAAGGGCGGCCTTGGCAAAAGTTAGAGCGTAAAAGGTGAGGGTTAATACACGAGTGAACTTGAGCCGAACTATGTAAGGCTTGATTTTCATCTTTAGGATACATAGGCAACTTCATCCTGAAGTCCAGCCATAAACTTTTCCCTGATCAACTTTGTCCATTTGATCATCTCGGTCATCTTTGTCTATTCTGCATTCAAGAGCTTCGGTTGTGATCTCCGGTGCAGTGCTATTCAGACTAGGGGCAACTTTCCGATTCTTTGGGATCAGGGTTGTGCATCTCGGTGATGATCTCAGCGTGTCGATTGATCCATATCGAAAATGGTTTTGAAAAGCTTTAATAAAAGTTGATTTTGCTCAAACTAATCTTTTTAAAACTTAGACCATTTTTGGACCAAAACGGAAAATTTTCAATACCCACAACCTTCAATTTCATTTGATTTCAATACAGAGTTCTCCTACTCTTGAATACAAATTGAAGTTGCTTTTTATTACACTCATAAAGAAAACTTGAAAGTACTAATAAAGCAATAAATCCAGGGCATAGATAAGTCAGGTGTTCCTGCGCCCCCTCCCAGAGCTGGTCAAAGCCTCCGATGCCAAGCTAGGCCCAATCTGTGCCTCTTCATTGAGCCAATCTATGCACTCATCAGACAAGGTGTAACTGAAAGTGGGAGCGGGGGCCAGAAGCTCTCTAGTCCTCCATACTGTGGCATACCGAGCTAGCTACGTGCCTTGGACTGGGAATGCAGCAGGGTATTCTATCCCCTCTGCCGGGCAAATCTGATCATGGTTGAACTAGTGCTGGAACCGAAAAGGAAAGTAGAACACGCAGTGTGTCAGGCCAATCAACTGAATCGAGTGCTTGGGACATCGTAGCTCATTCTTGCGTGAGTTGAGCCAAGGACAGCGCCAAGCAATGCGATCTGCAGACAAACTGCACATCCAATTGAACCACCATCCCTCATTAAGGGCATCGACCAGAAGTTGTCGAAAGAAATATCCGCGAGCTGAGTATGCTGGGCATGAGTCTACAATCTGCAATTTGTTCATCAACCACTCCTGGGGAGGGATGAAAAATGAGAGATTAAAGAATAGAGAGGTGCACGTTGAGAGAAAAGTGAGAAAAGGGTTTTAAGAGAAAAATTGAACCTAAGGGCTGAGTGATGTGAGCAATATATATGCGAGATAGGGTGGGAAACATTACCTGCAGCAGTAGTGGACTCCCCGCAAACCTGGTTGCCTCCCGGCGATGGAAAGCATCCAAGCCCATTAATGTCTCGGCCAGTGTCATGGCAATACAACTCTTGCCCACCTTTAAGCCTTGGGTAACCTCGATCAACCGGACACTAGATCCTCCGGAGCCTGAGGCAAGCAAGAAGTGAGATAGCATGCACAAGCAAACCGTATGTCGCCAAAAGCCTTGCCAATGACGGTCACCGTGGTCACCGGCATCGAAAAACCGATGAATCAAACTCGGAATATCCAGCATTCCGTCACAAATCAAAGATCGAGCGTCGTGCATAGTGAGCCCACACATTCGTCCTAAGGCTTGGGTGTGGCTAAAGCGAAGCTGGGGCAAGATTTCTTCGTTGCGCTCGGATTCAATCAAAGCTTGGAAATCTTCGAATGTGGGACACACCTCTTGCCCGCCAAAGCTAAAGACATGAGTTACCGGATTCCAAAACCTTGCCGCGGCATGGAAAAAAGGAAAGTGCAGCAGAGTGTGACTCAGAGTGAATAGTGCATTTATGCCGAATCCCCGGAAGTTCAACTTTTCCGAGCCGTCTAAAGTAGCAATCCAAGCTGTGAGATTTTGGATGAGAAATGCCTCTATTTTGATGTAAAACTGAGATGGAATGAGAGAGCCACGAAGCTGGAACTTTTATGGAGGATAAGGCACTGTTCGGGGGACACATGTCAAAAATCTGGAGGTCGCTGGGCCAATTGGTCGGCCGACCACTTTTTCTGGTCGGCCAGCCAGTTTTTCTAGTCAGTCGACCACACAACTGGTCTCCAATGCAAGAAACTAGTTGGCCAGCCACAAAAGGTGGTCGGCCAGGGAGAGAAGTTGATTTTTGGTTTGTTCCTACTCTCTAGAGGAGAGCTCACAGCCTTTCCATGAGTTGGGAGTGTTGAAGGTCTGAGGTTACCTTTGTTTCGGATGCATTCCGCCGCCCGATTTGTCAGAAATGTATTTGCTTATCGAGTTGTTGTTAAGTTTTGCTTATCGAGTTGTTGAGTTTTGTTTATCAAGTTGTGAAGTTTGCTTATCGAGTTGTCGAGTTTGGTACATCAAGTTGTTACTCTTTGTTTATCAACATTGTCGTGTTTTGCTTATCGAGTTGTAAGCTTGCTAAGGTTTTATTGTTTCTTAGTAAGTTAAGTTGTTTAGTTTGTTGTGTTGGTTCACTACCTGACTTGGCAATACACAGTGTTCAATCTCCATTCAATCTCATTTTTGTGCAAAATGATGCGATGCGATGCTAAGAATACAAAATACAACACGTTTTCAACAAAAGCGGTTTCATTCCATCATAGCTTCTTTTGTTACAACATCTTACAACTGGGTACAAGTTTTAAAGAAAATAAAACTGCCTAAGCTGATGTGCTACAACTACTAGTAAAACAAAAAAAGAAAATAAAGCAGGAACAACTGCATCAGTGCTCTCGGGCTCAAGATCGGGAGGCTCTCTTCATCCTTTTCACCTAAACAGCCTCTACAATACCTCCACCAGCACCCTTATCCAAATCGGAGCCGTCGTCCTCGGAATCCTCCTCGGCACAACCTCCACCCTCAGAATCGGACCCAGAGTCATCCTCTCTGCCTGCGGATGTCTCCGACTGAGGATGCGCAGATTCCTCCTCCTCGCTAGACTCCGAATCATCTCTGATAGGTGCTTTACACCTGCCTCGGCTGCGAGTCAAATCCCCTCTCCCAACTCCTCGAGAAGGCCTGGATGGCCCAGCCTGTAGTGGTGGCATCTGAAAAGAGGGCAATTTTAATACATTAGCCAATATGTATATCAGATACAGAGACAAGAAAACTACAAAGAATGAGTGTATGCATATACGATACATAAATGTGGTGTGTGTCAGATGTGCTCTACACATGCAGTCAACCAATGTAGTGGAATGGTCAAATTCAGCATGTCATCAGAAATATGATAAATGCAAGAAAACTGAAAAGTACCGAAACACCGGCGATGAACAGCTGCGTCTCCCTCTGCAGGACCATGCTCTCAAGTGAAGCCACCACTCTGAGTAACCCCTCAGCATACTCGCTGGGAGGCTGCAGATGCAAGTGCAAGTTATCAGTGAATGAATGAATGTCCAAATATCTGAGTGATAAATCAAAACTGCAAAGCATACCGGTGGCGAGTCAGGGTCTCTGACGTATCGGTGATCAAGCAATGGAGGCTCTAGTGGAATCGAGTAAGATGTCCCGTATCACCATCCTGTCAGCTCAGTCGAGAGATCTGGCCATCCAGCATGCTGGTAAGTCGAGGAAATCTGTCCAACCCCACCTCTCGATGTGCCAGCTCTGCTAGTCGAATCGGTATCTGCAGCTCGGGCTCGACTCAAAGAAGGCACGTCAACAGCCCTACTCTTGGGAGTATGAACACCTGACAGTGGGGGCATGAAGTATGTGTGGCAGTAGGTCGCGTACTCTCCCTCCTCTAGGAACAGAATAGCATCATTACCCAACATAGTGACATCAACCTCCTCGGGAGTGAGTCTCTCAGTGGACCGCATGTCCTCTGGAGGTGCTGAGGGGATATCCTGATCTGGGTGGCCCATCGTCTAACGCAAGAAATGATTCCCCAGAAACCAGGCCCTGCTAACTGGCCCCTCAAATAAAACCCTGTATCGAGAAGCGGCCCATCCCCCAGGGAACCGAAACTGGGTATCTCCTGGCAATGGTGCCCATGGCTGCCAACTAATCTGCGGACGACAAGTACATAAACCGATTAGATGTCATAAATATGCAAGGTAAATCAAAGCTAAAAGCATGAAAGACGGAGAGTTTTGGATTACCTCCGTCGCCTGAACAGTGTCAAATTATGGCCGGAGATATGGCAAAGTCTCCCCAGGCCGAGGCCGGCACCAACCCTCAAATCTGTGAGAGTAGGAGATCTCCAGGGGAACCTCCACCTCAAGCTCTAGGGCCAATGTCGGAAAGTATGCATAAACCCATAGCTGTGAAAGGCGAGGCGAGAGTCAATCTGAGTCGTAGAATCTGAGAATCTGTGTGCAATGTACAGATAATGGGAATGCAGAAAATACTGAGAATCTTTGAGTCTAATGTAGAATCTGATAAAGTAATGTGTGCAGTGTACAGGTAAAGCAAAGCAGAAATGTAAATCAAGAGGGAAGAATGTACCTCCCAAGCCCTCCAATAGCCATCGACTATGTTCCCCCGCCCGCGAGAGGTCGCGCTCATGTAGCAGTAAAGGGTAGCAAGGGCAGCGCCACCCCAATCATACTGGCTGACCTGTCATAGGTCTACCAAAGCACTAAGCAGATAAAGCCCAACAGTGTTTCCCCTGTCGGAGAATAAAGTGGTCCCAAGGAGGAACATCAAAAACCCTCGAGCATACTGCTCTATCTCCTCGATAGTCTCAAGCGAAGTCCCTCTGTACTGCACGGGAAACCAGGTGTACCTGACTCTACCGGATGATCTATCGATCGGTGGGTGGACTCCTAGCAGATAAATTTAAGCCACCTCCCACTCGCCCATATCTGCATCATAAGGGACCAGTCTGCCGGCCACATCAAGGCCAGTCAGCATAGAGAAGTCGTATGGAGTCACCGTTATGTCTCCAGCAGCTGGAAAGTGGAACAAGTTGGTGGTGTCCCAGCATCTCTCCACAAGAGCCCCATCAGGGTCCTACTCGCCGGGTAACGGGATAGCCCCACGCAGAAAAGTCCGAATCCTGCCTCATCGACGATATGGCGAACAGTATCTGGGAGCTCCACATACCACTCCCTGGTAAGGATCGATACATAGCCCCATGTGGAATGGGAAGATACCTGCATTCAGAATGAACAGATGTATTCAGTTTCAGAATGAAATGTATGAGCTGCATGCAAATGAAGTGAATGAGTTGTGTGTTCATAAATGAAAACCTGTGAGCTGCATGTTCAGAGATGGATGAGTTGAGTGCAAATGAAGTGAATTAGCTGTGTGCCTGAAAAATGTGTTGTGTGCCTGAAACAAACTGCGTGGTCAGAATGAACCGCGTGTTTAGAGTAAGTCGTGTGCTGAATTAACAAAGTTTTGTGTTGTGAACTGCGTGCAAAAGGGACAGAATATTGTGTTGTGAGCTGTGTGCTAAATGAACAAAGTATTATTATATATGAGCTGTGTGCCAAATGGACCGGATGGTGTGTGAATTTGTTCAGAACGAACAGATAAAGTACATAGCGAAAGCATGAAATGTACAGAAAATGCAAAATACATCACAGAGAATGTAAAAGTGAAGTACATACCTCTCGCGCCTGGTGAGACAGATGAGACTCTGGCTCCCGTAGCAGTAGATCCGCGGGTGCTCGTCGATCAAAGTCAATAAAATGATAGAAGGTGGCAGGAGGTAGGAGGTAGGATGTGCTCCTGAGGATCGTACCTCTCTAGGTCGAAAGGCCGAATCCTCGAAGGCAACGACATGATGTCTGGCTCATCCCCATCCTATGGAGGACCTCTACCGTGGTGAAAGGGATCCGTCATTCGAAGAAATCTACAAAAATGAGCGAAATGAGCCAAAATTGCGAAAAGTGAACAAAAGTCAACTCTCAGGGAAGGAAAAAGTCAACAAAAGTCAACTCCCGAGAAAATGTGCCAAACTTCGAGACAAACATACCTCAAGTGGTGAAAATGGAGAAAGAAGCTCCGAAATCAAATTTTAATCGGTTCAAAGTGAAGATGACTGAAAGTTTTCGCGAAACAACTTCGCGTGGGGCGTTGGAAAACACATATAAAGTGCAGATCTAAGGGGGAAAATCGTCTAGGAAGGGAGAGAGGCTGATTTCGGCCTTAGAGGTGTGAGCACAACTGATTTGGATGTATTAACTTAAAGAACCGAGCATGAAAAGTCAAAACTATCCCTGGTTTTGTAAAGTGGTCGGCCGACCAGCTTTTATAGCTGGCCGACCGCTTGTTGGTCAACAACTGGTCGGTGGCCCTTCTGTGTGGTCTCCAGTGTCCCTTTGTTCTCCCTGTGTATCTTGGTGATGATTGTAGTCCTCAACTCCCGAGAAAGTACAAGAAAAGTGCACTTTTCGGCGTGAAATGCCTCCGCAGGAACTTCGATTCAAGTCTTCTATGTATGGCTCGTTGTTACTCGCCAAGAGCAAGGTGTATCCTATTTGAGTACGTTGTAACCCCTCTAAGAGGAAAATCGGAGGTCGTGTTTGAGTTGTCCTCTTTGAGGTTTGCACTTCTTTACTCGGCATTTTGTTTCAAGCATGCTATTAAAGTTATACCTCTCCTGCATTGTTATGCACTTTCTTTGCTTGCGTTGTTGCGCACGTCATTCTCTTACCACACACATTGCATGCGTTGTCGCGTATGCTTTACTTACATGTGTTCAATTCCGATTTCACACATTGTACACGTTGTCGCGTGTGCTTTACTTACATGTGTTCAAGTTTCTCTTACCACACACATTGCATGCGTTGTCGCGTATGCTTTACTTACATGTGTTCAATTCTTGTTTCGCACATTGTACACGTTGTCGCGTGTGCTTTACTTACATGTGTTCAAGTTTCTTTTACCACACACATTGCATGCGTTGTCGCGTATGCTTTACTTACATGTGTTCAATTCTTGTTTCACACATTGTACACGTTGTCGCGTGTGCTTTATTTATATGTGTTCAAGTTTCTTTTACCACAATTTTTTACTTACATGTGTTCAATTCCTATTTCACACATTGTACACATTGTCGCGTGTGCTTTACTTACATGTGTTCAAGTTTCTCTTACCACACACATTGCATGCATTGTTGCGTATGCTTTACTTACATGTGTTCAATTCCTGTTTCACACATTGTACACGTTGTCGTGTGTGCTTTACTTACATGTGTTCAAGTTTCTCTTACGACACACATTGCATGCGTTGTCGTGTATGCTTTATTTACATGTGTTCAATTCCTATTTTACACATTGTATGCGTTGTCGCGTATGCTTTACTTACATGTGTTCAAGTTTCTATTATTTCACACATTGTACACGTTGTTGCATGTGCTTTACTTCCATGTGTTCAAGTTTCTCTTATTTCACACATTGTATGCGTTGTCGCGTATGCTTTACTTACATGTGTTCAATTCTTACCTCACACATTGTATGCGTTGTCGCGCATGCTTTACTTACATGTGTTCAATTACTGTTTCACACATTGTATGCGTTGTCGCGCATGCTTTACTTACATGTGTTCAATTCCTATTTCACACATTGTATGCGTTGTCACGCATGATTTACTTACATGTGTTCAATTCCCGTTTCACACATTGTATGCATTGTCGCGTATGCTTTACTTACATGTGTTTATGTCCTCCTTGCATTGTTATGCACTCCTTACCTGCGTTGTCGCCCATGTTTTACTTGCATTGTCATGTTTGTTTCAACTGCATTGTTATGCACTCCTCACCTACGTTGTCACACATGTTTTACTTGCATTGTCATGTTTGTTTCAACTGCATTGTTATGCGTCACACTTAGGTTGCATTGTCATGCACCTCTCCACTTGCGTTGTCACGCACTTTTCACTTGCATTGTTATGCATGTTTCTAACAGTATTATACCTGTTAAGTTTCTTTCTTTTATAGGCACAATATTGTATGTATGGTTCATTTGAGACTGGCGCAACCAGACGAACCGACAGGTATTGTATGTTTTCCGCGTGAGACATAACGAGAATTGAATAATTCTCTTACATCCTTTCTGCATGTAATGTAGTTAGATTTGTGTATGCTTACTTAAAACTGTTGCATGATATACTTCGTTATAGCTTTCTTTGCATGATCATAAGTTATGTTCGGCATCGTGCATGTTCTTTGCATCTTGCCCCTGCCTATGGGCACATATCTTGCTAGCTTGTATGTTTGTCTAAGTCTTCGGCCTTGTCAAAAATGGGTCGTCTATGGGCTTTGACATTCACTCCCGTCATTCTTATGACTTTCGAGTTCTGTTAAAGATGGGCAACTGTAGACACCCCATTTTTGACCGACCTTAAGACTCAGACGTCATCGATTGAGTGCTCAGTGATGATGCATGTTGTGCTCGTTTCGAGGTTTCGGAGTTCTTGGCTAAGAACCTTGCCTTCGGGCCTCGGAACTTTTTTGTGCTTTGACTCGGTTTGCGGACCAGGTCTTCTTTTCTCTTCCTAAAGGGAGGGAGAGGTCTTGTAGACCATCTCTCAGTGGTCGTAGACTACTTTTCGTGGTCGTAGGCCACTGTTCCCGTTTGGAGACTAGTTTTCGATTTTCGGAGCCGTTGGCCGTGCACCTCGGCTCGAGACCGTTTAACATTCTCCATTTGCCCCGATTTTTGGAGCACACATTGTTTCCTTTGGCTAGAGGGACACTGTGGCCCGGGAGACCACTTTTGTGGTCGTACGCCACTTTTGGTGCTCAATAGCCACTTTTCGAGGCTCCCGGCCGCGCGTTTTGCCTCATGAACTCTCGTTTTGCATCCATGTTGGTTCATTTTTGACATGGACCTTGTTTCCTTGCTCGAAAGGTGGTACAGGGGTGGGAGACCAGCATTTCTCTTGGAGACCACTTCTCTCTCCGCTAGCCGGTTTTCTTGTCGGGAAACTGGACTCCTTGATCTTTGGGCCACATTTACTGGTCTCTCATACCACCATTGACTTTGTTTCAATGTGGAGACCACCAAATGCTATGGCCGACCACTTTTCTACATGGGAGACCACTTGACCTAGTCGGCCGACCAGGGGAAGTGGTCGGCCGACCACCTTTTCTGGTCGGCCAACTCCCTCCTGTTTTGTCTTCCTGAGTGCTTGCCAGTTGTGCCAGCTGGAAGGCACAGACTGCATCCTCCATACACGTGTATGGAGGATCTTGAGCCTTGTTTTTAGCTTCTTTGAGAAGCTTTGGCTTCAAACCTCTATAAGAGAGGCCCTCCCTCTCCTTTAGAGAGGTTCAGAAATTTTGCTAAGGCAAAAGGCTTATATCTCTCTATATCTCTCTATTTTGGCCTTAAAAGTGTGTGATTCTTGACCCTTTTACACCACACCTCATAGCCTAACACCAACACCATTGTTACTGAATTCTTATAGGGTCTTGAGAGGTCTCAAAGGTTGGGTTTTTGGTCCAGAGCTTGCTAGTTTTTGCTGAGCTTCAAGGGTAATCACTTTTTCCTTTTTTAAGCATTATTTTGATCCTTCTCTTAACCTCATTTGCAAACATATTTGAGCTTCATTGTTAACTGAAAAAAGCTTCATATTTAAGTGATTTTCATGTTTGTTTCAGGCTCTTTTGGTGTTGGGGGTCATCTACCCTCTTGCATGCTTCATTTAGCCTTGTTTTGAGCCATGCCATAAGGCCTTTGTTTTGATCTCTTCTTGGCCTTTTAACCACTGAAATCCAGTAACTTTTCAGTGGTTGGAATGTGGTTTTGAGGGCCAAAATCAGAGAGGGGTGACCCTCTCTCTTTTGGCCTTGTTTGTTTGCATATTTGGCCTTTCAAAGGAGCCTATATTTCCATACTTCCAAGGCTTGGTTTAGGCCCTTTTTGGTGGCTTTTAGGACCTGCCTAGACCCTGTCTATGGCTGGTTTTGCCATCTTGTGTTTGCCTCTTGCATGTATAGAATAATCCCTTGCATAGCTTATCAAAGTAGCACCTCATTCTTGCATGTATTGATCATGTTTCAGTGGGTTTTTGGCCATCATTTAGCATACCATGAATCTTTTTTTGACTGGTTTGGTAGTCCCTCATGTGATTCATATGCTTGTAGTGTAAACCATGTTCACTAGTTTGTCATGCATGATGTTTTGGCCCTCAATTCTAGCATATTTTGGCCATGCTTCAAACATGTTTTGTTCATATTTTGGGCTTCCTTAGCTCTATTTTGAGGCCTCTTGGTCGAAAAATGTATGCCATGCATACTTGTTGTGTAATAGCATTGACTAGCTTTGAGTTTTGGGGTCCCTTGCATGCGTTGCTTGAGGTGTTTGCATGTTTTGGTATCATGGGGAATGCTATTTCAGAGCTTATACTTATGCCATATTTTCATGTTTATCACTCGTTCAATGCATTTGAGAGTTGCATCATTATATCCCATTTTTGAGCCATTGCATGAGCATCATTCTTGTGCCCTTCAAGACATCATCTTGGTTCATTTTGCTGCCGTTTTTTACCTGCATAACGTCTGTTTGGAGTTGGTTTGACCATTTGAACATTGCTTTGCATGCCTATAGTATAACATACTTCACTAGTTTCCATGCTTAAGCCATCCAACATGTATCGTGTGAGTTGTTTGCATGATTCGGAGCCATTTTGTATGCCATATCAGAGCTGAAATATATGCCATTGTGTTCCATGTTTCATCCTTGCCATGCTCTTGGAGAGTTGTATCTTGTGCCCTTGGCTTGGAGCCTTTG
This sequence comes from Camellia lanceoleosa, assembly GCA_025200525.1. Lineage (NCBI taxonomy): Eukaryota > Viridiplantae > Streptophyta > Magnoliopsida > Ericales > Theaceae > Camellia > Camellia lanceoleosa. The sequence continues at coordinate 60,318,893 of CM045768.1, forward strand.
CATTGTGCATGCTTGTGTGTGTCTTGTTGCTGTAATTTCATCATCCATTGGCCACTGATTTGGGTGAGGCTGAGGCCCATCCATTTTGGTTTAAGTCCATCTTGCATGCCATTGTAATTCATAGCATTGCATCAAGTATGCCATGTTGTCGTATGATTGACCATTGCATTGTGCATGACATCTTCATCGCATTGAGTATGTTGATTTCCTTGTGCATTATGTATGCTTGGCCATTGTGCATTGTGTATGCCATATATTCCATAGCATTGTGCATGCTAGTTGCATGTTTACATGTTCCTCTCTTGCATGCTTGCATATTCAAAGTTACATTGCATTAGGATTGCATGTTAGAGTTGCATTGGTGCATGCCTTACTTGTTGCATTGTGTTTGGAGTAGGAGTTAGTCCAAACATGGGAAACGAGAGACGTTTCATACTCAAAGTGATGAAACGTGCCTCAATTTCCGATTGTCGACATTCTTGACTATCCAGGATGGAGTTGTTGGCTTTAGGTGTTTTTATATGCATTCATTTCACATTGAGTCATGTAATTCGACTCCTCGGCCATCACGCATTGGGATGCGTGATTGGTGGCCCGAGGACCGAGGACTACACTCCCTAGAGCCTATGCAATGATGGGGAGAGTGGTCGTGCACACATATATTGAAAATACCTTGCCCTCTCTCTCTCTTGCCTTTGTTGCAAAAAAAACCAAAATCCAGGGGCAAAAACTAGTCGGCCGACCAGCTTTTCTAGCAGGCCGACCACCATTTTGGGTTTTTCGCACAAAAGGTGGTCGGCAGGTGGTCTCCAAGGCCATGGGCTGGTCGGCAGCCTTCCCACAGATTCCCAAGGTGGAGTTTCAGCCTTCTGGAGCTTTATGCTGTGTTCTGAGGTCAATTGTAAACAAAGGCAAGTCGGGGTGTCGCGAGGGATTTCTGAACAAGGCAATTCAAGCATGCATGCGTCCTTCGTCATTCAAAACAGAGCTGAGGCAACCCACATTCATTTAGTTTACATGCTTATTTAAGTGCTTACTTAGTTAATTTGTTGATTAATTAGGGTTTTTGTAATAATTAGTTAATTCGGTTCTGTATTATTTATTCGGACCCTCCGAGAGAGGGCAATGTTGTAATAAGTGTGCGTGTGTGTGATGCATGTCTTCCAACTCCACGTCTTTCTCCTTTTTATTTACTAGCTTACGATGGTTAGCTTTAGGGCACGTTTCAATTAGCATCCTTATGCTCGCATGTTTTCATCCATTCATCTGTTTTGCATGCAGCGGGCTCGGTGCATCATACTAACTGCATTGTATTTCAATTCCAAGTTGAATACATGTTATCTGCAGCATCTCATATGCCATTTTAGAATAGCCAAGCCTATCTTAGTTGCATCTTGCATGTGTTGCATTAGCCATCTCAACATGAACTAGGATCATGCATTAATTACTAACTAGTTTCTGTTTTAGCTCGGAGTACTCGGTGAGTGTTTATGCTTTAGCATCCTTGCATGTGTGCGAGTGAGTGCCATGATAGCATGCTTACCATGAGGCTATTTGTTTATGTGATATAACTGCTTGAATGCTTGTGGGTGAAGGTTGGGTTGCTTGAATTGGAACAATTCATCAAAATGCGAGTTTTAAGCCCACTTGAGAGTGGCAAATCACCATATTTTCTAAGCCCACTTGAGGGTGGCAAAATCTGCATCTTAGCCTACTTGCGAGTAGCAAACCGTTTTCAAACAAGCATGAAATGTTTTGTTCCAACTTAGGCGATCTAGTCTATACTTATGTGTTGTGCGCATCACATAGTAATTTTAGGCTAATAACCGGAATAGGAGCAAATGTGTTTTCAAAAACAAGACATCATGTTTAGTAGTGGCCGATCTTTGATCGGGCAAGCGGTGGTGCTCATACCTGACCTTCCCCAATCGTACCCAAGCTCCCGAGTCGAGGCAACTTTGGTGATGACGGACACGTGGCCTTAGGCACGAGTCAGGGTTTCCTAAATTCTCCCAAAATAAAATATTTATGTGGCGACTCTGTGTCTGGCAAAACAGTCTGTGTTTGGCACTTCTTTTTAAAAATCAGTTTTTCAAAACGATTTGTCGAATTTGGACTCTTTGGTGATTTATCGGTCTCGCATTGCACTTTGTGAGATCAGATTCAAAACCGTAAGATTGAGTCTGAACTGTAGTGAGCCCAATGAACAAAATAGGATTTCTCCCGAGACGTTCAGGGAGTCTACAGACTCCATTGACAATTAAGTTGGCCAGAGTGTCTAGGGTGAAAGTCCCGAAATCTTATAAATACATGGGTGTTGATCCAGCGGACGAAATTTCTGTAAAATGGCAAGATTGAAGTACTTGCATGATGATTGTATTAATTGAGAATCACTGAGTTGTAGTCTCAGTTGAGTTATTCGGGAAAACTATAAACGTGGTCTATGAATTGAAAAGAACTGAACGAGCTTGAAATGAATAGATGGAAATGCATTGAGATGTAAATATAAGTATTGTGTGATCATGTAAAGAAGGTGCATTTATCATGAGTATTGAATATACACTTAACATCTCTATCTTGGTTAAACATCATAGCTTGTGTTAGAATGTTTCTACTGAGCTTTGGCTCCCCCTACTTGGGAAACCATTTTCAGGTATCAGCGACTTGCCAACTCCAAGGACGTAGCTTGGGAGGACTCAGGAGCTAGAAGCTCTATTTTGTTATTTTTGTGTTTGTATTTAAATGTTCACTTCAAGCCGAGGGCTTTACATGTATGGAGCTTAAAACTCTCTTTTGTTGTAACCAAGAAGTGTCTTGGAAAGATGTAAGCCCATAGAGAATTCATTTTGTTGTTATTACTGATATTACATGTTGTAGATTCAGGATGAACATTTATGAATGTATAACGCATGTAATAACTTTTGTAATTCATTTGATTCATTTGATTAATGAAAATATGTCAAGTCATTTGATTCATTCCTCTTCTGAGTTGGATTATTTGTATTATATTTTGGGGGCGTTACAACTTGGTATCAGAGCATACCGGGTTTGAATACTTTGGGTACGTGGGAAGTGGTTAGTACCACAATGGATCTGTCTCACTTAGCTGAGACTTTAGTATGCATTGGGTGCTTATGTGATAACATGTTTATACGATTATATGGCTATGGGATTTAATTCCTAAGATATTGATTGGGTCTACGGGTTTCTAGAAGTCCTATTAGAAGAGCACTTGATCATTGCTATTTCTAATTAGAACTCTAGCAACGTCGCGAGACGATCATTATCTAGGAAAGAAATTCGTATGTGTCTACGTGATTATGTGATTATGTTGAGTGAATTACTGTTGTCCAATGCATTAGGACACGAGTGGGTTAGGTTCGGCACGTTTTGAATGTGCTAATTTTGGACACCTCATTTTGACTGGCCCTAAGACTTGGGCGTTTTCTTTTGACCACCCCATGATGAAAATAGGAATAAGCCATTTTATGAATTTCGCAGCCGAAAACTATAGCGATCCCGATTTCGATCATTCTTTCATGTTTTGCCACTTCGACTGGACCGGTCGGAAGTCGAGCTACCCGGTCAACTCGCGAGGGTCCAGGGGCCAGCGCCCTGGTGGCATTGAGGGGCAGCGTCCCCCAAAAAAATGCAAAATGCATTTGAAGTTGCTTGTCCGCACGAGCGAGAGAGCAAGCCGCACGTGCGGATTTCAGGGGTGAGCACAGTTTGCACACTGCTAAAAAGGCAGGTGCGGTGGATTGGTGAGATCCGAAATTTTTCCCTTTTCTTCTCTTTTTGGGCTGAAGTTGAATCACTTTTGTATATATATCTCTCTCTCAAAACATTTCCTCTCCCTTCTCTCTATATTTCCTACCAAAAACATCACAAGACCTTTGATTTCTTCAAATCCTTTGGGATTTGGACCTAAGTTCTTCATCAAAGTTGGTTAGTTCCTCGAGGGCTTCGTTGTGTGCAGTGAAGATCGAGTTTGGACACCATTGATTTTGGGAGTTTCATCTCATTTCTTCTTAAAAACTTGAGGTAGGGATTTTCTTAGAGTTATATATATATATATTTGCAAGATCTAGATGATTTTCAAAATCACCCTTCGATAGCTTTGAAAATTGATTGTTAATTCAAGAAGTTGAGCGATTTTGAAAGTGGGTTTGTCTCTTATTCTTTTTTAAGTCTTGATAGATGGTGTAGATGAAATTGAATAGGTGTCGAGCCTTCCAGTTAATACTGGTAAAAATGATAGATTCTAGGTGTCAAGCCTTCTAGTTAATGTTGGTAAAAATGACAAATTGATAGTATTTGCATAGTCTACTTGCAGACACCGACCTGTGGATTACCAGAGTCGTATTTACCGCCCTTGAAATAAATTGTTAAGTTTTGAACAATTGAAATTGCATGACATCATTGAGCATGATGGTTTTCAAAAGATGAAAAATGTGATTTATCTTCAAAAAGGACATAGCATGGCATATGCATTTCATCTCTTGAGACTTGTATAAAATGTATATACTTTGTTAAGAATTTCCCACTGGGTTTTATGCTCACCCTACGAGATTTTTGTACAGGAAAGAATGTGGTGATTCCGCCTAACTAAAGGCTAGAAAATGTGTGTATTGAGAGTACAAAACTCTCATTTTGCTGTGACTCTGTCTGTAAGTCAAGGGTTGTATTTGTGTGGGTTTGAATAACCATTTTGTGTAACCAGCTAAAACCTTAGAAATTTGTAAACCCTTGGGGGGTATTTAATTGTTTAATTACTTGTTATTGGATTAATGTATTATCGCATGAGGAATTATTTACATTAAAAAATGCAAGTGTGGGATTATATAATTGGCTTTCCTTAAAAATGGTCATGATTATTGTATTGCCATTTAGGTATGAAAATTGGGGCGTTACAAAAACTCAAATTGAAGTTTTAATCCCAAACCTCGTCCGTTTTGACCATCACTAATATTTTATTAATCTGTAATATTTTATAATTTTATATATTTTGATATAAATTTATGTGTGTGTATATATGTTTAGGTGTGTTTTATATAAATTGATAAATATTTTATAAAAAAATATACAAAAAAGAAAAAAAAAAAAGGAAAAAGAAAAAAAGGAAAAAAAATGAAAAACGAAAAAAACAAAAAAAACTAGAAAATAAAGAAAAGGTGGTAAAACAAAAGAGTAGATATAACGTGGGGTGTGTGGTCGCCAAGATGATTATGTTTTGTTTAGGGTGGAAAGAAGAAATGTTTTGAAAGGTAGAAAAGTTAGGGATTATGAAAATATTTTTATGAAAATGATTATGAAAGATTTATGATTTTTGAATTACATTGATTAGTGTGTAGTGTTTTATTCTTAGTATAATTTAAAAGTTATAAAACTTCCATGATTATTTTTATAAAAATTTTTTTTATGAAACCTAACGTTACTGTTTCAAAGGGAGTGGGAGACTACAATGATAGAAAGGGAAGTGGTGTGCATGGGACATGGGCCCTCCCTCTCTCTCTTCTACTTCATAATGCTCGGAGGTGGGTAGGCACATGGGGGAGGGATATTTTATTTTTGGAGGAGAGGTGATGGAGAATGGCAGGAGAAGGGGGGATTAAAAAAAAAAAAAAAAAAAGAGAAAAAGGAGAGACACAGACTGATTTTGAGCATGGGAGAGTTCATTTCGGCTAATTAGAATAAAAACACATAGCTGCACTCTCTCTATCTGGGTGTGAGGGGGTCGGTTAGGAAAAAAAAAAATAAAAAAAAGAGTTTTTTTGATTTAACTAAGAGAGAAAATGTTTTAGTGAGAGAGAGTGTGTGGGTGTGGGTGCGTGCGGGTGAATACAGAGAGCATTTTTGGAGCTGAGCAACTATAGACATACTGATAGACGGATCACACACAGATACACCAATTCGGCTTCTTGGTTTTGGATCTTTTGGCTCTGCAAATCGATTCTCCAAGTTGACTCAACTCTCCAACCATGGACAACAACCTGCTGGATGATCTCATCTCTCTCTCTCTCTCTCTCGGGTGAGGGGAGGAGGAGAGGGCATGATTTTTGACATACAGACACTCTGTACATCTACGCTCTCTCTCTCTCTCAACAGTTTGGGACTTCCAAACTGCGGCCACAGCTTCTAACAAAAACATACAGAGACATAGGGGCTGAGATATTTGGAGGATCTTCAACAACAACAACAAAAAAAAAAGAAAAAAATACAAAGAAACACACACACAGACCAACCTGTCCTCTCCCTCTCGGCACCTCTCTCTCTCTCTCTGGGCAGCTTTGAGTTTTAAAATGTAAAGAGACACATTTCTCACCTCTCTCTCTCTCTCTCTTGGTCGAAGCAAAAACAGAACACACTCACACAAAAGAAACCTGGCCCCTCTCTCTAACTTCGTTACAACCAACCTGTAAAAGCATAGATATACAAATACAATCATATATACATATATATTTGGTTCTTTCTCTACATCTGCTCGATTCAGTGGTGTTCCAAACTTGTGGTTAGAGCTGAGGCGGTGAAGTTTAAACAATGATGCGTGGTTTGATTTTCTACGAGAGATTTTCTTGAGCTTTCCAGGACTCGCTAAGCTGCTTGTTGTCTTCACTGTCAATGGTGGGTTTCTCCAGCACCAGTCTGACTCTTGGTGACGTCCACTAGGCGCTGGACATGTTCTCTGTTGTGTTCTCTGGGTTTGCTCCTTCTCCGGTGGTGGCTATATGGAAAAGATGGAGTCGCTGGCGCTGGGTTTATCTACTCCGGCGTGAGCTATCTTCATTCCGGCTGTTGGTTGGTTCAGGCGTGGAATAGTTGGGCGTGTGTCTCACGGTTGATGCAGAGTTGATGCCATACGCATGCATGGGCCTTGTGCGTGAGTTCAAAAAGGTGATAATGGATGGTGCCAAGGCTCAGTGCGTATATCTATCCGATAATGGAGTGGTGTCTACCCACGTAATCATGTTGGCTGGTATGGTGCACTGGTAATGGAGTGGTTTTAAGAAGCACGTGGGCTCCTTTAGCTACTGCAGTAAACATTTGGGTTAGTTGCTATTTTTTTTTTTTTTTTTTTTTTGGGTTAGTTGCTATTGTTGACCAAGTAAGTGGGTTCATTTACGTATTATGATGGGGCCATAGAAGTTTTTTTTTAGTGGAGATTATAGATATATGTTATATGGAGCATATCTGAATCATGGGTGCTCATCAAGTGGAGAATTGGACGGATTTTAAAATTGGTAAATTAAGGGATTTTAAAATTGGTAATGGATAAGTGGATTTGACCCAGTCTTTGGTTGATAAATGTGGTGGATGTGAGGCGCCAAGTGAATGAAGCAATTCAATCATGCGACAAAATTGATAAAGAAAAAAAAGTTAGAGATCATGAAATTTTTTTTATGAAACTGATCATGAAAAATTTATAATTCTTGAATTATCTTGATTAATGTGTGGTGTTTTATTCTAAGTGTAATTCAAGGGTTACAAAATTTTTTTAATTATTTTCACGAAATTTTTTTTATGATACCTAATATTGTTGGTTGACGAAATATATGCTGCTTTCACTAAGCCAGACATAGCAAAAATGGTTATGGGTGCTGCCCTTCATTGTCCGATAACATACTTGGAACATGTTAGTGCTCCATTTGTGCTTAAACTTGTTAGCATGCATCTTGACCAGGTGGTTCTCGCATTGGGCATTCATCAACTTAAAAGTGAATTTGGCGCTCAAGTCTTTGGATTTTAGTGGGCCCTCCGTTGAAGATAAATTTATATAGGCTGAGGCTGCTGGACAAAAAAAATAAAAAATAAAAAACAAAATGATTATTTGCTAATTGATGAATGGCCGGGGAACATTGGGCTTCATAATCTTGGACTTACTTGTTGGGCTCATTTTATTTTTATTTTGAGTGTTTGTGAGGATTTTATTTTATTCATATCATTCGGATCTGTAATATTTAAAGTATTGTAATAAGCGAAAAGTTAGGGATCAAGAAATTTTTTTTATAAAAATGATCATGAAAGATTTATGATCCTTGAATTATCTTGATTAGTGTGTGGTGCTTTATTCTAAGTATAATCCAAGGGGCACAAAGTTTTCATGATTATTTTCATGAAAAGTTTTTCATGATACCTAACATTGTTGTTGTAATAATCCACCACCCCGCTTCATTCTATCACATTCTTTAATTGCTTTCCTTAACTGTGCATATGTATATATCTGACATGCCATGCATATCCATACTTTTGCATCTATATTTCATGCATCTTGATTCAGCTAAATTTGCATTTGTAGACTTAATCAATTCCTATGTGATTATGTACGTTACCAAATATTCTTGAGATAATTCACATGTCATATCTTAGAAGCCAAATCTTTAGCTGCATCTCATGAGTGAATTGCATTAGAATTTTGAATATAAGATCATGCATATTTTTCTAATTTTGTTTCGTAACTGTTCGCGAGACGTCGGTAAATATATGAGTTGTTATGCTTTAACATCCCTCTTATACATAATTTTCTTATTATGTTTAGCATTTTACCATGAGGCTAATTACTTAAATGATAAACAATTTGAATGCATGTGGATGAAGGTTTGTTACTTGAATTGAACTGATTCAACTAATGTACGTTTTAAGCCCACTTTGTAGTGGTAAATTTACAAACTTTAACCCCACTTGAGGTGGCAAATTCAAACCCTTTTTGAAAAAAAAAACATGAAATTGAATTGTTTCAATTCTTACAAAATTAACTTGTATGCTTCACATAGTAAATTTTAGGATTTGTTAACTAATAAGAATATGAACATATAAAAAAAATAAAATTCATATCATGGTTTAGTAGAGGTCGATTTTGGATCGGGTGAGCGGGGGTGCTCATTATTGACCTTCCCCTCTCATACCTAAGGTTCCGAGCCAAGCATCTTTGGTTACGACAAACAGTGGCCTTGGCACTAGGCATGGGTTTCTTAATTTCCCAAAAATATTAGGTGGCGACTCTGAGATCTGATGACGCAGTCCATTTTTAACAAAATTGCAATAAAATAGATTTTCAATAAAAGTTGTCAAATCTGGACTTTCATCTATGTTTCACATTGCACTCATGAGACTAGATCAAAGAGATCGAGGGTCCGAACTGTTTAATGCGCATGGGTATCCCCTAGGCATGTTACACTAATCTATGTTGTTACATTTATTAGGATGTCAGGACGAGGTCGCAGTGGTAAGCGTGGTAGGCCTAGGTAGCAGGAAATGTCGATGCCGGCTGATATTCCGGCACAAGAGGAAGGAGTTAGTTAGGCCAATGTGGTCGAGCCTGTAAGTCAACAGGTCATGGGTGCCTTGGCCGACGAAATGGCTAGAGTGTTAAGGGAATCCATGGACATTCTCAGAGTTTAGAATCAAGTCCAAGCCCAGGTAGCTGAAGCAGGGTCGTCTTATCTGAAGAGGGAGTTCTTCTGGTCGAATCTGAATGAGTTTTTGGGAGATCCCAAGAAGCCACTGAGGGCTGACGAGTCTTTAGAACAGACGGTGAAGACGTTTGAGATACTTGGCATCGAAGACGGGGCTTTGAGAGTGACCTTGGCATCCTTCCAACTGAAGGGAGACACAGGTCAGTGGTGGAAGTATGCGCGAGGGTGCATTGGAGAAACCTAGGAGGCTTTTGTCGACGCCTTCCAAGACAAGTATTTACCTGCCATAGTGAGGGAGAAGTTGAGGGATAAATTCTCCAAGTTGGTGCCGTTGAACATACCGGTGGCCGAGTTTGAGGCCACATTCACTAGTTTATCGAGGTTTGCACCAGAGTTACTGGCAACTGAGGAGCACCGTTGTCTAGAATTTGAGAAGCAGTTAAGGATCGGGCTCATGTTTAGAGCAGCCGGATCCATGATTAGGGCTTATGGGCGCTTGGTAGAGGCTGCAGCCCATCTTGAGACTATCATGCATACGGAGGAGGAAATGATGAGGGGCTCCATGCGGAGTCAAGAGAATCAAGGGGACGACAAAAGACAGAGGGGTTCGAATCTCCAACAGTCCGAGGGAGCTCAATCGAGGTTCATTTTTCTAGTACCGAGTTCTGGTTCTGAATGAGGTGGTCAAGGTGATGTGGCCTGTTTCAAATGTAGTCAATTGGGTCACAAGTCTCCAGCTTGCCTGCAGAGAGGAGGAGGGCAGCGAGCAGCATCGTCTTCGACTCGTTCTCATGGCCAAGGTCAAGGAAGAGGCTAGCCACTCACTTGCTATCAGTGTGGTCAAGCAGGGCATCTAAAGAGGTTTTGCCCATAGTTGGGTGGCACATCTGGGGTGTTTGGTTCGAGGCAGACAAAGAGTCACCAGCCTGCACAGTCAGCACAGGCCTCGGGGGCCACACAGAGAGCCTTTTTGGCTCAGTCTGTGCATCAGACTTATGCTCCTAGGGGTGAGCAGATTGAGCAAAGACCTACAGAGTGTGTGTATGTTGTTACAGCACCAGATCTTATACCTGCACACCTTCTGTAGTGAGAGAAACCTTATTGTTTTGCAATTCTATTGCTAATGTGTTAATTGATATGGGTGCATCCCATTCTTTTATCTCGTTTTCATTTGCATCGGTTTTGGGGTTGGAGTTGGCACAGTTAGCATCTTGTATTTGTGTAGAGTCACCTATTGGAGGTGAGGTTATCTTGAAACAGGGGTGTCGGGGTTGTGACATAGAGGTCGCTGGTCATCGACTTCTATTTGCATTTGTTTTGCTTGATGTAACTAGTTTTGATGTTATCTTGGATATAGATTGGTTATCGTCATACCAGGCTGTTATAGACTGCTACCGTCAGAGGGTTACTGTATGTACCTTGAGCGGTGACTGCTTTTATTTCTTGGGGGACCAGGTGGATAGAGCCTTATCACCGGTATATGATCCGCGTGGGCGGAGTAAACTTAGTTGTCTCTTTGCTAGCTTCTTGAGCGACGAGTGTGAGAAAGTCTGGGTTGAGTTGCCAAGGATAGTTTATGAATATCCGGATGTCTTTCCTGATGATCTTACTAGCTTACCACCTCACTGGGAGATCGAGTTCTCTATTGATTTAGTGCCTGGTATGGCACCGATTTTTATGGCACCATATTGGTTTGCACCTGCTGAACTGAGTGAGTTTAAGATTCAACTCCAGGAATTACTAGATAAGGGTTTTATTCACCCTAGTACTTCACCTTAGGGTGCACCGGCTCTCTCTGCTAAAAAGAAAGATGGAGCATTGCGACTTTGTGTCGATTACCGAAAGTTAAATCGGGTGACTGTTAAGAAGAAGTACCCAATGCCTCATATAGATGATTTTTTTGATCAGTTAAAGGGGTCTTGTTGTTTTTCTAAGATAGACCTGAGATCGGGTTATCACCAGTTGAGGGTAAGGGAGCAGGATATCCCAAAGACAGCATTCCGTATGCGGTATGGCCATTATGAGTTTCTAGTGATGTCTTTTGGGCTAACCAATGCCGCGACTGTGTTTATGGATTTGATAAACATAATCTTTCGAGCGTTCTTAGGCTGTTATGTGGTCGTCTTCGTGGACGATATCTTGATTTACTCACCCTCTGAGGAGGAGCACGAGAAACACTTGCGAGTGGTTCTTGAGTTGCTTAGAGCCCATAAGCTGTACGATAAATTCAGGAAGTATGAGTTCTAGCTGAAAGAAGTTAAATTCCTGGGTCATGTAATGTCAGGGGAAGGGGTGACCATAGATTCATCCAAGATAGAGGTAGTGCAAGATTGGGCACAGCCTAAGAATGCTTTCGAGATCTGTAGTTTCTTGGGGTTGGCTGGGTATTACCGTCAGTTTGTGAAGGATTTTTCTAGACTAGCCTCACCTTTGACCAGGTTGACGAGGAAAGGAATCAAATTTGTGTGAAGTGAGACTTGTAAAAAGTCATTCCAAGAGCTTAAGGTTAGACTAACCACTGCTACAGTCTTGATTATTCCAGAGAGGGTTTTGGGCTATTCAGTGTATTGTGATGCTTCACGGGAAGGTTTGAGTTGTGTTTTGATGCAAGAGGGAAAGGTAGTAGCCTATGGCTCGCGGCAATTGAAAATACATGAGAAGAATTACCCTACTCATGACTTAGAGTTAGCAGAGGTGATCTTTGCCTTGAAGATTTCGAGGCATTACCTGTATGGAGAGAGATTTGAAGTATTTTCCGATCACAAGAGTTTCAAATGTCTGTTTACCCAGAATGACTTGAATTTGAGGCGGAGGGGGTGGATGGAATTCATAGAGGATTATGATTTTGAGTTGCATTATCATCCGGGAAAGGGCAACGTTGTAGCCGATGCCTTGAGTAGGAAATCTATCAGTAATGTGGCTAGTGTTGCTATCCAGGAGTGGGAGATGCTGGGTACTCTCGATGAGTTTGACTTGCTTTTGGGCGAGTCTGTTGAATCTGCGGCTTTGTTTTTAGTAGTTGCACAACCTATACTTGTAAATCGAGTGTTAGAAGCACAGATGGTTGACTTTGAGGTGGAAGATCTCCAATGGGAAGGTAAAGAATGGTTTGAATGTGTATCCCGACCTAAGTGTGAGATACCATGACTGTTTGTTCGTACCAGAGTCTAGCTGAGAGGAAGTACTTCGAGAGTTTCACCATTGGCACCTTGCGGTGTATTCGGGAGGCACAAAGATGTATCGCGATCTTAGTCGTCAGTTTTGGTGAAGAGGTATGAAGAAGGATGCAGCCATGTTTGTATCGAACTGTCTTACTTGTCAACAAGTGAAGGCTGAGTATTAGAGGCCAACGGATTTGTTACAACCCTTACCTATAGCTGATGGGAAGTGGGAGCATGTCAGGATGGATTTTGTTGTAGGCCTTCCGAGGACTCAACGAGGTAGTGATGCCATTTGGGTGGTACTTGATCGATTGACCAAGTCAGCACACTTTATTCCTATACGCGTGAGTGACTTGGTAGACTATCTTGCAAATCTGTATATTAGGGACATAGTGAGGTTGCACGGGGTCCTTGTGACGATTGTTTCAGATAAAGATCCACGTTTCACAGCTCAGTTGTGACAGAGTTTGCAGAGTGCCTTGGGCACTAGATTGACCTTTAGCACTGTTTACCATCCTTAGATTGATGGGCAGTCCAAACGTACTATTCAGATCCTTGAGGATATGCTTCAAGATTGTGTGCTTGATTTTAAGGGGTTGTGGGAGAAGCATTTGCCCTTGGTGGAGTTTGCCTATAACAACAGTTTCCAATCGTGTATTGGCATGGCACCATTTGAGGCCTTGTATGGCCAACCGTGTAGATCCCCTGTGTCTTGGGCCGAGGTGGGTGATCCACCTTTGTTGGGCCTAAACTTGGTGTGAGTAACATTAGAGAAAGTTGCACTTATCTGTAAGAGGTTGGTTATAGCCCAGAGTCGCTAGAAAAGTTATGTCGACCGTAGGAGGATGCCCTTGTCTTTTGAGATGGGAGATCATGTCTTTTTGAAGATATCACCTAAGCAGGGTTTGATAAGGTTTGGGAAGAATGGGAAGTTGTCTCTTCGATTTATTGGCCCTTTTGAAATTCTTGAGCGAATTGGAGAGGTTGCATACCGTTTGGCACTACCGCCACAACTATCCAAAGTGCATGACGTGTTTCATATTTGTATCCTTCAAAAGTATGAGTTGGATCCATCGCACGTGTTGGATTAGACCAACTTGGAGGTAGATGAGGATGCCTCATACGAAGAGAGACCGATGAAAGTCTTGGATAGGAGGGACCAAGTCCTCCTAGTAAAAGTATTGTGGAAACATCACGAGGTCAAGAAAGCGACTTAAGAGCGTGAATTAGAAGTCCAAGAGAGATATCCAGACTTGCTTGTTGATGTCTGAGCATGTATTGAGATTTTGATTATGATAATGAAAAAAGTAAACATTGTCTATGTTTTAAAATATGAGAACATTGTATATGTTATGGATGTCTTATATATTATGTTACTTTTTGAAGCATTGTATATGCTATGTAAGATTTTGAAAAAAGGTTGAACTTTAATTTAAACATTGCATATGTTTGGGAATATGAAATATGAGGAAAAGTGGTTTGGAAATACTCTTAGATCCTGTAGGCCATTCCTGATCCTCTGATTGTCACCTGAAAAAGAATGAACACTCCGGTCGAGGGTGACAGAATTAGTACTCCGACGGACAAGTTAGTATATGCTCTCCAATTTGTTTCTATCTCAAGTTATTTGGTCTATTCTCACATACCTTTCTTCGGTTGATGTTCTTCTTATTTATACTAGTATCTGGTCTAAGGGGTCGGGCCCACTCTTAATCCAGCGCATGATCGTTGTAGACCGCCCGGACTCGCTCTGCGCGCGAGGGCGCGAATTGGGTTCTTAGCTACTATAGTTCGGACTCCTGTCACGGTTCTGAATCTAATCTCACAAAGTGCAATGAAAGACGAATAAATCACCAAAGAGTCCAAATCTAGCAATCGGTTTTAGAAAATCGATTTTAATCAGAAAGCGCCAAACATGGACTGCTTTGCCAGATTTCAGAGTCACCACCTAAATATTTTGTTTTGAAAAATTTAGGAAACCCTGACTCATGCCTAAGGTCATGTGTTTGTCATCACCAAAGTTGCCGCGGCTCGGGAACTTGGGTACGAGAGAGGAAGGTCCAGAAATGAGCACCCCCGCTCACCCAATCAAAGGATTGGCCTCTACTAACATGATATGTTGCTTTTGAAAATACATGTGTTCTTATTCTGGTTTATTAGCTAACCTTATTATGTGATGCGCACAGCACACAAGTATAGACTAAATCACTTGATTTGGAACAAAACATCTCACGTTCGTTTTTTTGAAAATGGTTTGGAAGTGCTACTCACAAGTAGGCTAAAACGCGGATTTGCCACCCTCAAGTGGGCTTAGAAAAACATGATTTTGCCACTCTCAAGTTGGCTTAAAACTCAAATTTCGATGAATTGTTTCAATTTAGGCAATCAAGCCTTCATCCATAGGCACTCATGCAGTTAAACACATAAGCACATAGCCTCATGGCAAGCACGCTATCATGGCAGTCACTTACACACATGCAAGGATGCTAAGGCATAAACACTCACAGTGTACTCCGAGCCAAAATAGAAGCTATGTTATAAATCAATGCAAGATCCTAGCTATGTTTGAAATGCCTAATACAACACATGCAAAATGCAACTAAGTAGGCTTGGCTATCTAAAATGGCATATAAATGCTACACTTGATACATGTATTCAAATAGGAATTGAAATACAAAGCAGTTTGAATGATGCGCCGAGCTCGGTGCATGCAATACGAATGAATGATGCACGCATGCAAAGCATAAGGATGTTAATTGAAATATGCCCTAAAACTAACCTTCGAAAGCAATTAAGTAAAAGGAAGAAAGACGTGGGGTTGTAGGACATTCACACACACCTGAACACTTATTAAAACATTTTACCTCTCGACCGAGGGTCCGAATAATAAGCTAACTAGCTACGCTAATTAAACTAATTATTACAAACCAAAACTAATTAACTATTCGTAGTTAACTAATTATTACAAAACAAATCGATTAATTAAGCACATTAACTAATTAAGTACAAAATCGATGAATTAGCTAACTAAGTAAAGTAGCTAAAGCAGTTAAAAGAGGTCCTCAGGGCAAGGGATGTATTCATGCATGCACGATTGCCTTACTCGAAAATCCATTGTTGCGCCCAGAATTGTCTCTGTTTGCATTTGATTTGATCTCTGAAAAGTGCACTAACTTCCAGATTGCTTCTGCTCCAACATAGGGACCTCTTGGCGGGCTGTAGACCAGAAAAACTGGTTGTAGACCAGAAAAACTAGTCGGTCGACCACCCCTACTGGTCAGCGACAAGAAAATTTGCCAAACTCTAGTTTTGCTGCAACAGAGAACAACAAGGGGCATACCAATGTATTTGCAAAATATGTGTGCACAACCACCCTACGTATCATTTCCCAAGCTCAATGCAGTGTAGTACTCGACTCTCGGGCCACCAACCGAGCATTGCAATGCACAATGGCCGAGAAGCCAAGTTTGCACAAGTCAATGTCAATGAATGCACAAATGACACATAAGGGCCTCCAACTCTATCATATGCTTAATCAAGAGGGTCGGCGACTAAGGAATGCTACACGTTTCATCACTTTGAGTATGAAACGTGCGACATTCCTCATGTTTGGATTAACGTCTAACCCAAACACAATGCGAGGCGAACAAGATGATCATACCTTGATGCTAAAATGGCATGCACAAGATTATGAACAATGCATGCATGGCACATTTAAAAGCCAAGAACATCAAAGCTAGTAAAGAGAATCTCACAAGAGGCATGCAATACCAAGTTCAAATGGTCAAACCAACTATGGACAGACCTAAACCATGCCAAAACAGTGGCTTAAATGCGCTGAGATGATAGCATGAAAGACAAGAAAATGATGTTCATGCATTAACCTATGAACAAAGCATAGAAGCACAACTCTCAAACATAATGAAGAAGTGACAAATGTAAGAGTGTAGCTACACTATATGCACTGAAATCATGTGCGAAATGATGCCAAATCTTCCAAACAACACAAGCATATCATCCTAAGGACCTTGAATCATTAGGCTAGTCAAAGCTATTGCACTACAACCATGCATAACAAATCCCATATGACCCAAACTACTCAAAACAGGGTTGAGGCATGCTAAATCAAGGCCGAAAGCATGCTAAAACATAGGCTCAAAAGGGAAGGAAAGCATGTTCATTCGTTGGCTCACAAACAAGGCATAATGCATAACCCTCAAGCGCAATGAAACAGTGATAAACATGGGAGTATAGCAAAGACATAAGCTCTGAAATTACATTCCAAATGATGCCAAATCATGCACACGTCACAAATAAGGTGTGCTAGGGGGCTCAAAACTCAAGACTAGCAAGGCCAATTACACTATAGCCATATCAAGCAAGCCCCAAGGGGCCAAGATGACTCAAAATAGTCCCAAGGCAGGTCTAAGCAATGCCAAAACATGCATGGAGTAGAGCTAACACATGCTAGAATGGGAGACATAAAGCATGACGCATGCAAGGCCAATGAGCATGATTACACTACAAGTGTAAGAAGCAAATGAGGGATGCTCTAACCAACCAAAAACAGAGTTGTATCATGGCAAAATAAGACCAAAAACACACTGAGATGGTAGCCCAAAAGCTTAGGCAAGCTTGCATACAAATTAGCCCATGATCAAGACATAAAGCACAACTCTAAAAAAGCATTCAAAGTGTGAAACACGTGAGAGTATGACTACACCACACACACTGAAATCATGTGAGAAATGAGGTCAAAGCATGCAAACAACTCAAGTATAGCATGCTAGAGACTTTGAAACTCAAAGCTAGTGAGCAAGATTGCACTATGGCTATACAAAGCAAGGCATGCATGACCAAAACCACTTGAAACAGAGCTTAAGCATGGAAAAACATGAGTAAAAACTTGCTGGAGCAGAGCCGAAACATGCTAAAGTGATTGGCCAAAACAGCAAGTGAGCTAGGCTAGCATGCAAGATTACACTACAAGTGTGTGAAGCATTCAAGAGGAAACAAAACCAACCCAAAATAGAGCTACGACATGCTAAAATAACACCAAAAACATGTTGAGATAGAACCAAAATAGGCTAGCATGATGGATCAAGGCATTGAGCACGCAAGGCTAAATTGCAAGATTACACTACAAGTGTAAAAAGCATGCATGAGGTGACCCAACCAGGCCAAAACAGTGTTATGCCATGCTAAAATAAGGCCAAAAATAAGCTAAGAACAAGCCATCACATGCTAGAAAAACATGCTCAATCATTAGGCCAACAAGGCAAGCAAACAAGACAAGAGGAAAGGGGACCACCCCCTCTCATTTTGGACCTCAAAACCACATTTCTACCACTAAAAATCTACTAGATTTTAGTGGCTAAAAGGGCAAACAAAGATGACCTCAAAGGCCTTAAGAGATGGCACAAAGCAAGGCCAAACCACCCCTAACTCAAACAAGGCCTTGAACAACCATTTTAAGCACTTGAAAATAGAACTTTTTGTAGTTGAAAGCTAAGCCAAAAGAAGCATGTAAAGATGGCTAAGTAAGAAACTAAAACAAAGCTTTAAAGAGGATAAAGACTCACCCTTGAAGAACCACAGCAAAACAACAACTTATGAGGCAAAAGCCAAGCTTTTGAGCTTCAAACAAACCTTTAAGTACCTTAGCTCAAGAGTGAAGGTGTTTCACTAGGTGTTTAGTGCAAAAGTGAACAAAACTCACTTTAAGGCACAAAATAGCACAAATATAGAGAGAGGGAGAAATATAGAGAAGGATATGTTTAGCCCTAATCAAATTCTCTGAACCTTGAACAAGAGGGAGGAAGCTCCCTTATATAGAATTTCATGCCTCAAGCTTGTTAGACAAGCTAGAGGCTTGGTGCAATCCCTCTATACACGTGTATGGAGGATGCCTTCGGTGCTCAACAACTGGCACAGCTGGCAAGAAAAATATCTGTAGAAAAGGCGGGAAGGCTGCCGACCAATTAAAATGGTCGACCAACCACTCCCCCTAGTCGACCAACCACAAAAGGTGGTCTACAGGGAATAAAACTGGTCGACAAGGGAGAAAGAAGGTCAACAGAGGGAGTAGAAGGTGGTGGCAGGCTGCCGAAAACCTTAGGTGGTCCACAGACCACCCACCCTAGCTGGCTGACCACCAAAAGTGGTTGGCAGGGAAGAAAAGTGGTCTACAGGGAGGGAAACTGGTCTATACCCCTGTTCCACCCTCCAGGCAAAGGGTAACAAGGTTTGGTTCAAAAACAAACCAAAAGGAAGAAAGACAAGAGTCCGCAAGGCAAGGCACTAAGCCGAAAGCCCCGAAAACTAGTCTACGGGCCACTATAAGTGGCTTACGAGAGGGAAGGGTAGCCTACGACTACAAAAAGTGTCCTTCAGGCCTTTGTTTCCCTCTAGGCAAAGGCAGCAAGGCATGGTCCAAAAACCAGGCCAAGAGAAGAAAGTTAAGAGGTCCCGAGATAAGGCACTCAGCCGAAGGCTCCGAAAACTCAAAACGAGCATAAACATGCACAATCACCGAGTGCACAGACGATGACGTCTGAGTCTTAAGGTTGGTCAAAAATGGGGTGTCTACAGTTGCCCCTCTTTGACAAAACTTAGAAGTCATGAAATGACAGGAGTGAATGTCAAAGCCCAGAGACGACCCATTTTTGACAAGGCCGAAGACTTAGACAAACTTGAAAGATAACAAAGAGATGCGCCCGTAGGCAGGGGCAAGAAAGGGAAAAGCAACACCTCTCAGCATATCACACTCAAGAGAAGGAAAAGTGTAGACACCCCATTTTTGACCGTCCTCAAGACTTGGACGTCACCGCTTGAACACTCGGTGATCATCCTTATTTGTGTTTGTCTTGAGTTCCCGGAGGTCTTGGCGACGTGCCTTGCCTCAGGATCTCTCAGCTCGACTGTTTTATGTCAGGTTTTGCACCAAACACTTGTTGTTTGCCTTTGAGGGGCAGGGAATGGCTTGTTGACCATCCTCACACATCACCCGCCATGGCTTGAGGCCACCGGCCACTGGTTTGTTGCCACTGGCCAAATGTTTGGCCGACCGGCACTCTTTGTAGTTGACCGGCCATCTATTTTGGTCAAATTGCATTTTTGGCCGACTGACCACTGTGCATCTGCTTTTGTAGATATTTTTATGCCAGCTGTGCTAGCTGGCATACATGTTTGCTCCTCTCCATACACATGTATGGAGGGATCTCCTTCTTGACTAGCTTACTTGAGAAGCTTTGCAAGAGTGAGCTCTATAAGAGGGAGCCTCTTCTCCCTCCATTAGGTTACAAAATTTTCAAAGGAGTTCTGAGATTAGGGTTTGAGTTTGTATCTATTCCATCTCTATATCTCTCTCTTTTTGCCTTGTGTGTGTGTTTAGTCTTACTATTGCACACAAACACCTAGTCCTACACCTTCTCTTGGTTGTTGAGGGACCAGAAGGCTGTTCTTGGTGTTTTTGGGTGGTTTTGAGCTTGAAGAAGCTACTGGAGCATAATTCTTGAAGAGGGTCAACAAGGGTAAGAACTTACTCCTTTTGTTCCCCATTCTTGCTTAGCTTTTTGGCCTACCTTGCACCTGTTTTCGAGCTTAGTATATAACGTATAAAAGTCTTTTTTTTTACTTGATTAAAATAGTTGTTTAAGGTTCCTTTGAGCTTTGGGGTTGTTTGACCCCTCATAGGCCTTGCTAGGCCCTATTTTTGTGCTATTTTGGTGAGCTCCGGGACCACCTTGTTTGGGCCTCCTCACTACTGAAATCCCTCAAGATTTCAGTGGTGAGGATGGTGCCTTTAGGTCCTAAGAAGGAGAGGGCCACCCCCCTCTCCTTGTTGTCTTCAATAATTGCCATTTAAGCCTCATTAGTGAGCACCTTGTTTAAGTGTATGTTGGCCATGCCTTAACTTTTTTTTATGCTTATCTTGCCATGATATAGCATTTTGTAAGTTGGTTTAGGTACACCATGCTTTCTTAGCATACATGTCTTGTAATGCCGTGAATTGCCTTAACATGCCTTGTGCTTTGAGCCTTGTTTCTATCATGTTTTTGGCTTAGCTTTGTGAAGCTTTTATGCTTGTTTTAGCATGCTAAAGGTCTATTTTTGGTCATTTGGGTTGTCTATGCTTTGCTTTGTATAGCTAACATGTAACCTCTCTTGTATGCCTTAAGCATTGACCCCTCTAGCATGCCATCCTTGCATCATTTCAGTGGTTTGGAACCATTTGTCATGTCATTTCAGTCCTCATGATATGCTCGTATGCTTGCATTTGATGTCCCTTTAATGCTTTATAAGGTTGTCATCTTATGCTCCATGTTTGGCATCTTTTGCATGCTTGCATGTTTAGACCATTTAGATGCCATTTAGGTGTGTCTTTGGTTTTGTTTAGACCTACATTGGGACTGCTCTTGGTGTCCATGGCCCTTTGGGGCTTGCTTCATTTAGCCATGGTTTGATCCCTTGGGTTAACCTTAGGCTTTGGGCTTGCTTGCATGCTTAGCTTGTCTTGTTTACTTGGTTTGGCACCTTTTATAACATGATTTCAAAGCTTATTTTGCATGCCATTTGTCCATGTTTGCATCCTCTTAAGTGTGCTTAAGAGTTGTCTCTTTATGCTTAAATGTTGGTCCATTTGCATGCATGTCTGTATGTGTAATTGCCCCTCATTTCCATAGCATTGGCTACTGTTTCGGGCTTAGTATAGAGCTGCCCAAATTAGTTTAAGTCCATAGTTCGCATGTTGTTGCATGCTCACCTTGTGTGTTGTTGCATACTTGTGTGTTGTCACATGTTACGTTGTTTAACATGCTTGCTCCATGTGTTGTGGCATGATTGAATGAAGTCACATGCTTGCTTGCATGCTTGAACATCCCCATTGTATTTGACATACTTATTGGTTAGCATGATTGTCACATGTCGTGTATGCTTGTTCGCATTGCTCATGTTGCATACTAGCTCATATGTCTAGGTTGCATTGCATTGACATGCATGCTTAGCCTCTTGAATTGAGTATGATAGAGGTTGAGCTCTTTGTTTGTTTATGTGCATTTCATTTGAAATCAAAGTGCATAACTTGGTTTCTTGGGCCATCACGCATCGAAATGCGAGATTGGTGGTTTGAGAACCGAGAACCATGTCCCTTTGAGTCATAAACATGATAAGGGATGTGTTGGTGCACACATTTGCTTGAAATGCATTGCAATACCTTGTTTTGCCCTCTGCTGCTTTCAAAACAGGATTTCGCAGGAACATTTGGCCGGCCGGCCATCTTTAGTGTCAACCGACCAACAATTGGTGGCCGACAGCTTAACCAGTGGCCGGTGATCATTTCCTTTGGCCGGTGACCATTTCTCTTGGCCGGTGGTATCCCACAGGGTTCATAGAGTGCACCTTGGGAATTTTGCAATGATCAGAGAAGGAAAACAGTATGGACAGAGGCAACTTGTGCATGGCAGTGGACTTGGCGAAGCGAAAACGCGTGCATTGGGCCCTCTTCAGGTCATTCTTGTTTTATTAGATTAGTTAATTTGCTTAACTAGTTTAATTGGTCTGTAATATTTAATTCGCTTGTAGGTTAGTTAAATCTGTATTATTCTTTCGGTCCCTCTGAGCGAGGGCAAATTTGTAATAAGTGTGGGTGCGTGTGTTCATGTCTTCCAACCCCCACTTCTTTCTCCCTTTTACTTACCTGCTTTTGATGGTTAGTATTAGGACATGTTTAATTTAGCATCCTTATGCTATGCATGCGTGCATCATTCATCAGCATTGCATGCACCAGGCTCGGCACATCATGTTAACAGCATAGTATTCCAAATCTAACTTGAATACGTGCTACTTGTTGCATCCCACATGCCATCCTAGGATTAGCCGAGCCTATTCTAGTGACATTCTGTATGTGTTGCATTAGCCACTTAACATGGACTTGGATCATGCATGATTGCTAACATGTTATTTGTTTTGGCTCGGAGTACGATGTAAGTATTCATGCTTTAGCATCTTGCATGAGTGTGAATGTTAACATGACAGCATGCTTACCATGTGGCTAAATGCTTATTTGATTAACTGCCTGAATGCCTGTGGGTGAAGGTTGGATTGTTTGAGTTGGGACAACTCATTGAAATCCGTATTTTAGCCTACTTGCGAGTAGCAAAATTTCAAATCACTGTTTTCAAACAAACAGATATGCAATGCTTTGTTCCAAATTAGGCTATCTAGTCTATACTTTTGTGTTGTGCGCATCACATAGTAAGATTAGCTAATTAATCAGAATAAGAACACATAACGTTTTCAAAATCGGATATCGTGGTTAGTAGAGGCCGATCTTTGGATCGGGCGAGAGGGAGTGCTCATAGCTGACCTTCCCCAATCGTACCCAAGTTCCCAAGCCGAGGCAACTTTGGTGATGACGGACACATGGCCTTAGGCAAACGAGTCAGGGTTTCCTAAATTCCCCCATTAAAAAAATATTTAGGTGGCGACTCTATATCTGGCAAAGCAGTCCATGTTTGGCACTTCTTTTCTAAAAATCTATTATCTCAAAACGATTTGCCAGATTTGGACTCTTTGGTTCAGATTAAGAACCGTGACAATTTGAGTCCGAACTGTAGGGTGAGGCCCCCACCGGGGCGTGTCTACAAAAAGCAACACCTCTCAGCGTATCACACGCGAGAGAGAGAAAAATGACACTTCTTAGTGTGTCAGCGCATCACACGCAAGAGAGGGAAAGGTACACCTCTCAGCGCATCACACGCAAGAGAGGGAAAGGTACACCTCTCAGCGTATCACACGCAAGAGAGGGAAAGTTAAACCTCACAGCGTATCACACGTGAGAGAGGGAAAGGCACCACTTCTCAGTGTATCATACGCAAGAGAAGGAAAAGCACACCTCTCAGCATATCACACGCGAGAGAGAGAAAGGTACACCTCTCAGCGAATCACACGCAAGAGAGGGAAAGGCAAATATCGGTGTAAACATTGGGTGTAACTAAATGTCTCTAACCAACGAGGTATCGGTGTAAGCACCAGACGTACCTGGATCCTTCTAACCGACGAGAGAGTTCGAGAGGACAGGAATGATCTTACTTGGAGTTCCTCTGACCGAAACACATACAACATCATCTGGTTGTGCCGGCTTCAAATGGACCGTACATATAATATCATCTGGTTAAACCAGCCTCAAATGAACCGTACATATAATATCGTGCCTGTATAAGAAAGAAACTCAACAGGTACAATATAGTAGAAACACATGTTCAACGTTACATCAAGATACAATTCCAATGCGAGGTAAATGCGTGCATATAAAATGCAAGTGAAAAAGTGCATAGCAATGCAAGTGAAAAGTGCGCAGCCATGCCACGAGGCATACACATTCTATGCACAATAACAATGCATTTTCAATGCAACATCAACAGCATGTTTGAGGTAAAATGTCGAATAAGGAAATACACGCCTTAACGAGACCAATTCAAATGCAACCTCCGATGTACCTCTCGGAGGGGTCACAATGTACTTAAAAAGGATACACCTTGCTCCTGACGAGTGACGATGAGCCGTGCATCGAAGACGTGAATCGAAGTTCCCGAGGGGACATTTTGAGCCGAAAATAGTGAACTTTTCTTGTACTTTCTCGAGAGCCAAGGACTCCAAACAGCATAAAAACACACAGAGAGGACAATGGAACCCTGAAGACCACCACGAGAGCCACCACCAAAACCACCTGTAGACCACCTAGGTGGTCGGTCGACCTGAAAAACTGGTCGGTCGACCAGTTTAGTAAAATCCGTGGCAGTTTGGTCTTTTGAGGTTCGGCTCTTTAAATACACAACTTCAAAACACAAATGTTCACACACACAAGGCCAAAAATCACTCCTCTTCCTTCCTAGACCCTTTTCCCTACCAGATTCGGGCTTTGCACGCGTTTTCCAACGTCCCACGCGAAGTTGACTCACTAAGATCTTCCGATTTCCTTCACTTTGAACCGATCAGAATTTGTTTTCGGAGCTTCTTTCTCCATTTTCACCACTTGAGGTATGTTTCTCTCGAAGTTTAGTACCTTTTCCCGAGTTTTGACTTTCTTTGACTTGTCTCTTCCTGAGAGTTGACTTTTGTTGACTTTTGGCAACTTTAGCTCATTTTTGCTCATTTTGCACCTTCTTTTCAGATGGCTAATGATGCTCCATATGACGAGCGTCCTCCAGGGATGGAGAGGGAGCCTGACATCATTCTGCTGCCGCCTAGGATTCGGCCCTTAGACCCTACAATGTACCGTCCCGAGGAGCATATCTTACCACCTAGCACTTTTCATCATTTTACAGACTTTGCGCAATGAGCACCCGCAGACTTGTAATACAGGAGCCGGAGTGTCACTTGTCTCACCACGTGCCCGAGGTACATACTGCACTTTTACATTTTATGCAATGTATTTTGTATTTCTTGCACACTTCATGCTTTCGCTCTGTATTTTATCTGCTCGTTCTGAACCGATTTACATACACAACACTTCTGCTCATCCTTAACATAACTTACATACTGCATTTCTGCTCATTCTGAACACAACTCACACACTGCATTTCTGCTCATTCTGAACACAACTTACATCAGATTGCTCATTACGAACACGTTACACACTGATTGCTCATTCTCAACAACACATTATACCTTGCATTGCCATTCTGAACACAACTCACACTATATTTCTGCTCATTCTGAACACAGGTAGCTTCCCATTATCCCTGGGGATATCGGTCAATTATAGCGAGGGAGTGGTACATGGAGCTCCCAGACGGTGTACGACAGATTGTTGATGAGGCACGGTTCGGCCCATTTTGCATGGGGTTATCACGTCTTGCGGCGAGTAGGACCCTCCTAGGTGTGCTGGTAGAGAGATAGTAGGACACCACCAACTCTTTTCATTTTTCAGCTACTGGGGACATGACGATGACCCATACGACTTTGCTATGCTGATAGGCCTCGACATGGGAGGTCGGCCGATCCCATATGACTCCGATATGGGTGAGTGGGAGGCAGCCTGGACTTATCTACTCATAGCCCATCCTCCGATCTACCGATCATCAGGCACAGCCAGATACGCCTGGTTCACAAAGCAATACGAGAGACTACGCCTAAGACTGTTAAGGACACAGAGCAGTACGCCCGGGGATTCCTGATGTTCTTTCTTGGGACCACATTGTTCTCCGACAGGGAAAACACGATCGGGCTACATCTTCTGAGTGTTGTAGGAGACCTATCCCAGGTTCGGCACTTCGATTGGGGCAGCGCTGGCCTTACTACCCTTTATTGCTATATGAGCTCGACCTCCCACAGGTGCGGGAACATAGTAGGTGGCTATTGGAGAGCCTGGGAGGTACATTCTACCCTTTTGATTTACATTTCTTCTTTTCATTACCTGTACGCTGCACACTCCAAACATTGCATACATTACGTCCCATACTCGGCATTCTGCACCTCGCATTCTGCATTCTGCATTTTCTGTGTATTCTATATTCTCATTGTCACTGTCTTGCCTTTTACAGCTATGGGTATACACCTATTTCCCGACGCTTGCTCCTGATCCGGAGGTTGAAATACCACTTGAGGTGCCGTACTCGCGTAGATTTGAAGGTCGATGCTAACCCAGACCCCAAGAGACCTTGCCATATCTCAGGCATTATTTTGACACATACGGGCGGCCGAGGTAATCCAGAACTCTCAGTTCTTCATTCTTTTAGCTTCGGTTCGTCTTGCATATCTGTGACAACTAATCAATTCATGCACTTGCTATCCGTAGATCACCTGGCAGCCTTGGGTAGTAATGCCAGGGTTTTCTCGGTTCTAGTTTGCTGGGACGTGGGGCGCCTCCCGATATCGGATTCTGTTTGATGGACCAATTGGCAAAGCCTGGTTTCTCTAGGAATACTTCATGCGCCAGACACTGGGCCATCCCGCTCAGGAGATCCCTTCACTGCCTCTATTAGACATGCGGACCACAGAGAGTCTCTCTCTCTAGGAGGTTAGCGACCTTATGCAGGGTGCTGATGCAGTCCTTTTCCATGAGGAGGGGGAGTACACGACATACCTCCATACATACCTGATGCCCCCGCTGATAGGTGTTCGTGCCCCCATGAGGAGAGCTGCTGACATTCCTTCATTGAGCCGCGCCCGAGCTATAGACACCCCTTCGACTAGCAGGGCTAGCACATCAAGAGATAGGACTAGGGGGATGCCTCCCACTTGGCAGTGTGCTGGGTGGCCAGATCCTCCGACCGAGCTAATAGGCTGGCGGTATGGGACGCCTTATCAGATTCTGTTGGAGCCTCCATTGCTAGATCATCGATATGTCAAGGCCCCTGACTCAGCATCGGTATGCTTCACAGCTTTCATCTATCATTCATATATTTAGACATTCATACATTCACTGGTGACTTAAACTTGCATCTGCAGCCTTCCACAGGATATGTTGAGGGGTTGCTCGAGGCGATGGCCTCACTTGAGTTTATGGTTTTGAGGAGAGAGACGATGCTGCACTCCCATGGCATCTCGGTACTTTCCAGTTTCCTTGCATTTATCATACTTTTGCTGATATATCGAAACTGAACATTTAACTACACTGATTCACTTCATGTATAAATCACATCTGACACATCACATTTACATACTATAACTTCATGTACTCACTCTATGCACCATACTTGCATCTGATATACATGCCCTGGCTGATGTATTCCAATTGCCTTTTCAGGTCACACCTCTACAGCCTGGGCCACCTCAGCCTTCTCGAGTAGCAGGGAGAGGGATCCCAACACGCGGCTGAGGGAGATGTCGAGCGCCTGCCAGACGTGATGACAAGCCTAGTGAGGAGGAGGAGCCAGTAAATCCTCAGTGAGAGACATTCGAAGGCAGAGGTGGTGACACCGGTTCAGGTTCTGAGGGCAGAGACGACGCTGAGGAGAATTCCGAGGATGGCGGCTCTAGTTTAGACGGGGGTGCCGACGGCGGTGGTGTAGAGGCTGCTCAGCTGAAGATGGTGAAGAGGGCCTCTCGATCCTGAGCCAGATAGCACCGACTTAGATGTTTTTGCTTTGTTTTCTTTTTGCTAGTAGTTGTAGCACATTGTACAGCGTTAGGCAGTTTTATTTTCCTTAAAACTTGTACCCTGTTGTAAAAAGAAACCATGATGGAGTGAAAACAACTTTTCGGTTCAAAAGTGTTACATTTTGTATTCTGAGCATCGCATCGCTTCACACAGCATGAAAATGAGATTAATGCAAATTGAACATTCATGTATTGCCAAGTCAGGTAGTGAACCAATGTAACAAACAAAACAACTTAAAGAACAATTCGATAAACGAATTATAACAACTCGATAAGCAAGGAGCAACAACTCGATAAACAAATCACAACAACTCGATAAACAAATTGCAACAACTCGATAATCAAAGAGCAACAACTCGACAAGCAAATGCATATTGGACAAACAAAACAACAGGACACATCCGAAGCAGAAATAAACTCAGACCTTCAGCATTCTCAACACATTGGAAGCCCAGGGACTCTCTGTTGGAGACAAGAAGTAGTTGTAGACCACTTATGGACTGTCGACCAGAAAAATGGTCTGTCGACCCAAAAAGGTGGTCGGTCGACCAGAAAATGTAGTCGGTCGACTATTTACTCAGGGGGATATTCAGATTTTGCCACCTGTCCTCCACTAGTGCCTTATCTTCTATAAGAGTTCCAGCTTCGGGATTTCCTCATTCTAACTCAGTTTTTGCACCAAATGGAGGCATTTCTTGTCCAAAATCTCACAAATTGGATTGCTAACTTGGATGGCTCGGAAAAGCTGAATTTCTAGGGCTTCGGAATAAATGCACTATTCACGCTGAGCTGCACCCCGCTGCGTTTTCCATTCCTTCACGCCGCGGCGAGGTGTTGGAATCCGGTAACTCATGTTTTTAGCTTTGGCAGACAAGAGATGTGTCCTACTTTCGAAGATTTCCAGGCTTTGATGGAATCTCAGCGCGATGAAGAGATTTTACCCCAATTTCGCTTCGGCCACATCGAAGCCTTAGGACGGATATGTGGGCTCACTTTGCATCACACTCGATCTTTGATTCGCGATGGAGAACTGGATATTCTGAGCCTGATTCGTCGATTTTCTGATGCCGGTGACCACGGCGATCATCACTGGCAGGGTTTTTGGCGACATGCGCTTTGCTTGTTGTCTCATTTCTTGCTTACCCCAGGCTCCTGAGGATCTATAGTCCGTTTGATTGAGGTTACCCAAGGTTTAAAAGAGGACAAGAGCTGTATTGCCATGACGCTAGTTGAGACACTGATGGGCTTGGATGCCTTCCTTCGCAGGGAGACAACTAGATTTGCGGGGAGTCCACTACTGTTGCAGGTAATGTTTCCTACCCTATCTCACATATATTTCTTACATCACTTGGCCCTCAGGCTTGGTTTTTCTCTCAAAACCCTTTTCTCACTTTTCTCTCCATGTACACCTCTCTATTCTTTAATCTCTCATTTTTTATCCCTCTCCAGATATGGTTGATGGATAAGTTGAAGGTTGTGGACTCATGCCCAGCATATTCAGCTTGCAGCGATTTCTTCCGGCAACGCCTAGTTGATGCCCCGGACGAGAGATGGTGGTGCGAATGGATATGCAGTCTGTTCGCTGTCAGCATTGCTTGGCACTGCCCTTGGCTTAATTTACCGGCGATGAGCTATAGCATGTCTCGCCAGCCCGGGATTAAGTTGATCGGCCTAACACACTGTGTCTTTTACTTCTCATTTCGATTCTGGTGCCAATTTGGGCATGATTAGACTTGTCCGGAAGAAGGGATCGAGTACCCTGTCCCATTTCCAGTCCAAGGAGCACAGCTAGCTCGATATGCCGCAGCATGGAGGACAAGAGAGCTTCTGGTCCCTGCTCCCACTTTTAGTTGCACACTCTCTGATGAGTGCATAGCTTGGCTCGATGAAGAGGTGCATGTTGCGCCTACTTTGGCATCAGAGGCTTCCATAAGCTCTAGAAGGGGGCGCAGGAACACTTGACTTATCTATGCCCTGAGTTTATTTTTTTATCAGTAATTTCAAGTTTTCTTTATGAATGTGTAATAAAAAGAAACTTCAATTTGTATTCAAGAGTAGGAGAACTCTGTACTGAAATCAATGAAATTGAAGGTTGTGGGTACTGAAAATTTTTCGTTTGGTCCAAAAATGGTCTAAGTTGTAAAACGATTAATTTGAGCAAAATCAACTTTTATTAAAACTTTTCAAAATCATTTTCGATAGGGATCACAACAAGACACGCCCGAGATCTATCACTGAGACGTACAACCCCAAATCCAGCAACTGGAAAGTTGCCCCTAGTTTGAATAGCACTGCACTGGAGATCACAACCGAGCTCTTGAATGCAGAATAGACAAAGATGACCAATATGATCACATGGACATAGTTGATTTGGAAGTATTTATGGCTGGACTTTAGAATGAAGTTGCCTACGTATCCCGAAGATGGGAATCAAGCCTTACGTAGTTTGGTTCAGGTTCACTCATGTATTAACACTCTCCTTTTGCGTTCTAACTTTTGCCAAGGCCGCCCTTTCTGGGTTTTCAACCTTGCGAGCTTAGTTTTATTATTTCAATTTTTTCATGCTCTAACTTTTGCCTAGGTCGCTCTTTCGGGTTTTCGGCCTAGCGAGCCGCTCAGGGATAGTATTTCTTCAACTTATCCATATTGATCGGCTGGGAGAACTCAAGGCCATCTAAATCCATCAGAACGACAGCTCCACCCAACCAGATAGACTTGATGATGTAAGGGCCAGTCCAATTGGGTCTGAACTTGCCCCTAGGGTCGTGGATGGGAGCTCAGTTGTCTTTGAGCACTAGACTCCCCTCTTTTAAATTCCTGGACTTAACCTTCTTGTTGAAAGCCCTAGCAATTCTTCGTTGATAACCCCGGACGTGATACAGTGCTTTCAGCCTTCTTTCAAAAAAGAGCATGAGTTCTTCGAATCTGCTCTACTGCCAATCTGCCTCGGCTATCTACTACTCAGCCAATGCCCATAATGACGGAACCTCAAGTTCGATAGGCAGAACAACCTCCATCCCATAAACCAAGAAACACGGAGTTGCCCCAATAGAAGTTCTAATTGAAGTCCAACAGCCCCAAAGAGCAAATGGCAGCTTATCTAGCCAGTCCCTGTAGGTTTCCACCATCTTCTGCAGAATGTGCTTGATGTTCTTATTGGCGGCCTCAACAGCTCTGTTGGTTTGCGGCCAATATATAGATGACTTATGGAAAGCCACATTGTACTTCTCCAACAAGTCGATCACCTCCTTCTTGAAGTGGGAACCATTATCCGAAATAATCTCATTCGGGACCCCGTAGTGACAAATAATGTTGTTCCTGATGAACTTAGCAATGTGCGACGCCTTCAACACAGCGTAAGATTGGGCTTCAACCCGCTTCGTGAAGTAGTCTATCGTTACTAGAATATACTCATGCCCGTTGGACCCCTTTGGAGTGACTGCCCCAATCACATCAATCCCCCAAACTGAAAAATGACCATGGCGAAGTCATGTTGTACAGCTTTGATGGCAGAATGTTCATGCAGTTTGCATGGATCTGGCATTTGTGGCATCGCCGAACAAAGCCAATACAATCCTCCTCCATGGTTGACCAGTAATAACCTTGTTTGAGAATTTTTCGTGCTAGCATCACCCCGCTCATGTGTGATCCGCACTCTTCTCCGTGAATGGGCTCCATCAGGCGCTTGGATTCTTTAGCATCAACGCATAACTTATGCATCCCCAGATGATGCCTCTTGTACAGTTTACCCCCGCAGATGATGAATTGAGTAGCCATTCTTCGAATTGCCCTCTTATTTTTGGTATTTGCCCCTGCTGGATAAGCTTCCTTTTCCAAGAAGTTCTGGATGTCGTAATACCAAGGGTTCTGATCTTGTACCTCATCTATGGCAGCAATTAGCTCGTAGGCCAGCACGAATTTCTGTTCAATGATGATCGGACGCATCCAGACTCCAAAAGGGATGTCTATCATAGAAGATAGAGTTGCTAATGAATCAGCGAACCTGTTATTCTCTCTTAACAGATGAGCGAAGTTCAGCTTCTCAAACCAAGGAATCAGAACGTCCAAGGTCTAGTGATAGATTCTCATCTTTTCTTCTTTAACTTTCTAATCTCCTTTAGCTTGAGATACAACAACGTTCGAGTCCCCGATGATAGCCAACCGTTTTGCCCCTAGTTCCTGGGCGGCTTCTAGTCTAGCAATACATACCTCATACTCTGCCTCATTGTTTGACACTTTGAACCGGAGTTTGAATGCTAGAGGTATACGGGAATTGTCGGGTGCTATCAGCAACACCCCTATCCCATACCCGTATTGGTTTGACGCTCCGTCAAAGTACATCGTCCAAGTCCCTTCTTCGACATGTAGAATGGCCTCATTTGGGAACAAATATTCCACTGCTTCATCCCCTTCAACTGGGTGGTCAGCTAGGTACTCCTCTACCGCTCTCCCTTTCACTGACTTACACATCATGTACTTCAGATCAAATTCGGAAAGCAGAAGCAACCAATGGGCTACCCTACCTGTAAGTGTTGGTTTCTCGATGAGATATTTGATGGGATCTAATCTCGAAACCAGTATTACAGAGTGAGCTAACAGGTAGTGCCTCAGCTTCCTGGTAGCCCATACCAAGGCCAGACAAGCATTCTCAAGCGGAGTGTAGCGGGTCTCGTAATCCAGCATTTTCTTGCTCAGGTAGTAGATAGCCTTCTTCACTTTGTCCTTAGACTCCTGTGCAAGCATGCTGCCCATTGTCGTTTCAGTCACTGATAGGTACAGAATCAATGGTTTCCCTGGCTCAGACGGTGACAACACAGGTGGGTTCTATAGATATTGCTGGATCTGCTCGAAAGCAACCTGGCATCGATCGTCCCATTGGAACTTCTTTCCTTTCTTTACGAGACCGAACAATGGTTCACAAGTCAAGGTTAATTTTGCAATAAACCATCTTATAAATTGTACTTTACCCAGAAAGCCTTGCACCTCCTTTTCAGTCCTCGGTGGTGGCATTTCTAAGATGGCCTTGATTTTGGAATAATCGACCTTGATACCCCTTTGTGTGATCAAGAACCCCAGCATTTTCCCTGTTGTAACACCAAATGTACATTTATGAGAATTTAGCCACAACCGATACTCTCTGATCCGTTGGAAGAATTTCTACAAGGCGGTGTAGTGGCCCTCTCTTTCCTTGGACTTGACAATCATGTCGTCCACGTACACCTCAACCTCTTTATGGATCATATCGTACAATCTCCCTGTCTTTGGGTGCCATCAAAATCTAATTGTAGCCTGAAAACCCATCCATGAATGAGAGCAGCGCATGCCCAGCAGTGAAGTCCACTAATTCGTCGATATGTGGCAGAGGAAAGTCATCCTTCGGACTGGCTTTGTTCAAATCCCTGAAGTCCACACATACCTGAATTCTTCCGTCCTTCTTCAGCACCAGAATTATATTGGCCAACCAAGTAGGGTATTCAGATACTAACAGGAACCCTGCATAGATCTGCTTGGTGACCTCTTCTTTGATTTTCAGAGCCTAGTCCGGGCAAATCGTTTGGAGCTTCTGCTTAACAAGTCGGGCCTCTGGGTCAAGAGGGATCCGGTGCTGTACAATCTCAGGATCGATTCTAGGCATGTCTTCATAGGACCACGCGAAAACATCTTTGAAATCTTTTAATAAAGCGACTATGCGCTCGCGCTCCTCTAAAGACAACGTGGACCCAATCTGGACCAGTTACGGGTTGTAGACACCCCATTTTTGACCGACCTTAAGACTCAGACGTCATCGTTGGAGCGCTCGGTGATAGTGCATGTTGTGCTCGTTCGAGTTTCCCGAGTTTTTAGCTGAGTGCCTTGCCTCCGGGCCTCTGAACTCTTTGTGTTTTGGCTTGGTTTGTGGACCAAGCCTTCTTGACCTTGCCTGGAGGGAGAAAGAGGGTTTGTAGACCACTTTTTGTAGTCGTAGACCACTTTTCCCTCTGGTAGGCCAGTTTTTGGTTTCCGGAGCCTTCGGCAGTGCACCTTGTCTTGTCTCCCTTTTTGGTTTGATTTTGAACCAAACCTTGTTTGACCTTCCTTGGAGGGAGGAAGAGGTCTATAGACCACTTTTGGGGGGTTTGTAGACCACTTTTCTCTCTTGGAGACTAGTTTCCGATTTCCGGTGTCTTCGGCTGCGTGCCTTGTCTCGGGACCGCTTAACGTTCTCCTTTTGGCCTGGTTTTTGGACCATGCCTCATTACCTTGGTCTAGAAGAACACTGAGGTCTGGGAGACCATGTTTTGTGGTCGTGACCACTTTCTCCTCGTAGACCGCTTTTGGTGCCCGTAGACTAGTTTTCGGGGTTTCCGGCTGCGCGCCTTGTCCCCCGGACTCTTGTCTTGCATCCTTTTTGGTTTGTTTTTGGTACAAACCTTGTTTTCCGTTCTTGGAGGGTGGAATGAAGGTGGGAGACCAGTTTCTCTCCCTAAAAACCACTTTTCTTCCCCGCCAGCCAGTTTTCTGGTCAGCCGACTGGTCTTTGTGATCTTTGGACCATCAAAAGTGGTCGGCCACCACACCATTAGCTTGCTTTCAGTGTGCAGACCACCCCTCCCACCTTGCCCACCACTTGTCTCCCTAGCAGACCACTTTAAGTGGTCGACCGATCAGTGGAAGTAGCTAGAAGTGGTCGGCAGCTTTCCAGCACTTTCTTGGAGATCTTTTCTTGCCAGCTGTGATAGCTGGAAGGCACAAAAACCATCCTCGATACATGGCTTTAGACCTTAAGCTTGTTCAACAAGCTTGAACTTTGGTTCTCTATAAAAGAGAACCTCCCCCCTCTTGCTTTAGGTTCAGAATTTTGGCATTGAGCTATAGATACACCCCTATCTCTATATTTGCTCCTTCTCTCTTGTTTTGTGCTTGAAAGTGCATTTTCATCACACTTTTTCACACAAACACATAGTGAAACACCACCCTCTTGGAGCTGAGGCACTTTGAGGTTGGTTTTGGTGTTTTTCAACTGGTTTTGATAAATAAAAAAAAGCTGCTGGAGTTGTTGCTCTAAAGTTGTTCTACAAGGGTGAGCTTCTAACCTCTTAAATCCTTCGTTTTGATTAAGCTTTTGGCCCTATTTACGTGCTTATTTTGGCTTGACTTTCTACTACAAAAAGTTTTGATTTTGCATGCTTGTAACGTTTGTTTAAGGTCTCTTTTATGTTGGGGGTGGTCTACCCCCTCTTGTGCCTTGTTTGGCTTTGTTTTCCACCATCACTTTAGGCCCTTGAGATCACTTTCTCTTGGCCTTTTAACCACTAAAATCCAGTGGATTTTCAG
The DNA here is from genome assembly GCA_025200525.1 of Camellia lanceoleosa. Taxonomy (NCBI): domain Eukaryota; kingdom Viridiplantae; phylum Streptophyta; class Magnoliopsida; order Ericales; family Theaceae; genus Camellia; species Camellia lanceoleosa. Next base: position 60,353,883 of record CM045768.1, read on the forward strand.
TGGTAAAAATTGTGTTTTGAGGTCTTAAATAGGAGAGGGTCATCCCCTATCCTCGTTGCGTGGTTACTTGCTTTGTATGCCTCATGTTTGAGCATGTTTGTTAAGCTTGTGTTGGCTTGTTGTCAGCCTATTTTTGGCCTTATTTCAGCATGGCATACCACTGTTTTGACTTTGTTTGGTCACCCCATGCATGCTATTGACACTTGTAGTGTAATCTTTACAAACTAGCTTTGTGTGTTTCATGAAGTAGCATGCCTTTCTAGCATATTTTGAGTCCATCTCAGCTGGTTTTTGGTGTTGTTTTAACATGCCTTAGATCTATTTTGGCTTGGTTTGATAGCCCCATGCATGCTTCATGCACTTGTAGTGCATTTCCATTCACTAGCCTAACATGCATCATGCTTTTGACCATCATTCTAGCATGATTTTGGCTTGACTCTAAGAAGATTTTGTTCATGTTTTACCATTCTTAAGCTCTGATTTATGTTGTTTTGGCCATGCATGCATTGCTTTGTATAGCTATAATGCATTTTAGCTCACTAGCTTTGAGTTTCCAAGCCACTAGCATGCATTGCTTGGGCTATTTTCATGATTTGGAATCATTTCATATGTGATTTTAGTGCATGTAGTGTGGTCATACACTCACATTTGTCACTCTTTCCATGCTTTGGAAGGTTGGTTCTTTATGCCTTAAGAATGAGTCATTGTGTATGCCATCTTGCCTAGGCCTTTGGACCATCATTTCAATGTGTTTTTGGGGCTATCTTGCAATGATATAACTTTGATTTCTGTTGACGAAGCCATCTCATGCTTCGTCTTAGTAGGTGTAGTGTAATCCTCCCTTTTGGCCTCGCATATTTCATGCTTCATGCTCACCATGCTAGCTTATTGCGGCTTCCTTCCATACATGTTTTAGCATCATTTTGACATGCTCTAGGACTATTTTGGGTTGTATTTTCCATATGCTTCATGTATTGCATAGCTGTAGTGCAATTGGCCTTGTTAGCTTTGAGTTTTGAGCACCATAGCATGCTTCATTTGTGTTGTTTGGATGATTTGGCATCACTTAACATGACATTTCAGAGCATGTAGCATTGCCATGCTCCCACTTCTTTCACCCTTTAAGTGCCTCTAGGGGTTGTGCATTGTTGCCTTGTTTATGGCTTAGTGTGTATGCATGCATGCTTAGACATTTGAGCCCCCATCTTAGCATGTTTTGGTCTTTGTTTTGAGCTATTTGAGCTCTATCCATGGTTGGTTCATACGTTTGTGCCATGTATTGCACATCTCTAGAGTAGTCCTCTTTGCTAGCTTTAATGCTTAAGGACCCTAGCATGCTATACTTGTGTTGGATGATTTGGCATCATTTCTTACTTAATTTCAGTGCATATAGTGTTGTTACGCTTCCATGTTTGTCACTCCTTGAGCACTCTTGAGAGTTGTGCTCTTATGCCTAGTTGATAGGCCAATGTATGTGCATGCATGTCTTGCCTTTTGGTGCCATCATTTCATCATTATGGCCACTGTTTTGGGCATGATTGAGGTCTGTCCATTTTTAGTTTAAGTCCATTGAGCATGTTGTTCAAATGTTGTTACATTGCATCATGTTTGCATGCTTGAGTTGCATTGTGTTTTGCATGCTTGTAGTTTGCATTGTTGATGCATACTTATGTTGCATTTCATTATGCTTGCATTGTTGTTTGCTTTGTGTTTAAATGCTTGTGTTTCCTTGCATAGTATATGCATGCCATTAGCATTGATAGGTTGCTCATGTTGCATTACATTGTGTATACATGCATTACATTGTGTTTAGCATGCTTGAGTTGCATTGCATTTGTTTGGATTGGGTGTTAGTCCAAACACAAGAAACGTGGGATGTTTCATACTTGAAGTGATGAAACGTGCCTCATTTCTCGGTCGCCGACCCTCTTGATCGTGCTAATAGAGGTTAAGGCATTTATGTATTATGTGTGCATTCATTTACATTGATTCGTGTAATCTTGGTTTCTTGGCCATCGTGCATTGCGATGCTCGGTTAGTGGTTCGAGAGTCGAGAACCGCACTCCCTTGAGATCATGAAATGATAGGGAGGATGGATGTGCACACATATCTTGCAAATACATTGCCATGCCCATTCTTGTTCTCTGTTGCAGTAAATTAGAGTCTGGCAGCAAAAACTGTCAGCGACCAGGAAAAGTGGCTGGCCGACCACTTTTTCTGGTTTGCAGAAATGGTAAGTGGTTTACAAGTGGTTGGCAACACCAATAACTGGTCGGCCACCTTCCTGGGGATCCCCATGATGGAGTAGAAGCTACCCTGAAGTTTGTGCAGTGATCTGAAATCAAATGCAAACAGAGGCAAGTTGGGGCATCGTGATGGATTTCCAAACGAGGCGACCGAGCATGCATACACTCTTCTCCCTCCGAGGACATCTCTTTACTGCTTGACTTAGCTTCTTTACTTAGCTAGCTAATGCTTTGGTTTTGTACTTAATTAGTTAATGCGCTTAACTATTCAATTTGTATTGTAATAACTGGTTAGTTAACTTGTTAGTTAATTAGCTTGTTTTGTAATAATTAGTTAACTAGGATTAGTTAATTAGTTGGCTTGTAATAATTAGTTTAATTAGCTTAAATTAGCTAGTTAGCTTATTATTTGGACCCTCCGTCAAGAGGGCACCACTGTTGTAATAAGCGTGCGTGTGTGCGATGCATGTCTTCCAACCTCCATTTCTTTCTCCCTTTTATTTACCAGCTTTTGATGGTTAGTTTAGGGCATGTTTCAATTAGCATCCTTATGCTTCGCATGCGTGCACCTATTCATCTGTATTGCATACACCGGGCTTGGCGCATCATACTAACTGCATTGTATTTCAATATATTTACTTGAATACGTGTTCAATAGCATGTTATCAGGTTGTATTCACATGACTTCTTAGAATAACCGAGCCTATCTTAGTTGCATTTTTGCATGTGTTGCATTAGCCATCTTAGCATGAACTACGATCATGCATGATATCTAACTAGTTCTCTGTTTTGGCTCGGAGTACACTGTGAGTGTTTACGCTTTAGCATACTGCATGACATGTGTATGTTGCCATGTTAGCATGTTTGCCATGAGGCTAACTGTTTAAGTCATTAACTGCTTGAATGCCTGTGGGTAAAGGTTAGATTGCTTGAATTGGAACAATTCATCAAAATGTGTGTTTTAAGCCCACTTGTGAGTGGCAAAATCATGTTTTTCGAAGCCCACTTGAGGGTGGCAAAATCCAAGACTTAGCCTACTTGCGAGTAACATCTCTAAACTGGTTTCAAGCAAACGAACATGAAATATTTTGCTCCAACTTAGGCAATCTAGTCTATACTTGTATGTTGTGCGCATCACATAGTAATTCTAGGTTAATAACTGGAATAAGAACACGTGTTTTCAAAAACAACATATCATGTTAAGTAAAGGCCGATCTTTGATCGGGCGAGCAGGGGTGCTCATTGTATGACCTTCCCCTCTCGTACCCAAGTTCCCGAGCTGAGGCAACTTTGGTAATGACGAACACATGGCCTTAGGCACGAGTCAGGGTTTCCTAAATTTCCAAAAAATAGAACATTTAGGTGGTGACTCTGTATCTGGCAAAACAGTCCATGTTTGACACTTCTTTATTAAAATCGATTTTCCAAAACGACTTGCCAGATTTGGACTCTTTGGTGATTTATTGGTCTTACATTGCACTTTGTGAGATTACATTCAAAACCGTAACACGAGTCCAAACTGTAGTAGCTAGAACAACGATTCACACCCTCGCACGCGAAGCGGGAGTTCTCGGGCGGCTTACACGGGTCCTTCTCAGTACCAACATTAATTGTGGTGATTTCATCCACCAAGGTTTTACAAACCTCTCCTGCTCTTGATTAAGCAAATATTTCAAAACCGGAGGAATTTCTTCCTCGTCGTTTTCATCAAAATTTTGAAAGTCCTGATTAATGCAATAAATTAAAGGCACAGAAAAGTATTTGGAAGCCACAGTTGTACCATTCTCATTAATAACATCCAGTCCGCCTTGTGGAGAACTGGTTCAGAAATACTCTTCGGATCCTGGGAGACGATGGTGATCCTCAGCTAGTCACCTGAAAAGACAAACACTCCAGTCGGGGGTGCCGAAATTAGCACTCCGACGGACAAATTAGTTCAGATGCTTAAGATAGCTTGCTTACTAAGTTAAGTAAAATGATTCTTACATACCTTTCCAAGTCCGTTGTTCCTGTATTTATACTTGTTTCTTTTGGGCCTCGGGGCCAGGGCCTACTTTTCAATCATTGTCCTTTCTCTTATTCGGCTCCAAGGATCTACACTTATTCAGCCTATGTATTATATTCGGCCCCCTGCTCTCGCGGGATGCAGCCAGTTAATATCAGCCTTCTAAAGTACCCCCTTCTGACTTTGGCATTTATTCGGCTCCCACAATTGCCCCTCGAACTCCCTATTGACGGTAGTTAATCAGCGTGTTTGGTTTCGAATTTGAAAAGTTAAAATAGGTCAGGCGGCTTCGCATACCCCAATATAGATGTCAGAATGCACACACCTTTTCAGTCATCATTACACTTTCTCGCCTCATTCATGCGTCTCTCACATTTATTACGATTTGAGACCTCAGTCCTTTCGAGTGCACATTCCATCAAGTATTTGGGACTTTTGGACCACCAGCGGGTATCCCTCCCCTGATTCGCATTTTCTGCAACTCTTCTCCGTCTATCCTTGTCCCATTTGCTTCTCATAAGTCTTCTTCTCTTTTCTTTGTAATCCTACTTTCTATTTGTTATTTTAATTTCGGCGAACCCTTGGATCCCCGCAAAAATGGCTAAACACTTGAAAGACCTCCTTTCTGAGGGTCGTATTTCGGGATTCCGGTGACACTTTTCTATCCCCGACGATGTCCACTTATCTCTTGTAACGGATAGTACTCTTGATATGGAGAGGGAGGATCAAAATACGATCGTATTTCCTCTCTTATCCATTGCGGAGGGTGGAGTCCGTTTTTCCCTACACCCATTGCTTAGGGCTGTCCTTCGCTATTGGAGTCTGATTCCTTCTCAACCCAATGTAAATTTCTTTCGAATCATCATAGGGGTTATAGAGTTGAATCGACGTCTTAGGATCAACCTTTGAATTTCGGCCATTCAGCACTGCTATGCTTCAGCCAAATCTTCCGGTCGGTTGGGGCGATACTTTCTCAGGGCCAAGGACACTAACCATCACTTGATAACCATGCTTGCCAGTTCTGGTAAGAAGGTTGATGACGTAATGGTCAATGTCCGAGATAATTGGGAGTTCCGTGAAGGCGAAGACCGCCTAGATCCTATTCCCAGACGGAAGGGTGATCCAGGTTGCCATGTAACACCTTGTGTTTGTTGATGTCTTTTATTCAGCTTTTTCCCCTAATCACCCCTTGTCTTTTGTAGGTAATAAATTGAAGAAGATTCTTGCTTTGACCGATGACGCAGTCCTTGAGGAAATTCAGACTGCGCTTAGATACTTCGGCCGCCCAAACGTACAAAAGCAAGGGAGAGCTGCTCACATACTCCTCCGATACGAGCCTACTTATACTACATTCTCAGCCACGGACGACATTCCAATTCCATCCGGCGATCAGCACCTTTCGGCTCTTTTCTTTCCCAACTTCAAGAGCCTTAGGCAAATTGGTCTCGAAGCTTCTGATTTGGGGCAAGACGTGGAGCCGGTGGTAGAGGTAGTTGCCGAACCAGTCACAGAGGCCATTGAGGAGGCCGAAGAGGTCGACGAGGCCATACACTCGGCGTTTGAGGCTGCCAGACTTAACCAGCCTTCCTCACAGTCCACTTCGGGTCAGGCGGAGTTTTCCTCTGGAGATATTTTTGCAGATTTGGCAGACCTATCCGGCTATTTTTTCAAAGATATGGCTGGGGAAAACCTTACGCAGAGAGCGCGAAAGAAAAATGCCGAGCGAATGGCTGCTCGAAAGAAAGCCGAGGCCTCCCATTTTGAACCCACCTTGATTAAAACTTTTGTACCCGTTATTGAAGAGACGGTCCAGGTTGTTGTGGCTGAAACGGAGAAAGAGGTCGAACAGCAGGTCATTGAAGAACGATTGATTCCGGAAGAGGGCGACAAAAGCGTAGTGCCGTGGGTGAGGCTGGTTCAGAGATTCGCCCTGCTGACAAATGGCCTCGCCTAGAAGAGTCGTACGAGGTTGCTCCCTTTATTATTTAGCTAAAGATCAAAGATACGCCGATTTCTTCTAACGCTTTGGTCATTAAGGATCTAGCTGTGGCGTTGAGCCTGGCGGCTTCAATTTCCTTGCTGGCTGACAACGCGGTCTTTCACGCCGTGCCGGATATAATGGCCGTAACCCTATCTGCTCAGTCGGCCCTCCTGGTAGGTGCATCCCAAATTCTCTTGGATTTGTTTTTATTAAGGTATCTGATGATTCCGACTTGTTCTACAGACAGTTGGCAGGATCGCCGACTTAGGTCGCCGCCTGCATGACGCCCTTAGAAGGATCAACTGTTTGCAAATAGAAGTGAATGGCCAGAAGAGTAGGGTCAAGTTTGAAGTGATGAGAGCCGCAATGGAGACTGCGCGAGCTGAAGCCAAAGTAGAGTGGGCTCGGACTGCCAATCAGCTCCGTTCTGATGCCGAAGATAGGGCGAATGCAAGCGAAGAATCGCTTAGGCTAACCAAGGAGGTGCTTAACAAGGTGGAGACTGAATTACCAGAATTGAAGGCGCCCAAGGAAAAAGCCGAATCTGAGGCTTCTACCGCATTTGAAGTAGGAAACGGCGCCACCTTCGAGGAATACGTGGATGAAGTCCCCAAATTTGAGAATCGGGGGTTTAAACATGGGTGGCTCAAGGCCCTTGATGCCACTGGGGTTAAATTGGCCTTGCCAATTCCATATGAGCAAGTGAACGTTGAGCCACTTGAGTCTGACCCCGAGGATTGATCTGAGAGGCATTCGCGTTTTATGAGGTGCTTTCACTTTTGATGTATGTTTTTGTTTCAAGGACTTTTTTATTTTGACTTTTTTGTTCCGTGTAGTTTTCATGTATAAATTGGTTACTATACGCACTCAATTTATTAATGAAAATTACTTTGTCATTTCATTACTACTTATGCGCAGTTTGTTATGTTGGTGAAGAATTTTTGCCTTTCACTACTTTAGATAAAATGATTACTCTGTTTGAGCTTTCTAAGATCGAATATCTTGGTAATATTGACTTATCATTCGTGTGCCGGATGAAACGCACTTAGAGTTGTGAAGAATTGATTCATGGGCCGGCTGGGGCACTTAAACCGAATAGATTGATGAATCTGCCCTTGCTGCAGGCGATTCATGATCGTTCGGGGGCCGAATGAGACGAACTTTAAGAGTTTTGAAGAATCGATTCATGGGTCGGCTGGGGCACTTAAGCCGAATATATTGATGAATCTGCCCTTGCCCCAGGCAGTTCATGATCGTTTAGGCACCGGATGAGACGAACTTTAAGAGTTTTGAAGAATCGATTCATGGGCCGGCTGGGGCACTTAAGCCGAATAGATTGATGAATCTGCCCTTGCCGCAGGCGGTTCATGATCGTTCGAGGGCCGAATGAGACGAACTTAAGAGTTTTGAAGAATCGATTCATGGACCGGCTAGGGCACTTAAGCCGAATAGATTGATGAATCTGCCCTTGCCCCAGGCGGTTCATGATCGTTCGGGCGCCGGATGAGACGAACTTAAGAGTTTTGAAGAATCGATTCATGGGCCGGATAGGCGCATGAATTCTCCCTCTGCCCATCGACTCATTCAACGCCGGGCGATTGAGGTTTTCATAATTAATGAGATTGCCTCGATTGTGCTACCTCTGTGAAGGATAAATGAACAAAGGTACAACTTTTATGAGCTTGGTAAACAACTGACTCCAGCTCTTTGAGGAACATTTATCGTGTGAATGTCGAACAGACTCTTCTTTAACAGTAGAGGGGAAACGAAGACGCTAGCTGAGCTGGGCGGAGACATGAATCGAGGTGGGAAACCTTCACGAACATGAAGTAGGAGTTCTAGGAGTCGAGAGAGGCGTCAGTCTCCTCGACGTCGCAGCAAGTCACCCAAGCGGGACAAGCAATCGCAGGGCAGATCTCCACAACCCCAAGTCGAGAGGGGATCTGATGCGAATCCGTGCCCATTAAGCTTTGCAGTATTTGTGGAGAATAGACCCATGACAGAGGCGGACTCGATCGTTCGAGACCCAAATGTAGCGGTCGAGTTTGCTCGACAAATATTTCCTCCTGAGGTTCAGCAATCAATGGTGGGTCAACAGGACTACGAAGTATTTCGTGAAGGCATTCACAGGACGGTGAAGGGGCTTTACACTGCTTATGAAGTTGGCATGCGGCTACGCACTGCTCGCTGAGAGATGGAGAAGAAAGACAAACTATTCGAAGTCTGGAGGTTCGCGCGAAGGCGGCTGAACATGAGTTAAGGAAAACCAAGGAGACTCAAGCACAATCTGCCGGGCAGGGAAACCCAATCATGGAGGAAAGGGTTACCTAAAGGCTCATCAGTACTGCACTCGCCGATTGTGAGACGGCGAGTATGTTCGCAATCGAGGCTGCGAGGGAGAGGGCTTATGAAAAAGGTTTTCACGAAGGCCGAAAAGTTGGAATCGAAAACACCAAGGAGAAGCTTGCCGAAGAGGTTTGCCGATATGAAAATTGTGGATTTAGGCACGGTTGGATCAAGGCATCTCAAGCCGCGGAAGCTCTTCGGTTATCGGGCATCGATTCGGCATCACCACTTTACCACAGTAAACATTTTCCGTTTTCTGCTTTTGAAGTTGAGAAGAGTGAGGATGAGGGTAACGCCGTATAAATTTAATTATTGTAAGGTTGAAACCCAGGTCACGTTCAAAACTATGCAATTTATTGTTTGAATGAATAAAAACGTTTAATCATTGCAGTTCGTATTTGGCATATACGTGTTTCGTTTTATTGCATAAATGTTTGAATGAATGTATAAACATTGGTCGGCCCCAGTATCTGTTAAATGTCCAGCAATGCGCCGGTTTATAGGTAGGGTCGGCCCATACGTGATAGCCATTTAGTTTTGAAGGAGGCCATTGTAACTGGGCCGTTTGTAATTAGGCCATTTATCATTGTAACTTGAGGAAGCAGAAACCAGTGAGTGGAGTGGCTGCGGTAAATTCGACTTGGCTTGGGGCCTAGATGTTTTGCCGGTTGGACTGATAATTTTGCCCTGGCCCAGCCAGTGCATGTATTTCGGACGGCTGTTGGGATAACTAGGTCGTGGCGAATGTCAACCGACGTTCGTCTCATGGAGTTTGGCGTTAATGAAATCGCCTCAGGATTGGTGCCTCGAGATCGCTGCCAGTATTTGCGAATAAAAGGAGTGGGCGCTTTGCGCAAATAAACAATCAGTTGTTATGTGAGATAACATAAGTGGAGATGTTAGTTTAGAGAGGCTCGAACTTCGGACGAGCTTGGTGTTTCAATGGATCGCAGCAGAGAACCCACCCGTATGGGAGGTAGGGCGTCCAAAAGATGGCATGAGTGTTCAAGTCATCGAAATGGATCACCTCGAAGGGAAAGACAACGACCGTTGAGTTTATCCTTCCTTGTCCTGGATCTTTGCCTTGACATTATCAATGGTATCGGGGGAAGTTTGGCAATGTGCAAATCATGGGCTTGGGCACAGTTGGCTCAAGGTATTGCAAGCCATGGAGGGTTTCCGGGCAACGGTCGTTGATCCGGCGCGGCCGCTTTACCAACGCGTTGTTTCCCCTTTTTCGCTTTCGATATTGTAATGCTCAAATGCGGGTTGCGTTTGTGTAACAATTGTTTGATCAAATAAATAGTTTTATTTCAAATATTTACGTCTTATTCTGAATTTTTTATATGCTTAAGCACATTACTTCGAATGTATGATCTGCACTAGTGTGTTACATAGGATCAAATAACAACTGTTTTGTTTTGTTCGTGCCGAAGGGTGCTTCGAATTCGGAGGTATGATCAGCACTAGGGTGATATGTGCCAAGCGCGCTGTGCATTCGGAGTCTTAATCGGCCCAGGGACATCTTGCGCCGATGGGTCTCCGTAACCGGCATCTCGTATGTGTTCGATCGGCTTAGTTCAAACCGATCAGTAGCGGCCCAACTTGAAAACATGGCCGATTCGATCAACGCAATAAATCTGTTGTGAGGTGTCATGCACCAAGGGGCGCTCTGAATCTGGAGACTTATTTTTGGCCAGTCGTGGTATCTACGATGGGCTCTCCGAATCCAAAGTTTTACTCGCCCCTAAGGTGTCATGTACCAAAGGGGCTCTGAATCCGGAGACTTAATCGGCCCTAAGGTGTCATGCACCAAATGGGCTCCAAATCTGGAGTCTTAATTCAGCCAATCGTGATATCCACAAAGGGCGCTTCAAATCCACAGTCTTTATTTGGCCAATCGTGATATCCACGAAGGGCGCTCCGAATCCGGAGTCTTAATCGGCCCTAAGGGGTTATGCACCATAGGGGGCTTCGAATCCGGAGACTTAATCGGCCCTAAGGTGTCATGCACCAAAGGGGCTCTGAATTCGGAGTCTTAATTTGGTCAATCATGATATCCACGAAGGGCACTCCGAATCTGGAGTCTTAATCGGCCCAAAGGTGTCATGCACCAAAGGGGGGGCTCCGAATCCGGAGACTTAATTTGGCCAATCGTGATATCCATGAAGGGCACTCCGAATCCGGAGTCTTACTCAGTCCTAAGGTGTCATGCACCAAAGGGGGCTCCGAATCCGGAGACTTAATTGGCCCTAAGGTGTCATGCACCAAAGGGGCTCCAAATCCGGAGTCTTAATTTGGTCAGTCATGATATCCACGAAGGGCGCTCTGAATCCAGAGTGTTAATCGGCCCTAAGGGGTTATGCACCTAAGGGGGCTCCGAATCCAGAGACTTAATCGGCCTTAAGGTGTCATGCACCGAAGGGGCTCCGAATCCGGAATCTTAATTTTGTCAATCGTGATATCCACGAAGGGCGCTCTGAATCCGGAGTCTTAATCGACTCTAAGGTGTCATGCACCAAAGGGGGGGGCTCCGAATCCGGAGACTTAATTTGGCCAATCATGATATCCACGAACGGTGCTCTGAATCCAGAGTCTTACTCGGCCCTAAGGTGTCGTGCACCAAAGGGGGCTCCGAATCTGGAGACTTAATTGGCCCTAAGGTGTCATGCACCAAAGGGGCTCTGAATCCGGAGTCTTAATTTGGCCAATCGTGATATCCACGAAGGGCGCTCCGAATCCGGAGTCTTAATCGGCCCTAAGGTGTCATGCACCAAAGGGGGCTCCGAATCCAGAGACTTAATTGGCCCTAAGCTGTCATGCACCAAAGGGGCTCCAAATCCGAAGTCTTTATTTGGCCAATCGTGATATCCACGAAGGGCGCGCCGAATCCGGAGTCTTAATCGGCCCTAAGGTGTTATGCACCAAAGGGGGCTCTAAATCTTAAGACTTAATTGGCCCTAAGGTGTCATGCACCAAAGGGGGGCTTTAAATCGGCGATATGACAAGTGCCCCATTGAGGGTTGGCAAATGAATTTGAACGACGAAGAAATATGGCTTGCATTGCGGGAGTGAAATATATACAAGTATCAACGCCAGCAGGTCGGGTCAGTGATAGGGTTTTCATAAAATCTCTGCTTGTGCCGATTGGGGGGAGCCAATGCCCTGAGCTGTCGGGAAGCGCACAAGCTGATGATAAGTGCTTGGGATGGCCTTCATAATATGTAACCAGGTTCGCCCCATGATGGCATTATACGGCGAAGGGAGCTTTACAACCAGGAATTCTACTTCAATCATTCTGGAACCCGCTCGAACAGGTAGTGTGATCTTCCCTAACGGGTACTCAGGATTCATATTAAAGCCGAACAATGGGTGAGGCATCGGAGACAGATCCGACTCGTTGAAGTCGAGCTTTATGAAACTTTTGTAATACATGACCTCTGAAGTACTCCCTGGATCTATGAGAATGCGTTCAATGGTGAACCAATTTACGCGTAATCTGATGACCAATGGATTGATATGGGAGGCTGTTGTGCCGCTAAGGTTGGAGTCATTGAACGTAATTGTCGGAGCTTCTCTATGTCGTCTGGTCTGAGTATATTGTTTTTGAGGGATTGGATGCGATTGAATTGCGTGCACGGTCGGGGGTGCCGGCAGGCAGTAGATTATATGGATCACGCCAAGTGGAGGTGAGTCCTGCCTCAAGGCCAGTGCCTTGATTTGCTTGCCCTTGCTCACGTACTGTTGCAGTCGGCCGTCTTGCACCAATTCTTCCAGATGATCCTTTAATGCGTAACGACTCTCAGTTTTGTGGCCGTGATCTTTGTGATACTGGCACTGCCTATCCCTTTCTTCGCGTGTCAGGAGGTCCCACCATCTTTGACGGCCATTTGAAGAATGGAAGGTGTTGGATTTTGGTCATTATCGCAGTGATTGGTTCTGATAATTCTGTATACTTCTTGTCGGCACGCCTCGTGCGCCTGTTGTCAACTTGCAATTGTTCATTCGTCAGGTGGGAGCATTGATCGCTCAATCGGCGAGAGTCCTGCCTTTTGTCTCGTTTAGCACGTTGCCGTGGCTCAGGGCTCAAAGGTGGCACGGAACTTATTGGTTGAGCAATTTCAGGAGGGGCCATTTTGGTGGACACTTTTCTGGTCTTAATCCTCTAGGCATCATCTTCTACTTTGCAATACTCTTCGACTTTCTTCATCAACGCCCAGACTGTTTTGGGGGGCCTTCTGGTTAGGGAGCTGCGAAGAGCACTGTCAGGATGTAGTCCCATTTTGAAGGCGGTGATAGCCATGGAGTCGTTGCAAGCGTCGTCAACGAGATTGAAGCACTCCCAATATCGCACCAAATACGCTCTGAGCGTTTCTCCTGACTGGATCTGCATAGCCCAGAGAGAGTCGGCCTGTTTCGGCTGTACCTCGTTGGTGATGAACCTGGCCCTAAAGGATTTCTGTAATTGATGGAAGCTTTTGATCGAAGCCGGCTCCAGCTTGTAATACCACCTCACAGCTAATGGCCCCAGGCTGCTGGGGAATATTTGGCACATGAGGGCTTCGTTGTCTGCATGCAATGTCATGGCCTGCTTGTAGTGACGGACATGATCGATGGGGTCTGCTTTTTCGTCGTAGAGAGTGAATGACAGAGCTTTGAACTTCTTAGGCAGGGCTGCCCTTGCAATCCATCGGACAAAGGGATCGTGCTAGTCCTCTTCATCTGAACTGCTTCTTCTCCGCTTGTTCCTTGTATGTAGACTCTTTTCGGAGGAGTTGGAAGTTTCGGATCGTCCCTTCTTGTTGTGTTCCGTGGATAATGAGTTAGAGTCGCTATCGGTTTCCCTTGGTCGGGCTCGAGGTCGCTGTCCACCTGCCCTCAGAGGTCGTTCGGGATCTTGGCGCACGGCTTCTCTAGATTTTGCTACATCTAGGGCCAAATCTTGACGGAGACGTTCGTTTTCTGCGATCATGTTCTCCACCTTTTGTTCATTTTGCTAAGCTTGTTCCATGATCGCTTGCATTGTCTCTTGCACTGAAGTCGTTGGTGAATCAAAATTCAAGGCGCGTCTTGCAGCGATGGTTTCCTTCCCGAGCATATTTGCCGGAGTGAGGTCATCTCTCTGTGTGGTCTCGTTAGTGGCTATCAGAGGATCTTCAGTCACGCCTGCCATGGATGTATTTGAGTATTCCCACAGACGGCACCAATTGTGGAGAAGTGGTTCAAAAATACTCTTCGGATCCTGGGAGACGATGGTGATCCTCAGCTAGTCACCTGAAAAGACAAACACTCTGGTTGGGGGTGCCAGAATTAGCACTCCGACGGACAAATTAGTTCAGACGCTCAAGATAGCTTGCTTACTAAGTTAAGTGAAATGATTCTTACATACCTTTCCAAGTCCGTTGTTCCTGTATTTATACCTGTTTCTTTTGGGCCTCGGGGCCAGGGCCTGCTTTTCAATCACTGTCCTTTCTCTTATTCGGCTCCAAGGGTCTACACTTATTCAGCCTATGTATTATATTCGGCCCCCTGCTCTCGCGGGATGCAGCCGGTTAATATCAGCCTTCTAAAGTACCCCCCTTCTGACTTTGGCATTTATTCGGCTCCCACACACCTGATTCCTCTATTACAACAGACTCAAAGGAAAAAGAAAAAGACGACCTGGACAGGATAGTGGCATCTGGGTTATCACCCCCCAAGAATACTGGACTCAGACTCAGAAGAGCTGGAATCTGATTCCAACTCCACAGACTTAGTGGAATCAGATTCTGGCTCACTACCTGACCCGGAACTGCTCGATAAAAGCCCTCATCGTATTGCCAGACGAGGGAGGGTACGATGGATGCATCAAGAATGCCTGAAGATGGGCCCACAACCGCTTCATCCCCGATCGTGGAAACTGAGAAGTTATCCTCCAAGCACTCCAGTACGATCTGAGGATCTGAGAGGAGACAAGCCAGTGCTACCCCCATCTCAATTTCTGTGCTCTCAAAATCCTCCTCTTTGCACTGCTCAGCCTCAGCTGGTGGGTCTGTCTGCTCTTCGGCAACTTCATCCCTTGACAACTGAAGATCAAAAAAGATTTCAAAGCTGGGCAAGCGCCGCTTCTCTGAATTCATCCAGGGCTCTGGAAAGCCACAAAACGGGAAGTCTTCCCCCTCCTGGACAAAGCGTTCGTTCAGGGTCCCCTGGATAGGTCAATGCTCCAACTCATAATGCTTCCCGGCTTACTTTGCCTTGGCTCTTCCGGCCATCTCTCTTCCTTTCCTCGCCCAATCCTCTTTGGTAGGCAGATAACCTAATCCAAAGATATATGGGTTATGCGGCACTTCGGCCGATGCTATGATGCCCTTCCGGCCACTTCGCCCTAATCTCATTTCGGGCATGTGCTGAAGCTTGTTCATAAGGTAAACAGACTGTGCACTGACGTATAGCCCCTCATCAACAGCTAGCATATCCTGTACAACCCAGACCTCAGCTAGGGTGAATCCTGACAAAAATACATCTTCTACGCCATGCACAATCTCCAAAACTGGTGTAGAAACCTCTGGCGGCAGATGTATCGAAGAATTTACAAAAACGATAGCCACCCCCTTCCCGTGGGGGTACTTCAGCATTTCATGTAACGTGGAAGAGATGGCTTTCACCTGGTGCAGCCACGGTCGCCCTAGAAGTTAATTAAAGGTGGCCAGGACATCCAAGACATGAAACTCAATATCCTATTGCCCCAAACCAACCTGAGTCACAATCTGTACAGTCCCCATCGCCTCTCGACTGGTATTATCATAGGCCCGTATCACCTGGGCAGTAGGTACAAAATCCGCGGGCTTCAACCCGATAGCATACGTCATTCTTGACGGACATACATTGATTGCGGACCCCATGTTGACCAGGACCCCTGGTATCCACTTCTCTCTACACTCCACAGAGATATAGAGTGGTTTGTTATGATCTGAGCCCTCTGGTGGTCGGGGAAGCTACTCCCGGAAAAACCAGCCCTACCAACTGCTCCAGAGTTGTATCGATTGAAAGCTTGGCCAAGTCCATGGCTGTAAGGACGGCCTGTCTGTGAACCCTCGAGGCCATAAGCAGTCCCCAGATAGAGATGTCTGTTTGGATTTTCTTAAGCTGCTTCAGTACAACCTCCTCCTCCAGCAGGTTTTCCTTCTGTCTCTCTGCTTCTTTGTCCTTCCCGGACGCCTCTGGCTGGTCCAAGTGTAGGGGCTTGAAATACCACCCACTCCTGGTCATATGGTCAACCTCCTCAACGTACCAGGTGTTATCTGGTTGGTTCTGCCCCCAATCTTCGTCAGTGTGGGCAAGACATAAGTCGTCGTCTTCCCACCACATCTTGTCGGCAACCGACAGACAGCTGTTCGGTTCCATTACAATTGTTTCTATGCTCACAGCACATTCCGTCCCTACAGGGGCCTTAGTCTTCCTAGCCCACTCAAGATCCTTGATCTTTTCTTGCTCAAGTCGCTTCAATGCAACCTCCTATTCCGTGTTTACTGTACTCAGACTGCCCGAATCCCAAGCAAAATTCTTCGCACCGGTGCTCTCTGGTGATCCCTCCTGATTCTCGGCCATTCCAGCCACTGTTGATATCCCAGCTTTTGATTGCCCCCGTTCTGGCTAAGGTGCCTCAACAACATCTGGCTCATCGTTGAGCCATCCTGTATTTTCTGCTAATCCATCCAAGTCGAACCAGTTGATGTTCACATCCCCTAAGTCCTGCTCGTTGAAGAACTGCAGATTGGCAATATCCTCTTCAAGCTCTACTAGGTCATCTAACCCCTAACTTGGTCTATCTTCCCGAAGCATATTGATTTCTGCCCCAGCTGGCAACTCTACCCTCGACTTAACCTGATCTATTGATGTGATATAACCACTCAGGTTGTACGCAAAGCTCCCAAACCCCTCAAGCTCTGAATCAACATTTCCATCTACCTCCAAAGTCATCCCGGTTCTGTCTTCGACAGTCACCACTACCGGTTCAGGTTGGGTTAGGGAGGCGCTCAACATGCACAAGTCTGTGTTATCTGGGATGAACACCTCAAGCTTGGGTAGGTGGAAGGGTGTGATGTATATGCTTGGGTCATATGGAATGGTCGTGGTTTGGATCAGGTTGATGTGCTTGGGTGGCGGAGCTTGGTTATGTGGTGGGAGTGGGTTGGTGGTGACATTCGGCTTCTCTGGAGGTGCGATCGCCTTATTGTCAATGAGATCTTGAATCTCATGACGAAGTCTGAAGCACTGGTCGATGTCGTGAACATGCTGTTGGTGAAAGGCACAGTATTTGGCCGAGTTATGGGTTGGTGGGAGGTTATTTGGTAATGACCGCGGCTCCAGGGGCTTCAGATGCCCCTTCTTGATTAAAACCCCCAGGGCTTTGGACAAAGGCATATGCAGCGAGGTGAAAGTCCTCTGGCCCCGGGGTGCGTATTTGGCTGTTTGAGAGTTGGTACTGGACACACCGGTGAATGGGGTTGCTATTTTTGGTGTGGTGGTGGTGACCATGCCCACATCAGAAGTTTTGGCAACTGTAGTATTACTCATGCCTGCATTCGAACTGCGGGTAAATGCCCTATTGGGCTGCTCTCTCTCGTGGTCAATCAGACCCTGCTTCATGGCATCCTCAATCTGTACCCTAATCTCGTGTAAATCAGCAAAGGTGGGAAGGGGTAAGACGATCATCTTTTGCATCAGTTTGGGTTGGAGGTTGCACACAACCATCCGTACCTAATCCTTCTCGACCGGCCTGGTGGTCATCATAGAAGCTTTGGCCCTCCAATGGGTTACCAAGTCAAAGAAGCCCTCTTTCGACTCCTGTCTGGTTGTCTCGAGATCACGAGTTATGATCTCAATCTGTGTGTTATATGAGTACTAGGCAACGAAGGCCTCGGCCATTCCTTTCCAACTTCTCTTGATAGTATCTTCCAGCTTCGCATACCAGATGATCGCGACACCTAACAGGGTCCTGTCGAAGAGGGAAAACTTTTGCAGTCTAGAGAGGCATATTGGCCTCAGGATATCTGAGAACAACCTCAGGTGTACCATGGGATCCCCAGAACCGTCAAAACGGTCTAAATGCGACATCTTGAACTGTTCCGGTAAAGTCACCGCCAAATTGGTGTATCCATCCTCTATGTCCGGAATGGAATTAACGCCTTGAGCTTTTTTGAATAGCTTTTCTAACTTGCTCACTTTCAGTGCTGTTGGATCCACCTCAAATTCAAATGATGTATCCACTGGATTAGCCAATGCTTTGGACAGTTGAGGTAAGATTGGGGATGGAACTAGCCCCATTGGGACGTCCGTATTTTCCTCGACGTTTGCAGTCTCCCCGGGTATTGAAACTCTAGGTGCGGGCGGGGGTGGATGCGAAGCAGATGCTCCGGCTTGTTGCAGTTGCTGCTGTTGCTGGAGCCTGGTAATCAGTTCTACCTGTTGAGCCACAATCTCTGCCTGACGCGCGGCAACCTCTGCTTGGCGGGCAACATCCCACTGCATGGCTTGCATGGTCTCTTGGAGCTGACGCATCATGTCCTCCATACTTGCCATAAAGTGCTGATCTAACCGAACAACAGGTGTATCTCTCTCTGTAGTAGAAACAGAGACCTCAAACTCACTGGTGGGATGGACAAGGACCGCTGATCTGGTAACCGCTGTATTGATGAACTGTGCCTAACTGACCTCCGTCTAGTAACCAGGGGTAGTGAAAAGAACATTGCTTGTCCGTCAACTAGATCCTCAGATAAATGAAGCCTTCTACCTCTTACCCATAGTGCTTTGGGGGAAACTGCCTCTTCGGAAGCAATGATGCAATACTACCTTGCAAAAAGATAAATAAAGCAAAATAAGGAAACAAACAACCAGAAAAACGGACAACATTTCGGCTTAAAATAAAGACAACACACAGTTGGCATTTGTAAGCTGAACACACTGTTCTCAACACTGATCACTGCCCCTAAATCACTGCCTCAAATCTGATATCCCCAAATACTGATGTCATCAGACTGATACTCAGACTTGCAAACTGATACATGCATTCCTGTAAAGACACACTCTAAAAGCACATAGCAAGCAAGTGAGAGCCAAAACACCCCTATGGAGGGGTAGGGTTTCCCTATCCTATCTTGTCAGGAGCTAGGGTTTCATTACGCACTCAGTAGTTTCAAACAACCTACAATCGGATAAGCAACCTGTTCTAGTTTGGAATGGTCTTTACAGATTCCGATATGCACTAGGTCGAATGGACAAAAAGGGTGCCTCGGTAACAATTGAGGTTTGTGTTCCCATCGTGGCAGAGCTCGTAACTGGTCAGCCTTATGGCACTCTTTTCCAAGCAAGCCTCCGGCAAACCGTTCAAGAATAGCAAATGGAAAACACTATGACTTAGGCCCACCAATGCAAATGAAATGCAAAGAAACACATAAGTGTAACCAAAACAATATATCATGATGTTCGAGTCAAGTTCTCTAAATCCCCAGCAGAGTCACCAGAAACTATAGACCGCCTGGACTCACTCCGCGTGCGAGGGCGCGAATTGGGTTCTTAGCTACTACAGTTCGGACTCCTGTCACGGTTCTAAATCTAATCTCACAAAGTGCAATGTAAGACTAATAAATCACCAAATAGTCCAAGTCTGGCAATCGTTTTTAAAAATCGATTTTAATCAGAAAGCGCAAAACATGGACTGCTTTGCCAGAATTTAGAGTCGCCACATAAATATTTTGTTTTGGGAAATTTAGGAAACCCTGACTCGTGCCTAAGGCCACGTATCCGTCATCACCAAAGTTACCTCGGCTCGGGAACTTGGGTACGAGAGGGGAAGGTCCTGAAATGAGCACCCCCGCTTGCCCGATCAAAAGATCGGCCTCTACTAACATGATATGTTATTTTTTGAAAACACATGTGTTCTTATTCTGGTTTATTAGCTAACCTTACTATGTGATGCACACAGCACACAAGTATATACTAAATCACTCAATTTGGAACAAAACATCTCATGTTCGTTTTTTCGAAAATGGTTTGGAAGTGCTACTCGCAAGTTGGCTAAAACACGGATTTGCCACCCTCAAGAGGGCTTAGAAAAACATGATTTTGCCACTCTCAAGTGGGCTTAAAACTCAAATTTCGATTAATTGTTCCAATTCAGGCAATCAAGCCTTCATCCATAGGCACTCATGCAGTTAAACACATTAGCACATAGCATCATGGCAAGCATGCTATCATGGCAGTCACTTACACACATGCAAGGATGCTAAAGCATAAACACTCACAGTGTACTCCGAGCCAAAACAGAAGCTAAGTTAGAAATCAATGCATGATCCTAGCTATGTTTGAAATGCCTAATGCAACACATGCAAAATGCAACTAAGTAGGCTTGGTTATCTAAGATGGCATATGAATGCTACACTTGATACATGTATTCAAATAGAAATTAAAATACAATACAGTTTGAATGATGCACCGAGTCTGGTGCATGCAATACGAATGAATGATGCACACATGCAAAGCATAAGGATGTTAATTGAAATATGCCCTACAACTAACCATCGAAATCAGTTAAGTAAAAGGGAGAAAGACGTGGGGTTGGAAGACATTCACACACACACACACACACACACACACACTTATTACAACATTTGCCCTCTTGACGGAGGGCCCGAATAATAAGCTAACTACCAACACTAATTAAACTAATTATCACAAACCAAAACTAATTAACTGTTCCTAGTTAACTAATTATTACAAAACAAATCGATTAATTAAGCACATTAACTAATTAAGTACAAAACCGATGAATTAGCTAACTAAGTAAAGCAGCTAAAGTAGTTAAAAGAGGTCCTCGGGGCGAGGGGTGCATGCATGCTCGATCGCCTTGCTCGGAAATCCATTGCTACGCCCAGAATTGCCTCTGTTTGCATTTGATTTTATCTCTGAAAAGTGCACTAACTTCCAGATTGCTTTTGCTCCAACATGGGGACCTCCTGGTGGGCTATAGACCAAAAAAATGGTTGTAGACCAGAAAAAGTGGTTGGTCGACCACCCTTACTGGTCGGCCAACCAGAAAATTTGCCAAACTCTAATTTTGCTGCAATAGAGAACAACAAGGGTCATAGCAGTGTATTTGCAAGATATGTGTGCACAACCACCCTCCCTATCATTTCTCAAGCTCAAGGGAGTGTGGTACTCAACTCTTGGGCCACCAACCAAGCATTACAATGCACAATGGCTGAGAAGCCAAGTTTGCACAAGTCAATGTCAATGAATGCACAAATGACACATAAGGGCCTCCACCTCTATCATGCTTGATCAAGAAGGTCGGCGACTAAGGAATGATACACGTTTCACCACTTTGAGTATGAAATGTGCAACATTCCTCATGTTTGGATTAACGTCCAACCCAAACACAATGCGAGGCGAACAAGATGATCATACCTTGATGCTAAAATGGCATGCATAAGATTCTATCATGTGAACAATGCATGCAAGGCATGTTTAGAAGCCAAGAACATCAAAGCTAGTAAAGAGCATCTCACAAGAGGCATGCAATACCAAGTTCAAATGGTCAAACCAACTATGGACAAACCTAAACCATGCCAAAACAGTGGCCTAAATGCCCTGAGATGATAGCATGAAAGACAAGAAAATGATGTTCATGCATTAACGCATGAACAAAGCATAGAAGCACAACTCTCAAACATAATGAAGAAGTGACAAATGTGAGAGTGTAGCTACACTATATGCACTGAAATCATGTGTGAAATGATGCCAAATCATCCAAACAACACAAGCATAACATCCTAAGGACCTTGAATCATTAGGCTAGTCAAAGCTATTGCACTACAACCATGTATAACAAATCTCATATGACCCAAACTACTCAAAATAGAGTTGAGGCATGCTAAATCAAGGCCGAAAGCATGCTAAAACATACGCTCAAAAGGAAAGTTAAGCATGTTCATTCATTGGCTCACAAACAAGGCATAATGCTTAACCCTCAAGGGCAATGAAAGAGTGATAAACATGGGAGTATAGCAAAGACATAAGCTCTGAAATTACGTTCCAAATGATGCCAAATCATGCACACGTCACAAATAAGGCATGCTAAGGGGCTTAACACTCAAGACTAGCAAGGCCAATTACACTATAGCCATATCAAGCAAGCCCCAAAGGGCCAAGATGACTCAAAATAGTCCCAAGGCAGGTCAAAACAATGCCAAAACATGCATGGAGTAGAGCTAACATATGCTAGAATGGGAGGCATAAAGCATAACACATGCAAGGCCAATGAGTATGATTACACTACAAGTGTAAGAAGCAAATGAGGGATGCTCTAACCAACCAAAAATAGAGTTGTATCATAGCAAAATAAGACCAAAATCACACTAAGATGGTAGCCCAAAAGCTTATGCAAGCTTGCATACAAATTAGCCCATGATCAAGACATAAAGCACAACTCTCTAAAAGCATTCAAAGTGTGAAACACGTGAGAATATGACTACACCACACACACACTGAAATCATGTGAGAAGTGAGGTCAAAGCATGCAAACAACTCAAAGCTAGTGAGCAAGATTGCACTATGGCTATACAGAGCAAGATTGCACTATGGCTATACAAAGCAAGGCATGCATGACCAAAACCACTTGAAAAAGAGCTTAAGCATGGCAAAACATGAGTAAAAACTTGCTGGAGCAGAGCCGAAACATGCTAAAGTGATTGGCCAAAACAGCAAGTGAGCTAGGCTAGCATGCAAGATTACACTACAAGTGTGTGAAGCATTCAAGAGGAAACAAAACCAACCCAAAATAGAGCTATGACATGCTAAAATAACACCAAAAACATGTTGAGATAGAACCAAAATACGCTAGCATGATGGATCAAGGCATTGAGCACGCAAGGCTAAATGGCAAGATTACACTACAAGTGTAAAAAGCATGCATGAGGTGACCCAACCAGGCCAAAACAGTGTTATGCCATGCTAAAATAAGGCCAAAAATATGCTGAGAACAAGCCATCACATGCTAGAAAAACATGCTCAATCATTAGGCCAACAAGGCAAGCAAACAAGACAAGAGGAAAGGGGACCACCCCCTCTCATTTTGGACCTCAAAACCATATTTCTACCACTGAAAATCTACTAGATTTTAGTGGCTAAAAGGGAAAACAAAGATGACCTCAAAGGCCTTAAGAGATGGCACAAAGCAAGGCCAAACAAGCCACCAAAGGGGTTAAACCACTCCTAACTCAAACAAGGCCATGAACAACCATTTTAAGCACTTGAAAATAGAACTTTTTGTAGTTGAAAGCTAAGCCAAAAGAAGCATGTAAAGATGGCTAAGTAAGAAACTACAACAAAGCTTTAAAGAGGATAAAGACTCACCCTTGAAGAACCACAGCAAAACAACAACTTCTGAGGCAAAAGCCAAGCTTTTGAGCTTCAAACAAACCTCTAAGTACCTCAGCTCAAGAGTGAAGGTGTTTCACTAGGTGTTTAGTGCAAAAGTGTGAACAAAACTCACTTTAAAGTACAAAATAGCTCAAATATAGAGAGGGAGAAATATAGAGAGAGAAGGATATGTTTAGCCCTAATCAAATTCTCTGAACCTTGAACAAGAGGGAGGAAGCTTCCTTATATAGAATTTCATGCCTCAAGCTTGTTAGACAAGCTAGAGGCTTGGTGCAATCCCTCCATACACGTGTATGGATGATGCCTTCTGTGCCCAACAGCTGGCACAGCTAACAAGGAAAATATTTGCAGAAAATGCAGGAAGGCCGCCGACCAGTTAAAGTGGTCGGCCGACCACTCCCCGTAGTCGACCGACCACAAAAGGTGGTCTACAGGGAATAAAACTGGTTAGCAAGGGAGGAAGAGGGTCTACAGAGAGAGTAGAAGGTGGTGGCAGGCTGCCGACCACCTTAGGTGGTCCACAGACCACCCACCCTAGCTGGCCAACCACCAAAAGTGGCTGGCAGGGAAGAAAAGTGGTCTATAGGGGGGGGGGAACTGGTCTACACACCTGTTCCTTCCTCCAGGCAAAGGGTAACAAGGTTTGGTTCAAAAACAAACCAAAAGGAAGAACGACAAGAGTCTGCAAGGCAAGGCACTCAGCCAAAAGCCCCGAAAACTAGTCTACGGGTCACTACAAGTGGCCTACGAGAGGGAAGGGTAGCCTAAGGCTACAAAAAGTGGCCTACAGGCCTCTGTTTCCCTCTAGGCAAAGGCAGCAAGGCATGGTCCAAAAACCAGGCCAAGAGAAGAAAGTTAAGACGTCCCAAAACAAGGCACTCAGCCGAAGGCTCCGGAAACTCAAAACAAGCACAAACATGCACAATCACCGAGTGCACAGACGATGACGTCTGAGTCTTAAGGTCGGTCAAAAATGGGGTGTCTACAGTTGCCCCTCTTTGACAGAACTCGGAAGTCATGAAATGACGGGAGTGAATGTCAAAGCCTAGAGACAACCTATTTTTGACAAGGCCGAAGACTTAGACAAACAGGCAAGATAACAAAGAGATGCGCCTGCAGGCAGGGGCAAGATGCAAATGAAATGCACAATGCAGGACATAACTTATGATTATGCAAAGGGGACTGTAATGAAGCATTTATGCAAAATAAATACAACATTTTAAGCAAATGTTATGCAAAGAAATGCTACAGCAAACTCGTACATAAGCAAGTAAACACGAACCAAACTACATCTCATGTAGAAAGGATGTAAGAAAATTATACAATTCTCACTCACACGAAGAAGGCAAAAAGCGACTACCAAGAATACCCAGAGTCTCAAACAAAGCATCTCTAAACGTATCACACGCAACAAAAGGAAAAGCAACACCTCTCAGCGTATCACACGCGAGAGAGGAAAAAGGGCCACTTTCTCAGCATATAACGCGCAAGAGAAGGAAAAGCGACACCTCTCAACGAATCACACGCAAGAGAGGGAAAAGCAACACCTCTCAGTGTATCACACGTGAGAAAGGGAAAAACGACACTTCTCAGCATATCACACACAAGAGAGGGAAAGGTACACCTCTCAGCGTATCACACGCGAGAGAGGGAAAGGTACACCTCTCAGCATATCACATGCCAGAGAGGGAAAAGTACACCTCTCAGTCTGTCACACGTGAGAGAGGGAAAGGTACACCTCTTGGCGCATCACACGCGAGAAAGGGAAAGGTACACCTCTCAGCGTATCACACGCGAGAAAGGGAAAGGTACACCTCATAGCGTATCACACACGAGAGAGGGAAAGGCACCACTTCTCAACGTATCACACACAGGAGAAGGAAAAGCACGCCTCTCAGCATATCACACGGAAGAGAGGGAAAGGTACACCTCTCAGCGTATCACACGCAAGAGAGGGAAAGGCAGATGTCGGTGTAAACATTGGGTGTAACCGAATGTCTCTAACCAGCGAGGTATCGATGTAAGCAGCAGAGGTACCCGGATGCTTTTAACCGATGACAGAGTTCGAGGGGACAAGAATGATCTTACCTGGAGTTCCTCTGACCGAAGCACATACAACATCATCTGGTTGTGCCGGCTTAAAATGGACCGTACATACAATATCGTTTGGTTGCACCAGCCTCAAATGAACCGTACATTCAATATCATGCCCGCATAAGAAAGAAACTCAACAAGTACAATATAGTAGAAACACATGTTCAACGTTACATCAAGATACAATTCCAATATGAGATAAACGCGTGCATATACAATGCAAGTGAAAAGGTACATAGCAATGCAAGTGAAAAGTGCGTAGCCATGCCACGCGATATACACATTCTATGCACAATAACGATGCATTTTCAGTGCAACATCAACAACATGTTTGAAGTAAAATGTCGAATAAGGAAATACACGCCTTAACGAGACCAATTCAAACGCAACCTCCGATGTACCTCTCGGAGGGGTCACAATGTACTTAAAAAGGATACACCTTGCTCCTGACGAGTGACGATGAGCCGTGCATCGAAGACGTGAATCAAAGTTCGCGCGGGGACATTTTGAGCCGAAAATAGTGAACTTTTCTTGTAGTTTCTCGAGAGCCAAGGACTCCAAACAGCATAAAAACACACAGAGAGGACAATGGAACCCTGAAGACCACCCTGGAGAGCTGCCGACCACCAAAACCACCTGTAGACCACCTAGGTGGTCAGTCGACCTGAAAAACTGGTCAGTCGACCAGTTTAGTAAAATCCGTGGCAGTTTGGTCTTTTGAGGTTCAGCTCTTTAAATACACAACTTCAAAACACAAATGTTCACACACACAAGGCCGAAAATTAGTCCTCTTCCTTCCTAGACCCTTTTCCCTATCAGATTCGGGCTTTGCACGCGTTTTCCAACGTCCCACGCGAAGTTGACTCACTAAGATCTTCCGATTTCCCTCACCTTGAACCGATCAGAATTCATTTTCGGAGCTTCTTTCTCCATTTTCACCACTTGAGGTATGTTTCTCTCGAAGTTTAGCACCTTTTCCCATGTTTTGACTTTCTGACTTTTCTCTCCCCGAGAGTTGACTTTTGGCAACTTTAGCTCATTTTGCTCATTTTTGCTCATTTTGCACCTTCTTTTCAGATGGCTGATGATGCTTCATACAACGAGGGTCCTCCGAGGATGGAGAGGGAGCCTGACATCATTCTGCTACCTCCTAGGATCTGGCCCTTCGACCCTATGACGTACCATCCCGAGGAGCACATCTTACCACCCAGCACTTTTCATCATTTTACAGACTTTGCGCGACGAGCACCCATGGACTTGCTACTATAGGAGCCCGAGTCTCACCTGTCTCACTACGCACTCGAGGTGCATACTGCACTCTTACATTTTCTGCGATGTATTTTGTATTTCTTGCACACTTCATGCTTTCGCTCTGTATTTTATCTGCTCATTCTGAACATAACTCATACTGTATTTTTGCTCATTCTGAACATAGATAGCTTCCCGTTTTACCCGGGGATATAGGTCGATTATAGCGAGGGAGTGGTATATGGAGCTCCCAGACGGTGTTCGACAGATTGTTGATGAGGCAGGGTTTGGCCCATTTTGCATGGGGTTATCGCGTCTCGCAGCAAGTAGGACCCTCCTGGGTGTGCTGGTAGAGAGATGGTGGGACACCACCAACTCCTTCCATTTTTCAGCTACCGGGGACATAACGATGACCCCATACGACTTTACTATGCTGACGGGCCTTAACGTGGGAGGTCGGTTGATCCCATATAACTCTTATATGAGTGAGTGGGAGGCAGCCTGGACTTATCTACTCGGAGTCCATCCGCCGATCTACCGATCATCGAGCACAATGATACACAGTTCACAGAGCGATGCAGAGATGCACGAGATTGTTGAGGCTACGGAGTAGTACGCCTGGGGATTCCTGATGTTCCTTCTTGCGACCACATTATTCTCTGACAGGGGAACACAGTCGGGCTACATCTTCTTAGTGCTCTAGTAGACCTATCCCTAGTTCGGTACTTCGATTGGGGCGGCGCTAGCCTTGCTACCCTTTATTGCTATATGAGCTCGACCTCCCGCAGGTGCGGGAACATAGTAGGCGACTATTGGAGAGCCTGGGAGGTACATTCTGCCCTTTTGACTTACATTTTTACTTTTCGTTACCTGTACACTGCATACTCCACACATTGCACACATTACATCCCATACTCCGCATTCTGCACCTCGCATTCTGCATTTTGCATTTTCTGTGTATTCTGTATTCTCATTGCCACTATCTTGCCTTTCACAGCTATGGGTATGCGCCTATTTCCCAACTCTTGCTCCTGATCCGGAGGTTGAGACACCACTTGAGGTGACGTACTCGCGTAGATTTGAAGGTCGATGCTGGCCTGGACCCCGAGAGACCTTGCCATATCTCAGGCATTATTTTGACATAGTACGGGTGACCGAGGTAATCCACAACTCTCAGTTCATGCTTTCAGGTTCGGTTCATCTATCTTTGACAACTAATCAATTCATGCGCTTGCTATCCGCAGATCACCTGGCATCCTTGGGTAACGATGCCGGGGTTTTCTCGATTCCAGTTTGCTAGGGCATAGGGCACCTCCCGATACCAGATTCTGTTTGATGGACCAGTTGGCAGAGCCTAGTTTCTCGGGGAGCGCTTCATGCGCCAGACACTAGGCCATCACGCTCAAGAGATCCCTTCACTGCCTCCATTAGACATACGAACCACAGAGAGTCTCTATCCCCAGGAGGTTAGCGACCTTATGTAGGGTGCTGACGCAGTCCTTTTCCATGAGAAGAGGGAGTACACGACATCCCTCTACATATACCTGATGCCCCCGCTGACAGGTGTTCGTGCCCCCATGAGGAGAGCTGTTGACATTCCTTCATCGAGCCGCATCCGAGCTACAGACATCCCTTCGACTAGCAGGGCCAGCACATCAAGAGGTAGGACTAGGGGGAATGCCCCCCACTTGGCAGTGTGCTGGGTGGCCAGATCCTCTGACTGAGCTGACAGGCTGGCGGTATGGGACACCTTATCAGATTCTGCTGGAGCCTCCATTGCCAAATCATCGATATGTTTGGGCCCCTGACTTAGCATCGGTATGCTTCATAGCTTTCATTTATCATTCAGATATTTAGACATTCATTCATTCACTGATGACTTGAACTTGCATCTGCAGCCTTCCACAGGATATGTTGAGGGGTTGCTCGAGGCAATGGCCTCACTTGAGTTTATGGTTTTGAGGAGAGAGACGATGCTGCACTCCCACGGCATCCCGGTACTTCCCAGTTTCCTTGTATTTATCATACTTTTGCTAATATATCGAAACTGAATATTTCACTGCACTAATTCACTGCATGTATAGATCACATCCGACACATCACATTCACATATTATATCTTCATACACTCACTCTATGCACCATACTTGCATCTGATATACATACCCTAGCTGATGTATTCAAACTGCCTTTTCAGGTCACACCTCTACAGCCCGGGCCACCCAGGCCTTTTCGAGTAGCAGGGAGAGGGATCCCGACATGCGATCGAAGGAGATGTCGAGCGCCTGCCAGACGTGATGACGAGCCTAGTGTGGAGGAGGAGCCAGCAAATCCTCAGTCAGAGACATCCAAGAGCAGAGGTGGTGACACCAGTTCAGGTTCTAAGGGCGAAGACGACGCCAAGGAGGATTCTGAGGATGGCGGCTCTGGTTTAGATGAGGGTGCTGGCGGTGGTGGTGTAGAGGCTACTCAATCGAAGAGGGTGAAGAGGGCCTCTCGATCCTTAGCCAGATAGCACCGACTCAAATGTTTTTGCTTTGTTTTCTTTTTGCTAGAAGTTGTAGCATATTGTACAACGTTAGGTAGTTTTATTTTCCTTAAAACTTATACCCTTTTATAAAAAGAAACCATGATGGAATGAAAACAACTTTTCGGTTCAAAAGTGTTACATTTTATATTCTGAGCATCGCATCGCATCACACAGCATGAAAATGAGATTGATGGAAATTGAACATTCATGTATTGCCAAGACAGGTAGTGAACCAACGTAACAAACAAAACAACTTAAAGAACAATTAGATAAATGAATTATAATAACTCGATAAGCAGGGAGCAACAACTTGATAAACAAATCACAATAACTCAATAAACAATTGCAACAACTCGATAATCAAAGAGCAACAACTCGATAAGCAAATGCATATTGGACAAACAAAACAACAGGACGCATCCGAAGTAGAAATAAACTCAGATCTTCAGCATTCTCAACACATATGAAGGCTAGGGACTCTCTGCTGGAGACAAGAAGTAGCTGTAGACCACTTATGCTGAATGAGACAACATGCAAGGCTGGGGCAAGCAAGAAATGAGACAACATGCAAGGCTTCTTGGTTGCTTCTCAACATCTCTCTTTCATTTCACAACCTCTGGGACTTCTGTCTGTTCCCCATTATCCTCTTTGCTCCTTGTAAGTTCTTCTCTTCTTTATTCCAGCTCCCATTTCATTGTTTGTTTTTAGTTTAGAATACTTTTTACTCTGGCTCAGATGGCGAAACATTTGAAAGCCCTTCTCTCTGCGGATCGTGTTTCCGCTTTTCAATGCCATTTTTCTATTCCTGACGACGTCCATCTATCACTTGTGGTAGAGAGTGTAGTTGACATGGAGAGGACGGATACGAGTACGATCATCTTTCCTCTCCTGTCAATCACTGAAGGCAGAGTCTGTTTCCCCTTTCACCCATTCTTGAGGGCCACCCTTCGCTATTGGGGTCTACTCCCTTCTCAACCTAACGTAAACTTTTACCAAATCATAATGGGAATAGTATAATTAAACCGCTGACTTAGGCTTAACCTTAGAATTCCTGCTATTCGGCATTGCTATGCCTTGGCCAAATCCTCTGGTTAGCAGGGACGTTACTTTCTTAGGGCTAAGGACACCGACTACCATTTGGTGACTATGCTTGCCAGCTCTGGCAAGCGTGTTAATGATGTCATGGTCGTTCTCCGAGGCAACTGGGAATTCAGCGAGGGCGAAGATCGCCTAGATCCTATGACTAGACAAAAAGGCAAACCAAGTGGCCGTGTAGTCCCATTTTTCTACGAATTGCTTAGAGGCTCATTCAGCTTAAATCCCATGTACTAATCGTTTCATTCTGTGCAGGTAACGATTTGAAGAAAGTACTTGCTTCGGCCGACGACATTGTACTTCAACAAGTCAAAACCACGCTAGAATTTTTTGGCCGCCCCAACCTTCAAAAACAAGGGCGGGCCACCCATATACTATTGCGCTATGAACCTACATACACCACTTTTTCGGCTGCGAATCACATTCTGATTCCGACGGGTGAACAACAGCTCACAGCACTATTTTCCTGAACTACAAGAACCTTAGGAAAGTTAGTGTTGGCAATTTGGATTTGGAGCAAGGTGAA
This sequence comes from Camellia lanceoleosa, assembly GCA_025200525.1. NCBI lineage: Eukaryota > Viridiplantae > Streptophyta > Magnoliopsida > Ericales > Theaceae > Camellia > Camellia lanceoleosa. The sequence continues at coordinate 60,384,374 of CM045768.1, forward strand.
GTCCATGATCGGGTCACCAAACTAATCGAGGCCGACTTGGAGGAAGTTGATGCGGCTCTTAACTTGGCTTTTGAGGAAGTCGGCCTTAATTCTCCGTCCACTTCGGGCTGAGTCGACATATCATTAGAGGAAGATAGTTTCAACAATTTAGGAGATCTTCCTAACACGGATCCTAAAAACATGGCCGGGAAGTAGCTTGCACAAATGGCCAGAAGAAAGAACGCCAAGAAGCTGCCGGCTTGAAGAAGGGCCAAGGTCGCCAAGTTTGAGCCCCAACGACCTGTTCAGACTGATTATGTTCCTCCAGCTCTGGTTGAGGCTAAAACTTCTCCAACTCTTGTAGAAGAAACGGAGCAAGTTGTTGTGGATGAGTCGGCCATCAAGCAATCGAACAATCGATTGGCCGAATAGAGGGGGGAAAAATGCCCTACCGAGGTTGGAGCCGATTCCTTTGAAGGCTTAATCGATAAACGGCCACGTATCGAAGAATCACAGGATATATTGGCTCCTTTTATTATCGAACCCAAGATAAAGAACACGCCAGTTTTAGCTGACGCATTGGCTTTAAAGGACCCGCTGTGGCCCTAAGTGTGGCCTCATCAATATCCTTGCCGGTTGACAAGGCTGTGTTCCGTGTAGAACCGGATGTGGTGTTGATAGCGCTAGTTACTTAGTCAACGGTATTAGTATGTACTTAACGTATTTATTTCATTATTTTGTTGTTAAATAATGCCAATTGTCTTATGTGTGCCTTGTTTCAGGTGGCAGGCAGGATCGCAGAGATCGGTCACCATCACTATGACGCCATTGAGCAAATCGACTTAATTCAAGCCGAAATTGAAATTGAAATAGGTAAGGTGAAGGAGGAATTGGCCGAACTGGCGGCGGCATCTCTTAGGGTCGACTCTGAAGCCAAGAAGGAAAAGGAAGAGCGAGCAAGGGCTAATGTCTTGGAAGAGAAGGCTAAACCGCTCAGATCTCCTCAGGATAGTCGCCGAGGATAGAGCGAGCCTTAGTGAAGAGGCACTGAAGTTAGCCAAGGAAGTGATTGCGAAGCTGGAGGCCGATTTGGAAGAATCGAATAAGGCGAAAGAAATTGCTGACTCTGAGGTTTCCAAAATGTTCAATGCCGGCGAGAACGCTGCCTCGAAAAAATACGTGGAGGAAGTACCAAAATTTGAGAATTGGAGATTCAAACACGACTGGCTCAAAGCTCTAGCAGTCGCTAATGTGGTATTGGAGCAACCAATTCCATATGAGCCGTTAGAGGTTGAGCCGCTGGAGTCTGACCCTGAGGAATAAGTAGTGTAATTTTGATTTTTTTTTTTTGTTAGCATTTTCTTGTATGTAATTTTTTGTAGATTTTTGTAAGGCAATTTTCATACGTAAAATAATGACCAATTGTACTGAATTTGTTAATGAAAATTGTCTTTTTGCCTATTTTCCGTGTGCTAATTTGAGAGTGCAATAGTTATAAAATTGTATGCCGAGCTCAATAGTTATAACTAATTTGAGTGTCGAAATAAAACGCAGTTCAATTCGGCTATAAAATTGTATGTATTTCTTGACTAGTTTGTTAGCGAGGACAAGTTAACGCCGAATAACCTGTGTCCCTTGCAAGTTACAACTTGTGAATAAAATATTCGGCTCAAAACTAATCGTGTGGCCAAATGAGGTAATGTATTATCATTCAGCTATATCATTAGATGCCAATTATAGTGATGCCCTTGCCTAATTTGGGCATAACATTACAATGCTGGATAACCTGTGTCCCTTGCAAGTGGCAACTTGTGAATAAAATATTCGGCTCAAAGCTAAACGTCTAGCCAAATGAGGTAATGTATTATCATTCGGCTATGTCATCAGATGCCGATTATAGTAATGCCCTTGCCTTATTTGGGCATACCGTTACAATGCCAAATAACCTGTGTCCCTTGCAAGTTGCAACTCGAGAACAAAATATTCGACTCAGCTAAACGCCTGGCCAAATGAGGTAATATATCTTCATTCAGCTATATCATCAGATGCCAATTATAGTGATGCCCCTGCCTCATTTGGGCATACCGTTACAACGCCGAATAATCTATGTCCCTCGCAAGTTGTAACTTGTGAATAAAATATTCGGCTTAAAGCTAAACTGTGGCCAAATGAGGTAATGTATTATCATTCAGCTATATCATCAGATGCCGATTATAGTGATGCCCTTGCCTCATTTGGACATACCGTTATAATACCAAATAACCTATGTCCCTTGTAGGTTGTAACTTGTGAATAAAATATTTGGCTCAAGGCTAAACGTCTGGCCAAATGAGGTAATGTATTATCATTCGGCTATGTGATCAGATGTCGACTATAGTGATGCCCTTGCCTCAGTTGGGCATATCGTTACAACGCCAAATAACCTGTGTCCCTTGCGGGTTGCAACTCGAGAACAAAATATTCGGCTCAAAGCTAAACGCCTGGCCAAATGAGGTAATGTATTTTCATTCGGCTATATCATCAGATGCCGATTATGGTGATGCCCTTGCCTTATTTGGGCATACCATTGCAATGACAAATAACTTGTGTCCCTTGTGAGTTGCAACTCGAGAACAAAATATTCGGCTCAAAGTTAAACGTTTGGTCAAATGAGGTAATATATATTCATTTGGCTATATCATCAGATGCCGATTATAGTGATGCCCTTGCCTCATTTGGGCATACCGTTACAATGTCGAATAATCTGTGTCCCTTGCAGGTTGCAACTTGTGAATAAAATATAGTGATGCCCTTGCCCCATTTGGGCACCTTTACTGCGTAGAATAGCATGTGTCCATTTGGACATATTTCAGACCTTGTTAAAAATGCGGGGCTAGCTGTTGGGCGCATTGGAAGTGTTGCGTCCATGATTAATTAATGAGGTATTTAGTATTTAAGAAGCTGCGGGTACAGACGACAATGATTGATAATTGAAAGAAGAGCAGAAACATAAGTTGGGCCATAGATGTCGCAGAGGCTATTCTTCAATAGTAAATGAGAAGCAAGAAGTTTAGTTAAGCTGGACGCTGAAATGCATCGTACTATTGGAAGCGAAGTGCAAAGAGCAGGGGATGTAGCAACGGAAGGGGGGGAGAGACGTCAGTCTCCCAGGTGTCGTAGTCAGTCTCTTAAAAGTGGTGACGCAGTGAGATCTCCCAAGGATGGGGTGTAGCAACGAGGGGGATCAAGGAGTCATACTGATGGTCAGAGTGCTACGCGAAGTGAGCCTAGCAGAGCTCCATGCCCGTTGAGCTTTTCGGTTTTCGTTGGGAATAAATAGATGACTGAAGCAGATTCGATCATCCACGACCCAAATGTTGCGATCGAGTTTGCTCTACAGATTTTTCTGTCCGAGGTCCAACAATAAATGGTTGGTCGGCCTGACTACAAAGTTTTTCAGGACGGCGTCCATGTAGCGATGAAGGGTCTATACACCTCTTATGAAATCGACATGCGTCTTCGTGCCGTACAGAGGGAGATAGAGCAAAAAAACAACCACATTCGAAGCCTGGAACAATGTGTAAAAGAAGCTGTGAACAAATTAAAAAAGGTAAAAACCTCCGAAGAGCAATCAGCCAGTCAAGTCAACCCGATCCTAACGGAAAGGGTAAATCAGTGGCTTTTAGATCATACTATCACTGACTGAGAGACAGTAAGCATGTTCGCAAGAGAAGCGATAAGAACGAAGGCCTACAATGAAGGTTTGTTTTACGGATAGAAAATTAGTATCGAGAAGATGAAAGAAAAGTTAGCTAAGGACGTTTGCTGGTGCGAAAATCGTGGGTTTAAGCATGGGTACTAAGGCTCTGTAGGGTCCGGGTATTGACGCGGCATCACCTCTATATCAGAATTACAAGTTTCCCTTCGAGGCTTATGATGCCGAGAAGACCGATGATGAAGAGGATGCCGAATAAATTTATACATCACATTGTACCCTTTAAGTTTGTAGAATGTCATGTATTGAGGCTTTATTTAATGAAGTAAACATTTTCTATATTGCTTTGATTAATGCTTATTTTTGCTTGTGGTAATCGTACACTAATCCATACCAGTTTCTATATTGTCGAAAGTCATATATTTTGTTCAGTGTTGGCCAATCGTGACATCCACGAAGGTCGCTCCGAATTTGGAGGCTTATTTGGCCCAAACGTGGCATTCACGGATGGGACTCTGAATTCAGAGTCTTTTTGTGTTGGCCAATCGTGATATCCATGAAAGCACTCTGAATTTGGGGACTTATTCGGCCCAAACATGGCATTCACAAATGGTGCTCTAAATTCGGAGTCTTTTTGTGTTGGCCAATCATGATATCCATGAAGGGCGCTCCGAATTCTGAGGCTTATTCGGCCCAAACATGGCATTCACAGATAGGGCTCCAAATTCGGAGGCTTTGTGTTGGCCAATCGTGATATCCATGAAGGACGCTTCGAATTCAGAGGCTTATTCGGCCCAAACGTGGCATTCATGGATGAGGCTCCGAATTCGAAGGCTTTGTGTTGGCCAATCATGATATCCACGAAGGGTGCTCAAAATTCAGAGGCTTATTCGGCCCAAACGTGGCATTCACGGATGGGGCTCCGAATTTAGAGTCTTTTTGTGTTGGCCAATCATGTTATCCATGAAGGGCGCTCTAAATTCGAAGGCTTGTTCGACCCAAATATGGCATTCACGGATGGGGCTCTGAATTCAGAGGCTTTGTGTTGGCCAATCGTGATATCCACGAAGGACGCTCCAAATTCGTAGGCTTATTCAGCCCAAACGTGGCATTCATGGATGGGGCTCCGAATTCGAAGGCTTTGTGTTGGCCAATCATGATATCCATGAAGGATGCTTCGAATTCAGAGGCTTATTCGGCCCAAACGTGGCATTCACGGATGGGGCTCTGAATTCAGAGTCTTTTTGTGTTGGCCAATCGTGATATCCATCAAGGGCGCTCCAAATTCGGAGGCTTATTCAGCCCAAACGTGGCATTCATAGATAGGGCTCCGAATTCAGGGGCTTTGTGTTGGCGAATCGTGATATCCACGAAGGACGCTCCGAATTCGGAGGCTTATTCGGCCCAAACACGGCATTCACGGATGGTGCTCTAAATTCGGAGTCTTTTTGTGTTGGCCAATCATGATATCCATGAAGGGCGCTCCGAATTCCGAGGCTTATTCGGCCCAAACATGGCATTCACGGACATGGCTCTGAATTTGGAGGCTTTATGTTGGCCAATCGTGATATCCACGAAGGACGCTTCGAATTCAGAGGCTTATTTAGCCCAAACATGGCATTCAAGGATGAGGATCCGAATTCGAAGGCTTTGTGTTGGCCAATCGTGATATTCACGAAGGGTGCTCCGAATTCAGAGGCTTACTCGGCCTAAACGTGGCATTCACGAATGGGGCTCTGAATTCAGAGTCTTTCTGTGTTGGCCAATCATGCTATCCATGAAGGGCGCTATGAATTCAAAGGCTTGTTCGGCCAAAATGTGGCATTCACGGATGGGGCTCTGAATTCAGAGGCTTTGTGTTGGCCAATCGTGATATCCACGAAGGACGCTCCGAATTTGGAGGCTTATTCGACCCAAATGTGGCATACATGGATGGGGCTCCGAATTCGAAGGCTTTGTGTTGGCCAATCGTGATATCCACGAAGGTTGCTCCGAATTCGGAGGCTTATTCGGCCCAAACGTGGCATTCACGGATGGGGCTCCAAATTTAGAGTCTTTTTGTGTTGGCCAATCGTGATATCCATGAAGGGCGCTCCGAATTCGGAGGCTTTGTGTTGGCGAATCATGATATCCACGAAGGACACTCTGAATTCGGAGGCTTATTCAGCCCAAACGTGGCATTCACGGATGGGGCTCCGAATTCAAAGGCTTTGTGTTGGCCAATCATGATATCCATGAAGGGTACTCCGAATTCGGAGGCTTATTCGACCCAAACGTGGCATTCGCAAATGGGGCTCCGAATTCAGAGTCTTTTTGTGTTGGCCAATCATGATATCCATGAAGGGCACTCCGAATTCGGAGGCTTGTTCGGCCCAAATGTGGCATTCACGGATGGGGCTCTGAATTCAAAGGCTTTGTGTTGGCTAATCGTGATATCTACAAAGGGCGCTCCGAATTTGGTGGCTTATTCAGACCAAATGTGGCATTCACAAATGGGGCTCCGAATTCAGAATCTTTTTGTTACCAAACCATTATTCACGAGACAGGAAAGAAAGGGTGTTGCATTGGGAAAATAAAAGATTTACATAGTGAAAATTCAAAACAAGCTATCATGCCGTACAAGTTGGCTTAATGATAAAATTTGCACAAATATGTGAAATTCCAGGGACGTGGCAAACTACTCCCAGCCATGTCTTTGAGCCGATATGCCCTGTGGGGAAGCGGTTTTTTGGAAATACTCTTCCGATCCGGGAAGACGCTCTTGATTCTCAGCTAGTCACCTGCAAAGACAAATATTCCGGTCGGGGGTGCCGGGATTAGCACTCCGACGGGCAAGTCAGTTCCTCTACTTAAGAAAGCTTGTTTACTAAGTTTAGTGAAGTGTATTTTTTTTTACCTGCCATTCCAAGAACGCTGCTTCTTTATTTATAGATGTTCCTCCTAAGGCCTTGGGGCCTGAGCTTGGTTTTCAATCATTACATGTTCTTATATTCGGCCCCCAACGATCTTTATTAATCGGCTTACGTATCGTATTCGGCCCATCCTAGACTTGCAGGATAGGGCCGATTAATATTTGCTGGACGTCCGGTTAATGTCAGTACTAAGACGTGCCCCTTCCGATTTATCTGTATATTCGGCTCCCCCAATTGCCCCCCAAACTCCCTATTGACGGTAGTTAATCGGCGTGTTCGGTTTAGAATTCGAAAAGTCCCTTAGATCAGGAGGCTTCGCACATCCCAAGGCGTCAAAAAATGTCAGAAGGCGCACGCCTTTTCGTTTATCATTACACTTTCCCGCTTCATTCATGCGTCCCTCGCATTTATTGCGATTTGAAACTTCAGTCCCTTTTTGGTGCACATTTCGTCGATCATCTGATACGTTTGGACCGCCAGCGCGCATCTCTTCTCTCACCCACATTTTCTGCAACTTTCGTCCGTCTACCTTTGCCTCATCTGCTCCTCGTAAGTTTTCTTCCCTTTTCTTTGTAGCCTTATTCTCTGTTTATCATTTTTTACTTTCGGCGAAGCCTTGGACCTCCGTCGAAATGGCTAAACACCTGAAAGACCTCCTTTCCGAGAGTCGCATTTCCGGATTCCGGCGACATTTTTCCATTCCCGATGACGTCCATCTAACTCTTGTAACGGACAGTACTTTGGATATGGAAAGGGAGGATCAGAATACAATCGTATTCCCCCTCCTGTCCATAGCGGAAGGCGGAGTCCGTTTCCCCCTACATCCATTGCTTAGGGCTGTCCTTCGCCATTGGAGTCTGATTCCTTCTCAGCCCAACGTAAATTTCTTTCGAATCATTATGGGTGTTATAGAGTTGAATCAGCGTCTCAGGATCAATCTTGGAATTCCGGCTATTCGGCACTGCTATGCTTTAGCCAAATCCTCTGGTCGGCTGGGTCGGTACTTCCTTAGGGCCAAGGATACTGACCATCATTTGGTGACTATGCTTGCCAGTTCTGGTAAGAGGGTTGACGATGTAATGGTCAATGTCCGAGGTAATTGGGAGTTTGCTGAAGGCGAAGATCGCCTAGACCCCATCCCCAGACATAAGGGTGACCCAGGTTGCCACGTAGTATCTTGTGTTTAATGATTTATCTTTTAATCGGCTTTCTTTCCTTAATCGCTCCTCTTTTGCAGGTAATAAATTGAAGAAGATTCTGACTTGCGCTGACGAAGCGGTCCTTAGAGATATTAAGACTGCACTCGACTACTTTGGCCGCCCAAACGTGCAAAAACAGGGGAGAGCCGCCCACATTTTACTTCGGTACAAGCCAACTTATACCACGTTCTCGGCTGCTGACAATATTCCAATTCCATTTGGCGATCAGCAGCTCTCAGCTCTTATCTTCCCCAGCTACAAGAACCTCAGGCAAATCGGTCTCGAAGATTCTGATTCAGGGCAAGACGCGGAGCCGGAAATACAAGTAGTTGCCGATCCGGTGAGAGAATTTACTGAGGAGGCCGAAGAAGTTGATGAGGCCGTGCGCTCGGTGTTTGAGGCTACCGGACTCGATCAGCCTTCACCATCCGCGTCGGGTCGGGCGGAAGTCTCTTCCGGAGACATTTTCGCAAATTTGGGCGACCTACCCGGCAATTTCTTCGAAGGTATGGCGAAGGAAAGCCTTTCGCAAATGGCGCGTAGGAGAAATGCCAAGCGAATGGCTGCTCGACAAAAGGCCGAGGCCGGCGAATCTGATCCCAGCCTGCCTAAGGCCTCCGTACCCATTGTTGATGGGCTGGTTCAGGTCACACCGGTTGAAACGGAAAAAGGGGGTGAACAGCGGGCCATTGAGGAACGGCAAATTCCGGAGGAGCGCGGCCAAAAACGCAGCGCCGAGGGGGAAGCCAGTTCAGAAGCTAGTCTTGACAAACGGCCCCACCTCGAGGAGTCAGATGTGGTTGCTCCCTTTATTATTCAGCTAAAGATCAGAGATACGCCGATTTTTTCCAATGCTTCTGCCATTGAGGATCCGGCCGTTGCATTGAGCTTGGCGGCTTCGATTTCTTCTTGTGATAGTGACCTTTTGCTCGTCTTGACTATTTTGGCCGTAGCCTTATCTGCGCAGTTGGCACTCCTGGTAGGAATCTTATATTTATTTCTGAATTCATTTTTTATAAAGGTATCTAATGATCCCTTATTCTTGCAGACCGTCGGCAGGATTGCCAACTTGGGTCGCCGCCTGCATGATGCTCTTGGCAGGATTGATCGTTTGCAAGCCGAAGTGGAAGGTCAGAAGAGTAGAGCGGAGTTTGAAAAGATGAGGGCCGAAATGGAGAGCGCGCGAGCCGAAGCAGAGAAGGAGAGGGCTCGCTCTGCTGAACAGCTTCGATCTGACGCTAAGGCTAGAGCGAATGCGAGTGAGGAATCGCTCAAACTCTTAAAGGACGAACTTGCCTAGGCGGAGGCTCAGCTGGAGGAGCTGAAGGCAGCCAAAGAGAAAGCCGAATCTGACGCTTTCGAGGCGGGAAAGAGCGCCGCTTTCACTGAATATGTTGATGAAGTTCCCAAGTTTGAGAATCGGGGGTTCAAGCATGGGTGGCTCAAAGCCCTTGCTGCCGCTGGGGTTACATCGGATTTGCCAATTCCTTATGAGCAAGTGGATGTTGAGCCACTCGAATCCGACACCGAGGAGTGATTTGGGAGGCGTTTCCTAATTAATTTTTTTTTTTTTTTTTTTTTTTTTTTTTTTTTTTTTGGTTGGGTTTTGTTGGTCAGGGTAGTTTTCATGTATAAATTGGTTACTAACTTGCACGCAATTTATTAATGAACATTTCCTTGTAATGCCACTACTTCCTGTGCACAATGTGTGATTATGTTAATGAAAAGCCTTTTGCTACTTTGCGTAAAATTGTTGCTCAAAGCCTTTTGCTACTTTGCGTAAAATTGTTGCTGAGTTTCAGCTTTTAGGGATTGAATATCTTGTGTCAACATTGATTTGTCTTCTTCATACCAACTGGATTCGGATTATGAACTGTCAATTCGAAAGCCGGCTGGGGTCTATGAGCCGGATAGATTGGTGAATCTGCCTTGCTTGCCCAGGTCCTTAAGGGTCGAGGGCGAGCTAGGGTACTTTGCCTTGATTGATGAATCTGCTCTTGCCTGGGCGTCCTTGATGGGTCGAGGGGTTGGGGTACTTGAGCCGCCTAGATTGATGAATCTGCCCTTGCCCCAGGCGGTCCTTGCGGGGTCGAGGGCCGGTTAGGGTACTTGAGCCGCCTAGATTGATGAATCTGCCCTTGCCCTAGGCAGTCCTTGCGGGGTCGAGGGCCGACTGGGGTACTTGAGTCGCTTAGATTGATGAATCTGCCCTTGCCCCAGGCGGTCCTTGCGGGGTCGAGGGCCGGCTGGGGTAATTGAGCCGGATAGATTGGTGAATCTGCCCTTGCCCCAGGCGGTCCTTGCGGGGTCGAGAGCCGGCTGGGGTACTTGAGCCGTCTAGATTGATGAATCTGCCCTTGCCCCAGGCGGTCCTTGCGGGGTCGAGGGCCGGCTGGGGTGCTTGAGCCGCCTCTATTGGTGAATCTGGCCTTGCCCAGCGGTCCTGAGGATCGAGGGCATTGGGGTACTTGGTGCCCCTGCCGTTGACTTAGCCGGCGTCGGGCGATTCAGGATCTCCAATTAATGAGATTGCCTCGAGCTTGCTGCCTCTGTGAAGGATAAATGAGGAAACGTACATCCTTTATGAGCTTGGTAGACAACTGAGCTGAGCTCTTGGGGGAAGACTGACTGCGCGAATGTCGAACCGACTTTTCTTCAACAGCAAAGGGGAAGCGAAGACCCTGGCTGAGCTTGGCGGAGATATGAATCGGGGTGGTGAACCCTCGCGGGCAGGAAGTAGGAGTGCCAGGGGTCGGGAGAGGCGTCAGTCTCCCCGACGTCGCAGTAGATCGCCCAGGCGAGAGAAGCAGTCGCAGGGTAAGGCTCCACAGTCCCGAGTCGAGGGAAGGTCCGACGCGAAACCGTGCCCATTAAGCTTTGCGGTATTCGTGAAGAATAGACCCATGACAGAGGCGGATTCGATCGTTCGAGATCCAGATGTAGCGGTCGACTTTGCCCGACAGATATTTCCGCCTGAGGTTCAGAAATCGATGCTGGGTCGACAGGATTACGAAGTGTTTCGCGAGGGCATTCACGGCGCAGTGAAGGGGCTTTACACTGCTTATGAAGTCGGCATGCGTCTACGTGCTGCCCGTCAAGAGATGGAGAAGAAGGACGAACGTATTCGAAGTTTGGAGACCCTCGTGGAGGCGGCCGAGCGGGAGCTAAGGAAGCCCAAGGTGGCTCAGGCACAAACCACCGTGCACGCGAACCCAATTGTGGAAGAGAGGGTTACGAGTCGGCTTATCAGCTTCGCGCTTGCCGATCGAGAGATGGCTAGTATGTTTGCAATAGAGAGTGCGAAGGGGAGGGCCTACGAAAAAGGTTTCCATGATGGCCGAAAGGTGGGAATCGAGAAAACTAGGGAAACGCTGGCTGAAGAAGTATGCCGATGTGAAAACTGCGGGTTCAGGCACGGTTGGATCAAGGCATCTCAAGCCGCAGAAGCTCTTTGAGCGTCGGGAATTGATTCGGCATCGCCACGCTACAGGAGCAAAGATTTTCCGTTTTGTGCCTTTGAAATTGAGAAGAGTGAGGATGAGGGTGACACCATATGAATTTTATAGTCTTAAGATTGGAACGCAGGGCGCGTTCGAAACTATGTAACTTATTGTTTTATTAAATAAAGATTGTTTCATTATAACCGTTTTCATTGTCATTCATATTCGGCATATGTGTATTTCGTGTTGCTCAAATGTTTGAATGTTTATATATTGCCCGACCTAGACAGCCGTTAACTTCCCGGCAAGAAGCGGGCCTATCGTTAGGATCCGCACGTGGGCAGGGCCGACATGTCCCCGGCGACCGTTCGGGTTTTATGGAGGCAGTTTCAACGGCCATTTATCTCCGATTTGGGTGAGCGTACTGACGCTTGAGCAGTCGGATTAATGGGCTGGTCAACGGTGATCGGCATGTGAATATTTGGCCGACCGGTTTTAATAAAGTTATTTCGCTTTGGCCGAGCCAGCGCGCATTTTGGCCAGCCGTCGGGATGGTCGTGGCGAATGTCAATCGACGCTTTTTTTTGTTTTTTTTTTTTTTTGACCAATGCGTTTTTGGGAGTTAATAAAATTTTCTCGGGGTTGGGACCTCGTGATCGCAATCGTTGCTGAGAATAAAAGGAGTGGGCACTTCGCGCCAGTAACCCCGCTTGACTCATCATTCTTTGTCTGGAATGGTGGTTTTGGTTACAGAGGCACTAATTTCGGTCAAGTTTGCTGTTGAGATGGTTTGCGACAGAAAACCTATTCGTTAAGGGGTTAGGTCATCTGAAGGGCTTGAGTTCTGTGAGTCTCCAAACGAAGGGCTTGAGATCTGTGAGTCTCCAAGTCGTCGAAGCAGATCACTTCGAAAGGAGAGTCAACAACTGTCAAGTTCATTCTTCCTTGTCCTGGATCTTAGCCTTGACATTGTCAATGGTCTGCTGATCTGGTGGAATACCCTCCTTATCCTGGATCTTAGCCTTGACATTGTCGATGGTGTCAAGGGCAGTTTGGCGTTCATGCGAGTCGTGGGCTTAAGCATAACTGGTTCAAGGTAGTGCACGCCGTGGAGGGGTTCAAGGTGATGGTCGTCGATCCGGCGATGCTGCTTTGCCGGCGCGTTTTGTCCCTTTTCTGCTTTCGATAGTGTAATGTTCGAATGCGAGTTGTATTCATGTAACAACTGTTTAATCAAATAAATGGTTTTATTTTAAATCTATTTGCGTGTTATTCTGCATTTTGGAATGTTGCATGTGCATTAAGGCTCATTACTTCGAATGCATGATCTGTTCTAGCATGTTACACAGGATCAATTATCAATATCTTTTGTTCGTGCCAACGTTTGCTCCGGATTCGGAGACGCGATTAGCACTTAGCACTATATAATCGCCTCAGAATCCGGAGACTTAATCGGCCCTAAGGCGGCATGCGCCTAAGGGGGCTCCGAATCCGGAGACTATTTGGCCAATCGTGATACACGAAGGGCGCTCCGAATTCGGAGACTTAATCAGCCCAAAGGCAGCATGCGCCTAAGGGGGGGCTCCGAATCCGGAGACTATTTGGCCAATCGTGATACACGAAGGGCGCTCCGAATTCGGAGACTTAATCAGCCCAAAGGCGACATGTGCCAAAGGGGGCTCTGAATCCGGAGACTTAATTGGCCCTAAGGCGGCATGCGCCTAAGGGGACTCCGAATCCGGAGACTTGATTTGGCCAATCGTGATACACGAAGGGCGCTCCGAATCCGGAGACTTAATCGGCCCTAAGGCGGCATGCGCCTAAGGGGGCTCCGAATCCGGAGACTTAATCGGCCCAAAGGCGGCATGCGCCAAAGCGGGCTCCGAATCCGGAAACTTAATCGGCCCTAAGGCGGCATGCACCTAAGGGGGCTCTGAATCCGGAGACTTAATCGGCCCTAAAGCGGCATGCGCCTAAGGGGGCTCAGAATTCGGAGACTTAATCGGCCCTAAGGCGGCATGCGCCAAAGGGGGCTCCGAATCCGGAGACTTAATCGGCCCTAAGGCGGCATGCGCCAAAGGGGGCTCCGAATCTAGAGACTTGATTTGGCCAATCGTGATACACGAAGGGCGCTCCGAATCCGGAGACTTAATCAGCCCTAAGGCGGCATGCGCCTAAGGGCGCCAAAGGCGGCATCTTGAAGGCGACTCGAATCTGGAGACTTGATTTGGCCAGACGTGATACACGAAGGGCACGCCGAATCCGGAGACTTAATCGGCCCTAAGCGCATGCGCCAAAGGGGGCTCCGAATCCGGAGACTTAATCGGCCCTAAGGCGGCATGCGCCAAAGGGGGCTCCGAATCCGGAGACTTGATTTGGCCAATCGTGATACACGAAGGGCGCTCCGAATCCGGAGACTTAATCGGCCCTAAGGCGGCATGCGCCTAAGGGGGCTCCGAATCCGGAGACTTAATCGGCCCTAAGGCGGCATGCGCCAAAGGGGGCTCCGAATCCGGAGACTTGATTTGGCCAATCGTGATACACGAAGGGCGCTCCGAATCCGGAGACTTAATCGGCCCTAAGGCGGCATGCGCCTAAGGGGGCTCCGAATCCGGAGACTTGATTTGTCCAATCGTGATACACGAAGGGCGCTCCGAATCCGGAGACTTAATCGGCCCTAAAGCGGCATGCGCCTAAGGGGGTTCGAATCCGGAGACTTGAGTTGGCCAATCGTGGCAAGTGTCCCACTAGGAATCGACATATGATTTTCAGCGTCGAGGAAAAAGTAGTTCATATTGCAAAGGTGAAACATATTTACAGTTATCAGAGCCCACAGATTGGGTCAGTGATAGGGTTTTCGTCAGAACTCTGCTTGTGCCGATTGGGGTGAACCACGTATTTCTTCAATGCCGTAGGTTGTTGCGAAACGCAAGATATGATGGTAGGTGCTTGGGACGGCCTTCATGATATGTAGCCAGGTTCTTCCCATTATAGCATTATACGGCGAGGGGAGCTTCACGACCAGGAATTCCACTTTGACCGTTTTAGACCCTGCTTGAACAGGTAATGTGACCTTGCCCAATGGGTATTCCGGGTTCGTATTAGAGCCGAACAGTGGATGAGGTGCCGGAGATAGATCTGCCTCTTGACAAAAGTTTGATAGTACATGACCTCTGAACTACTCCCTAGATCTATGAGGATTCGTTCAATGATGAACCGGTTTATGCATAATCCAATGACCAATGGATCAATGTGGGAAGCCGTTGCGTTATTGAGGTCGGAGTCGTTGAAGGCGATTGTCGGAGATTCTTCAGACCGGTCAGTCGGAATACGGTGCCCCTGTAAAATTGGGTGCGATCGAATTGTGTGCATGGCCGGGAGTGTAGGCAGGCTGTAAATTACGTGGATCACGCCGAGTGGGGGAGAGTCCTGCCTTAATGCTAATGCCTTGGTTGGCTTTCCCTGTTTCACATACTGCTGCAGTCGACCGTCTTGCACCAGTTCTTTCAGGTGGTCTTTTAATGCATAGCAACTCTCTGTTTCGTGGCCGTGATCTCTGTGATATTCGCACCTCCGGTCCCTTCGTCGTGTATCGGGCGGTGCCACCATCTTTGATGGCCATTTGAAGAATGGAAGGTGTTGGATTTTGGTCTTTACAGCGGTGATTGGCTCTGACAGTTCCGTGTACTTTTTGTCGGCGCACCTCAAGCGCCTACTGTCGACTTGCAATTGCTCATTCATTAGGTGGGAGCATTGATCGCTCGATCAGCGAGAGTCTCGCCTTTTGTCCCGTTTAGCACGTTGTCGTGGCTCGGGGTTCAGAGGTGGCACGGAGTTTATCGGCTGAGCAATGTCAGGAGGTCCCGATTTGGTGGACGCTTGACTAGCTTTGATCCTCAGGGCATCATCTTCCACTTTGCAATACTCTTCGACTTTCTTCATCAACGCCCAGACTGTTTTGGGGGGTCTTCTGGTCAGGGAGTTGCGTAGAGCACTGTCAGGATGTAGTCCCATTTTGAAGGCGGTGACGGCCATGGAGTCGTTGCAAGCGTCGTCAACGAGATTGAAGCACTCCCAATATCGCGTCGAATATGCTCTCAGCGTTTCTCCCGATTGAATTTGCATAGCCCAAAGGGAGTCGGCCTGTTTTGGCTGTACCTCGTTGGTGATGAACCTGGCCCTGAAGGATTTTTGCAATTGATGAAAACTCCTGATCGAAGCCGGCTCCAACTTGTAATACCATCTGACAGCTAGTGGCCCCAAACTGCTGGGGAATATTCGGCACATGAGGGCTTCATTGTCTACATGCAACGTCATGGCCTGCTTGTAATGACGTATATGATCGGTGGGGTCTGATTTCCCGTCGTAGAGAGTAAATGATGGAGCTTTGAACTTCTTGGGCAGGGCCGCCATCGCAATTCGTCGGATAAAAGGATCGTGCCGGGCCTCTTAGTCTGAACTGCTTCTTCTACACTTGTTCCTTATATGTGGGCTTTTTTTAGAGGAACTGGAAGTGTCTAAGCGTCCCTTGTTATGCTCCGTGGATAATGAATTGGAGTCGCTATCAGTTTCCCTGGGTCAGGCTCGAGGTCGTTGTTTACCTGCCTTCAGGGGTCGTTCGGGGTCTTGGGGCGCAGCTTCTTTGGATTTTGCTACTTCCAGGGCCAAATCTCGTCGGAGGCGTTCACTTTCTGCGAGCATATTTTCCAGCCTTTGCTCATTCTGTTTAGCTTGTTCTATGATGGCTTGCATTGTCTCCTGCGTTGAAGTCATTGGTGAATCAAAATTCAAGGCGCGTCTCGCAGCGATGGTTTCCTTTCCGAGCATATCTGCCGGGGTGATGTCGTCTCTCTGTGTGGTCTCGTCGGTGGCTATCGGAGGATCTTGTGTCACGCCTTCCATGGATGTATTTGAGTATTCCCACAGACGGCGCCAATTGTGGGGAAGTGGTTTTTTGGAAATACTCTTCCGATCCGGGAAGACGCTCTTGATTCTCAGCTAGTCACCTGCAAAGACAAATATTCCGGTCGGGGGTGCCGGGATTAGCACTCCGACGGGCAAGTCAGTTCCTCTACTTAAGAAAGCTTGTTTACTAAGTTTAGTGAAGTGTATTTTTTTTTACCTGCCATTCCAAGAACGCTGCTTCTTTATTTATAGCTGTTCCTCCTGAGGCCTCGGGGCCTGAGCTTGGTTTTCAATCATTACCTGTTCTTATATTCGGCCCCCAACGATCTTTATTAATCGGCTTACGTATCGTATTCGGCCCATCCTAGACTTGCAGGATGGGGCCGATTAATATTTGCTGGACGTCCAGTTAATGTCAGTACTAAGACGTGCCCCTTCCGATTTATCTGTATATTCGGCTCCCACATGCCCCTATCCTGGCGATTGAATCAACCTGATAAAGGTCGTCCCAAATGGGGCATAACTTTCCGTCAGCGGGATTCCTAGTAGCGGGAAGCACTTTCTTAAGGACCAATTCTCCAGGTGTATAATGACACAGTTGTACGCGTTGATTATATGATTTAGCGAGTTGTTGCTGATACTGCACCATGCAAACAAGGGCATGGTCTCGGCATTCTTCAATCAGAGTCAAGTCCAAGGCCAACATCATGTCATTACGACCCATGTCAAAAACCTTCGATTTCAGAGTGGGTAGGCCAATCTCCAGGGGGATAATTGCCTGAGTTCCAAAGCATAAAGCGAACGACATTTCCCCAGTGGATTGCCTTGGAGTAGTGCGATGAGCCCACAACATATTGGGCAGCTCTTCGACCTATCTGCCTTTAGCTTTTTCCAACCTTTTCTTGATGTCGTCCAGAATGACTTTGTTGGAGGCCTCTGCTTAACCATTTCTTTGTGGACAAGTCGGCGAGGAAAAGTAGGGCCGAATACCATACATGTTATATAATTCTCGGTAGACGCCACAATCAAACTGGGTGCCATTGTCTAAGACAAGTGCTCTTGGTATGCCGAATCACGTTATGATGTTTTTCCATAGGAAACGCTTAACGTCGATATCTCGAATATGTGTTAGTGCCTCTACTTCGACCCATTTTGTGAAATAATCTGTCGCGACAATCAGGAATCGCTTGTTCCCTAGAACCCGTGGTAATGGTCTGACAATGTCAAGTTCCCATTAAGTGAATGACCAAAGACTAGTGATAGAGTTTAATCCCTCAGCAGGCAGATGAGTTAAAGGGAAAAACTTCTGGCATTGTTCACATTTCTTGACATAACACTCGGCATCTGTTCGTATGGTTGGCCAATAGTACCCCTGTCTTACGACTCGATGGGCAAAACAATGTCCGCCAGAATGGGCACCATAGCTGCCCTCATGTATTTCAGCCAAGAGTTCCTCGACTTTATCCGAGTGAACACATTCTAAGTACAGCCCAAAAAGGGATTTTTTGCAGAGCTTCCCCTGTGGATCCAAGTAGTATCGCAGGGCTTTGTTTCTCAGTTTGTGTGCTTCTTTCTTATCCATCGAGAGCTGTTCTGAGGACAAGAATGCAGCGATAGGGTCCATCCAACTTGGAACTAGTTCAATGATATTGATCTGAACTGATCTAAATGATCTGAACTGAATCAAAAGAGGCAATGCTCGGCTCAGGGACGAATCCTACTTTGATTGTCCATTTAATTTCTGAGTTGATGGCAGAGGGTATGCAAGCCAGGGCGTCCGCATGCATGTTCTGATCCCGAGTTATTTAATTCAATTCATGATGATCGAATTTCACGAGCAAAGAATTCGCCATTTTCATGTAGGCTGCCATGCGTTCATTTTTGGCTGCATATTCCCCTTTCAACTGGTTGATGACTAGTTTCAAGTCACGGAAAACAAGCAGACGCCGCGCACCAAGGTGAAGTGCATTCCGTAGGCCAGTTAACAATGCTTTGTATTCAGCCTCATTGTTTGATGCATCGAAGCCCAATTTGACAGCCTGCTCAATTATTGCCCCTTCAAGGGTCATGATTACTACACCTGCCCCACTGCCACGTTGATTGGATGACCCGTCATAGTATATCTGCCAAATGTCTCCAATATATATTCTCCAGTTGGGCTTAGGTTGCACTTGATCTGGCTTAAAGTCGGCGAGGGATCTCGTGAATTCGGCTACAAAGTCGGCGAGCACTTGTCCTTTGATGGAAGTTCTGGGCAAAAATTGGATATCATACTGGCGGAGTTCCAAAGCCCATTTCGAAACACGCCCCGATGCTTCCGCACTATGGAGCGCTGGCCAGAAGGGATAGTCCGTTAGTACCCCAATGGTATGCCCCTGAAAGTAATGCATCGGTTTCTTGCAGCCATGATGAGATCAAGGATGAGCTTTTCCAATAGAAGATAACGTGTTTCGGTGTCAGCCATTACTTTGCTCACATAGTAAACTAATTGATCCTCCCCAAGTTATTCCTTTAACAGTACGGCGCTGACTACCTAGTCGGATACCACCAGATACAAAATGAGTGGATCGCCTGCTGAAGGTGTTGCCAAGAATGGTACTGATTGGAGATAAGTCTTCAAGCCGTCCAAAGAGGCCTGGCACTCGGGGGTCCATTCAAAAGCTTTACCTTGTTGAAGTGTGTGAAAGAATTATCTTCAGCGATCTGTGGAATGACTAATGAACCTGTTGAGCACGATGGCCATTACCATCAACTTCTGAACCTCTTTGACTAACCGAGGAGAGCCAAGTTCTAGAATTGTTGTGATTTGTCTCGGGTTGGCTTCGATTCCGCGGTGGTTAACGATGTAGCCAAGGAATTTGTCAAATCCGATGTCGAATGCACACTTCGAGGTGTTCAGTTTCATTTTGTACTTTCGAAGAATGCCGAATGTCTCTACCAAATCAGCTAGATGGGTATGCTTTTTCTTGGATTTGACCACCATATCGTCGATGTATACTTCCATGGTACGGCCAAGTTGTTCCTTGAACATGGTAGTAACTAGTCTTTGGTAAGTTGCCCCTGCATTCTTTAGCCCGAAAGGCATGACCTTGTAACAATAGATTCCTCTTGGGGTGAGGATTGTGGTTTTTTCTTTGTCATTCGGATGCATGGAAATTTGATGGTAGCCTCTGTAGGAGTCCACGAAGCTCATGCGTTGATGATGTGTCGTTGCATCTATGAGTTGGTCTATTCTAGGGAGGGGAAAATAATTCTTGGGACAAGCTTTGTTTAAATTCGTGAAATCCACACAAACACGCCAAGATCCATTCTTCTTCTTTACAACCACGGTATTGGATAGCCATATATGATAGGTTACTTTGCGAATTGCCCCGACATCAAGTAATCGATCAACTTCTTCAACAACAGCCGAAGTATGCTCCGCGGCTGACCGCCGACTTATCTGGATAATTAGCTTACATTTTGGTTCAACGTTTAAGCGATGCTGGGCCACAAATGGATCCACCCCGGCATCTCATATGGTGACCATGCAAACGCATCAAGGTTGCCAAGTAAGAAAGATACAAGCTCTTGCCTGTCAGCTTTGTTCAGGGAAGCCCCAATCATGAAGAACTTGTCAGGATTCCCGTTAATTTCGACCCGATCCAGGGCTTCGGCTACCATTTCACTAGGGGTCTTCCCAATGTCCTCAAGGCTTTGCCGATCTGGTACCTCAATCGAATTTAGTTCCAACTCTTTTGGTCTCTTTGTAGCAACAAGGTAGCATGCTTGTGCCAAATTCTGAGAACCCCGAATTTGTTCAATACCGTACTCAGTCAGAAAATGAAGTAGTTAATGGTAGGTGCTCGGCACGACTTGCATGGTATACAACCAAGTTCTTCACATGACTAGATTGTATGGTAAAGGAAGTTTGACAACTAGAAATTCTACACCTACTGATCTAGTGCCCACTGGAACTGGTAGTGTGATTTTGCCCAAAGAATACTCCGAGTTAGCGTTGAAGCCGAATAATGGATAATCGGCCAGCAATAGATCTGAGTCAGTGAAGCCGAGTTTAACAAAAGTTTTGTAATACATTACTTCCAAAGTACTTCCTTGATCAATGAGAACACATTCAATGGTAAATCTGTTCACGCATAACTCGATGATGAGGGAATCATTGTGGGGGGAGAGTTACTCCAACTAAGTCAGTGTCATAGAAACTAATCCTCCCAGTTTCATGGGGTCATTTCGCTGGCATGATTGGCCTGTGTGGGCTAGACTGCAACTGAATTGTATGCGCCTCGGATGACGTCGACAAGCTATATATCAGATGAATTACACCAAGTGGAGGTCAATTCGGCCGTAAGGCTACCGTGTTTGATGAATTATTCTTTTGGATGTGTTGCACCAGCTGACCGTCTTGTACCAACTCCTCCAGGTGATCCTTCAGTGCATAACAACTGTCGATGTCATGACCGTGGTCTTTGTGATACTCACACCGCTTATCCCGTCTCCTTGTATTGGGAGGTCCCATCATCTTGGGCGGCCACTTAAAGAACGAAAGGTGTTGAACTTTCGACAAAATCTTACTAATCGGCTTTGTTAACTCCATGTATTTCTTATCTGAGCGCCTTATGCTCCTATTATCCACTTGATATTGTTCATTCACTCGATGTAAACATTGGTCATTTGATCGACGCAAGTCACGCCTTTTGTGTCGTTTAGCCCGATTCTGCAGTTTGGGCTCCTTGATGGCACGATGTTATCAGCTGAACAATTCTAGGCGAAGCCGTCTTAATGGCTTTCTGTCCGGCTTTGACCTACAGGGCATCGTCATATATTTTGCAATATTCTTCGACTTTCTTCATTAACCGCCCAGACTATTTTGTGGGGCCGTCTCGTCAATGAACTGTGAAGGGGACTATCAAGATGCAATCCCATCTTAAAGGCAGTGATGGCCATGGAGTCATTGTAGGAATCATCTACCAGATTAAAGCATTCCCAATAGCGTGTCGAATATTCATGAAGGGTTTCTTCTGGTTTAATTTGCATTGCCCAGAGAGAATCGGCTTGCTTTGGCTAGATTTCATTGGTGTTGAATCTTGCCCTGAAGGACTTTTGGAATTGATGGAAGCTCTTAATTGATGCCGGCTCCAGTTTATAGTACCATCTGACGGCCAATGGTCCTAGACTACTCGGAAATATTCGACACATGAGGGCTTCATTGTCAACATGAAGTGTCATCGCTTGTTTATAATGACGAATATGATCAATGGGGTCCAATTTTCCATTGTACAGGATGAACGACGGTTCTTTGAACTTCTTGGGTAGCACTGCCCTTGCAATTCGTTGCACAAAAGGGTTATGCTTATCTTCTTCATCCGAATCATCACTTCTCCCTCACTTGTGTCGTACATATAGACTTCCTTCAGATGAGCTGGATACATCAACTCGTCCTTTCTTTCTAGGTTCCGGGGATGGTGAGTCCGAATCACTGTCATTATCGTGATTCTAAAATCGACGTCATCGACCATCCTTCTTTCTCGAAGGTCGACCCCAATCTTGGCATGCGGCATGTTGGGATTTTGCCACCTCCAGGGCCAAATCCTGGCACAGGCACTCGTTCTCAACCATCATGCTCTCCAGCCGCTATTTATTTTGCTTTGCTTGATCCATAATCGTCTGCATTGTCTCATGAATTGATGTAGAGGGTGAGGTCTGGGCTACTGAATTGAAGTTCAAGGCCCATTGTGCGGTGATATTCTCCGGTCGAAGCATGTTTCTTGGAGTGAAATCATCTCTTGCCGTAATTTCGTCAGCGACTACTAGAGGATCTTCTGTTACGCTCGCCAGGGATGTGCTTGAGTATTCCCACAGACGGTGCCAATTGTGGAAAAGTGGTTTGGAAATACTCTTAGATCTTATAGGACATTCTTAATCCTCTGATTGCCACCTGAAAAAGGATGAACACTCTGGTCAGGGGTGCCAGAATTAGCACTCCGACGGACAAGTTAGTATATGCTCTCCAGTTTGCTTCTATCTCAAGTTATTTAATCTATTCTTACATACCTTCCTTCGATTGATGTTCCTCTTATTTATACTAGTATCTGGTCTCAGGGGTTGGGCCCACTCTTAATCCAGCGCATGATCGCATATCCGGCCTTTTTGTTGTATGCCAATTCCTACGCGACTCCTTGTATGGCCGATTCCATGGCCGATTTACTTATGTCTTCAAGACCCCCTTTGGTCAGAGCTGAATAGTCTTTGTCCTGATTTTCCTTCAAATAAATTTGGCTTTCCTTAGTATAGAATTATTCGGCCCCCACAAAATATTATGTATTTTATCACCTTTGGAGGCATTATATATGCTAGGCAAATTTTAGAAATGTGGATTTGATTTAACATTATAAATGTTTTGGGAAAAATTGTGAATTTCATTTTGATATGGGACTCTTGTATCGAGTCAATGAGAATGGATGACCAAAGAATGGGTCATGGTGATAGACTTGTAACGATAACATTGTTAAGAATGATTTAATGTTGATTTTGAACTTAATTTCTAATTTCGGGGATGAAATTCTTTAAGGGGGGAGGTTATAGTGATCTCGGTTTTGACCCGTCATTTGCTGTATTCCAAACTCGAGTTTAATGTTTCCATATTGTTGTCTGCTTCTTTTCTCCCTTGTATCTCTTGAAATTGGCCTTTGGGTTGTTGTGATTGAGTTTGGAACAAGTTAGTTGCATGTTTTTCCCAAACTTAGTTGCCCAGAATTTTGGTCCTCCGCTCAAGCAGGCCTTCTTGCCCTCGAGTGGGAGTTGCACACTCGCAGTACTTGACGCATCTGCAAAAGTACTGGTGGAGTGTTTTTCACGCTCGAGCGGGTTGACGCTCGAATAGCTTTCTTTGCTCTCGAGCGGGTTGACTGTGTCTGCATAACTACTGGTTGTGTGTATTCTACGCTCGAGCGGGCCTTTCTTGTGCTCGAGTGGAAGAAAATGTTGTGTCTGATGCTCGAGTGTCAAGCTCTCCGCTCGAGCAGACTGCGCGTATATTAGATCGCGAAAAGCTCTTTTACATCACTTTTTCTGATCTATTCTTCTTAAAACCCTAAAGTGAGACCCTCTCTCTCTAAAATACCCTCTTTCTCTAAATTTTTACCTAGATCTAGTGATCTATCCACCCTTGTGCCTTCATTAAAAAGGTAGAGCTCCTCAAGATCATCACTTTGAACCAATTAGAGTTGGATTTCGGCATCTTTGAGGCTTTCCTCTTGCTTAGGTCATCTTTTCTCTTTGAGGTAGGGATATTTTACACATTGTTATGATCTTTAACCTAGTTATTCGTCGTTATGTGTTAATGGTGAACTTTGGGAGTATTTTGAACACAAACCTAGGGTTTGGGTCAAATGTAAAAGAGGGGTTGCCTATGTGGTGTTATATAATTGACCATGGGGTTTGATTATGAGAGCTTATTGTGTTAGAAATTGTTGATTTTGGCCTTTGGGCAATATTTGGAAAGAGAGGAAAATGTCCCTAAATATGTTGAATTAATTATTTTGTATAAATAATGAAATTGGTATGAAAAATGTAAAATTAGAAGGATGTGTGAATGAATGGTATAGTTGGATTTGTTAAATCACTCACCTATGAAAAATTAGATGAACTATCTATTACAATGATTGTGTATCTATTTGGAAATATCTGTATTGAGCTATCGGTGAAGGATAGCTATAATTGTTGTAGAAACTGTATGAGGATTAGGTAAATTGAAACTAATCATTTTTAATATGTCATTGAGCATGACGATGTGTTAAGGCATTGAATATGTGTAATTGAATGTCATTGAATATGACGAAATCTTTAAATACAATGTATATGTATAATGTTTTGGGAGGAGAAAGGGGATGTACCTCATGTTTTGGGAGGAGATAGGGGATGGACTCCATTGAGAATTAAGTTAGCCGGAGTGTCCTGGGTGAAAGTCCCGAAATCTTATAAATACATGGGGTACCGATCCTTCGGACGAAATTTTCGTAAAATGGCAAGATTGAAGTGTTTGCATGATGATTGTATTAATTGAGAATCACTAAGTTGTAGTCTCAGTTGAGTTATTCGGGAAAACTATAAACTTGGTCTATGAATTGAAAAGAACTGAACGAGCTTGAAATAAATGGATGGAAATGCATTGAGATGTAAATGTAAGTATTGTGTGATCATGTAAAGAAGGTGCATTTATCATGAGTATTGAATATACACTTGAAACCTATATCTTGGTTAAACATCATAGCTTGTGTTAGAATGTTTCTACTGGGCTTTGGCTCCCTCTACTTGGGAAACCATTTTCAGGTACCGGTGACATGCCTCCTATAAGGATGTAGCTTGGGAGGACTTAGGAGCTAGAAGCTCTATTTTGTTATTTTTGTGTTTGTATTTAAATGTTCACTTCAAGCCGAGGGCTTTACATGTATGGTGCTTGAAACTCCCTTTGTTGTAACCAAGAAGTGTCTTGGAAAGATATAAGCTCGGAGGGCATTTATTTTGTTGTTATTTACTGATATTACATGTTGTAGATTTAGGATGAACATTTATGAATGTATAACGCATGTAATAACTTTTGCAATTCGAACTCTGATTAATGAAAGTATGTCAAGTCATTTGATTCATTCCTCTTATGAGTTGGATTATTTGTATTATATTTTGGCGGAGTTATAGACTGAGCCGAAGCAGCTTCCTGATTAGCTCGTGAAGTCTGGACTAAGTGAGCCTGTTGGTGGCTCTGAGTTTACCTCGACCCTGATGCGCCAGATGTGCCTCCCAACTGCGGGCAAGCTCTCTTCATGTGCCCTAATTGACCACACTGATAACAAGTAGGCCTCTACCCTGTAACACCCTGTATTTTGAGGTATTAATATTTAGTGAGTGGTATTGATGGTTTATTATAATAATTTAGTGGTGAGATTTTTAATTAGAAATCTAAAAATAAAATTATTTAGTTATATTCATCACATCTCTTTTATATCTATCTCATTAGTATTTATTCTTATTTAATAATAAATTTATCAATTTCTTTCTAAATTTCTCCATCTCATGAAAAAAAAAAAAAAAAGAAGACAAAACCGTGGGCTTTACCCACAGTTTCCTCACTTCCCAGACCAAAACCACCATTCTATCATTCCATCATTTCATCTACTTTTAATTTTTTAATATTTTTTTTCTCTCCTTTATTCCTATATAAACAGGTAGCTCTTCACATTCCCTCATTCTTCATTCATTATCTTCATTTGACTCTTTCCTTCTCATAAATTATATAGAGTAGAAATATTAAGTTTAGATATGGGAGTGTTTAGAGTGAAAATGAGTATTTTATAAAATAAATAAATAAATTGAGAGTTGTAAATTTTATTAAGTTATACATACTTTATGTTTTAGAAGTTTGATCAAAGCTATTTTTGGAGGTCCATGGAGCTATTTCAGATTTATGGTGATGGAATTAATTATTTTGAGGTAAATTCGGGTTGTATACAATATGCTCTATTTAAATCTCTTTGCAAAGAGTTCTCTATTTTTAATCATCCTCAATTTGTAATCCACTTGATTAATGTGGTTATTAATAGATTTCGTAAAATCATTTGTTGTTGAATCGTTGATATTCTAATCATTTGGTAAAATTCTCTACAAATATTTCTATGTTAAATGGTGATTTGTCTGACTGAATGACATGGAAATACTCCGTACATGAATCGAGTGAATTTTATTAATTGTTTACACCAATATGCCTGGATAAGTGTGGAGCTTGGGTGAGGTGGGTGAATAAATGAATCTATTCACTGATCATGTACTGAGTAGGACCGGGTATTTGGTCCTAGATAAAATATAGTTGATTTGTTGTGCAATTTGATAAATTGCTTGATTATCGTATCGTTGATTTAATGTCATAAATTGTTGGATTCCTGTTAATTTATTCTGTATCCGAGCCTTGTATTCCTGTCATATTGTATACTTCCCGAATTAATTTATTTTTCAGGTGCGAAGCAGATTTTAGCAGAGCTCGAAATTGAGATTAGAAAGATTTATTAATACAGAGATTTGGGATCCACCACTTTAATTATTAAATAGGGAGATAGTTGTAATATTATTTATTTTGGATGTAATTAGAATATTTGGAGGATATTGTACCATTTGGAGACGATTTTGTAATTATTATTTTCGGGAGCAAAACTTGTATTTTTTTAGGCTATTTTAGTGTATTTAACGACCCGGGAGTGGGGCGTTACATACCCCCTATTCTGAGACTGATTCTGGGATCGGTTAGGTGGTGGTGGTGGCAACATCTGCTATCCTCCTCCCTTCTATGAACATGCAAAGGCCATGTGACCCAGTTCGCCACACTTAAAACATAAAACATAAAAAACCACTCGATGCGCTCTTTCCCGAGCCAGCACTAGGCAAAGGAAATATGAATCTAGACTACGGCAGTTGGGGCTGGGATGAAAAGGTACCCCTGTTCTTCTTATTAGGTCTAAAATCTCCCTGTGACTCGTGGTCCCTAGACTTCAAACCCCAAATTCTTGCCTCCTCAGCCTCCACGGTAGTCTCTACATGTGTTGTCGCTTCCACAAGGCGGTCATAGTTCCGAATCATGTTCCCAGCAACCTTGAATAAAATCTTGATTCTCAATTTCTTCTCAAAGTCAATGCAACGGCACTCTTCCGTTGCCACCAACTCTAGTGCAAACCGAGACAACCTTGAGAAGGCCGCTTCAAACTCGGCCACAGACATGTTAAGTTGTTTGAGGTCTTGAAATTCTTGCCTCAACCTCTCCCTAGCAGTAGGAGGTAGATACTTATCTTGGAAAGCCACCACAAATGCTTCCCACGTTGGCTCTACCTGACTCTTGGCGTACTTCCACCATTGGCCCGCGTCCCCTTTGAGGTAGTAACTCGCTAAAGTCAACCTTAGTTCGCTATCCTCAATGTGAAGCATCTCGAATGTCTTCACCGTTTGCTCAAGCCACTCGTCTACTTTCTTGGGTTCAGGGCCACCATGGAACTCATCCGGTTTGGCCCGCAAAAACTCCCTAGTGAGAAAACTCGCCCTTGTCTCTATGACATTCTCTCTAGCTTGGTTCTCTGCCCTCAATATATTCATTGAATCCCTCAAAGCTCCCGCAATCTCTCGGGCTAGGGCCCCCATTGCGACCTGACCCGCTTGCCTCGGAATTTCTGTTTGTCCCACTTACTCGGCCACATTAGTTTGGCCGCTTGGCCGAACCCTTCCTCTTGCACCAGAACCTCATGGACTGGTACTTCATGCATACCCCAGCGAGCCCTACCACGTCTCCCACCTCTACCACCACGAGCTTGACCCCTTCCTGACATCCAAATTAAGGGACAAGATAAATGATTTAGCACATAATCTCAAATATGCTCGCAACTTCTCTCTCACATTTGACCACAACAGCTCTATATATTTTCTACCATACAAACAATTCAATTTCCATTCCACATAAGCACTTAGTCACGGAAACACATACGGATTATCCTTTTGTGATGAGATTTGTCCGATGAAAAACCGAGAATTCTTAGTAGAATGAGTATTGATCAAGTACCCTTCTAACAAGACCTCAAGGAATTTAATAGGCACAAAAAATATCCCAAAATTCCAATCTCATACCCATCTAGTCATATAAGCATGTTATCACATAGTCACAAAATACCAAACATCTCATAATCATGCGAAATGAACCCATTGTGGTAAAACAACCACTTCCCACGAGTTCCAAGTATTCAAACCCGGTAGTTCTTATACCAAATTGTAACTCACCAAAAAGATATATAATGATTATAACAATAACCATGGAACTTAAGAGATACCGGAATAATTCCCAACACCTTTCATTACATGATCCCAGCGTTTATACAAAATAATCCCACATACAATTATACATTCAAGGAATTCTAGCACATGAACCTATAGCATGTAGAATATTCAATCAAAAATAAATAATTACCCTTGTGGGCTTACAAGTTCCAAGGCTTAAGCCTGGTTACACAAAAGATGGTTCCTCGGACCCACACATATATAGCCCTTGGCTTACAAAATATAATCACCACAAAATAGAACCTCGTGCTCTCAACACATATATCCACGTCCTAGTTTGGCAGGTTCACCACATCTCTTCCTGCACCAAAATCTCATAGGGTGAGCAAAGCCTAATAGAGAATTCTTAACAAAGTATATACATTTTATACAAGTCCAAAGGAATGAAATGCATATGCCATGCTATGCTCTTTTGAAAGAGAATCACATTCTTCTCATCTTTTGAAAACTATCATGCTCAATGATATTATGATATCATCAACAAATTTAAAATTTATCAATTTAATTCAAGGGGCGGTAAATACGACTCAGGTAATCCCTAGGTTGGTGTCTGCAAGTAGGCATAACTAGCACTACCAATCTCCATTTTACCGGCTCCTAATCGGAAGGCACGTGGTCCGCTCGTATTTTCGGTCTTTCACCTCGGACACTGAGGCCAACTTAATCAATTTCCTTTACACCCCCTATCAAATTTACCAACGTATTTACCCCAAGGTAGTTCCACGAAAACGTATTTCACAACATGATTTTCTCAAATGCAAAAGTTTTCAAATCCAATAACCCCAACTTACCATACCAAGTGAATTGCGATGAAAATGCAACAATTTACAATGCAATGCAATAATCCTTCCATTTTCAATTCCATCACATGATTCAACCATGGATACTATAATCTCCAATTTCCTCATTCCAATGTGATTTCGCAAGATAACCATATATCCATTCAAATTCATCAAAAGTAATAATATTTTCACATTTCTTGTGTTCTCAACAAATTAGTCATTTCAAGACTATAACAACATTTGAACAACAGCTTCCAATATCAACAATTTTCATGTTTCATGCAATTCATCATTTATATATATAAATAGGAATTTTTCCTCATCCTTTCCTCATTTTGGCACACAAAATAATATATAAACAATGTCAACCATGTATTCTCAATATCTTTTGAAAACCCCTAAATTTCTAGGTTTTTCTCACCCCAAAAACACACACACACCCAAATCATTTGAAAGAGCTTTTCTTCAAAGACAACTTTCCTCAATTAATGTAGTTCAAAGCCCTCAAGACATTATTTCAAAGAAACATGGAGCAAATCCACTCTCAAACTACCCATATTGTTGAGCCAACATCAAGTTTCAAAGCTATTCAAAAGAAATTTTGAAAATCAAGTAAATCTTTCAAATATATATATATATAACTCTAAGAAAATCCTTACCTCAAGCTTTGAAAGAGATACGGGAAGAAATCCCAAAATCAACGGTGTTGAAATCCGATCTCCACCGCATAAGATGAAGCCCTCGATTTGCTCTACAACTTTAATGAAGGAACAAGGATCAAAATCCCAATGGAATCCAAGAAATCAAGGTTTTTAGATGTTTGGTGAGAGTTTTTAGAGAGAAAGAGGAGCAAAAATGCTTTTAGAGTGAGGATGAAGTGTTTAAAAGTGATATACACTCAGCCCAAAAAGAAAAAAGAAAAAGATAGTTTTCGGACTCAGATCCGTCCCACACGTGCGGTGCCCCTTCCTACACGTGCGGTAACCCTCTCTGCACGTGCTGCACTCACCCCCACACGTGCGGTGCTCTTCTTCCGCACTTCCCTCCGCACCTGCATATATTGCAGTGTTGCACCTTGGATCACCTATGCTCTCCGCACGTGCGGCCTTACCTCTCGCATGTGTGGCTCCTCTCCACAATCACATTTTTCTTTTTGTGAGCATTTATGTTTATCTAACTTCAATCATATTAAAAAAAATCAAATTATAAACAAAAGGAAATAACTTCAATCATACAAATCACAAATTTTTTTACGCCATCTAACTACAATCATATTTTTCTCATAATAAAAAATAATTGAAAAAAAAAAATATTAAAATAGTAAATAAAAAGATTATTTTGAACCATTGAACAAACTACAATCACATTTTTCTTTTTGTGAGTGTTTATGTTTATCTAACTTCAATCATATTAAAAAATCAAATTATAAACAAAAGGAGATAACTTCAATCATACAAATCACAATTTTTAAATGGTATCTAACTATAATCATATTTTTCTCATAATAAAAAAATAATTGAAAAAAAAAAAGAAACATTAAAATAATAAATAAAAAGATTATTTAGAACCATTGAACAAACTACAATCACAATTTTCTTTTTGTGGGTGTTTATGTTTATCTAATTTCAATCATATTAAAAAATCAAATTATAAACAAAATGAGATAACTTCAATCATACAAATCACAATTTTTTTATGCCATCTAACTATATTCATATTTTTCTCATGATAAAAAAAAAATTAAAAAAGAACCATTAAAATAGTAAATAAAAATATTATTTAGAACTATTGAACAAACTACAATTATATTTTTCTTTTTGTGAGTGTTTATATTTAACTTCAATCATATTAAAAAATCAAATTATAAACAAAAAGAGATAGCTTCAATCATACAGATCACAATTTTTTTAATGCCGTTTAACCACAATCATATTTTTCTCATAAAAAGCCATTAAAATAGTAAATAGTGTTTATCCAACTTCAATCATATTAAAAAATGAAATTGTAAACAAAAGGAGATAACCTCAATAATACAAATCACAATTGTTTTTATCTAACTACAATCATATTAAAAAAATCAAATTACAAACAAAATAAGATAATTTCAATCATACAAATCATAATTTTTCTCATAATAAAAAAAATTGAAAAAAAAAAACCCATTAAAATAGCAAATAAAATAATTGTATGCGGAGTGCTGAGATTTTTGACTCACGATTTGAAAAAGGGGCAACATGAATTTCTATTGATTGCACTGTTTGCATATGTTGGAAAAGATGGTCACCAATTTCACTAGATTGCTCACGGTAAATCAAATTATAAACAAAATGTAATAACTTCAATCATACAGACCACAATTTTTTAATGCTATCTTACTACAATCATATTTTTCTCATAATAAAAAAATAATAATTAAAAAAAACAACCATTAAAATAGTAAAAAACTACAATCACATTTTTCTTTTTGTGAGTATTTATGTTTTTCTAACTTCAATCATATTAAAAATTGAAATTATAAACAAAAGGAGATAACTTCAATTATACAAATCACAATTTTTTTTATTTTTTTATTTTTTGCTATCTAACTACAATCATATTTATCTCATAATAAAAAATAATTGAAAAAAAGAACCATTACAACAGTAATTATTTAGACCCATTGAACAAACTACAATCACATTTTTTTTTTTTTTTTGTGAGTGTTTATATCTAACTTCAATCATATTAAAAAATTAAATTATAAACAAAAGGAGATAACTTCAATCATACAAATCGTAATTTTTTTAATGCTATCTAACTACATTCATATTTTTCTCATAAAAAACCATTAAAATAGTAAATAATGTTTATCTAACTTCAATCATAATAAAAAATGAAATTATAAACAAAAGGAGATAACTTCAATCATACAAATCACAATTGTTTTTATCTAACTACAATCATATCTAACTTCAACCATATTTAAAAAAATGAAATTACAAACGAAATGAGATAATTTCAATTATACAAATCACAATTTTTCTCATAATAAAACAAATAATTGAAAAAATAACCCATTAAAATAGCAAATAAAAGAATTGTATGTGGAGTGCTGAGATTTTTAACTCATGATTTGAAAAAAAAACAACATGAATAACAAAGCAACATGAATTTCTACTGATTGCTTACTATTTGCATATGTTGGAAAAGATGGTCACCGATTTCACCGGATTTATAGCAATCTCGATTTTCCCCCGTCATTTATTGTATTCTAGGCTCGAGTTCCGTGGTTGTATGTCATTTTCTATACCTTATTTCCATCCTTTACTCTTTGTATTTGAGTTGTGGGATGTGTTGGGTAAGTTTGAAATAGGTTGGTTGTGAGTTGGAACAAAAGGTTGCTACCCAGGATTTGGCTTCCTCACTCAAGTGAGGCTTTTTGCGCTCGAGCGAGTCTTCTTGAGCTCTAGCGAGCTTTCTATGGTGTAACGCCCTTGAAATAAACCCAATGATCATACCTTCTTAATATGCTCAGACATAGGAGAATAAAGCATAAGTACATTTCATCAGAGTATATCTTACAAATATATCACATGTTAACAACAAAAGCAAATGCCCTATGGGCTTATAGCTTTCCAAGTCAACACTTGGTTACAAAAAGAAGAGTTCTAACTCTATACAAAATAAGCTCTTGGCTTGATTTACATGAAATACAAATGAAGTAATCACAAAAGATGACCCAGCCACTAATCCCCTCAAGCTATGTCCTTGGAGGTGGCATGCTACCTGTACCTGAAAATGATGTCCCATAAAGGGTGAGCCAACGTCCAGTAGAGTTATGCTAAACATTGTATGAGCAATAACTAAAACATCAGCATTTGATAAATGTCTAATTCACATAAATCAATTCATGTTTCATTTCAAATACATGACCAATGTGTCCATGTTTCTATTCCATCTCATAACCAATTCTCGATTCACAACCCTGGCTCAGAACATGGCCATATAACTTAAGTGATATTACATCCCATATCAATAACGTTTCTATTTCAATTGAAATAACAACTCAAATCAATCATTTCATGCTTCATAATAGATATATATATTTTTTAGTGTTGTATCCGTCTCAGACAAAACACTTCCATATTCCACATATGATACACATTTTAGTGTTGTATCAATGTTAAACGATATCCGGTTTAGAGGTCCATCCCCTATCTACCCCTAAACTGTGGAGTACATCCCCTATCTCCTCCCACACAACACAATGTATATAAACACATATCATGTACATAATCAAACCAATACATAAAATTCATATATTATATCAACCGCCATATTCAATGGCATACTCAATTGAGTAGTTTTAGTTTGCCTAATCATCATGCATTGTCTACAACAATCAAGACTATCCTCCACCAATAGCCAAAAGCAATTATTTCTAAACAGATAATAACTACGTTCAACAGATAAATATCAACAATTTCTAAAGTAAGCGATTAATAAATCCGACTTCACTATTCCATCTCATACTAAGCCAATTTCAATATATTCAACTCAATTTCATGCTCTCATGATTTTCCCAAATTAATTATACCAATTAATTTATGCACAAATTAGGGCTTTCTCCCCCATTTCTCAATATTAACCCAAAGGTTCAAATATCAACAACTCTTCAACAATACCATCATTTTGAGACCCAAATACATATTCAAGAATCAAAAATAACCAAACCCCTTTATTCATTTTGAAACCCTAAGTCCCAAAATTTCCCAACTCAAACCATCTATACAAATAGCTCAATATTTAGGTTAAAACACATAAGAATGAGTAGGAATCCCTACCTCAAATTTGGAGCTCAAAGGAAGATGATGAAGAAATTGAAGATGCTCCAAACCAAGAAATTTTTGGATCAAAATGAAGCCCTTGACGATCCCTACAACTTTTAGAAAGGCCCAAGACGAGGAAACCACTCCTACTAGATCAATCCCTAAAGAGAAGGTAAGGTTTTAGAGATAGGAGCTATCAAATCTGTGTTTGGGAAAGTAAGAGAGAGAAAGAGTGTTGAAAAAGTGATCCAAAAAGTGAAATCCCGAAATGATATACCGGTCGCCCCGCTAGAGCGTGGAAACCCCCGCTCGATCGTCAGACACAGACTCACGCTCGAGCGCCAAAAGCGCCGCTCGAGCGTAGATTATGCACTTCCAGAAGTTTTGCAGCCATGGTCCCCGCTCGAGCATCTAACTCCCCGCTCGAGCAGAGGAACAAAAACAAAGGGTCACGCCGAAGGCCAAAACTCACGCCGAAAGGCTCAAGACCTGCATAAAAGTACTGGAGATGGAAAATCACGCCGAAGGTTAAAACGCCCGCCGAAGGCCAAAAGCCCCGCTCGAGCGTGAAGGCCAAAATCTAGGCATCAACTCTAGGTTTCAAAACATAACCAACCTGTTTCAAACCTGCCCAACACATCCTATAACTCCAATACAAAGTACGAAGGATGTAAACAAGATATAAACATTACTAACATCCACGGAACCAAGTCCGGATCACTGCACAACAAGGGGTAAAACCCGGGATCACTATAACCTCCCCCCCTTAAAGAATTTCGTCCCCGAAATTAAGTGCAAGTTTTCAAAAGAACAAGTTTTTCTCCATTTTAAACAATGTTACATTCAACATTCAATAACTCAACCCATCCTGGTCATTCCATCTCTTGTCAAGAGGCATTTCACAACATATACATTTCAACATGATTTCCTTTCCATTTCAACAGTTTACAATATACATGATTCCCATTTCCATATCATATTCATTTTTCATGATATAATTCCATTTCTACAATATAATCAACATATGCAATGTTACATTAAACTTCCATTTTGAGGCAAGTTTCAAAATACTTCCATTAAATCAAAACATATACCATGTTTTACAACCTTAGATATATTCAAAACTCTTAAGGTCCACTAATACAACAAAATACACAACATATACTCAAACATCCACAAATAGATCCGGATATTTCTCTCGGACCTCCAACTCACGTTCCCAAGTGGCTTCCTCCACCCCGTGATGTTTCCACAAGACTTTTACTAAGGGAATGGTCTTGCCTCGCAGGACTTGATCCCGCCTATCCAAGACCCGAATCAGTCTCTCCTCATACGAGGCATCCTCATCAACCTCTAAGTCGGTCCAATCCACTCTCTAAGGATATATGAGCTCAGTCTCCCATGGCAGCAAGCAGTTACTCGGGGGCTATTGGCGTGCTTGGGAGGTATTCTTCTTCTCTGCTTTACATTTCTGTATTACGTTACCTGTATTTCGTACCAGACTCTGCACACTACACACACTGCAATTTACTTCCAATCGATCACCGACATACATCTACAAGCACGATGCTCTACTTTACACCGACCGCATTAATCGCACACACTGTACACTCTACACAATACACGGTGCAACACACGGCTCTGTCATTCTGCTTTATTCTGCATTCTGCTTAATCTGATAAGCATTCTGGTATTTACTCTGCAGCTGTGGGTCTACACCTACTTTCCGAGGCTGGCACCAGTGCCTGACGTGGAGACCCAACTTGTCGTCCCATTCTCCAGACGCTTTGATGTTAGGTGTGTGCGGAGGCCCCGGGAGACAATCACCTTCTTCCGCCGCTACTTCGACACCATCACTTCCGCGGAGGTATTGTTTAAAACTTTCAGTTCATTTAAGCTTCGCTTTGCACAATATTTTTAATAACAGTTGATAACAAACTGCATTTCATTTTCAGATCACGTGGCAGCCTTGGGCTCCATTGCCAGATGAGATTTGGGAGCGGTTCGCAGGTGCTGTGGAGACCGCCCGGCTTAGGATTCTCTTGGAGGGCCCAGTCTGTCAGATTTGGTATCTGGGCGAGCGCTTCCTGTGTCAGACCTTGGGCTTACCAGAACAGATTGTTCCAGCCCCGCCCCCTGAGCATATGAGGGGGACCGAGAGGTACACTCTCGAGCAGATGGTTGAGTACACAGTCGGCTGGGATGCGATTCGCTTCAGAGGCATTGGCGATTACAAAGAGTACGTGCAGACGTACATCATGCGGCCTCTGAGCGGTGGCCGCCGAGCAGAACGAGAGAGACGTGCGGCGCCGGCGACTGGAGCGGGAGCGGTGGTTAGAGCAAGAGCGTCGAGGAGGGCCCGGGTTCGTGGTAGAGGCGGAGCTCAGAGAGGGCGGGGGGTTGGTTGGCCCGTACTGCCTACACCGATGACATAGAGAGGGCAGGGTGGGGCGACCTACCAGATCCCCTTTGCCCCTCCTCCAGCTGATCACGAGTTGGTCGGTGTCCCCGACTTGCCTCCAGTATGTATTATTGCATTTCGCATCTTGCACTGTTATTTCATTTCAGTTTATTTGATATCCCGTAGAATGTTGATGTGTCTGATATTTTTTATAGGCTTCCTCCGAATACACCCGGCAGTCATTGGAGTTGAATGCCTCCATGATGGGGATGCTACAGCGGACCTTCGACCTCCTAGCCCTCTACAGTATTCCGGTATGTTCTTCAACCACAGTCTCAAACCCTACACAAACTACTTCACATAATCTGACACACAACACAACACCTGATAAACTGCTCACAGCATTCATATACTATATTCACACCCTGTACTCATACATTGCATTCTGCATTGCTATTCCACTCACAGCATTACACACTATATTCATACACTGCATTCTACACTGATAAACTGCTCACAGCATTCACACACCGTGCTCAGACACTGCATTCTGCACTAATAAACTGCTCACAGTATCCATACACCGTGCTCGCCTGCGCATTCTACACCGATAAACTACTCACGGATTCACACCTTGTACTCATACCTTTGCATTACCGATATTACATGTTCACAATATTCTGATGCATTTGCCTTTTATGTGTTTTTCTTTCAGCCTCCATTCCAGATTCCCACCGTGGAAGGTGCCCCAGCCGGACCTTCCATTCCTGCTCGGGGGAGAGATAAGGAGGGTAGAGTATTTCCCCACACCAAGGTGGGGCGCACTCATGCTGGGAGTAGCTCACGGGCGCCAGTTCCGGATGATGACGAGGAGCGTCCGAGGCGGAGACAGAGGCAGAGGCAAGGTCATCGGGGGAGGAGACCTGAGATGGCTCGGACTCGAGCTCGGATGACAGTGCTGACGATGCTCCTAGACCTTCGTCCAGGAAGAGGACTAGGGCGGATTGATAGCCCTCGGAGCCACTTTTGACATTTGATACAAATTTTTGCTGTTTTTCTTCGTTTGTACTTTTCCCTTTTTTTTTTTTTTTTTTTTTTTGTTGTTGGTAGCTAGGGTACCTTGTACTGCCGCAGGCAGATTTTTGTGTCGAAAACTATGTACTTGAAAAGATGATGAAATGAAACAAACTTTTGTTACATTTGTATATTTCATACTTTTCACTGCATTGCATCATGTTATATCATTTTACACCTCAACGTAAATAAAATTGATCTGTTGTTTGAAAATTGAACACTTGCACTGTAATAATCAGATAACCAACCAGCCAATAGCAAACAAACCCAGCAAACCACTGCTTAACCCGAGCACACAGCCCATACTCTATTGGGGATTAGTCTGCATATAGCCCATAACACAGCATTCGGTTCCTTCTGCATACTGCAAACCCTGAACAAACAGCCCAATCTAACAAGACGGACTACAAAGGTGAAACCGGCTGGAGTTGAAACACAGTCAGATGTTCTAAATTTTCCTCTTTTTCTTTTTCTTTTGCTTCGCATGAATGTAGAGAATGGCACAGCATTCTGAGCATAAACGATTTTAACTTTTGAAGAAAGGTTCTGCAACTGGGGTATCGAGCCTAAAACTGAACACAGCGGGAAAGGCGTAAACAAAAGGTGCGCGACCTAAATACAACGAGACTCGCTCGGAAAAGACTCAAAACGAAAGTTGAAGTAGACAAATCGAAAGACACGACACACGGACGTGTTTACAAAAAACGAGACCTCAGATCTCGAGGAGCCAGTTCTTCCGGGTATGGTTCCCATCCTTTCTGATTTGCGATTCTCACATCACTCGGCCCTCAAGCTCGGTTTTTCTCTCAAAAACCCTATTCCTCACTTTTCTCTTGTCTTAGACCTCTCTATTCTTTATTCTCTCATTTTTCATCCCTTCCCAGGGCGATCGATGGGTGAATAGAAAGTTGCGGGTTCAACGCCCAACACTACTAGCTCGCGGCTATTTCTTCTGATGACGTCTAGTCGGTGTTCCAAACAGGAACCGGTGTATCTTTATCCGAAAAATATGGTGCCTCTCTGGCAAGCATGTTGACGGCGGGGGAAAGACAGAACACTTGACTCAACTATGCCCCTAGTTCTTTATTTTGACCATTTTTGTTTTCTTCCTAAAACAGTTTTGACCAAAATGAGAGTTAGATTAGCATACCCGCTCAATTTTTTATTTGAAAATCTTGCAAGTCAGGCTCTGAGCATTGAAAATTTTCCTTTTTGGGTCCAGGAAAATGGTCCGGTTTTGGAAAAATAAAACAGCTTTCGAGAAAATAGTCAACCTCAGTAAAAATTTTCAAAAGCTATTTTTGCAAACAATCAACGCTCGACGAGCGCGGAACTAACCCCCGAGATGCGCAACCTCGGATCGGAGGCAATAGAAAATTGCCCCTTGCTTAAAGAGGGTACATGGCAACGGAAAGTTGCCCCTGGTTTGGACGGCAACTCAGGGCAACTTATGGCAATGCATGGCAACGGAAAGTTGCCCCTTGTCAGGATGATGCCGCAGCATTTTTGTAAACGGCCTTTATCAATGACGACTGAACTTCGAAGACGATGGTCTGAACCAATATATGGACACAGTCACTGTAAGAGCAATGGTGGTTGGACTTCAGGATGAAGTTGCCTATCTATCCCAAACATGGGAGCCAAGCCTACGTAGTTTTCGGTTGTTACAACCAAATTGTCGGATGCAGAGGAAGCAAGGATGATCAAAACCATTATATGGACTGAGGCGCTATGAAAGCGTTGGGGGCTGGACTTCAAGATGAAGTTGCCTACGTATCCCAAACATGGGAATCAAGCCTTACGCAGTTCCAGTTAAGGTACACTCGGGTATTAACCTTCACTTTTAGGCTCTAACTTTTGCCAAGGTGCCTAATGCGGGTTTTCGACCTTGCGAGCTTCTTTTCTTTTTTCTCTTCATTTTTTCATTTCTTTTCTTCCTTTTTTTCTTTTTCTTCAATTTTTTTTTCAATTTTTGCATTTTTTCTTTCTTCTTTCTTTCTTTTTGCATTTTTTCTCTTTTTTTTTCTTTTTTATTTTGCCTTGCTCTAACTTTTGCCTGGGTCGCCCTTTCGGGTTTTCGGCCCAACGAGCCTCTCAAAGGGTAAAAGTGTAACAAGTCCATGCCAAATGGTTTTGAAATTGAAGCCCTCTGTATCTGGGAGAGTGACTACTATGTTGATTTGTAGAAGAATCCATCACGGTTACTTCACGAGCTTTTTTCCAGTGAGACCTGACCTTCTTGATCTGATTTTGGTGCCTCTTGCTTAAGGGCAGCTTCAAATTGGGCCACATAGGCCTTACATGGCGGTTGCGGTTGACTTTTGAACGCTTTGAACGAATTCCAGGTTCGAAACAGATATGTTGAATCTTGAGGCTGAGAGCGATCCTAGGCTGCACAATCTCAAGAACGATTCCACACAGGTCTTCACAGGATTGCGCAAAATATTTTTTGAAATCTTTTAAGAAAGCGACTAATCGCTCGCGCTGAAGACAGTGTGGAGCCAATCTGGACCAAGCCAGGATCCTTCTCAATACTCACGCTGACAGGCATGATTTTATTCATTAAAGGTTTAGCATGCCTATCTTTCTCTCAAAAATGATCAAAGTTTCGCAAAACCCGAGGAATTGCTTCCTCTTCGTTTTTGTCACCGTAGTGTTCAAAAAGGGTTTTTGAAAAGCTTAGGTCATTACAATGATTTTCAGGGCACAAGAGAGTAGGTAGAATGTACTGCCGTTTCGTTCAAATCCTGTGGCACAACTAGCTCAAATAGCAAATAAGCACGAGAACATGATAGCCACAGTTGTTTCATTCAGATTCCCTGATTGCGACTGGCTCCTCAACCGAGACAGACTCAAAAGGAAAAACAAAAGGATAATTACAAAACGGTGTTCGAGGCAACAACCCCGGAATCACCTGACATTCTATACAGGGGGGCCGACTTGCTGTAACAAGACAGTCCTGTAAACCAAAAAGGACTGACTCACGACAATGAGACAGACTCAAAACAAAACAAAGACTGACTCGACACCCAAGCCAGATTTTACAAAACTAGCATTCGCAGATACTCAAAAATGCGTGCCAGACGCCACATCAAAAATACTGGGTGCCGCTCACAAGTGGTCCCACCCTGATCACATACTCACAGTATCTGCGTCCTCAAAATCCAATAACTGGGTAGTAACGGACTTGGCTGAGGTGGGCGGGAGGATAACCTCGTTGTCAATCAAATCTTGCACCTCATGACGGAGGCGGAAACAATTGTCGGTAGCATGGCATGTCTGCTGGTGGTATGCACAGTACTGAGCAGCATCATGCGTAGCAGGGAGATTCTTCGGCAGAGGTTGAGGCTCTAAGGGTTTAAGATGTCCCCTCTCAGCAAGGATCTGAAGTGCCTTGGACAACGGCATGTAGAGAGCATGGAAGACCCTGCGCCCTCGGGGTAGGTACTTTGAAGGTTGAGCACTCTTGCTAGACGCACTAGCAAACGGGTCGGCAGGCGTGGCCTTGGATTGCTGATCCTTCTCGGGTGCAGGGTTGGGAGCAGAAGGAACTGTTCTGGCATGACGGGGCCTATCCCGGCTTTCTGGCTGACTTGAACTACCCTCAGGTGGGGTGGGGAAAGCATCCTCCATAGCTTTTGTCATAACTGCAAATATCTATTGCTTGTTCATCCCCTTGGCTTTCAAAGCCTCGACTGCCCACAGCAGTTGTTCGACGGGATCGGCATCTGCCTTCATTTTGTCCTTACCTCTGGCCTCAGCCTGATCGAGGGTTTAGGTTGATGTTGATACGTCATTACCATAGCTGGAGGCCATCTCCGGTTGGCTAAGTTCAATCACAATCCGTCCCAACAGCGGGGACTTCTGGGGTACAAAACTCCCAACATATGGTGCGGCTGGCGGCAAAGCTGACATTCCGTAGGTGAGATCCGCCACGGACCTCTGGAGATCACCTATCATCCCCATTAGCTCGAATGTGGTGGGCTCGCGAGCCTAATATAGCTGGGGTGTCCAGAATGGGTGCGCAACCGGCGATCTGGGTGGATGCGGCACATCGACATTGGTCTCACTTTGTAGAATGATTCCTTGATCTAACGCGGCTGTCATAACCACGATCTCTTCTGAATTCTGCGTCATTGTAAGTCTTGCCTCGGCAAGGGGGAATACTAACTATTCTGGAATTCTCTAAACTGAAAGGAAAAACAAGCAACATTTCTGCCCAAACGGATCAAACACAGGTGCAGCCGAACAACTGTATTCTACTACTGATCACTGTTCCCCAGAAATCACTGTCCCAAAACACTGAATCGGATACCCTCAGATATAACTGATTCTATCAAATACTGACATTGGTGCCCTCGGGCTTGATACTCAAACTTTGCAAACTGATATGTGCGTTCCTGCAGAGATACACTCTAAAAGCACATAGCAAGTAGAGAGAGCACAAACACCCCTATGTTGGGGTAAGGTTTCCCTATCCTATTTTGTTAGGAGCTAGGGTTTCACTATGCACGCAGCGGTTTCAAACAACCTAACATCGGGTAAGCAACCTGTCCTAGTTTGGAATGGTCACTATGGATTCCGAATATGCACTAGGTCGAATGGTCAAAAATGGTGCCCCGATAAAACCGGGGTTTGTGTTCCCATACTGGCAGAGCCCGCAACCGGTCAGCCTTATGCTCATGCCTTGACAAGAAAGGCCTCCAGCAAACCGCTTAGGAATAGTAGATGGCTAACACGGTGTCCTAGGCGCACCCATGCACATGCAAGGCAAAGAAACACATAAGTGTAGTCAAAACAGGATATCACGAGTTCGAGTCAAGCTCTCTAAAATCCCCAGCGGAGTCGCCAGAAACTGTAACACGTCCGCGGGGGACCTCGCTACAGTTCGGACACGATTTTTATGTCACGGTTCTTAATCTTGAACCAAAGAGTCCAAATCCAACAAATCGTTTTGAGAAAACAGATTTTTGAAAGAAGTGCCAAACATGGACTGCTTTGTTAGATACAGAGTTGCCACCTAAATATTTTTTATGGGGAAATTTAGGAAACCCTAACTCGGTGCCAAAGGCCACGTGTCCCTCATCACCAAAGTTACCTCAGCTCAAGAACTTGGGTACGATCGGGGAAGGTCAGCTATGAGCACCCCCTCTCGCCCGGTCCGAAGACCGGCCTCTACTAACCGTGATATCCTTTTTTGAAAACTTTGTGTGTTCTTATTCCAGTTATTAGCCTAGAATTACTATGTTATGTGCGCAGCAAACAAGTATAGACTAGATCGTCTAATTTGGAAATAAGCATTGCATATCTGTTTGTTTTAAAAATGTTTTGAAATTTGCTACTCGCAAGTAGGCTAAAATACGGATTTCAACGAGTTGTTCCAACTCAAACAATCCAACCTTCACCCACAGGCATTCAAGCAGTTTATAACACATAAGTATTTAGCCACATGGTAAGCATGCTGTCATGGCAACACTCACACGCATGCAAGATGCTAAAGCATAAAAATACTTACAAAGTACTCCATGCCAAAACAAGAACGTGTTAGCAATCAATGTATGATCCAAGTCCATGTTGAGTGCCTAATGCATCGCATGCAAAATGTCATTAGAATAGGTTCGGCTAATCTAAGGATGACATGTGAAATGCGCAAGTAGCATGTATTCAAATTTGTTTTGAAATATAATGCAATTAGCATGATGCACCGAGCCCAGTGCATGAAATACTAATTAATGATGCACGCATGCATAGCATAAGGATGCTAAAGTAACCATGACCTAATACTAACCATCAAAGCAGGTAAGTAAAAGGGAGAAAGAAGTGGGGGTTGGAAGGCATGCACACACTCACCCACACTTATTACAAATTTGCCCTCGTTCGGAGGGACCAAAAGAATAATACAGACTGAATAAATAACCAACTATTCTAGCTAATTAATTATTACAGACCAACTAAATAAATTAAGCAAATTAATTAATCTAATTTAAGCAATAAACAGTCCCGGAATGAAGGCCCCAATGCAGTGCGCGCTCAGTTTTGCCCGGAAATCCACCGACATGCTCAAGATGCCTCTGTTTTCCCTGCTTTACTCCTCAAAAGACTACCAAAGTCTCTGGGCTTACTCCATCGATTCCAGGGAACACCACCGGCTGGAGGAGAACACCACCTGCCATGCAGAATGGTCATCGGCCATGACTTTGATCCATCGGCCAACAATGGTGGCTGGTCGGCACTAACTATGGCCGGTCGGACAAATGTTCCTGCAGAAACTGGTTTGACTGCAGCAGAGGGCAATACTTGGCATGGCAATGCATTTCAAGCAATGTAGGCACCAATCACACCCCATATCATATTTGTGACTCAAAGGGACATGAGCCTTGGTTCTCGGACCACCAATCGTGCATTTCCATACATGATGGCCCAAGAAACCAAGTGTGCACATTTTGATGTCAAATGTAATGCACACAAACAACCAAAGGCCCAATCCCTATCACTAGATCAAGGGACAAGGCATACATGCTAGATGGAGTGCAACCTAGGCATACAACCTAAATATGCAACATGGGAATGCAAGGTATGCATGCAAGTATACAAACAAACATGCAAGGTAAACATGCAAACAAGCAAGGGATGGACTTAAGCTTATTAGGGCAGCCCTTAAGGAAACCCAAAACAGTGGCCAAAATGCTAAGTACATGAAGGCAAATGTTCATACAAGCATGCATGAAAACATGGTTCAAGACGTAAGCATAATGAAGTAACTTTCAAGCACACTCGAAAGGGGGAAACATGGACTAATGGCATGCATACTAAGCTCTAAAAATCATGCTGTAGGAGGTGCCACACCAACTAAACAAGACAAACATTAGCATACAAATGGTCCAAGTACTTGAAGCAAGTCAAGGAGACTTAAACCATGGCTAAGCCAATCAAGCCTCACAAGGCCAAAGAGGCTTAAAACAGGTTCAAGGCAGACCTAGACCATGCAAAGGGAACGCCTAGATAGCATCTAGGTGGCTTAGATTCAAGAGCATGCACAATGGCCAAAACATGGAGCATATAACACAAGCTTTGAAAGCATTAAAGAGGCATCCAAGGCAAACATACAAGCATGTTAAAGGGACTGAAATAACATGAAAAATGATCCCAACCCACTAAATCAAAGCAAGTAATGCATGCTATACACTTACACACTTAAGGCCAACAAACCAAAAATGTAAAGGGGCTAAATAATGCATGCCATGGCCGACCAAAATGACTAAGGAAAGACCTTAAACATGGCAAAATAAACATGAAAGCTTCACAAAGCCAAGCCTAAAGCATGCTAGAACAATGGTTTACAACCTAAGGCATGTTAAGGCAACAAAATGGCATTACAAGGCATGTATGCTAAGCAAGCATGGTGTACCAAAACCAACTTAATACAATGCTATATCATGGCATAATAAGCATAAAAAGGCAGCCAAGGCATGGTCAACACACACTTAGACTAGGTGCTCCCTTAAGAGGCAAAATGGGTCCTTTTCAAGGACAACAAGGAGAGGGGGTGGCCCTCTCCTTCTTGGGACTTCAAGGAACCATCCTCACCACTGAAATCCCTCAAGATTTCAGTGGTGAGAAGACCCAAGCACCAAAGTCCCGGAGCTCACTCAAAATAGCACAAAACAAGGGCCAAACAAGGCTTGAGAGGGGCCAAACAACCCCAAAGCATAAAACAACCTTAACAAACTATTTAGAGGCCTTAAAAATAGAACTTTTATGTATTATACACAAACCCAAAAAACAGTTGCAAGATAGGTAGAAAAGCTTTGCAAAAATGGGGAATAAAATAGTAAGTGCATA
Source organism: Camellia lanceoleosa (assembly GCA_025200525.1). NCBI lineage: Eukaryota > Viridiplantae > Streptophyta > Magnoliopsida > Ericales > Theaceae > Camellia > Camellia lanceoleosa. The sequence continues at coordinate 60,429,272 of CM045768.1, forward strand.
CCCTTGAAGACCCTCTTCACAAACAATGCTCCAGCAGCCTTCCTTGGCTTGAATCCACTCAAGGACTTCAAGAACAGACCTCTGGTCCTTCAAGAACCAAGCAAAGGTGGGACACTATGTGTTTGTGTGCTATAGTAAGCCTAAAACACACACAAGAGAGAGAGATAGAGATAGAATGTAAGCCAAACCCTAACCCTAGAACTCAAACCCTAAAATGGCTGTAAAAAATGTCTCACCCCTCAACAAGAGAGAAGACCTCTCTTTTATAGAGCTTCTTGTCTTGTAAAGATTACAAGACAAGCCTCTAAAGAGAGAGATCCCTCCATACACGTGTATGGAGGGGAGTCAAATGCAAGACAGTTGTGACAAAATATCTGCAAAAGCAGATACACAGTAGTCGACCGGCCAAAAGTGACTTTGGCCAAAACTTATGGCCGGTCGGCCAAAAATAGTGCCGGTCGGCCAAACATTTGGCCGATGGCAGCAAAAGACAGCCGGTGGCCTCAAGCCATGGCCGGTGATGGGTGGGGATGGTCTACAAGCCCTACCCTGCCTCTCAAAGGCAAAACACAAGTGTTTGGTGTCAAACCACGCACAAAATAGTCGAGTCGAGAGCTCCTAAGGCAAGGCGCGCTGCCAAGGCTTCCGGGAACTCAAGACGAGCACAAACATGGATAATCACTGAGTGTTCAATCAGTGACGTCCAAGTCTTAAGGACGGTCAAAAATGGGGTGTCTACAGTGTGATGGATCTGGCTCATACTTCCGAAGCATACTCACATGAAACACATCATGAACTCCGGACAACTACGGCGGCAAAGCTAACCGATAGGCAACCTCGCCAAAACTCTCAAGGATCTCAAAAGGGCCAATAAACCGAGGGGATAACTTCCCACTCTTCCCAAACCTCATCAATCCCTGCCTAGGCGATATCTTTAGAAAGACATGATCACCCACCTCAAATACCAAAGGTCGTCTCCTACGGTCGGCATAAGATTTCTGACGACTCTGGGATATAACAAGCCTCCTACGGATAAGCTCAACTTTCTCTGTCGTTTCCCTCACCAACTCCGGGCCCAACAAAGGTGCATCACTCACCTCAGCCCAACAAACTGGAGACCTACACGGTTGACCATGCAAGGCCTCAAATGGTGCCATACCGACACTAGACTAGAAACTGTTGTTGTAGGCAAACTCCACCAATGGCAAGTGCCTCTCCCATGTCCCACTAAAGTCAAGGACACAACCTCAAAGCCTATCCTCAAGGATCTGAATAGTACACTCGGACTGCCCGTCAGTCTGAGGATGATAAGCCGTGCTAAAGGTTAACTTAGTACCCAAGGCACTCTGCAAACTCTGCCACAACCTGGCAGTAAACAAGGATCTCTATCTGAGACAATCGTCACTAGGACCCCGTGCAACCTCACTATGTCCCGAATATACAAGTCGGCAAGATGATCTACCGAATCTCTCACGCGCATAGGAATGAAGTGCGCCGACTTAGTCAACCGGTCTACAACCACCCAAATAGCATCACTACCCCGCTGAGTCCTCGGAAGACCTACAACGAAGTCCATAGTGACATGCTCCCACTTCCACTCAGCAATAGGCAAGGGTTGTAACAAACCCGCTAGCCACTGATGTTCAGCCTTCACTTGCTGACAAGTAAGGCACTTAGACACGAAAACTGCCACATCTCTCTTCATACCCCGCCACCAAAACTGGCGGCCCAAATCTCGATACATCTTAGTGCCTCCTGGATGCACCGCAAGGCGTGAATGATGAAACCCTCAGAGTACCTCCTCTCGGCAAGACTCCAGCACAAACAAACGGTCTCAGTATCTCACACTCTGGTCGGGACACACCATTAAACCCTTCTCAACCTTCCCACTGGAGATCTTCTCTCGGAGGAATTCTACCTCAAGGTCACCTCTCTATGCCTCTAGCACTCGAGTCGCAAGTGTAGGCTGAACAACAACAGAAAACAAGGCCGCAGCCTCAATGGATTCGCCCAGAAGCAAATCAAACTCGCCAAGCGCACCTAACATCTCCCACTCCCGGATGGCTATACAAGCTACATCACTAATGGATTTCCTGCTAAGGGCATCGGCCACAACATTGGCCTTCCCCGGATGATAGTGCAACTAGAAGTCGTAATCCTCAATAAACTCCATCCACCTCCTCTGCCTCAAGTTCAAGTCTTTCTGTGTAAACAGATATTTCAAACTCTTATGATCTGAGAACACCTCGAATCTCTCACCATAAAGGTAGTGCCTCCAGATTTTCAAGGCAAAGATCACTACTGCTAGCTCTAGGTCATGTGTAGGGTAATTCTTCTCGTGTATTTTCAACTGACGTGAGCCATAGGCAACCACTTTCCCCTCTTGCATCAACACACAACCCAAACCCTCTCGTAAGGCATCACAATAGATTGCATAACTCAACCCTCTCTCCGGAATAATTAAGACCGGAGCGGTGGTCAATCTAACTTTCAGCTCTTGGAACGACTTTTCACAAGTCTCACTCCATACAAATTTGACTTCCTTCCGAGTCAGTCTAGTCAACGGCGAAGCTAACCTGGAGAAATCCTTCACAAACCGGCGGTAATACCCAGCTAATCCCAGAAAACTGCAGATCTCAAACACACTCTTAGGCTGTGCCTAATCTTGCACTGCCTCAATCTTGGATGCATCAACAGACACTCCTTCTCCAGAAACCACATGGCCTAAGAACTTGACTTCTCCTAGCCATAACTCACACTTCCCAAACTTGGCATACAGCCTATGGGTTCTAAGTAACTCGAGCACCACCCTCAAGTGTTCCTCGTGCTCCTCCTCTGAAGGTGAATAGATGAGAATGTCGTCCACAAAAACGACCACAAAGCAATCTAAGAATTCCCGAAATATCCGGTTCATCAAATCCATAAAGACTCCCGGTACATTGGTGAGCCCAAATGACATCACCAGAAACTCATAATGGCCATACCGCGTACAGAATGCCGTCTTCGGAATATCCTCCTCCCTGACCCTCAGTTGGTGGTAACCCAATCTCAAGTCTATCTTAGAGAAACAACGGGACCCCTTCAACTGGTCAAACAGATCATCTATACGGGGCATAGGGTACTTATTCTTAACCGCAACCCGATTCAACTTCCGATAATTGATACAAAGTCTCAAGGCACCATCTTTCTTTTTAGCAAAGAGGGCCGGTGCTCCCCACGGTGAAACACTAGGGCGAATGAAGCCCTTATCTAGCAACTCCTGGAGTTGAACCTTCAACTCAACCAACACGGCTGGGAAAAAATGGTAAGGTGCCATAGAAATCGGCACCGTGCCGGGCACTAGATCAATAGAGAACTCAATCTCTCGATGAGGTGGAAAACTAACGAGATCCTCGGGAAAGACGTCCGAGTACTCACAAACCACTCTCTGCAACACAGTCTGGGTCTCATCACACTCACTACTCAAAAGGTTACCAAGTAGGCCACTAAGCTCACTTCGCCCTCACGGATCATACACCGGTGGCAACACACTACCAACCCGATCCCCCAGAAAATGGAAACAATCCCCACTCAAGGTACAAACTGTGACCCTCTGGCGATAGCAATCAATAACAGCCCGATATGACGATAGCCAGTCCATACCCAAAATAACATCAAATCCTGACATGGGCATAACTACAAAAGGAAATGGAAGCCGACGATCGGCGACCTCTATATCACAACCCCTACATCCTCGTTTCAAAATCAACTCACCCCCAATAGGTGACACTACACAAATAGGAGATGCTAACTGTGCCAACTCCAATCCCAAAACAGATGCAAATGTAGCAGATACAAAAGAATGAGATGCACCTGTATCAATCAATACACTAGCAACCAAGTTGCAAAACAAGAAGGTACCTCTCACAACTGATGGAGCAGGTACAAGATCCTGCGCGGTAACAGCATACACGCGCCCAGTAGGCCCCTAATCCACCTGCTCACCCCTCGAAGCATACGACTGCTGCACAGACTGGGACGATGAAGCTCCCAGACTGGCCCTCGAGGCCTGCACAGATTGAGCTGGCTGAAAACCCTGCATCTGCCTAGAACCAGACGCGCCCGAAGTGGCACTCAACTGTGGGCAAAACCTCTTCAAGTACCCAGGCTGACCACACTGATAACAAGACAAGGGCTGGCCCCTGCCCTGACTCTGGCTCTGCGGTCTAGTTGAAGATGAAGCAGCTCTCTGACCTCCTCCCCTCTGTGGGCAAACCGAAGCCTTGTGGCCCAGTTGACCACACTTGTAACAGGTGAAATCTACCTAATTGCCACTCTCCGAGCCTGCACTCGGCACTGGAAAGGTCGATCTAGCAACACCACCCTGAGACTGCTGAGGGTTAGCACCCCTCTGTCTCCTGCCATCACCCTGACCATCCTGGCTCCTCCTGGAGCCTCTCTGTCCCTCCTCCTCCTGCATCATGATCTCCATATGGGCTGCAGCATCAACCAAGCGCCTATAGTCTCGGATCATAGAACCCCCAACTCTTATCTTGAGGCCGCGCCTTAACCTCTTCTCAAACTCGATACAGCAGCGTTCCTTGGACGCCACAAGTTCAGGTGCGAACCTGGACAAGATAGTAAAAGCAGCCTCATACTCGGCCACTGAAGAACTCAATTGCAAAAGCTGGCAGAATTGGTCCCTCAACTTCTCCCTGACTGCTGGAGATAAGAACTTCTCCTGGAAAGCATTCACAAAAGCCTCCTAAGTGCCATCCAAACGACCCTTTACGAATTTCCACCACTGACCCGCATCCCCCTTCAGCTGGAAAGATGCCAAGGTCACTTTCAAGGCTCCGTCCTCGATGCCTAGCATCTCAAACGTCTTACTCATCTGTTCCAACCACTCATTCGCCTTAAGTGGCTCTTTCGGATCACCGACAAACTCGTCCAGATTAGACTGGAAAAACTCCGTCTTCAGAAAGGAAGGCCCTGTATCCACAACCTGGGCCTGAACTGGGTTCTCAGCTCTGAGAATGCCCATAGATTCCCTCAAAGCATCAGCTATCCCACGGGCCAAGGCGCTCATAGCCTGTTGACCTGCTGGCTCGGCCACATTGGCCTGACCAACCCCCTCCTGCTGTGCCAGAATATCATCTGGTAAAGGCATCTCCTGCCTATCGCATCTGCCACGTCTACCACCTCTTCCTCGTCCTGAGATCCTAGTAAAGGTAACGAAGAACATTCGCACATTCATAAATGTGCCAAAACTAAACACTCGCGTCCTAATATATGGACAACTATAATTCGCTCCACGTAAGCACATAAACACATAAGCACTTACGAATTTCATTTTCGGATAATGATAGTCCCGAGGCATTACTAGAGTTCTGGTTAGAAACAGCATTGATCAAGTGCTTTTCCAACAAGACTCACAGAAACCCAAGGATCCAATCAACATCCAAGAAACTAAATCCCATACCCACATAGTCACATAAACATGTTATCAAATAAACACATAATGTCACACATAGGTCTCTAACAAGCGAGACAAACCCATTATGATACTAATCACTTCCCATGTACCCAAAGTACTCGAACCCGGTAGGCTCTGATACCAAGTTGTAATGCCCTCGAAATAAACCAATGATCATACCTTCTTAATATGCTCAGACATAGGAGAATAAAGCATAAGTACATTTCATCAGAGTATTTCTTACAAATATATCACATGTTAACAACAAAGGCAAATGCCCTATGTGCTTATAGCTTTCCAAGTCAACACTTGATTACAAAAAGAAGAGTTCTAACTCTATACAAAATAAGCCCTTGGCTTGATTTACATGTAATACAAATGAAGTAATCACAAAAGATGACCCAGCCACTAATCTCCTCAAGCTATGTCCTTGGAGGTGGCATGCTACCTGTACCTGAAAATGATGTCCCATAAAGGGTGAGCCAATGCCCAGTAGAGTTATGCTAAACATTGTATGAGCAATAACTAAAACATCAGCATTTGATAAATGTTTAATTCACATAAGTCAGTTCATATTTCATTTCAAATACGTGACCAATGTGTCCATGTTTCTATTCCATCTCATAACCAATTCTCGATTCACAACCCTGGCTCAGAACCTGGCCATATACCTTAAGTGATATTACATCCCATATCAACAATGTTTCTATTTCAATTGAAATAACAACTCAAATCAATCATTTCATGCTTCATAATAGATACATATTTTAGTACTGTATCCGTCTCAAACAAAACACTTCCATATTCCACATATGATACACATTTTAGTGTTGTATTAATGTTAAACAAAACACTTCCACATTCCACATATGATACACATTTTAGTGTTGTATCAATGTTAAACGATATCCGGTTTAGAGGTCCATCCCCTATCTTCCCCTAAACCGTGGAGTATATTCCCTATCTCCTCCCACAGAACACAATGTATATAAACAGATATCATATACATAATCAAACCAATACAAAAAATTCATATATTATATCAACCGCCATATTCAATGGCATACTCAATTGATTAGTTTTAGTTTGCCTAGTCATCATGCATTGTCTACAACAATCAAGACTATCCTCCACCGATAGCCTAAAGCAATTATTTCTAAACAGATAATAATTACGTTCAACAGATAAATATCAACAATTTCTAAAGTGAGCGATTAATAAATCTGACTTCACTATTCCATCTCATACTGAGCCAATTTCAATATATTCAACTCAATTTCATACTCTCATGATTTTTCCAAATTAATTATACCAATTAATTTATGCACAAATTAGGGCTTTCTCCCCCATTTCTCAATATTAACCCAAGGTTCAAATATCAACAACTCTTCAACAATACCATCATTTTGAGACCCAAATACATATTCAAGAATCAAAAATAACCAAACCCCTTTATTCATTTTGAAACCATAAGTCCCAAAATTTCCCAACTTAAACCATCTATACAAATTGCTCAATATTTAGGTTAAAACACATAAGAATGAGTAGGAATCCCTACCTCAAATTCGGAGCTCAAAGGAAGATGATGAAGAAATTGAAGATGCTCCAAACCAAGAAATTTTCGAATCAAAATGAAGCCCTCGATGATCCCTACAACTTTTACAAAGGCCCAAGACGAGAAAACCACTCCTACTAGATCAATCCCTAGAGAGAAGGTAAGGTTTTAGAGAGAGGAGCTCTCAAATCTGTGTTTGGAAAAGTAAGAGAGAGAAAGAGTGTTAAAAAAGTGATCCAAAAAGTGAAATCCCGAAGTGATATACCAGTCGCCCTCCTCGGGCGTGGAAACCCCCCCCCGAGCGCCAGACACAGACTCACCCTCGAGCGTCAAAAGCGCCGCTCGAGCATAGATTACGCACTTCTAGAAGTTTTGCAGACATGGTCCCCGCTCGAGCATCCAACTCCCCGCTCGAGCGGAGGAACAAAAATAAAGGGTCACGCTCGAGCGTCAAAACTCACGCTCAAGTGTCTAAAGACCTGCAGACAAAAGTACTGGGAGATGGAAAATCACGCTCAAGCATCAAAACGCTCGCTCGAGCGGAGAAGCAACAATGAAGAGCCCGCTCGAGCGTCAAAAGCCCCGCTTGAGCATGAAGGCCAAAATCTGGGCATCAACTCTAGGTTTCAAAACACAACCAACTTGTTTCAAACCTGCCCAACACATCCTATAACTCCAATACAAAGTACGAAGGATGTAAACAAGATATAAACATTACTAACATCTACGGAACCAAGTCCAGATCACTGTACAACAAGGGGTAAAACCCTGGATCGCTATATGTGGTGTGTCTCTTCGCTCGAGCAAGAACTCTTGCGCTCAAGTGTGCATCTGCGTCTCTGTAAGACCTGAAGGTTGGTGTTCTTCACTCGAGCGGGTGTTCTTCGCTCGAGCAAGCTTTCTTGTGCTCGAGCGTGCTTCTGCATTGTAGACCTGAAGCTTTGCATTGTTCGCTCGAGCGACGCTTTTTGCGTTCGAGCGAGGTTCTTTTGTGTCTAGTCATTCGAGCGACAACTCCTTTGCTCGAGTGAGCCCATATATATCAGTTCGCAACAGCATGATTTTACATCACTTTTTGATGTCCTTTTCACTCCAAACCGTAATCTAGCTCCCTCTCTCTCTACAAATACTCCATGATCTTGGGTTTCTCTACCCTAGTCCCTTTGTAAGAAAGCTAGAGCATACCGAGGGCTTCCCTTTGATCTGAAAAAGTGTGGATTTGGAGCATCTTGAATTTCTCTCTTCTTCTTATTTGAGCTTCTCTATTTGAGGTATGGATAATCTACTCATTACTATGAGCTTTAACATAAATATTGCTCATTTTTTATAAACGGTTGGTTTAGGTGAAGTTAGGGTTTTGAGTTTGAAATAGTAAAAGAGGGGTTTTCTATTTTTGGGTTCTATATGTATGTGGGGTCTTGAAAATGGGGTTAATTGGGTATAATGGGGGAAAATTTGGTCTTGGGTGCAATATTTGAGAAAGGGGAAAAAATGCCCTAATTTGAATTCAATTAATTATTGGTTTGAATTATGAAATCAATGTGGGAATATGAAATTGGTTTGGAAATTATGAAATTTAGGAAAAATGTGATTAAATGGTGTAGTTAGATTGATAAATCACTCACCAATGGAAAAGTCGATAAATTATCTATTTGATAGATTTATTTGTCTGTTTAGAAATAACTGTTTTGGGCTATCAGTGGAGGATAGCCATGATTGTTGTAGAAACTATATGATGATTAGGTAAATTGAAACTAATCAATTGGAATATGTCATTGAATATGACGGTTGGATGTAAACATTGTATATGTGATTGAATTGTCATTGTATATGACAACGTGTTTAAATACATTGTATATGTATCTTTGTTTGGAAGAAGATATGGGATATACTCCATTGTTTGGGAGGAGATAGGGGATGGACTCCAATAATAATTAAGTTGGCCGGAGTGTCCAGGGTGAAAATCCCAAAATCTTATATACATTTGAATGATGTTGATGATTGTGAGTTGTAGTCCCATTTTGAATTGTTTGGATAAAAATGAACCCTGTTAATGAATTGATTTGGATAAATAAACGAAAATGGATTGAAATATGGATGTCAATGTTGATTGGTTATGGAAAGAGTATAAGTTGGTTTTCAAGTATTAAACGTTTATCGGATGGTAATGTTTTAGCTAATTCTCATATACTGTTTAGCATATCTCTACTGGGCATTGGCTCATCCTACTCGGGACACTACTTCCAGGTACTGGTGATATGCCGCCTCCAAGGTCTTAGCATGGGAGGTTTAGGAGTTGAAGGCTCCGTTTTGTTGTTTTTATTTTGTGTTAAATGGAAATCCAAACCGAGGGCTTTATATGTAAAGGAGTTAGAACTCTTCTTTTGTTGTAACCAAGTGCTGACTTGGAAAGCTGTAAGCTCGCAGGACATTTATTTTGTTGCTAACATGTAATATCTTTTGTAAAGAAGACTCCGATGAATGAAAATATAACTTTTCTATTATGATTAAGGATCTCATGAATGATTGTTTCATGTTATATTTTGGGGGCGTGAAAGGATTGCTCACGGTAAATCAAATTATAAACAAAAGGAGATAACTTCAATTATGCAAATCACAATTTTTTAATGCTATCTAACTACAATCATATTTTTCTCATAATAAAAAAATTAATTGAAAAAAAGAACCATTAAAATAGTAAAAAAAACTACAATCACATTTTTATTTTTGTGAGTGTTTATGTTTATCTAACTTCAATCATATTAAAAAATCAAATTATAAACAAAATGAGATAACTTCTGTAGCACTTGTACCCTTTTTAAAATTTTTGGGAAGTGCATTTGAATCTTTTATTTTGTTTTGGAAATCTTTGGTGTTGTTGTATCTTGATTTTGGAGGTGTACAAATTGATTTAAACTTGTTGGGATTGCTCGTTCATGCTTGTTCACGTTGAAAAGTTGTTTGGAAACATGAAAATCATGTTTTGGGATCGACACCGGTCTTGGTGGTGTCGACACCTTCTCTTTTAGTTGGCTACAAGGGTCGACACCAATCTGGGAAGGGTCGACCCTTGCTCTGAAATTGCTCACTGCATTTTGGTGTCGACACCAGCCTGGGGAAGGGTCGACACCTGCTGTGTTATCAAACTTAGTGTTCCAGCTTTTCTTCATAAGGGTCGACACCTGCGATCCTTTTTCCAGTTTTTAGTCTGACTTTTGGCCCTACTTTTTAGGGATTTTGACTTTATATTTTGGGTTGACTTTAGGGCTTATTTCTATTTTTACCTAGTGCTATAAATAGGCTCTCACTTGACCGTTTTCTTTATTTTCTTCCTCTCTTTTCTCCCTCTAAACCGTGGGTCTCTCTCTTCCTCTCCAAAATCACTTTTTGCTCAAAGATCTTTAGATCTACTCACTTGGAAGCATCTCCTTTCCTAGCTCCTTTGAGAAAGGTTGCAGATCTCGTCAAGAGCTTCGTCTTGATCCAAGTAGTTCGTGGTTTCGTCGCCGGTGGTTTTTGGGTTGTTTTCTCCTTTCTCTCTTGAGGTAGGGATTTCTTTGATTTTCTTCAATGCTTCCCCTATAGATAGACATGTGGTATACTCTATTGCATAAAAACCATGTGGTATGGAATATTTTTGAAAATCATGATAGAGGGTATAAGATATGGGTGTAGAGATGGAAATTTCATGAGATGGGTTGATGTTGGGTTAAATTTGATGTGTGATTCAATATGTTCATGGTTAGAGAGACAAAGCCCTAAATTTTGTAGTAATGCCTATTAGATAAAAAGGGGGTTAACATTGTAGAATAATGATGTCATGAGTTTAAGAAATGTAACTAGTGATTTGGAAATTGATTAAGAATCAATTGGGTTTTATGGATTGAAATGTTGACTTGTGTTGGATTGATTATATTTGAACACGATAAATTGATTTTTTTTGTTAAAAAGGGAATTTTAATCATGAGATTAGAATATCTTTGGGTGCACTATCGTTAGATAGAAATTGTGTAAATTATAACTTTGTTACCCATGAATTAAATCCCTTATTTTAAATGAAGAAAATTGAGTTAGTTATGTTTTGGTGTAATGAAACAAATGGATTGAGGCAAAGGGTGGAGAACATTAATGTGGAGGAATAAGGTAATTGATTTTGAAATGGAAGAATGGAAGACTAACATTGTGTAAATTTCAGAAATTTAGTTTAGATTGATCACAAATATATTTTATTTTATTATTATGTAATTAGACTCAAAGATTCATGAGAAGTGGTTAATGGAATTATGTGTTTAATATATATTGCTTAGAAGTTTTGTCCTTAGTCATCGGTGGAGGATGACATTGGAAATGTTGAGATGTTTATATGTCTGTAGTACACTTTTGTTATTAAGAATGTGGTTTGAAGTGATGGTTGGAAAGTGTGTGCTACGCTGAGAATTAGAGGTACCATTACCTTCCAGCTAGCACCTGGTAAATTGGCTATGTGTGTTGCGCTGAGAATCAGAGGTACCAGTCCCTTCCAGCTAACGCCTGGTAAATTGGTAGAGGTACCATTCCCTTCCATCTAGTGACTGGTAAATTGGCATGTTTTGTGGAGAGAAGTATCATTAGCTTACTGTGCTTCTGGCAAGTAAAGCGGAGATTGTTTATCAATGTTGTCTAAATTGATTTTACGTGTTATATATATGATGATCATGATTTGGTAAGGTTAAATTGTCTTATGTGTTGGGTAGAAGTGTTCTTGGAAGTTTAGACGTGCGAGAGAGTGGTTGAGTGAGTTTCCACCATAAGTTATTTTATTGAAAGTAATTCTTTAGATTTTGAATCTAAATTTGAGAATGTGATGAACTCGTAGAGACGGACTATAATTATATTTGAACCATGAATAATGTCAAGAAATCAGATTTGATGAGAGTGCTTTCAAAATAAAACGGATCCTAAGTAGTATTTGCAATCATAACTGGAAAGTATGGTTATCGTGTAATAATTGTTTTGATGGGAAAAGGGGTAGTAAAAGTGAACCTTGGTATTGGTGAACAAATTGAACGTTTTTGAGAAAAGTACTTATGTAAGTATACTTTGGTTATAAAATGTCACATTATTTATATGATATGAGATTAGCACTTCATGATCATAGCTATCTGTAAGTTGTTATTGTTGAGGATCATGTTGAGATCCCTACTAGACTTTATATTCATCCCATGCTATTAAATCTTTTTCAAGTAAACATCAGGATGTGATACAAGGTCATGGATCTTTCTAAATTGTTGGCCACGAGGCCTTTTTTGTGTGTAGGCGAAATGCCATGGATGTAATTTAAATGATGCAAGCCTGCGAGCACTTTATTGAGTTATGTATATGTTGCATTCATTTTATATTCGAATGAGAGAATTCTTACTTATGTATTTCTTGTACATATAATGAGTTTCTGTATGCTAACTCTGAAATTGAATATATAATAATGGCTTGGTAATAGTAATCCGTGTAATAAAAAGTGGGGTGTGACAACTTCAATCATACAAATCACAATTTTTTTATTTCTATCTAACTACAATCATATTTTTCACATAATAAAAAAATATTTGAAAAAAAAACCATTCAAATAGTAAATAAAAAGATTATTTAGAACCACTGAACAAATTACAATCACATTTTTCTTTTTGTGAGCGTTTATGTTTATCTAACTTCAATCATATTAAAAAATGAAATTATAAACAAAAGGAGATAACTTCAATCATACAAATCACAATTGTTTTTATGCCATCTAAATACAATCATATTTTTCTCATAATAAAAAATAATTGTGATGACCGGTTTCATTCTTGCGTCACTTCACTTTTGTTTTCTTTGGGTTTGCAATGTCCGGAGACCTTTCCCAAATGAGTTATTGTTCTAGTTCATTTTGGTACTGACGTTTCTCTTGCTTCGGATGGTGCATCACCGAGTCTCGAGTATCTAGGAGTGAGCGAACAGACTTCTAGGCTGCTGGGCTAGGGCTGCACGTGCGAGGCCCTAGGCCACACGTGCGGGATGGGAGCCGCATGTGCAGGGGATAAGGCTGCACGTGTAGGAGGGGATGAGTTGGGAGAGTTGCACACTGCTGTAGACACCCCATTTTTGACCGCCCTTAAGATTTGGGCGCCACTAATTGTTTATTTGGTAATGAAAGATGTGCAGGACAAAGGTTTGATTTCTTCGGCAAAGAGAAAGACAAATCCCAACCTTACACCTCCTTTTGGACCAAAACCATTTTGAACAAAAATATTTTGGACCTTAAAACCCTCTCATTCAAAACATTTTTGAAAGAAGTTTCTACGATGTTCCAAGGCTCGTATTTTGTTAAACGTCGCCCTTTTCGGTAAACCAAGCGAGGACAAAGTGGAAATGAATGAAAGAGAGGTGAACTCTATGAAAAATCTTTCAAAACACCTTATTTAGGGGTTTGGAGTTGAAGAAAATGAGAGAGAAGAGAAGAAAACAAGTTGGAGAAGAAGTTCGGCAAGAATCCGAGTAGGATCGAAACTAAGTAGCCTTCACTAAAAGAGGGATATCTTTTTGCAAACTTGGAATTTTGAAGTGAGACTACACTATTGGAAAGAAGACTTTCAGGGCTACAATTTAGGATCAAGAATGACCTAAAAAGGGGACCAGATGAAGGAGATATTCCTATTTGAAGTTAGGCCCAAAAAGTAGATTTCTCTGTCCAACCAGAGGTGGAAGTTTATGACCATGAATGGGATTTTTTGGCCATGTGCCGGCCATGAATGGACAATTCTAGCCCCCATGTCGTCCAAGAGTGTCCCCTGCCGGCCATGGATGATCAAATGCCGGCCAACAATGATCAAGTGCAGGCCATTGATGCAGAAAATCAAATTTTTGTAGATATTTTTGTTCCAGCTGGCACAGTTGTCTCTCTTGAGATATTTTCAACCTAAGGCTCTTATATGGCTATATATTGAAGCCAAATATCTCATATTGAAGGGGGAGAATAATTTAGGAAGAGTTTTGGGAGCCTCTCTCTCTAAAACCTCTCTCTCTACAATCATCTTTCTCTAAAGCTTTTGTGCTAGAAGCTTGCATACATCCATCTTCAACCTAGTAACCCTTAACAAGAGTGGTTCATCTTTGGGCTGAGGTTGCTTGAAGCTCTCTTGGAGCTTCCTTGGAGCTCTTGAAGGCCATTTGGCTTGGTTTTGTTGCTTAAGTGTTGCCTTCCCTTCAAGAGGTACAAGACTCACCCTTTAAGCTTGTTTTCATACTTGTTTTTACCACCTTTGCAAACTGTTTTTGGTTTGGTTTTGAACTGAATAAAACTCTATTTTTCAGTCCTAAATATGGTGGTTTAAGCCCCTTTTGAGTTTGAGGGTGGTCCACCCTTCTTGTCTCTTTGCTTGTTAAGCTTTTGTGCCATCTTTCAAAGCTTTGTAAAATAACTTTTTTTGCCCTTTTAACCACTGAATTCCATAGAATTTTCAGTGGTAAAAACCATGTTTTGAGGTCCAAAATGGAAGGGGGTGGCCTCCTCTCCTTGTGTTTTGTTTGCATGTGTTGATAGCCAAACATGTGAGCATATATTTCTACCTTTTTGTAGCTTTGTTCAAGCATGTTTTAGGCTCTATTTTGACCTGCTTTAACTCTGTTTTGGGCTGGTTAAGTCACTTCTTGCTTGCTTTTTGCACTTGTAGTGTAATCATGCTTATTAGCTTAACATGCTTAATGAGTTAACCCATCATTCTAGCATGTGTTAGCTTGATTCCAGCATATTTTTGCCACTGATTTTCCATGTTATAACTCTATTTTTGGCTGAATTGGTCCCCTCTTGCATGTTTCTTACACTTGTAGTGTAATCTTGCTTACTAGCTTAACATGCTTAATGAATTGGCCTATCATTTTAGCTTGTATTAGCTTGTATTAGCTCTATCTCAGCATGTTTTTGATCATATTTAACATGCTTTAACTCTTTTTTGGGTGGTCTTGGTCACATATGCTTTGCTTTGTATAGCTATAGTGTAAATGGCCTTAACTAGCTTTGAGTTTTAGGACCCCTAGCATGCTTTGCTTGTGATGTTTTCATGATATGGCATCATTTAGCATATGATTTCAGAGCATATATCTTTGCCACACTCTTGCATGTGTCACTTCTTCATTGCTTCTAACAGTTAAGCTTTGTGCCTTGCTTGCGAGCCAACATGTGCGCATGATTTTCTTGCCTTTTATGCCTAAGTTCTAGCATGATTAGGCCACTAATTTGGCATGTTTTAGGTCTGTCCATAGCTGATTTGGTTGTTTGAGTTTGGTATTGCATGCCTCTAGTGTAATGCTTGTCGCTAGTTTCAATGCCTTTGGCCCTTAACATGTTGTGCATGTGTTGTTTGCATGGTTTAGTGTCTTTAGCATCTTATTTTAGCACTGAAATGTCTGCCATATCACTCCATTCTTCACTTGTTGCTTTGCTTTGAAAGTGGTCTTGAGGCCCTTGTTGGCTTGAGCATGAAATTGAGGCACTCATGCTTAATGGTTTTAATCCTCCCTTGAGGGTTTCTACTAACCAACTGCATGAGACTTCTTTCATGCTTAAGGTTCTTGCAGCTTAGACCCTCTTTCCAATTAGAGGACTTTCACATTGGACTTAACCGATTAAAGAATGGTTGGTAATCTTAAAATGTGTAAACAAGATCAATCAAGTAAAATATGCCAAGATTTAGCAAGTTGTTTGCTTAGCATGCTGTTTGCATTGCATCGTGTTCAACCGGACGTTATGTTGAACACATGGTGGATTGGTCCACTTCATACTCAAAGTGATGAAAGTGAGCCAATCCCCTTTGTCTCCATTGCCTTTGATCATTCATGATGAGGTAGTGGATTTAGAGTCTTGTTTGCATTGCATTTATTGAATGTGTACAAGATTGGATCTTTGGCCATCATGCATTCCAAATGCTTGATTGATGGTTTTTGGATCCAATGGTGCCTCACCCTTGATGTTTTGAGGTGATAGGCAGTGGCACAGTACATACATGCCCTTGGGAGACTCTCTCATTTCCCTCTGCTTGAGCTCTGTTGCAACATGGTGAGACAGCACACCAGTGGCCGGCAGTGCCTCACTGATGGCCGGCAGGTGGCCGGCAGCAACTTCTCATGGCCGGCAAGCCACTGGTGTAGTCCCCAGCAGTCCTTTAGTAAGGCTCAGCAAAAGTTCTTGGAGACACCCTGCAAACAGAGCCTCTCAAGAGCACACCGGAGAGCTTTTCGGGGCAAGAAACTGAATGCGTGCATGCATGTTCAACATCTTCAAATAGAGCTGAAGTAGTTTAATTTAGTGCTTTACTTGTTAGTTAGCATTGAATTTGTAATTAGTTAATTAATTTGCTAATTAGTTAATCGTTGTAATAATTACTAAGTAATTTGCTTGTTATTCAATTTGGTTTGTAATAATTAGTCTAATTAGCTTAATTAGATTGGTTGATTAGCTTAGTGTAGCTAGCTTAGCTTATTTATTCACACCCTCCTTTGCGAGGGCACAATGTTGTAATAAGGGTGCGTGCGTGTGTGCATGTCTTCCAACCCCCACTTCTTTCTCCCTTTTACTTATCAGCTTTTGATGGTTAGTTTAGGGCATATTTCGATTAGCATACCTTATGCTTGCATGCGTGCATCATCCATTTATCTTGCATGCACCGGGCTCGACGCATCATTCAAACTACATCGTATTTCAATACCTACTTGAATACGTGTATCAAAGTATTGCATTCACATGCCACAGTAGATAGCCGAGCCTATTTAGTTGCATTTTTGCATGCATTGCATTAGGCGTCCTAACATAGCTAGGATCATGCATGATTTCTAACTAGTTTTCTATTTTGTCTCGGAGTACACTGTAAGTTTTACGCTTTAGCATCCTTGCTTGAGTGTGAGTGTTGCCATGTTAGCATGCTTACCATGAGACTATTTGCTTAAGTGCTTAACTACATGAATGCCTGTGGGTGAAGGCTTGATTGCCAGAATTGGGACAATTCATCAAATGTATGTTTTAAGCCCACTTTGCGAAGTGGCAAAATCATCATGTTTTAAGCCCACTTGAGGGTGGCAAATCCGCACTTTTGCCTACTTGCGAGTAGCACTTTCAAACCATTTTCAAAACAAATATGAGTTGTTTTGTTCCAATTCTCGTGATTGAGTCTATACTTGTATGTTGTGCGTATCACATAGTAAACTAGCTAATAACCGGAATAAGAACACATGTGTTTATCAAACAACATAGCATGTTTAGTAGAGGCTGATCCTTTGATCGGGGGAGCGGGGGTGCTCATGTTATGACCTTCCCCTCTTGTACCCAAGTTCCCGAGCCGAAGCAACTTTGGTAATGACGGACACGTGGCCTTAGGCACGAGTCGGGGTTTCCTAAATTTCTCAAAACAAAATATTTGGGTGGCGACTCTCTAATCTGGCAAAGCAGTCCATGTTTGGTGCTTTTTGATTCAAAATTGATTTTCCAAAACCAATTGCCAAGTTTGGACTCTTTAGTTATTTATCAGTCTTGCATTGCACTTTGTAAGATTAGATTCGTAACTGCAGTGAGTCTCTGAATCGCTTAATCTTGTAGCAGTACCCTCGGGCTTGTTACAACTGCCTAAAAAAGCGGTCTTGAGGTGCAGCAGGCCACTATACGTCTTGAGGTGAGCATCGCCGCGTCGGGAGGCGCTCCGCACGTGCGGCCAACTGGGTAGCCCGAAACTCTTTTTTTTCCTCTTTTTGGTCTGAATGTGTATCTCATTTTTGACATTCCTCTCTCACTCTAAGCCCTATTTTCCTCCTCCTTCTTTCTAGAAAACCTCCTCAAGCACCAAAACACTTTGATCCTTGCAAATCTTGAGTCAAGATCATTATCATTTTCCTCTAATCTTGAAGACGAAGACCAAGTTAGGACTCCTTTTGGTATAGTGAGTATTGAAGAATCCTTCATTAAAGCTATGGTTTCTTTTTCTCCATCATCAAGACCTTGAGGTAGGGATTTCTTGAGTCATATATACATGTTTTGCATTGAGGTTGTTGATTTGAAAATTTTCTTGAAGTTATTGTGTTGATTTTGATTTTGTGATTCAAAATGTAGAGAGTTTTGAAAGTGGGTTTGTATCTCAACCCTTCTACTACTTCTTGAGGGTTTCCCTCCATTTGAGTAATGAAAAATGGTTTGATGGAGTTCCTCTTGGGAAATGAGGAAAAATTGTTTTGATAAAAACCATAGAAATTGGGGATTTTGGGAAAATAGAAAATATGCTTTTGAAATTCTTATTTTCTTGTATCAAGAGGATGAATAAGAGTAAGTTTCATCACATGTCTAGCAAAATAGCAATATACTTGATATGTAACGACCCCAAAATCTGTATTAGAGATTACCTTTATGGCCTTATGGATTAATGCATTTTAATTTAATGATATCTGTTCAAATTAAGGAATTATCTGTTGAGCCACGGCTTTAAAATTAAAATTACCAACCTTTACGGGTCCAGAAATCACAATTGAGTACTCCGGTGTGATAATGGAAATTTTTAGAACTATTTGGAAAAATTAATTGGAAATCTAATTTGTCTGATTCGTTAATGCATGGTTGGGTGGTTACCTTGGTACTACAGATTGAAGGACATAGAGGCTTCAGAAACCAGAACATGGGACATATTTATAATCAATACAATTTTTAGAGTCATCTGGGAAGTTTAATTAAAATTTGATTTTGCGCGATTCGTAAGGCCACGTTTGGCTCTCCCTTGTGTTAAGCTTGTGTGTGTGATATATTTATGTATATAGAGATATGCCATATGAGTTGTGAACTCATCTTTTTGAAGTCAAAAACAAAATATCTGAGAGAGAGAGAACCGTGAGAAAGAGAGGCCAAGAGAGAGTGAGAGAGAGAGTTCACCATTATTGGGAGCTTGAAGATGACTTGAAGAGATTGAAGAGAGAAGAAGGAGATCAACCATGGAAGCTTAGGGAAATTAAAGAGAACTATGAGAAAGTCAAAGAGTGAACTAAGGTATGATAAATTATCTTGAATCCTTATGTTTAAGGTATCAATTTCATGAAATCATGATAATAAGGGAAGCTTTGAACCCATTTGAGTTAGGGTTCTATGTATATATTTGATTGAACCTTGATTTCCTAAGAGTTGCTTGATTGAAGAATTAAAGTCATTATATTTGTTTATTTTGAGATTATGATGTTTGATGGAGAATAATAATGTAAAATTTATCATGTATTAAAGGGTTTTAGGCTTTGATTTACATGAATTTGAGGTTTGGTTTTGAAAATGAGAAGTCCCAATTTTTTAGCCATTTTCAGACTGCAAAACTGCCCAGGGCCGCATGTGCGGCTCTGTTTCCCGCACGTGCGGGAGACAGCTCTGTTCAGCCAACTTTCAATAAGCATATCTTTTGCCTCAAGACTCCGTGTTGAGTGATTCTTGAGCCTAAAATCAAGCCCCAGAAGTCTAGTTTCCAATGGCGGTGGTCTCACTCCCAAATTCTAAATACACAAATAGTTATGCCCAAATTAGTGACGATTGTTCACTTTCTGTCAACTAGTTTTGTACCATTTCTTCACCTAAACCATTTCCCATCTATTTCTCCTGTTTTCTGAGACATGGATTATAACGTATTAAGGAATAATGAGCTTGGTACCACCATGGCTAATTGATTGAATGATCAAAGAGAATAAGTAAAGGATCGAGTATAATCTCATATTATATATTGTGCACTGTACTTGTAGGTCGAGACGAGGACATCGTCCCATTACTACCGAGAGCCGATCACTGTGAGTAATAGTAGTGTAACAATATGTTTCACTTACTTCCTGTGATTATAATTTATGTATTGTTATTTGTGAATGGTCTATTCCATTGATGTTGTGCTTTGATTCACTTAATCGATACGCTTGAATAATGACATTGATGTGGACCTAAGGTCGTTCTGTCCCCAGTAATAGACGTGGGCTCGAGGCCATTATAATGTGAATTGTTATGTCCCTATTAATGCAGTGATACATTTTCCTTCTGTTAATAGTTATTATTAATGTTCTGTTATCCGCAAGACAACTATGTCGACTTGTAATAAACTATGGGAAAATCTTTGTACACTATTGAGTAATAATCTTAGAGCGCAGCATTTTGCTTCTTGTTAATAGTTATCTTGACGTTACATTATCTGCAAGTTAACTATCTAAATTCATGATAAACAAATGGAACATATGTGTATTATGAAACAATGATATCTTTGTGTATCTGGAATCATTCTATTTTGTTAATAATGGGCCCGAGGCCAATCTATTGACATCTGGGCCTAAGGCCGCTCTACATAATATGTTAGGCTTAAGGTCGTTTTGTATTATATCTGGGATTATAGCCGTTATGTATTATATCTGGGCTTACAGCCGTCCTGTATCATATTTGGGCTTACAGCTACTCTGTATTATATACGGGCCTAAGGCCGTTCTATATAATCTGTTAGGCCAGAGGCCGCTCTGTATAATCTGTTAGGCCAGAGGCCGTTCTGTATAATTTGTTAGGCCAGAGGCCGTTTTATATAATCTGTTAGGCCAGAGGCCGCTCTGTATAATATGTTGGACATGAGGCCGCTCTGCATAATGTGTTGGGCCTATGGCCGTTTTGTTTTCTGCATGGGCTTGAAGCTAGTCTGTATTACATATGAGCCTGAAACCGTATTGAAATATAGTTATGGATAAGACCTGTATATAGTTGGTATCTGTCTATTTATTTTAACCAAGGTTTTGCTTATTCAATTAACCTTCTTACATTGTTATTATTCGCTAAGCTTTGCTCATTCTGTTTTATGTATAATTCTATAGGTGAGCCATCGGGGATTGAAACTAGAGTTGTACTGAGGGTCGCCTGTCTGCCAAGTCACCTGGGGGTATGTCTCTACGTGGAGGCTTTAATTTATTGTTGGAAGTCATATAAATTATTAAGTCTTATGTAAGTGTGTGTGAGATCTATATAAATTCTGTGATTGTATATGTATATTTGGAAGTGTATTTAAATGCTTAAATCCAATCAAACCATCATGTATGTACAAGCTCAATGGATGTTGTCTTTTATTGATATTGCTTCCGCTTAAGGCCCTGTATGTGATTAAATATTATTCTAAAATTCTATTTTGTGGCCTATGTACAGGCCAGTCATGGACCAAACTTTTAGGAACGGGTTTGGGTCGTGACATGATATATGAGAAACGAGATGTTATTTTAACATTATTTCTAACACTTGAACTTGTAATGTTGTGAGATTGTAATTGTTGAGCACCATGGATTTTGAGAATTGAAATCTTAGAAGTTGATGTTTGAAAATTTCATATAGTCTTGGAATGGCTAGAATGTTAAGAAATGTGCATAACGAGAAGTTTTGCTATGTGTTGATAGCATCAGTTGAGCATGTAGTTTTTTTGTGAGATGGCATTGGATGAAGGAAAAATGAAGAAATGTTATTAAATGTTAATTGTTGTGTCATATTCTCATTTAAATTCTTGTTATTATTGTACATCTAGACATGGGTTAGAAAGCATTCACGTTAAGAAAGGTTATATTGAAATGAAATCTATGGATATGTTAAAGGGGTAAATACATTGGCAAGTCTGGTTAGGCGGTGTAGATGGGATTGATAAGTTGGCCTGAGTGTCTGGGGTGAAAGACCGAAAACAAGCGCGGAGGAAGTACCACTTCCCTTCCCTTCTGGTTAGCAACTAGTAAAGTGGGGTTTTGGTAGAGCTCGTAGAGCCTACCTGCAAACACCAACCTAGGGATTACCAGTGTCGTATTTACCGCCCCTATTGATTTAAATATTAGAAGTTTTGAAATTGATGAGATTGAAAAATATTATTGAGAACATGGTAATTTTCAAATAGTGCATTAAAATGAAATTTTCCTTTTATTTTGGCATTTGTATGGCATTACCTTTGCATTTTTAATTGTTGAAGGAATTTGCATAACTGTATATACTTTGTGAGAATTCTCTACTGGGCTTTATGCTCACCCCTATGGGATTTTGGTGCAGGTAAAGATGTGGTGATCTCGCCAAATTGAGGGTGTGAATATATTCTTGTGAAGAATAGATTACTCTTTATTTTGTTGTGAATTTTTGTAAAGCCAAGGGTGTAGACACCCCATTTTTGACCATCTTGAAGACTTGGATGTTCATGTAGGTACATCCAATGACAAGTTCGATTGCTCGTCAAGTACTTGAATTTCGTGGTGGAACGTCACAGGTTTGAACTTTCCAAACCTTGTATCCTTTCTGCCCCATTTTTGGACCATGTGTGGGTCCTTTCAGCATGCTTCTTGTGGTGCCTTGCCGGCCATGGTTTGGCACTGCCGGCTATCCACTCTGCCCCACCGGCCATCAATGGGGGCACTGCCGACCACCAATGATGGCCGGCAGATTACCTTGATTTCAACAGGTATCTTTTGGATATTTTGAGCCAACTGTGGCTCACTGATCCATCCTCCATACACGTGTATGGATGGATTGAGCAAGCCTTTTGGCTTGCATTGCTTATAAAATGGGAGCTATTTCCCCCTTCTTAAGAGGGTCAGAAAATTTGAGACACAAAAAATGTCTCTCTCTCTCTAGAATTCTTTCTATATATATATATATATTTGTGCTATTTTGTGTTCAAAAGTGCTATTTCTTCACACTTTTGCACACAAACACCTAGTTAAACACCTTTGCTTTGGAGCTGAGGCACTTTGAAGCTTGTTTTGAGGACTTTGGACTGGTTTTAGTTAAAAAATTGTGGCTGAAGTTGCTGTCTTGCCATTGTTCTTCAAGGGTAAGAAACTAGCCCCTTTTAAGCTTTGTTCTGCTTAAGTCTTTAGCCAACTTTGCATGCTGTTTTAGACCTAAGTTTCAATTGAAAAAATTTCTGTATTTAAGTGCTTAAAATAGTTGTTTAAGGCTTTGTTTGAGTTAGGGGTAGTTTACCCCCTTTGGTGGCTTGTTTGGCCTTGCTTTGTGCCATCTTTTGAGGCCCTTAAGACCACCTTGTTTTGGCCTTTTCACCACTGAATTCCAGAGGAATTTCAGTGGTGGAAAGTGTGTTTTGAGGTCCAAAATGGATTAGGGTGGTCCCCCCCCTCTTGTCTTGTTTGCTTGCCATGTTGGCCTAATGATTGAGCATGTTTTTCTAACATGTGTTGGCTTGTTCTCAGCTTATTTTTGGCCTTATTTTAGCATGGAATAACACTATTTTGGGTTGGTTTGATCACTTGTTGCATGCTTCATGTACTTGTAGTGCAATCCTCCTTGCTAGCCTAACATGCCTTATGCTTTAAGCCACCATTCTAGCATGTTTTGGCTCCACTCTAGTAGGTTTTTACTCATATTTTGACATGCTTAAGCTCTATTTTAAGTGGTCTTGGCCATGTGAAGCTTGCTTTGTATAGCCATAGTGCAAATCTTGCTCACTAGCTTTGAGTTTCAAAGTCTCTAGCATGCTTTACTTGAGTGTTTGCATGCATTAGCCTCTTTTCTCACATGATTTTAGTGAATGAAGTGTAGCCATACTGTCTCATGTTTCACAATTTCAATGCTTTTGGAGGGTTATGTTTTATGCCTCAATCATGAGCCAATTGGCATGCATGCTTGCCTAAGCTTTTTGGGCTACCATCTCAATGTGTTTTTGGTCTTATTTCACCAAGATACAACTCTGTTTTTGGTTGGTTAGAGCATCCCTCATTTGCTCCTTACACTTGTAGTGTAATCATGCTCATTGGCCTAGCTTACTTGGTGTTTTTTAGCCTTTTATTCTAGCATATGTTGGCTATGTTCAAGCATATTTTTGGCCTTGTTTTGACATGTTTTAGGACTGTTTTGAGTCATATTGGTCCTTTGGGGCTTGCTTGATATGGCTATGGTGTAAATGACTTCACTAGTCTTGAGTTTTGAGGCCACTACCATGCTATATTTTAGATATTTGGATGATTTGGCATCATTTAACACTTGATTTCAGAGCATATAGCATTACCATATTCGCATGCATATCACTCTTTAAGTGCTCTTGAATGTTGTACCTTATGCCTTATTCAGGGGCCAATGCATGAGCATACATTTTCTTGCTTTTAATGCTAGCATTTCAGAGCATCTCAGCCACTGTTTTGGCATGCCTGAACTCTATTTGGGGCTGGTTCAATCCATTGAGCACTGCATTGCATGATTCTAGTGTTGTCTCTTTCACTTGTTTCAATGCTTAGGTCTCTAGATGCGTCTTGCATGCATTGTTTACATGTTGGAGCCTTGCATTTCATGCCAAGATCAGCATGTTGTTTGCATGTCATGTTGTTTGCTTTGTGTTGTGTTCAATCAGATATCGTATTGAACAAGAGGAAGATTGGTTCATTTCATACTTGAAGTGATGAAATGAGCCAATCTCCCTTGGTCCCCATTGCCTTTGATCTCTCATGATAAGGAGGTGGTCTAAGCGTCCTGTTTGTCATGCATTTATTGAGTTTGTACAAATTGAATCTTTGACCATCACGCATTGCGGTACTTGATTGATGGTCTTGGATCCAATTATGCCTCTTCCTTGATGTTTTGAGATGATATGGAAGGGCATAATACATACATGTTCTAGGGAGACCCTCCATTTTCTCTATTTTGTGCTCTATTGCAGCTTGGTGTCACAGCACACCAGTGGCCGACACCCTTTCATCTGTGGCCAGTAATGTTCATCCTTGGCCGGCAGGGGGGTTGACAGCCACCATTCATGGCCGGCAGGCCACTGGCGCACTCCCCAGCACTGTTTTGGTAAGTTTCAGCAACAAGAACTGGAAGACACCCTGCAAACAGAGCCTGTAAAGAGCATTCAGAGAGCTTTTCAGGGCGAGAAACCGAGTGCATGCATGTTCATCTTCCAAACAGAGCTATGGCAGCATATTTTAAAGCTTTATTTGTTAAGTTTAATTAGCTTGAATTTGTAATTTAATTAATTAATTTGTTAATTAGTTAATTGTTGTAATAATTAGTGTAGCTAGTTATTCAATTTGGTTGTGTAATAATTAGTCTAATTAGTTTAATTAGGTTAGTTAGTTTAGCTTAGCTTAGATTAGCATAGCTTTCATTCGGACCCCCCGTCAAGAGGGCACTATGTTGTAATAAGTGTGTGTGTGTGTGTGTGTGTGTGTGTGTGAATGTCTTCCAACCCCACGTCTTTCTCCCTTTTACTTAACTATTTTTGATGATTAGTTTAGGGCATATTTCAATTAGCATACTTATGCTTGCATGCGTGCATCATTCATTTGTCTTGCATGCACCGAGCTCGGCGCATCATTCAAATTGCATCGTATTTCAATACCTATTTGAATACATGTATCAGTTGTTGCATTCATATGCCATCTTAGAATAGCCGAGCCTCATTAGTTGCACTTTGCATGTGTTGTATTAGGCGTCTTGTATAATTAGGATCATGCATTGATTTCTAATTGGTTTCCGTTTTGGCTCGGAGTACACTGCGAGTGTTTATATTTTAGCATCCTTGCATGTGTGTAAGTGACTGCTATGATAGCATGCTTGCCATGAGGATAATTGCTTATGTGTTTAAATGCATGAATGCCTGTGGATAAAGGTTTGATTGCCTGAATTGGAACAACTCGATGATTGTGAGTTTTAAGCCCACTCAAAGTGGCAAAATCATGTTTTAAGCCCACTTGAGGGTGGCAAATCCACATTTTAGCCTACTTGAGGGTAGCAACTTCAAACGATTTTCGAAAAACAAACATGAGATGTTTTGTTCCAAATTAAGTGATTGAAGTCTATACTTGTGTGCTACACGCATCACATAGTAAGTTAAGTTAATAAACCAGAATAAGAACACATGTGTTTTCAAAAACAACATATCATGTTAGTAGAGGCCGATCTTTGATCGGGCGAGCGGGGGTGTTCATTTCAGGACCTTCCCCTCTCGTATCCAAGTTCCCAAGCCGAGGTAACTTTGGTGATGACGGACACGTGGCCTTAGGCACGAGTCAGGGTTTCCTAAATTTTCCAAAACAAAATATTTAGGTGGTGACTCTGAAATCTGGCAAAGCAGTCCATGTGTTGGTGCTTTCTGATTAAAATCGATTTTCCAAAACGATTTTCCAGATTTGGACTCTTTGGTGATTTATCAGTCTTACATTGCACTTTATGAGATTAGATTCAGAACCGTGACAGGAGTCCGAACTGTAATAGCTATGAACCCAATTCGCGCCCTTGCGCGCGGAGCGAGTTCGGGCGGTCTACAAAGGGATATTTTTGTATGGGTCTGAGAGACCACTTTTGTGTAACCGGGCTTAAGCCTTAGAAGTTGTAGCTTATAAGGGCATTTATTTGTTTTGAGAACTATATGTTTCACATGCTATAGATTCATGTGTTTTCTTACCAATGAATGTATAACTTGCATGTGAAACTTTTGTATAAACCCGTTCATTAATCAGATGGGGATGACAGAGTTATCGCCTTTATCTGATGGATGTTAGTTGATGTAGTTTTATTATATTGGTTTATTTTCGGGACGTTACAATAATTAAAAAAAGAACCATTAAAATAGTAAATAAAAATATTATTTAGAACCATCGAACAAACTACAATCACATTTTTCTTTTTGTGAGTGTTTATATCTAACTTCAATCATATTAAATAATCAAATTATAAACAAAACGAGATAACATTAATCATACAAATCACAATTTTTTTAATGCTATCTAACTACAATCATATTTTTCTCATAAAAAACCATTAAAATAGTAAATAGTGTTTATCTAACTTCAATCATATTAAAAAAATGAAATTATAAACAAAAGGAGATAACTTCAATCATACAAAAATCACAATTGTTTTTATCTAACTACAATCATATCTAACTTCAATCATATTAAAAAATCAAATTATAAACAAAAGGAGATAATTTCAATCCTACAAATCACAATTTTTCTCATAATAATAAAAATAATAATTGAAAAAAAACCCATTAAAATAGCGAATAAAAGAATTTTATGTGGAGTGCTGAGATTTTTCACTCACGGTTTAAAAAAAAGCAACATCAATAAAAAAAAACAACATGAATTTCAATAGATTGCTTACTGTTTGCATATGTGGGAACGGATTCACTGATTTCACTGGATTGCACACGATAAATAAAATTATAAACAAAAGGAGATAACTTCAATCATACAAATCACAATTTTTTTAATGCTATCAAACTACAATCATACTTTTCTCATAATAAAAAAAATAATTGAAAAAAAGAACCATTACGATTGTAAAAAACTACAATCACATTTTTCTTTTTGTGAGTGTTTATATTTATCTAACTTCAATCATATTAAAAAAATCCAATTATAAACAAAAGGAGATAATTTCAATATACAAATCACAATTTTTTTTTTTTATGCCATCTAACTACAATTGTGATGACCTATGCACATTTTGTTTTGCTCTCTTGAATTATGTTAGAATTATCGTTGTTAAGATGCCGAGTAAGTTGTTGGAATTTCTTTCTTAAATATTTTCTGCTATGGTTGTTTTGAGTCAAAGTTTTCTCTCGTTTCAGAGGGTGCGGGGTCGGCATCAGAGGGTCGGGGGAGAAGCCAGAGTTTTTCTGACTGGTGGGCCAAGGCCGCACGTGCAGGGCCTTAGGCCGCATGTGTAGGAAGGGGGCTGCACATGTGGGAGGTCAGGCCACACATGCGAGAAGAAGAGGTTTGTGTTATTTGCACACTACCTAAAAGGCAGGTGCGTGAATAGAGGTGTGGAGGAGACCGCACGTGCGGGGGTGGTGGCCGCATGCGGAGAAGCCGCTTCTGCGTCTTGACGCAGAAAGGACACGTGAAAAGTCTCGAAATCCATGATTTTCAGCTATGTTTTGCCCTTTTGACCCTTTTCACTTCATTTGTTGAATGTCTCTCTCTCTATATATCATATTTCTCTCTTTTTCTCTCATACCTCTCTACCTAAACTTTCCAAAATCTTGTATTTTGTTTTGATCCCAAGAATCCATTGGGATTTTGGTACTAGTCCCTTATATCAAAATGATGAGCATGTCGAGGGCTCCGTCTTGACCAGTGGAGATCGTATTTAGGCGAAGTTGATTTTTGGGCCTCTTCTTCTCTTCTCTCTTGAGGTAGGGATTTCTTGATCGTTTTCAATGTCTCCTTTATTGATAGACATGTGGTATCTTCTATTGCATAAAAACCATGTTGTTATGAATTTATTTTCGAAAAATCATGATAGAGGATCTAAGATTTGGGTGTTGAGATAGAAATTGTGTGAGATTGGTTGGTGTTGGGTTAACTTGGGGTGTAGTTCAACATATTCATGAGTAGAGAGTGTCAAAGCCCTAATTCTTGCAAAAATGCCTAGTAGATAAAAAGGGGTTAAAATTGTAGAATAATTATGTTATGAATTTAAGAAATGTGATTAATGATTTGATAGTTGATTTAAGATTAACTTGGGCCTCGTGATTTGAGCATTAATTTGTGTTGGATTGACTATGTCTAAATACAACGAATTGTTAATTTGATTAATTGTTAAAAAGGATATTTAACCATGAGATTAGGAACTTTGGGTAATATCCTTGTTGAGTTGAAATTGAGCGGGCCATGGTTTGTTATCTGTGGGTTGGGTTTTTGGTTAAATGAATGAAACAAGTCTCTTTATTATATACATACATGTACATGAACTTGGTGTATTGCGAATTGGAAATTTTGGAAATTGACATTAGAATGTAAAGACAAATTTTAACTCCTTTGCAAATTGAGAAGGAACCTTGATAAAAGTTGAAAATCCTTGGAATATTGTCATTGTTGTTATACTAAAAACCTCATAAGAATTGGATGATTGGATTACTTGGATTTAACGTATGTTGTTTAGAGGTTTTGTCCTTGGTCATCAGTGGAGGGTGACATTGTGAATGTTGAAATGGTTATGTGTCTCTAGTACTTTTGAGTTATGTATGAATGTTGTGTGAAGTGATGATTGAGAAAATGTGTATTGCGTTGAGAATGAGAGGTACCATTACCTTCTAACTACCGCCTGGAGAATTGGTCGCGCTGAGAATGAGAGGTACCATTCCCTTCTAGCTAGCGCCTGGAGAATTGGTAGAGGTACCATTCCCTTCCAGCTAGTGTCTGGTAAATTGGCATTTCATTGTGGAAAGATGTATCATTGGCTTACTGTGCTTCTGGCAAGTAGAGCGGAGATTATTTATCATTGTTGCCTCATTTGATTTGTGTGTCATGTGTTATGATGATTATGATTCAGTAAGGTTGTGATGTCTTATTTGTTGTGTAGATGTGTTTATGTATATTGGGAGGTGTTAGAGGATGGTTGAGGGATCTCTCTACCATAAATTAGTTATCACAAGTATCTCTTTTAACTTGTGCTTAAAGATTGAGAATGTGAAGAACATGTGTTGACGGGCTTAGGTTATGTATTGGGTTAATAATAATGTGAAGATATAGGAATTGGTGAAAATGTTTTCAAAAGTAAAGAGGGTATTATGTGGTATTTTGTCACAAATGGAGATTGTGGTTACCATGTAATGTTTGTTAAAATGAAAATGGCAATGAAAGCGAACATTGTTGTTGTTGAATAAACTGAATGATTTTGAGAAAAGTACCTATGTAAGTATACTTTGGTTACAAATGTCACATTATTTATATGGTATGAGATTACCATTCATGATCATAGCTATCTGTAAGTTATTATTATTGGGGATCATGTTAAGATCCCTACTGGACTTTATGTTCATCCCACGTTGCTAATCTTTTTTCAGGTGAATATCAAGATGTGCTACAAGGTCACGGATCTTCCTTAATTGTTGGCCACGGGGCCTTTATGTGTAGGCGAAATGCCATTGATGTAAAAAGTTAAGCCCTTCCTCTTGATTTAAATGATGTAAGCCTATAGGCAATTTATTTAGATATGAATTCATGTTGCATTCATTTGATATTCGGATGAGAGAAGTTATACTTATGTATCCCTTATATATAGAATGAGCTTCTGTGTGCCATCTCTGAAATTGAAATTATAATAATGGTTTTCGTAATGGAATCCGAGTAATAAAAAGTGGGGCATGACAACAATCATATTTTTCTCATAATAAAAAATAATTGAAAAAAAGAACCATTAAAATAGTAAATAAAAAGATTACTTTGACCTATTGAACAAACTATAATCACATTTTTCTTTTTGTGAGTGTTTATATCTAACTTCAATCATACTAAAAAAATCAAATTATAAACAAAAGGAGATAACTTCAATCATATAAATCACAATTTTTTTAATGCTACCTAACTATAATCATATTTTTTTCATAAAAAACTATTAAAATAGTAAATAGTGTTTTTCTAACTTCAATCATATTAAAAAATAAATTATAAACAAAATGAGATAACTTCGATCATACAAATCACAATTGTTTTTATCTAACTACAATCATATCTAACTTCAATCATATTAAAAACTCAAATTGTAAACAAAATGAAATAATTTCAATCATACGAATCACAATTTTTCTCATAATAAAAATAATAATTGAAAAAAAAACTCATTAAAATAGCAAATAAAAGAATTGTATGTGGAGTGTTGAGATTTTTAACTCACGATTTGAAAATGAGCAACATGAATAAAAAAGCAACGTGAATTTCTATTGATTGCTTACTGTTTGCATTTGTGGGAAAAGATGCTCATTGATTTCACTGGATTGCTCACGTTAAATAAAATTATAAACAAAAGGAGATAACTTCAGTCATACAAATCACAATTTTTTTAATGCTATCTAACTACAATCATAATTTTCTCATAATAAAAAAAATAATTGAAAAAAAAAAAAACCATTAAAATAGTAAAAAAACTACAATCACATTTTTCTTTTTGTGAGTGTTTATGTTTATCTAATTTCAATCATATTAAAAAAATCAAATTATAAACAAAAGGAGATAACTTCAATCATACAAATCACAATTTTTTTTTATGCCATCTAACTATAATCATATTTTTCTCGCAATAAAAAATAATTGAAAAAAAGAACTATTAAAATAATAAATAAAAAGATTATTTAAAACCATTGAACAAATTACAATCACATTTTTCTTTTTGTGAGTGTTTATATCTAACTTTAATCATATTAAAAAATGAAATTATAAACAAAATGAGATAACTTCAATCATACAAAACACAATTTTTTTAATGTTATCTAACTACAATAATGTTTTTCTCATAAAAAAAAAAACCATTAAAATAGTAAATAGTGTTTATCTAACTTCAATCATATTAAAAAAATCAAATTATAAACAAAAGGACATAACTTCAATCATACAAATCACAATTATTTTTATCTAACTACAATCATATCTAACTTCAATCATGTCATGCCCCGTATTTTATCCATCGGATGACATTACCAATATTCATTAATTAAGTCCATTTACAAATAACATTTCATCCTTAGATGAAATGATAAATAATTAAATATATATATTTCCTCTCGTTATATAATAATGACATTTACATACAAATAAAAGAAATGCT
The DNA here is from genome assembly GCA_025200525.1 of Camellia lanceoleosa. Lineage (NCBI taxonomy): Eukaryota > Viridiplantae > Streptophyta > Magnoliopsida > Ericales > Theaceae > Camellia > Camellia lanceoleosa. Next base: position 60,460,847 of record CM045768.1, read on the forward strand.
CTAAGATTTACAATAAAAGAGAGGATACTACTCTTTACAAAAAAGAAAAAAAGCATTCAGCCAAACAACAAATAAAGTAATACAATACATCACTACATTATACTTATGAAATGGTAAAACCCATTATTTGATCTTCAAATTCGAAAATCATTCCTTGTACACATGTACAAGCAGGGGGTAAGCAAAGCTCACCGAACAATCTCATATTAAAACATTAAAAGATATGCGGGTATCAAAATACTCGTACATATACATGAAATCATATCATGTCAAAATCATATGATTTTATTACATAATCTCTTAAATCCAATTTATTTAATTAACCACAATAAGTTAACTTAAATAAATAAACAAGTTTTAATCAACAGGACATCCTTTTCAATTCATTCAATTATCTCATTATCAATTGAATCAAATAATTAAACAATTCATCAAATTCATTTTATACAATCTTATGAGATGAATGCATATGCCATGTCATACTCAAAATATTTTCCTCATCTTTTGCAAATCTTATGCACAATGCCAATTTGAAAACACATTAATCCAACAATTTCAATAAAATTCCAAGTTGGTAAATACGACTCAGGTAATCCCTAGACTGGTGTCTGCAAGTAGACTATATAAGTACTACCAATTTGTCATTTTTACCAGTATTAACTGGAAGGCTCAACACCTATCATCTACACCACCTTTCAATCCCTAGGCTGGTGTCTGCAAGTAGTCTATATAAGTACTACCAATTTGTCATTTTTACCAATATTAACTGGAAGGCTCGACACCTATCATCTACACCACCTCTCAATGCAAAGTTTTCATATCAAATTTCAAAGTTCATCATTATCAAATGAATTGATATGCCAATGCAATGATTAATAATATAATGTAATATTTCTTCCACTTTCAATACTTCCACACAATATTCCCATTGTGATCAAAATTCTCATTTCTCATTTCAATATAATTTCTTAAGATGAATATAAATACTTTTATTCCAACTCATCCATGAGACAACAAAATTTCCACACTTAAAGTAATCTCAACCATTTAGTCACTTCAAGACTATATCAACATTTTGAACAAACAATTTCCAAAACTTCAACAATTCTCATATTCAATTAAAACCGTCATTTATATGTAAACAAATAAATAATTTTTCAAACATCATTTATTTTGGCATACAAAATAAATATAACAACATCTTCAAAGATTGTGAACTTTCCTAAAAAAAAAAACCCCCAATTTCTAGATTTTCTCACCAAAACCACTCATCTTCATTTATTGAAAGAAAGTCACCAAAAACATCTCTCTTCAATCCACATAGTTCAAAACCCTCAATTTCTATTTTAAAAGGAACAAGAAAGTAAACCCACTTTCAAAAAAAAAAAAATTCTCATCTTCTTGAATCAACAATCAATTTTCAAAACAAATCAAATGATGATTCGAAAATCATCTAGATCTTGCAAAACTATATATATAACTCAAAGCAACTCCCGACTTATTAAATATTACCATTTCCATCCTACTGTAACGCCCTAATGCCGAAGCTATTTCACTCGCGTCCTAATGCATGGACAACAGTAATTCATTCCACGTAAGCACATAATCACATAAGCACCTACGAATTTCATTTTCGAATAATGATAGTCCCGAGGCGTTGTAAGAGTTCTGGTTAAAAAAAACATTGATCAAGTGTTTTTCCAACAAGACTCGCAGAAACCCAAGGATCCAATCAACATCCTAGAAACTACATTCCATACCCATATAGTCACATAAGCATGTTATCACAAAGTACATAACATTACATCTAAGTCTCTAACAAGCGAGACAAACCCATTGTGATACTAACCACTTCCTGTGTACCCAAAGTATTCGAACTCGGTACGCTCTGATACCAAGTTGTAACGCCCTCAAAAATAATACATAAAACCCAACATTCATGACATGCATAGATATAAGAAAATAAAACATCTTTCCATTCATCAGAGTAGTTAAGTACAAAAATATTACATGTTGACAACAAAAGTAAATGCCCTATGCGCTTATAACTTTCCAAGCCAACACTTGGTCACAAAATAGAGTACTAACTCAAATTCACTTTAAGCCCTTGGCTTGAATTTACATGTAATATCCAAATAACAAATAACCAAAAGAGTCTTCAACTCCAAAATCTTCCAAGCTATGTCCTTAGAGGTAGCATATCACCTGAACCTAAAAATAATGTCCCATATAGAGTGAGCCACAGCCCAGTAGAGATATACTAAACCAAATATAAACAATGACTAAAACAATAGCATTTGATAGATGGTTAACACTTTTAAACTAGTTTATATCACCATACAGCTCCATGACAATCATGTCCATGTTACATTTCACTTTCTTTTACTTATCCGAATCATTTCATAAACATGGCTCAGAACCTAGCCAAACAATTAATTGGGAATACATCCCATATCAAAACACTTCCTTTATTCACAATTCAAAGGAGTTTACAACTCATAGTAAAAACACTTCCATACTTCAATTTAATACACACATTTGCTGTATTAATACTTCAAATGATACACATATTTACTGTATCAATAGAGTCCATCCCCTATCTCCTCTCAAACAGGTTTGAGAGTCCATCCCCTATCTCCTCTCAAACCATGGAGTATATCCCCTATCTCCTCCCACACAACATACAAACACAATGTATATAAACACTCATCATATACAGTGTTCAATTAATACACATATTAGCTGTATTATTCTAACCGTCATATTCAATGACATAACATGTTCGATTAGTTTCAGTTTTCCCTAATCAACATACAGTGTCTACAATAATCAAGACTATCTTCCACCGATAGCCTAAGCAGTTATTTCTAAACAGATAATAAATGCATCAACAGATATAATATCAACATTTTTTGTCGGGGAGTGATTAACTAATCCAATTACACCATTTAATCCCAAAATTTCTCAATTTCATAGATTTCAACTCAATTTCATATTTCCACATTTTTTTTCCCAAATTAATTTATTACAATAATTAGGACAATTTCCCTTTTTTCAAAATATTGATCCATAGACCAAATTCCACCAATTTAACCCTCAAGCCCCCATTTCCAATGCTTTAAATACACATGGAGCTTTAATTCATAAAACCCCTCTTTTATAAATTGCAAACCAAACCCTAACTTTCCCAATATTACCCAACAATACCAACCAATCAAAATGACCAAAGTTTATGTAAAAACTCATAAGATGGAGTAGGGTATCCCTACATCGAAATTAGAAGTCTAAAGGAGTAGATGAAGAAAATCCAAAGTGCTCCAAATCCACTATTTTTTAGATTAAAAGGGAGCCCTCGCGACCTTCTATCTTTCTTACAAAGAGACTAGGGTAGCAGATCACTAAAAATAGATGAAACCCTAGAGAGAAGGTATATGTAGAGAGAGAGAGAGAGTGCCGAATCTAGGGTTTGAGATGAAAGCTGTATTCAAAAAGTGAAGAAGAAGCTGCTGCTGTGTGCTGATATAACAGAGGCTCGCTCGAGCAACCAGACACAAAGAACCCTCGCTCGGGCGTAGAAAGTCTCGCCCGAGCCAACAATTTGAAACTTCAGGTCTGCAACCAGAAGCACGCTCGAGCAACAGAATGCTCGCTCGAACGAAGAAACTCAAAACATACAACTCACTCACTCGAGCGAAGAAAAGCTGGCTCCAGCCAAGAAACACAACTCTCAGGTCTAAACCCAGACGCAGACGCACGCTCAAGCAAAGGAACCCTAGCTCGAGCAAAGGATCTAAAACACAGAGCTCGCTCGAGCGACAAAAGCCTCGCTCAAGCGAAGAACCAAAATTATGGGCAGTAACCCTTTACTCCCAATCACACCCAACCTGTAACAATCCTGCCCAAAACATCCCATAACTCAAATACAAAGTATTGAAGGACGGAAACAAGATATAAACCACAACCAACATCCACGGAACCAAGTCCAGATACAACAACCAAAGGAGGAAGAACCGGGATCGCTATAACCTCCCTCCCCCCCCCCCCCTTAAAGAATTTCGTCCCCGAAATTAAATACAAGTTTTCAAAAACATGTTTTTCTCAATTCTCAATAACATCATAGTTCAACATTCCACATCTTGACCATTACTGGTCATCCCATCTCTATTCAAGAGGCATTTCACAATATAATTTTCAACATGCATTATCAACATGCTTTCCCTTGAAATCTACCAATTTCAACACCTATTCCAAAATTCAATTACATAACCAATGCCAACAATATATTTGCATTTCTATAACATATTTAACATACACAATGTTAAAAATAAACTTCCATTTCCATGGTATATCCAACCATTATAATATTTCCGTAAACTCAAAACATATACAATGTTTTATAACTTAAAGACATATTCAATGCTGTTAAAGTTTACCAATACAACAAAATTACCAACACATGGTTAAACATTAACAAACAAATCCGAATATTTCTCACAGACCTCCAGCTCACGTTCCCAAGTGGCTTTCTCCACTTCGTGATGTTTCCACAAAACCTTTACCAAGGGAATGGTGTTGCCTTGCAAGACTTGATTCCGCCTATCTAAGACCTGAACCGATCTCTCCTCATACGAGGCATCCTCATCAACCTCTTAGTCAATCCAATCTAATACATGTGATGGATTCGGCTCGTACTTCCGAAGCATACTAACATGAAACACGTCATGCACTCCAGATAACTGAGGCGGCAAAACTAAATGGTAGGCAACCTCGCCAATCCTCTCAAGGATCTCAAAAGGGCCAATAAACATAGGGGACAACTTCCCACTCTTACCAAACCTCATCAAACCCCGCCTAGGTGATATCTTCAAAAAGACATGATCACCCACCTCAACTACCAAAGGCCTCCTCCTACGGTCGGCATAACACTTTTGGCGACTTTGGGCTGTAACAAGCCTCCTACGGATAAGCTCAACTTTCTCCGTCGTTTCTCGCACCAACTCCGGGCCCAACAAAGGTGCATCACCCACCTCGGCCCAACAAACAGAAGACCTACAAGGTCGGCCATACAAGGCCTCAAACGGTGCCATACCGATACTCGACTGAAAACTGTTGTTGTAGGCAAACTCTACCAAGGGCAAGTGCCTCTCCCACGACCCACTAAAGTCAAGGACACAACCTCAAACCATATCCTCAAGGATCTGAATAGTACGCTCGAACTGCCCGTTAGTCTAAGGATGATAAGCCGTGCTAAAGGTCAACCTAGTGTCCAAGGCACTCTACAAACTCTACCACAACCTAGCAGTAAAACGCGGATCGCTATCTAAGACTATCGACACTGGAACCCCGTGCAACCTCACTATGTCCCAAATATACAAGTCCGCAAGATGATCTACCGAATCTCTCACGAGCATAGGAATGAAGTGCGCCGACTTAGTCTACCGGTCTACAACCACCCAAATAGCATCACTACCCCGCTGAGTCCTCGGAAGACCTATAACGAAGTCCATAGTGACATGCTCCCACTTCCACTTGTCTATAGGCAAGGGTGATAACAAACCCGCTGACCTCTGATGTTCGGCCTTCACTTGCTGACAAGTAAGGCACTTAGACACAAAAACAGCCACATCTTTCTTGATACCCCGCCACCAAAACTAGCGACCCAAATCACGATACATCTTAGTGCCTCCCGGATACTCCGCAAGGCGTGAATGGTGAAACTCTCAGAGTACCTCCTCTCGGCAAGACTCTGGCACAGACAAACGGTCTCGGTACTTCACACTCAGGTCTGAATACACAGTCAAGCCCTTTTCAAACTTCCCACTAGAGATCTTCTCCTAGAGGGATTCTACCTCAAGGTTACCTCTTTGTGCCTCTAACACTTGAGTCACAAGTGTAGGCTGCACAACTACAGAAAACAAGGCCGCAGCCTCAACAGATTCGCCCAGAAGCAAATCAAACTCGCCAAGAGCGCCCAACATCTCCCACTCCAGGATGGCTATATAAGCTACATCATTAACGGATTTCCTGCTAAGGGCATCGGCCACAACATTGGCCTTTCCTGGATGGTAATGCAACTCGAAATCGTAATCCTCAATAAAATCCATCCACCTCCTCTACCTCAAGTTCAAATCTTTCTGTGTAAACAAATACTTAAGACTCCTGTGATCCGAGAATACCTCGAACATCTCACCATAAAGGTAGTGCCTCCAAATCTTCAAGGCAAAAATCACAGCTGCTAACTCTAGGTCATGTGTAGGGTAGTTCCTCTTGTGTATTTTCAACTGTAGTGAGCCATAGGCCACCACTTTTCCCTCTTGCATCAACACAAACCCTAAACCCTCTCGTGAAGCATCACAATAAACTGCATAACCCAAACATCTCTCCAGAATAATCAGAATCAGAGCGTTGGTAAGTCTAACTTTCAGCTCTTGGAACAACTTTTCACAAGTCTCACTCCATTCAAACTTGACCCCTTTCTGCGTCAATCTAGTCAATGGTGAAGCTAGCCTGGAGAAATCTTTCACAAACCGGCGGTAATACCCAGCTAATCCCAGAAAACTGCAGATCTCAAAAACACTCTTAGACTATGCCCAATCCTGCGCTGCCTCAATCTTGGATGTATCAACAGACACCCTTTCCCCAGAGACCACATGGCCTAAGAACTTGACTTCACTTAGCCAGAACTCACACTTCCCAAACTTGGCATACAGCCTATAGGCTCTAAGAAACTCAAGCACCACTCTCAAGTGTTCCTCGTGCTCCTCCTCAGAAGGTGAATAAATCAGGATGTCGTCCACGAAAACGACCACAAAACGATCTAAGAATTCTTCAAATATCCAGTTCATCAAGTCCATAAACACTACCGGTGTGTTGGTGAGCCCAAAAGGCATCACCAGAAACTCATTGTGGCCATACGGCGTACGGAATGTCATCTTGGGAATATCCTCCTCCCTGACCCTTAACTGATGGTAACCCGATCTCAAGTCTATCTTAGAGAAACAACGGGACCCTTTCAACTGGTCAAACAAATCATCTATACGGGGCATAGAGTACTTATTCTTCTTAGCAAAGAGGGCGGGTGCTCCCTACGACAAAGTACTAGGGCGAATAAAGCCCTTATCTAACAATTCCTGGAGTTGAATCTTCAACTCAATCAACTCGGCTGGGGCAAAACGATATGGTGCCATAAAACTCGGTGCCGTGCCGGGCACTAGATCAATAGAGAACTCAATCTCTCGATGAGGTGGTAAGCTAACAAGGTCATCAGGAAAAACATCCGAATATTCACAAACCGTTCTCGGCAATACAGTCTGGGTCTCATCACACTCACTACTCAAAAGGCTAGCGAGAAGACCACTAAGCTCACTCCGCCCTTGCGGATCATACACCGGTGACAACACACTACCAACCCGATCCCCCAAGAAATGGAAACAATCCCCACTCAAGGTACAAACTGTGACCCTCTGGCAGTAACAATCGATAACAGCTCGGTATAACGATAGCCAGTCCATACCCAAAATCACATCAAAACTCGACATAGCCATAACTACAAAAGAAAATAGAAGCCGGCGGTCGGCGACCTCTATATCACAGCCCCGACACCCTTGTTTCAAAATCAATTCACCCCCAACAGGTGATACAACACATATAGGAGATGCTAACTGCGCCAACTCCAACCCCAAAACAGATGGAAATATAGCAGATATAAAGAATGGGATGCACCCATGTCAATCAACACATTGGCAACCAAGTTGCAAAACGAAAAGGTACCTCTCACTGGGACGACGAAGCTCCCTGATTAGCCCTCGAGGCCTGAACTGACTGAGCCGGCTGATGACTCTGAGTCTGCCTCAAACCAGATGCATCAGATGTGCCACTCAACTGCGGGCAAAACCTCTTCAGGTGCCCCGCCTGACTACACTGGTAACACGAGAGCGGCTGACCTCTGCCCTGACTATGGCTCTGAGGACGAGCCGAAAATGAAGCGGCTCTCTGTCCTCCTCCCCTCTGCAGGCAAGCTGGAGACTTGTGGCCCAGCTGACCACATTTGTAACAAGTAACGTCTCCCTGACTACCTCTCCTAGAACCTGAACTCGACACTGGAAAGGTAGGTCTCACAAAAGCTCCCTGGGGCTGCTGAGGGTTAGAAGCCCTCTGCCTCCTACCATCTCCCTGGCCATCCTGACTCCTCTTGGAGCCCCTCATCCTCTCCTCCTCCTCACGCATGATAATCTTCATATGAGCTACAACATCCACAAGATGCCCAAACTCCTGGATCATGGTAGGAGTCTTGAGCCCGTAACCCTAGTCTTGAGCCCGTGCCTCAACTTCTTCTCAAATTCCAAAGAACGGCGTTCCTCAGACGCCACTAACTCAGGAGCGAATATCGACAAGCTAGTAAATGTGGCCTCAAACTCAGCCACAAGCATACTCAGCTAATTGAGCTGACAAAACTGGTCCCTCAACTTCTCCCTAACAGCTGGAGACAAAAATTTCTCCTGGAAAGCATCTACAATGGCCTCCCATGTGCCACCAATACGACTCCTCATGAACTTCCACCACTGACCCGCATCTCTCTTCAACTGGAAAGACGCCAAGGTCACCTTCAAGGCCCCGTCTCCGATGCCAAGCATCTCAAACGTCTTCGTCATCTGCTCCAGCCACTCATCAGCCTTAAGTGGCTCTTTCGGATTCCCCAGAAACTCATCCAGATTAGACCAAAAAAACTCCCTCTTCAGAAAGGAAGGCCCTGCCTCAGTAACATAGGCTTGGACTTGATTCTCAGCTCTGAGAATGTCCATGGATTCCCTCAATGCTCCTGCCATCTCGTGGGCTAAGGCGCCCACGGCCTGCTGACCTACTGGCTCGGCCACATTGGCCTGACCAACACCCTCCTACTGCCCTGGAATCTCATCCGGTATAAGCATCTCCTGCCTCCTAGGCCTACCACGCCTACCGCCACGTCCTCGTCCTCGTCCTGACATCCTAGTAAAGGTAACAATGAACATTAGCACATTCATAAATGTGCCGAAGCTATTTCACTCGCGTCCTAATGCATGGACAACAGTAATTCATTCCACATAAGCACATAATCACATAAGCACCTACGAATTTCATTTCCGGATAATGACAGTCCTAAGGCGTTGCTAGAGTTCCGGTTACAAAACAACATTGATCAAGTGCTTTTCCAATAAGACTCACAGAAACCCAAGGATCCAATCAACATCCTAGAAACTACATTCCATACTCATATAGTCACATAAGCATGTTATCACATAAGTACATAACATTACATCTAAGTCTCTAACAAGTGAGACAAACCCATTGTGATACTAATCACTTCCTGTGTACCCAAAGTAATCGAACTCGGTATGCTCTAATACCAAGTTGTAACGCCCTCAAAAATAATACATAAAACCCAACATTCATGACATGCATAGATATAAGAAAATAAAACATCTTTCCATTCATCAAAGTAGTTAAGTACAAAAATATTACATATTGACAACAAAAGTAAATGCCCTATGCGCTTACAACTTTCCAAGCCAACACTTGGTCACAAAAGAGAGTACTAACTCAAATTCACTTTAAGCCCTTGGCTTAAATTTACATGTAATATCCAAATAACAAAATAACCAAAAGAGTCTTCAACTCCAAAACCTTCCAAGCTATGTCCTTGGAGGTAGCATATCACCTGAACCTGAAAATGATGTCCCATATAGGGTGAGCCACAGCCCAGTAGAGATATACTAAACCAAATATAAGCAATGACTAAAACAATAGCATTTGATAGATGGTTAACACTTATAAACTAGTTTATATCACCATACAGTTCCATGACAATCATGTCCATATTACATTTCACTTTCCTTTACTTATCCGAATCATCTCATAAACATGGCTCAGAACCTAGCCAAACAATTAATTGGGAATACATCCCATATCAAAACACTTCCTTTATTCACAATTCAAAGGAGTTTACAACTCATAGTAAAAACACTTCCATACTTCAATTTAATACACACATTTGCTGTATTAATACTTCAAATGATACACATATTTGCTGTATCAATGGAGTCCATCCCCTGTCTCCTCCCAAACAGGTTTGAGAGTCCATCCACAATCTCCTCTCAAACCATGGAGTACATCCCCTATCTCCTCCCACGCAACATACAAACACAATGTATATAAACACTCATCGTATACAGTGTTCAATTAATACACATATTAGCTGTATTATTCTAATCGTCATATTCAATGACATAACACGTTCGATTAGTTTCAGTTTTCCCTAATTAACATATAATGTCTACAACAATCAAGACTATCCTCCACCGATAGCCCAAAGCAGTAATTTCTAAACAGATAATAAATGCATCAATAGATATAATATCAGCATTTTCCATTGGTGAGTGATTAATTAATCCAACTACACCATTTAATCCCAAAATTTCCCAATTTCATGGATTTCAACTCAATTTCATATTTTCACATTTTTTTTTTCCCAAATTAATTATGCAAATTAATTTATTGCAATAATTAGGGCATTTTCCCTTATTTCAAAATATTGATCCATAGACCAAATTCCACCAATTTAACCCTCAAGCCCCCATTTCCAAGGCTTTAAATGCACACGGAGCTTTAATTCATAAAACCCCGCTTTTATAAATTACAAACCAAACCCTAACTTTCCCAATATTACCTAATAATACCAACTAATCAAAATGACCAAAGTTTATGTAAAAACTCATAAGATGGAGTAGGGTATCCCTACCTCGAAATTAGAAGTCCAAAGGAGTAGATGAAGAAAATCCAAAGTGCTCAAAATCCACTATTTTTAGATTAAAAGGAAGCCCTCGCGACCCTCTATCTTTCTTACAAAGAGACTAGGGCAGAAGATCCCTAAAAATAGATGAAACCCTAGAGAGAAGGTATATGTAGAGAGAGAGTGCCGAATCTAGGGTTTGAGATGAAAAGTGTATTCAAAAAGTGAAGAAGAAACTGCTGCTGTGTGCTGGTATAACAGAGGCTCGCTCGAGCGAAGAACTGGTCGCTTGATCGACCAGACACAAATAACCCTCGCTCGAGCATAGAAAGTCTCGCTCGAGCCAACAATTCGAAACTTCAGGTCTGCAACCAGAAGCACGCTCGAGCGATAGAATGCTCGCTCGAGCGAAGAAACTCCAAACATACAACTCACTCACTCGAGCGAAGAAAAGCTCGCTCCAGCCAAGAAACACAACTCTCAGGTCCAAACCCAGACGTAGACGCACGCTCGAGCGAAGGAACCCTGGCTCGAGCAAAGGAGCTAAAACACAGAGCTCGCTCGAGCGACAAAAGCCTCGCTCAAGCGAAGAACCAAAATTCTGGGCAGTAACCCTTTGCTCCCAATCACACCCAACTTGTAACAATCCTACCCAAAACATCCTATAACTCAAATACAAAGTATTGAAGGACGGAAACAAGATATAAACCACAACCGACATCCCCAGAAGCAAGTCCGGATACAACAACCAAACGAGGAAGAACCGGGATCGCTATAACCTCCCCCCCTTAAAGAATTTCGTCCCCGAAATTAAATACAAGTTTTCAAAAACATGTTTTTCTCAATTCTCAATAACATCATAGTTCAACATTCCACATCTTGACCATTACCGGTCATCCCATCTCTATTCAAGAAGCATTTCACAATATAATTTTCAACATGCATTATCAACATGCTTTCCCTTGAAATCTACCAATTTCAACACCTATTCCAAAATTCAATTACATAACCAATGCCAACAATATATTTACATTTCTATAACATATTTAACATACGCAAATAAACTTCCATTTCCATGGTATAGCCAACCATTATAATACTTCCGTAAACTCAAAACATATACAATGTTTTAGAACTTAAGACATATTCAATGCTCTTAAAGTTTACCAATACAACAAAATTATCAACACATGGTAAAACATTAACAAACAAATCCGGATATTTCTCACGGACCTCCAACTCACGTTCCCAAGTGGCTTTCTCCACTCCGTGATGTGTCCACAAAACCTTTACCAAGGGAATGGTCTTGCCTCGCAAGACTTGATTCCGCCTATCCAAGACCCGAACCGGTCTCTCCTCATACGAGGCATCCTCATCAACCTCTAAGTCGGTCCAATCCAATACATGCGATGGATCTAGCTCATACTTCCGAAGCATACTAACATGAAACACGTCATGCACTCCGGATAACTGAGGCGGCAAAGCTAAATGGTAGGCAACCTCGCCAATCCTCTCAAGGATCTCAAAAGGGCCAATAAACCGATGGGACAACTTCTCACTCTTACCAAACCTCATCAAACCCCGCCTAGGTGATATCTTCAAAAAGACATGATCACCCACCTCAAATACCAAAGGCCTCCTCCTACGGTCGGTGTAACACTTTTGGCAACTTTGGACTGTAACAAGCCTCCTACGGATAAGCTCAACTTTCTCCGTCGTTTCTCGCACCAACTCCGGGCCCAACAAAGGTGCATCACCCACCTCGGCCCAACAAATAGGAGACCTACAAGGTCGGCCATACAAGGCCTCAAACGGTGCCATACCGATACTCGACTGAAAACTGTTGTTGTAGGAAAACTCCACCAAGGGCAAGTGCCTCTCCCACGACCCACTAAAGTCAAGGACACAACCTCGAAGTATATCCTCAAGGATCTGAATAGTACGCTCAAACTGCCCATCAGTCTAAGGATGATAAGCCGTGCTAAAGGTCAACCTAGTGTCCAAGACACTCTACAAACTCTGCCACAACCTAGCAGTAAAACGCGGATCTCTATCTGAGATGATCGACACTGGGACCCCGTGCAACCTCACTATGTCCCGAATATACAAGTCCGCAAGATGATCTACCGAATCTCTCACGCGCATAGGAATGAAGTACACCGACTTAGTCAACCGGTCTACAATCACCCAAATAGCATCATTACCCTGCTGAGCTCTCGTAAGACCTACAACAAAGTCCATAGTGACATGCTTCCACTTCCACTCGGCTATAGGCAAGGGTTGTAACAAACCCGCTAGCCTCTGATGTCTGCCCTTCACTTGTTGACAAGTAAGGCACTTAGACACAAAAATGGCCACATCCTTCTTCATACCCCGCCACCAAAACTGGCGACCCAAATCATAATACATCTTAGTGCCTCCCGGATACTCCGCAAGGCGTGAATGGTGAAACTCTCGGAGTACCTCCTCTCGGCAAGACTCCGGCACAAACAAACGGTCTCGGTACTTCACACTCAAGTCTGGATACACAGTCAAGCCCTTTTCAACCTTCCCACTAGAGATCTTCTCCCGGAGGGATTCTACCTCAAGGTTACCTCTCTGCGCCTCTAACACTCGAGTCACAAGTGTAAGCTGCGTAACTACAGAAAACAAGGCCGCAGCCTCAACAGATTCGCCCAAAAGCAAATCAAACTCGCTAAGAGCACCCAACATCTCCCACTCCCGGATAGCTATACAAGCTACATCACTAATGGATTTCCTGCTAAGGGCATCGGCCACAACATTGGCCTTTCCTAGATGGTAATGCAACTCGAAGTCGTAATCCTCAATAAACTCCATCTACCTCCTCTGCCTCAAGTTCAAATCTTTCTATGTACACAGATACTTCAGACTCTTGTGATCTGAGAATACCTCGAACCTTTCACCATAAAGGTAATGCCTCCAAATCTTCAAGGCAAAAATCACAGCTGCTAACTCTAGGTCATGTGTAGGGTAGTTCCTCTCGTGTATTTTCAACTGGTCTGAGCCATAAGCCACCACTTTCCCCTCTTGCATCAACACACAACCTAAATCCTCTCGTGAGCGATCACAATAAACTGCATAACCCAAACCTCTCTCCAGAATAATCAGAACCGGAGTGGTGTAACTCTAACTTTCAGCTCTTGGAACAACTTTTCACAAGTCTCACTCCATTCAAACTTGACCCCTTTCCGCGTCAATCTAGTCAATGGTGAAGCTAGCTTGGAGAAATCTTTAACAAACCGGCGGTAATACCCAGCTAATCCCAAAAAACTGCAGATCTCTAAAACACTCTTAGGCTGTGCCCAATCATGCACTGCCTCAATCTTGAATGTATCAACAGACACCCCTTCCCCAGAGACCACATGGCCTAAGAACTTGACTTCACTTAGCCAGAACTCACACTTCCCAAACTTGGCATACAGCCTATGGGCTCTATAGCGATTCCGGTTTTCACTTTCTGTATTTGTTGTATTCCGGACTTTGGTTCCGTGGAGTTGGTAGTTTATACCTTGTTGTCATCCTTTAATTCCATATGTTTGAGTTTTAGGATGTGTTGGGCGTGTTTTGAACAAGTAGGTTGAGTTTTGGTCCCAAGTGTTGTTGCCCAGAATTTTGGTGTTACGCTCGAGCAGGTCATTCTGCGCTCGAGCAGAGTTTGGTTTTTGGTTGTCCGCTCGAGCGGGCCTTCTTGCGCTCGAGTGGGGTTTACACACTCTCAGTATTTCGTGCACCTGCAAAACTTCTGCAAGTGTGTTTTTCACGCTCGAGCGGGTTTCCTACGCTCGAGCGGGTCACGCTCGAGCGGGCTTGTTGGCACTCGGGCGGGTAGTACATTTTTGGTGTAAGTTCTGGGAGATGAAAATGTACGCTCGAGCGGACTAGTTTTTCACGCTCGAGCTGATGAATTTTGTTTTTGTGTCTTGGCGCTCGAGCGGGCCTTCTTGCGCTCGAGCGGATTATTTTTTTGTGCTTGATGCTTGAGCGTTCTATTCTCCGCTCGAGCGGGTCATGCGTATATGAGTTATCCGCTGGGCAATTTTAAATCACTTTTCACCTTTCTTTCTCTCTCTTACTTTTCAAAAAGCCATTTTTGAGAGCTCCTCTCTCTAGAATCTCCGTTCTCTCTAGGGTTTGATCTAGCTACAGTGTTTTCCTTTCCTTTGGCCTTTACAAAAAGTGTGTTGATCGTCGAGGGCTTCGTTTTGATCCGAAAAGTTTGGAGTTTGGAGCACTTTGGTTTTGGCCTCTTCTCCATTTGAGCTCTAACTTCGAGGTAGGGATATCCTACTCCATCTTATGAGCTTTGTCTTTAAATTTTGGTGTTTTGATATGTTGGGGGTTGTTGGGTAATTTCGAGAAAGTTTGGGGTCTTTGTGTAATTTGCAAAAGTGGGATTTTCAAATTTATAAACCCAAATGTAAGTAATATATTGAGGAAAGGAATTAATGTTAAATCATTGATGAAAATGGAACCTTAGGGTTCTTGTGAGAATTATGGGAAAATGCCCTAATTTGTTGGTAAATTAATTCGTATAATTAATTTCGGGATATGAGAAATTGAATTGTGAATGTTGGAATTGGAAAGGTATGGGATGAAAGGGTGTAGTTGAATTAATTTATTTCTCACCTAGGCAAATGTTGGTATTTTATCCATTTGATGCATTTATTTTCTATTTAGAAATAACTGCTTTGGGCTATCGGTGGAGGATAGTCTTGATTGTTGTAGACAATGCATGATGATTAGGCAAACTAAAACTAATCAATTGGATGGGTCATCGAGTATGACGGTTGAAATGATACATTAATTTTTATGTATTGATTGATTATGTATATGATCCGTGTTTATATATATTGTTTTGTGTGGGAGGAGATAGGGAATGTACTCCATGGTTTAAGGGAAGATAGGGGATAGACCTCTAAACCAGTTGTTGTTTGGGAGAAGATAGGGGATGGACTCCAGTGATACAGCTCATATGCTTATCCGTTGAAATGTTGATACAGCTCATATGCTTATCTGTTGAAGTGTTGATACAGCTCATATGCTTATCTGTTGACGTGTTGATATAGCTCATATGCTTATCTATCGAAGTGTTGATATAGTTAATATGCTTATCTATTGTGAAATGAGAAATGTTTAATATGAGTCACTATCTCATGTAAGTTGTTTTGCCAGGTTTTGAGCCATAGTTATGAATTGAAAATTTGGTAAGAAATGGAAAGTGAAATGTAACATGGACATGATTGTCATGAAACTGTAATACGATATAAGTTGGATTACAAGTGTGGACCATCTATTGAATGCTATTATTTTAGTCATTGTTTATAGTTGGTTTAGTGTATTTCTACTAGGCTGTGGCTCACCCTATATGAGACATCATTTTTAGGTACAGGTAGCATGCCACTTCCAAGTGCGTAGTTTGGGAGGCTTGGAACTGTTGGACTATTTTGTGTTTTTGGTTGTATTACATGTATATCAAGCCAAGGGCTTTCTTTGTATAGAGTTAGCACTCTCCTTTTTGTAACCAAGTGTTGACTTAGAAAGTTGTAAGCCCATAGGGCATTTACTTTTGATGTCAACATGTAATACATTTTGTAAAGATTACTCTGATGGAAAATATTTATGCTTTATTATCTTATGTCTAAGCATGCTATTGTTGGATGATTTATGGGTTTATTTTGAGGGCGTTACAGGCTCTAAGCAACTCAAGCACCACTCTCAAGTGTTCCTCGTGCTCCTCCTCAGAAGGTGAATAAATCAGGATGTTGTCCACGAAAACGACCACAAAACGATCTAAGAATTCCTGAAATATCCGGTTCATCAAGTCCATAAACACTGCCGGTGTGTTGGTGAGCCCAAAAGGCATCACCAAAAACTCATTGTGGCAATACCGCGTACGGAATGTCGTCTTAGGAATATCCTCCTCCCTAACCCTCAACTGACGGTAACCCGATCTCAAGTCTATCTTAGAGAAACAACGGGACCCTTTCAACTGATTAAACAAATCATCTATACGGGGCATAGGATACTTATTCTTAACCGTAGCCCGATTCAATTTCCGGTAATCGATACAAAGTCTTAAAGCCCCATCTTTCTTTTTAGCAAAGAGGGCGGGTGCTCCCCACGGCGAAGTACTAGGGCGAATAAAGCCCTTATCTAACAATTCTTGGAGTTGAATCTTCAACTCAATCAACTTGGCTGGGACAAAACGATATGGTGCCATAAAAATCGGCGCCGTACCGGGCACTAGATCAATAGAGAACTCAATCTCTCGATGAGGTGGTAAGCTAACAAGGTCCTCGGGAAAAACATCCGAATACTCACAAACCACTCTCGGCAATACAGTCTGGGTCTCATCACACTCACTACTCAAAAGGCCAGCGAGAAGACCACTAAGCTCACTCCGCCCTTGCAGATCATACACCAGTGACAACACACTACCAACTCGGTCCCCCAAGAAATGGAAACAATCCCCACTCAAGGTACAAACTGTGACCCTCTGGCGGTAACAATCGATAACAGCCCGGTATGACGATAGCCAGTCCATATCCAAAATCACATCACAACCCGACATAGCCATAACTACAAAAGAAAATGGAAGTCGGCGGTCGGCGACCTCTATATCACAGCCCCGACACCCTTGTTTCAAAATCAATTCACCCCCAACAGATGATACAACACATATAGGAGATGCTAACTGTGCCAACTCCAACCCTAAAACAGATGGAAATGCAGCAGATATAAAAGAATGGGATGCACCCATGTCAATCAACACATTGGCAACCGAGTTGAAAATACAAAAAGATACCTCTCACAACAGATGGAGCCGGTACAAGGTCCTATGCGGTAACAACATACACGCGCCCTGAAGGTCTCTGATCTACCTGCTCACCCCTAGGAGCAAAAGACTACTGCACAAACTGGGACGACGAAGCTCCTTGATTGGCCCTCGAGGCCTGAACTGACTGAGCCGGCTGATGGCTCTGAGTCTGCCTCAAACCAGATGCACCGGATGTGACACTCAACTGCGGGCAAAACCTCTTCAGGTGCCCCGCCTGACTACACTGGTAACACGAGAGCGGCTGACCTCTGCCTGACTATGGCTCTGAGGACGAGCCGAAGATGAAGCGGCTCTCTACCCTCCTCCCCTCTACAGGCAAGCTGGAGACTTGTGGCCCAACTAACCACATTTGTAACAAGTAACGTCTCTCTGACTACCTCTCATAGAACCTGAACTCAACACTGGAAAGGTAGATCTCACAAAAGCTCCCTGGGGCTGCTGAGGATTAAAACCCCTCTACCTCCTACCACCCCCCTGGCATCCTGACTCCACTTGGAGCCCCTCATCCTCTCCTCCTCCTCATGCATGATAATCTCCATATGAGCTGCAACATCCACAAGACGCCCATACTCTCGAATCATGGACCCCGCAACTCTAGTCTTGAGCCCTTGCCTCAACTTCTTCTCAAATTCCAAACAACGGCGTTCCTCAGACGCCACTAACTCAGGAGCGAACCTCGACAAGCTAGTAAATGCGGCCTCAAACTCAGCCACAAGCATACTCAGCTAATTGAGCTAACAAAACTGGTCCCTCAACTTCTCCCTGACAGCTAGAGACAAAAATTTCTTCTGGAAAGCATCTACAAAGGCCTCCCATGTGCCACCAATACGACTCCTCATGAACTTCCACCACTGACCCGCATCTCCCTTCAATTGGAAAGACGCCAAGGTCACCTTCAAGGCCCCGTCTTCGATGCCAAGCATCTCAAACGTCTTTGTCATCTGCTCCAGCCACTCATCAGCCTTAAGTGGCTCTTTCGAATCCCCCAAAAACTCATCCAGATTAGACCGAAAAAACTCCCTCTTCAGAAAAGAAGGCCCTGCCTCAAGAATATGGGCACGACTTGATTCTCGACCGAGAATGTCCATGGATTCCCTCAATGCTCCTGCGATCTCGCGGGCTAAGGCGCCCATGGCCTGCTGACATACTGGGTCGGCCACATTGGCCTGACCAACACCTTCCTGCTACGCTGGAATCTCATCCGGTATAGGCATCTCCTGCCTCCTAAGCCTACCACGCCTACCTCCACGTTCTCGTCCTGACATCCTAATAAAGGTAACGAAGAACATTAGCACATTCACAAATGTGCCGAAGCTATTTCACTCGCGTCCTAATGCATGGACAATAGTAATTCAATCCACGTAAGCACATAATCGCATAAGCACCTATGAATTTCATTTCTGGATAATAATAGTCCCGAGGCGTTGCTAGAGTTCCGGTTAGAAACAGCATTGATCAAGTGCTTTTCCAACATGACTCACAGAAACCCGAGGAGCCAATCAACATCCTAGAAACTACATTCCATACCCATATAGTCACATAAGCATGTTATCACATAAGTACATAACATTACATCTAAGTCTCTAACAAGCGAGACAAACCCATTGTGATACTAATCACTTCCCGTGTACCCAAAGTATTTGAACCCGGTACGCTCTAATACCAAGTTGTAACGCCCTCAAAAATAACACATAAAACCCAACATTAATGACATGCATAGATATAAGAGAATAAAACATCTTTCCATTCATCAGAGTAGTTAAGTACAAAAATATTACATGTTGACAACAAAAGTAAATGCCCTATGCGCTTACAACTTTCCAAGCTAACACTTGGTCACAAAAGAGAGTACTAACTCAAATTCACTTTAAGCCCTTTGCTTGAATTTACATGTAACATCCAAATAACAAAATAACCAAAAGAGTCTTCAACTCCAAAACCTTCCAAGCTATGTCCTTGGAGGTAGCATATCACCTGAACCTGATAATGATGTCCCATATAGGGTGAGCCACAGCCCAGTAGAGATATACTAAACCAAATATAAGCAATGACTAAAACAATAACATTTGATAGATGGTTAACACTTATAAAGTAGTTTATATCACCATACAGTTCCATGACAATCATGTCCATGTTACATTTCACTTTCCTTTACTTATCCGAATCATCTCATAAACATGGCTCAGAACCTGGCCAAACAGTTAATTGGGAATACATCTTATATCAAAACACTTCCTTTATTCACAATTCAAAGGAGTTTACAACTCATAGTAAAAACTCTTCCATACTTCAATTTAATACACTAATTTGTTGTATTAATACTTCAAATGATACACATATTTGCTGTATCAATGGAGTCCATCCCCTATCTCCTCCCAAACAGGTTTGAGAGTTCATCCCCTATCTCCTCTCAAACCATGAAGTACATCCCCTATCTCCTCCCACACAACATACAAACACAATGTATATAAACACTCATCATATACAGTGTTCAATTAATACACATATTAGCTGTATTATTTCAACCGTCATATTCAATGACATAACACGTTCGATTAGTTTCAGTTTTCCCTAATCAACATATAGTGTCTACAACAATCAAGACTATCCTCCACCGATAGCCCAAAGCAGTTATTTCTAAATAGATAATAAATGCATCAACAGATATAATATCAACATTTTCCATTGGTGAGTGATTAATTAATCCAACTACACCATTTAATTTCAAAATTTTCCAATTTCATGGATTTCAACTCAATTTCATATTTCTACATTTTTTTTCCCAAATTAATTATGCAAATTAATTTATTATAATAATTAGGGCATTTTCCCTTTTTTCAAAATATTGATCCATAGACCAAATTCCACCAATTTAACCCTCAAGCCCCCATTTCCAAGGCTTTAAATACACATGGAGCTTTAATTCATAAAACCCCTCTTTTATAAATTACAAACCAAACCCTAACTTTCCCAATATTACCCAACAATACCAACTAATCAAAATGACCAAAGTTTATGTAAAAACTCATAAGATAGAGTAGGGTATCCCTACCTCGAAATTAGAAGCCCAAAGGAGTAGATGAAGAAAATCCAAAGTGCTCCAAATCCACTATTTTTCAGATTAAAAGGGAGCCCTCGCGACCCTCTATCTTTCTTACAAAGAGACTAGAGTAGAAGATCACTAAAAATAGATGAAACCCTAGAGAGAAGGTATATGTAGAGAGAGAGAGAGAGAGTGCCGAATCTAGGGTTTGAGATGAAAAGTGTATTCAAACAGTGAAGAAAAAGTTACTACTGTGTGCTGATATAACAGAGGCTCGCTCGAGCGAAGAAGTGGTCGCTCGAGCGACCAGGCACAAAGAACCCTCGCTCGAGCGTAGAAAGCAACGATTAGAAACTTCAGGTCTGCAACCAGAAGCACGCTCGAGCGACAAAATGCTAGTTCGAGCGAAGAAACTCAAAACACACAACTCGCTCACTCGAGCGAAGAAAAGCTTGCTCGAGCCAAGAAACACAACTCCCAGGTCCAAACCCAGACACAGACGCACGCTCGAGCGAAGGAGCTAAAACATAGAGCTCGCTCGAGCGACAAAAGCCTCGCTCGAGTGAAGAACCCAAATTCTAGACAACAACCCTTTGCTCCCAATCACACCCAACCTGTAACAATCTTGCCCAAAACAACCTATAACTCAAATACAAAGTATTAAAGGACGGAAACAAGATATAAACCACAATCAACATTCACAGAACCATGTCCGGATACAACAACCAAAGGAAGAAGAACCGGGATCGCTATACTACTATGTCAAAAGTTATGGTATAATCTTAATAACACACTTTTAACCATAATGGATATAACCTTTTATCCGAAACTAATTTAATCCACTAAATTAGTAAGTTTATTATATTCAAAAAAATTTAAATTAATAATACCAAACATAACTTCACATGCCTCATTCCTCAAACATAACTATTGTCACTTCCTCAAAATACGATATAAAACAATCAATCCAAAGATACATAAACATGATAGAAAAGTTGTATTCCATTCATCAGAGTCTTCTTTACAAAAATATATTACATGAAATGCTAACTTCTATTAACAAAAGGGAGTGCCCTACGGGCTTACATCTTCCCGAGTAAGGACTTGGTTACAACAAAAGAAGAGTTCTAACTCTATACATATGAAGCCCTTGGTTTGGATATACATGTAATCATCAAAACAAATAACCCAAAATGGAGTCTCCAACTCCTAAACCTTCCAAGCTAAGACCTTGGAGGCGGCATGTCTCCGGTACCTGAAAAATGTTGTCCCAAGTAGGGTGAGCCAAAACCCAGTAGAGATATGCTAAATAGTATATGAGAAATAACTAAAATATTAGCATTCGATAAATGTTTAACACTTATAAACCATCTTAAACCTTTTCCATAATCAATCAACATTGGTACCCATATATCCATTCGCTTCCATTTATTACTCAAGTCAATTCATTGACATAATTCATTATCATATAAACAAGTCAAAATGAGACTACAACTCATTCATCAACACTTCAACCATAAACATCATTCATACACTTCCATATCTTTGCCATTTTACGGATCTACATCAGAGGAAACCAGCACCCAAACAAATAAGATTTCGAGACTTTCACCCAGGACACTCCGGTCAACTTAATTATCAATGGACTCCATCCCCTATCTCCTCCCAAATAATGGAGTACATCCCCTATCTCCTCCCACACAAAGATACATATACAATGTATTAAACATGTTGGCATATACAACGACCCAACAATTCACATATTCAATATTTATATTCAACCGTTATATTCAAAGACATCAACCAAGAGAATAGTTCCAATTCACCTAATCATCATGCAGTTTCTACAACAATCATGACTATCCTCCATCGATAGTCCAAAACAGTTATTTCTAAACAGATAAATAAATTTATCAAACAGATAATTTATCAACTTTCCTATAAGTGATTTATCAATCCAACTACACCACTTATTCACAATTTCCCCCAAATTCCTTAATTCCCAAATCAATTTCACATTTCCATAATTGACTTCATTAATTATACAAATGGTTTATTTTATTCAAATTAGGGCATTAATCCCCATTTCTCAAATATTACACCCAAGGCCAAATTTCATCAATTATACACAAATAACCCCATTTCAAGACCTCATATATTCAATGGAGCCCAAAAATAAAAAACCCCTCTTTTATAACTTCAAACTCAAAACCCTAACTTTCACCAAACTCTCCATATCTCACCATTTATACAAATGACCAACATTTATGTTAAAACTCATAATAAAGAGTAGTGTATCCCTACCTCAAATGGAGAAACTCAAAGGAAAAGAAGAGAGAAACTCAAGATGCTCCAAATCCACACTTTTTCGGATCAATAGATAGCCCACGCAATGCTCTAGCTTTCTTATAAAGAGACTAGGGTAGAGAGACCCAAGAACAAGAAGTATTTGTAGAGAAAGAGAGAGTTTAGAAAGAGAGGCAGTTGGATTTAGGGTTTGAAGTGAAAAAGGAGGTGAAAAAGTGATAAAAATCCCGCTGCTGTGAACTAATATAAACAGGTCTCGCTTGAGTGAAGGATTGGTCGCTCGAGTGACCAGATACAAAAGAACCCCACTCGAGCGCAAGAATCGTCGCTCGAGCGAACAATGAAAAGCTTCAGGTCTGAACCAACGCAGACGCACGCTCGAGGGCAAGAGTTCTCGCTCAAGCGACGGAACAAACAACACAGGGCTCGCTTGAGCACAAGAAAGCTCGCTCGAGCGAATAATGCCATCCTTCAGGTCTAAAAGAGATGCAGACGTACGCTCGAGCACAATAATGCTCACTCGAGCGAAGAGGCACAAAACACAAGGCTCGCTCGAACGCAAGAAAGCTACTACGTTTGAAGAAGAAACCTAAAAACCCACAATACTCGCTCGAGCGCACAAACCCTCGCTCGAGCGAAGAAGCAAACACCCAAGGCTCGCTCGAGCGCAAAAAGCCTCGCTCGAGCAAAGATGCCAAATCCTGGGCAGTAACCTTTTATTTCAACTCACAACCAACCTATTCCAACTTACCTAACACATCTCACAACTCAAATACAAGAAATTAAAAGATGGAAACAAGGCATAGACAACCACAACAGCCACGGAGACCCGAGTCTGGAATACAATAAATGTCAGGGAAAAATCGGGATTGCTATAACTATATTTCAACTTAACCATTTTTCATGCCAAGCTGTTTAAAAATGTAATATTTTTACCAAATTCTCTACCAATAACAATTTCACATATTTTTCTAAAATTACTTAACCAACATGATATTTACATAAAAAATTATGAAATATGCCCAATAGTAACATTTTCAAGATTATGAGTTCGAAAGTCCCCATTTCACATTTTTATTTTCATAAAAATGAACATAACTTAATTATCAACATATCATCTTTTATAAAATATCATGAATATAACATTTTTAGAGTTTTTAATCCCAAAACAACTTTATAATTCCTACTTAAGCATTTACTCCATATTCCTCAACATTAATTTATTTTTCTCAAAAATAAATTCCAAATCAAAGATAAAAAAAAATTCAACTTTATATTTCTCAAAATAAATCATCTAATCATAATATGATGTAGATACAATTCATACAACTATTAAATTCTATTTTCGGATTTCTTTTTACAAAATTAACAACACAAAATGATTTTTCCAAAATCAATCTCAAAATACCAACATTCTTAATATTTCAACATAATTTTTATTCCAAAAATTACCAAACAAAAATCTAAAAATATATCTATATGCAATAACTCTTATAATGATATATTTTCTCAAAATAAATGAAACATAACTTTAATGTAAAAATATGAAGAAAGTCCCTACCTCAAATAATAAAGAAGAACAGATCTGGAAGGCAAATATCACCTGATCATGAATCCGAGACTATCATCGCGAAGAGTACGACGAGCTCTCCAACTTTCATTTGTAATACTTTTACAAAATCTCACTCTAAAGAGTCATACTCTAAGCTCAAAGATTGAGCATTCATGGAGGAAAGAAACAAAGTAGTGCGGCAAAGAAGGGAAGACCCTCTGTTCAACAAATGAAAGAGAACAAGAATAGAAAGGCAAAATGAATGAGAAAGGAAAAAGTTTTGTCACGCCCTCAAAATAATAACATTAAACCCATCAATTTAGACATGCATTGATATAAGAGACGAACATCATTCTATTCCACGGAGTAATTCTTTACAAGAAACATTATATGTTAATAACAGAATCAAATGCCCTATGGGCTTACAGCTTTCCAAGCTAACACTTGGTCACAAATAGGAGAATACTAACTCAAATTTACATTAAGCCCTTGGCTTGAAATTACATGTAATACAACCAAAGATAACCAAAACCACAAACGTTTGTCTGCCTCTAGCCTCCCAAGCGATGTCCTTGGAGGTGGCATACTTCCTGTACCTGAAAATGGTGTCCCATATAGGGTGAGCCACAGCCCAGTAGAAATACACTAAACCAACTATGAACAATGACTAAAAGATTAGCAATTGATACATGGTCAATACTCACACATCCATTTACATCTTATTACAATTCCATGACAATCGAGTCTATGTTACAATTCACTTTCCATTTCTTATTCAATATTGAGTTTGAAAACAAGGCTCAGTACTCTGGCAAAAACCTTTGATGAAATTATAGTTCATTATTAGAACACATTCGAAATCCAAGGCGGATACACATTTTGGTGATGTATCAACAGTACATAAACCACTTCCATACTTCACAAACGATGATGATATACATTTTAGTGCTATATCAAATCAAACAAACTTTTCAATCGATAAGCATATGAGCTATATCACTACTACACCAGATAAGCATATGAGCTATATCACTACTACAACAGATAAGCATATGAGCTATATCAACATTCCAATAGATAAGCGTATGAGCTATATCAACACTTCAACTGATAAGCATATGAGCTATATCAACACTTCAACTGATAAGCATATGAGCTGTATCACTACTACAATGGGAGAGCCTATGAGCTGCATCCCTGGGTCCATCCCCCATCTTCCCATAACCATTAACCAGTTTAAAGGTACATCCCCCATCTTCCCCTAAACCGTGGAGTACATCCCCCATCTCCTCCTATACACAAGCAATGCATATAAACACAGAATCATAGACACAATTAATCAATACATAAAGTTAATGTATTCTATCAACCGTCTACACATAATGCACATAAACATATAAGTCATATGCACAATCAACCAATACATAAAGTTAATGTATTCTATCAACCGTCATACTCTATGACACATCCAATTGATTAGTTTTAGTTTTCCTAATCATTATGCATTGTCTACAACAATCAACACTACCCTCCACCAGTAGCCCAAAGCAATTATTTCTAAACAGGAAATAAATGCACAAATGGATAATATATCAACATTTCAACTAGGTGAGCAATAAATGATTTGACTACACCCTTTAGTCCCATACATTCCCACTTACGATAGTCTCAATTCAATTCCTCATTTTCTTTAATTAATCACATACATTAATTAATTAAACCAATTAGGGCAACTTACCATAATTCACAAAAGAACCCTAAGGTTCCATATCCATCAATGTTCTAACTTCAATATCATTTCTCTATGCCTAACTTGCATATAGGTTTATATAATTAAAACCCCAACTTTTGTAAAATTACACAAAGGCCCAAACTTTCTCCAAAATTACCCAACAACCCCCAACATATCAAAATGCTAAAATTCAAAGACAAAGCTCATAAGATGGAGTAGGTTATCCCTACCTCGAAGTTAGAGCTCCAACGGGGATGAAGGCCAAAACCCAACGTGCTCCATACTCCAAACTTTTTGGATCAAAACGACGCCCTCGACAATCAACAACCTTTTTGCAAAGGCCAAAGGTAAAGAACACCCTCTAACTAGATTAAACCCTAGAGAGAAGGAAGTTTCTAGAGAGAGGAGCTCTCAAAATAACTTTTTAGAAAGTAAGAGAGAGAAAGGAAAGTGAAAAGTGATTCAAAAATGCCTCAAAGTCGCTCGATATCGACAGTCCGCCGGCGAAAAAATAGAGCGCTCGAGCGTAAAGAACAAAAGACATGGTCCGCTCGAGCGCAAAAAGGTACGCTCGAGCGCCAACACACATAAATAAAGCACCTTCGCTCGAGCGTGAAAACCAGTCCGCTCGAGCGCAAGTTTCCCCCTCCCAGAACGCACACCAAAAAAAAATACACTTCCCGCTCGAGCGCCAACAATCCCGCTCGAGCGCAGGAAACCCGCTCGAGCGCAATAATCACACCTGCAGAGGTTTTGCAGGGACGCGAGATGCCGGAATGATGTAAACTCCGCCGAAGTAGGAACGCCCGCCGAAAGCGTAAAGACCAAAAACTGAGCAACAAGAAATTTGTCCAAGGCTCAACCCCCTCGCTCGAAACACGCCCAACACATACTAAAATTCAAATAAAAGGAATCAAAGGATGACAATAAGATGGATACAACTACCAACTCCACGGAACCAAGGTCCGGAATACGACAAATATTGTAAGGGAATACCGGGATCGCTATAAGTTTGATGGGAATAAGGAAAAGGGAAGGGGAGTGGGGGGCAACACATCATGGGTTGTCACCCACCTCAATTATTATATAATTTAATTATCAATTGATACAAATAAACTTATAATAATATCTTAAAATTTTATAACATAAAATATAAAATGACATCATTTTTTCTCACCACAAAATATAATATTTTTATACATCACAAAATATATACTCATTTTATCTACTACAAAAATATATAATTTTTCACCATATGGTACACATTATAAAATCAACTATCAAATATTTATTATAATTCTATATAATAAATAATAACAACTCCCAATGTGATTACTACCAATCACATAATTAAAAATGACCAAACAATTAAACATGAGTCATTAAACAAACTCAAATTAAATTACATCTAAGCCATGGGTCTTGAATTAAATTCCCACCCATAAGCCAAACATGGCCCAATTATATACCAAAATAGACCCAACAAATTCATCTCAAGTCATGGTCTAAACAATCAAAATTTAATTTCAAATTCTGTTATACACTAGACCAACACCGATCAGTCCGCAAATTCTCATAAAATAAATACTCATCAATAAATTCTGAAATTTTTACCCAACGTGCTAGACTCGTATGTGAACAACATATAAAATTTCATAATTTTCTGAGATTGAAAACTATTTTTAAAAAATAAAAAAACAAAACCGAACAGTTTTCGCACATAATTTATACAGCAATCAAATTTAAAAATTTGCTCAATTTATTTATGCACTGGCTACTTAAAAAAAAAATTAGGTCATTACAAATCATATTAAAAAATCAAATTGTAAACAAAAGGAGATAACTTCAATCATACAAATCACAATTTTTTTCATGCTATCTAACTACAATCATATTTTTCTCATAATAAAAAAAATAATTGAAAAAAAGAACCATTCAAATATTGAAAAACTACAATCACATTTTTCTTTTTGCAAGCGTTTATGTTTATCTAACATCAATCGTATTAAAAAATCAAATTATAAACAAAAGGAGATAACTTCAATCATACAAGTCACAATTTTTTTAATCCTATCTAACTACAAACATATTTTTCTCATAATAAAAAATAATTGAAAAAAGGAACCATTAAAATAGTAAATAAAAAGATTATTTAGACCCATTGAACAAACTACAATCACATTTTTCTTTTTGTGAGTGTTTATATCTAACTTCAATCATATTAAAAAAATCAAATTATAAACGAAAGGAGATAACTTCAATCATACAAATCATAATTTTTTTAATGCTATCTAACTACAATCATATTTTTTTCATAAAAAACTATTAAAACAGTAAATAGTGTTTTTCGAACTTCAATCATATTAAAAAATAAATTATAAACAAAAGGAGATAACTTCAATCATACAAATCACAATTGTTTTTATCTAACTACAATCATATCTGATCATATTAAAAAATCAAATTATAAATAAAAGGAGATAATTTTCATCATACAAATTATAATTTTTCTCATAATAAAAATAATAATTGAAAAAAAAAACCCCATTGAAATAGCAAATAAAAGAATTATATGTGGAGTGCTGAGATTTTTAACTTGTGATTTGAAAAAAAAACAACATGAATAAAAAGCAACGTGAATTTCTATTGATTGCTTACTGTTTGCATATGTGGAAAAAGATGCTCACCGATTTCACTGGATTCCTCACGGTAAATCAAATTATAAACAAAAGAAGATAAATTCAATCATACATATCACAATTTTTTTAATGCTATCTAACTACAATTATATTTTTCTCATAATAAAAAAAAATAATTGAAAAAAAGAACCATTAAAATAGTAAAAAAGCTACAATCACATTTTTCTTTTTGTGAGTGTTTATGTTTATCAAACCTCAATCATATTAAAAAATCAAATTATAAACAAAAGGAGATAACTTCAATTATACAAATCACAATTTTTTTTTTATACCATCTAACTCTAATCAAATTTTTCTCATAATAAAAAATAATTGAAAAAAAGAACCACTAAAATAGTAAATAAAAAGATTATTTAGAACCATAGAACAAATTACAATCACATTTTTCTTTTTGTGAGTGTTTATATCTAACGTCAATCATATAAAAAATAAAATTATAAATAAAAGGGGATAACATCAATCATACAAATCACAATTTTTTTAATGCTATCCAACTACAATAATATTTTTCTAATAAAAAAAACAATTAAAATAGTAAATCGTGTTTATCTAACTTCAATTATATTAAAAAAAATGAAATTATAAACAAAAAGAGATAACTTCAATCATACAAATCACAATTATTTTTATCTAACTACAATCATATCTAACTTCAACCATATTAAAAAATCAAATTACAAACAAAAGCACATAACTTCAATCACAAAAATCACAATTTTTTTAATACTATCCAACTACAATCATATTTTTCTGATAATAAAAAAAATAATTGAAAAAAAGAACCATTAAAATAGTAAAAAACTGCAATCACATTTTTCTTTTTATGTGTGTTTATGTTTATCTCATTTCAATCATACTAAAAAATCAAATTATAAATAAAAGGAGACAACTTCAATCATACAAATCACAATTTTTTTTATGCCATCTAACTACAATTATATTTTTCTCATAATAAAAAATAATTGAGAAAAAGGAAGCATTAAAATAGTAAATAAAAAGATTCTTTAGAACAATTGAATAAACTAAAATCACATTTTCCGTTTTTTAAGTGTTTATATTTAACTTCAATCACATTAAAAAATGAAATTATAAACAAAAGGAGATAAGTTCAATCATACAAATCACAATTTTTTTAATGCTAACTAACTACAATAATATTTTTCTCATATTAAAATAGCAAATAGTGTCTATCTAACTTCAATCATATTAAAAAATGAAATTATAAATAAAATGAGACAGCTTCAATCATACAAATCACAATTTTTTTATGCCATCTAACTACATTCATATTTTTCTCATAATAAAAAATAATTGAAAAAAAGAAGTATTAAAATAGTAAATAAAAAAATTCTTTAGAACAATTGAACAAACTAAAATCACATTTTTCTTTTTGTAAGTGTTTATATCTAACTTCAATCATATTAAAAAAAATGAAATTATAAACAAAAGGAGATAAGCTCAATCATACAAATCGCAATTTTTTTAATGCTAACTAATTGCAATCATATTTTTCTCTTAAAAAACCATTAAAATAGCGAATAGTGTCTATCTAACTTCAATTATATTAAAAAATAAAGTTATAAATAAAAGGAGATACCTTCAATCATACAAATCACAATTGTATTAATGTAACTACAATCATATCTAACTTCAGTCATATTAAAAAATCAAATTGCAAACAAAAGGAGATAACTTTAATAATACAAATCAAAAAAATTTTAATGCTATCTAACTACAATCATATTTTTGTCATAATAAAAAAAAAATTAAAAATTCAAATAGTAAAAAACTACAATCACATTTTTCTTTTTTTGAGCGTTTATGTTTATCTAACTTCAATCATTTTAAAAAATCAAATTATAAACAAAAGAAGATAACTTAAATCATACAAATCATAATTTTTTTTATGCCATCTAACAACAATCATATTTTTCTTATAATAAAAAATAATTGAAAAAAAGAACTATTAAAATAGTAAATAAAAAGATTATTTAGACCCATTGAACAAATTACAATCACATTTATCTTTTTGTAAGTGTTTATATCTAACTTCAATCATATTAAAAAATCAAATTATAAACGAAAAGAGATAACTTCAATCATACAAATCACAATTTTTTTAATGTTATCTAACTACAATCATATTTTTCTCATAAAAAACCATTAAAACAGTAAATAGTATTTTTCTAACTTCAATCATATTAAAAAATAAATTATAAACAAAAGGAGAGAACTTCGATCATACAAATCACAATTGTTTTTATTTAACTACAATCATATCTAACTTCAATCATATTAAAAAATCAAATTATAAACAAAATGAGATAATTTCAATCATAAAAATCATAATTTTTCTCATAATGAAAATAATAATTGAAAAAAAAAACCCATTAAAATAGCAAATAAAAGAATTGTATGTGGAGTGCTGCAATTTTAAATCACAATTTGAAAAAAAGCAACATGAATAAAAAAGCAATGTGAATTTCTATTGATTGCTAACTGTTTGCATATGTGGGAAAAGATGCTCACTGATTTCACTGGATTGTTCTCGGTAAATCAAATTATAAACAAAAGAAGATAAATTTAATCATACATATCACAATTTTTTTAATGCTATCTAACTACAATCATATTTTTCTCATAATAAAAAAATAATTAAAAAAAGAATCATTAAAATAGTAAAAAAAACTACAATCATATTTCTCTTTTTGTGAGTGTTTATGTTTATCAAACTTCAATCATATTAAAAAAATCAAATTATAAACAAAATGAGATAATTTCAATTATATAAATCACAATTTTTTTTAATGCCATCTGACTATAATCATATTTTTCTCTTAATAAAAAATAATTGAAAAAAGAACAATTAAAATAGTAAATAAAAAGACTACTTAGAACCTTTGAACAAGTTACAATCACATATTTCTATTTGTGAGTGTTTATATCTAACTTCAATCATATTAAAAAATGAAATTATAAACAAAAGGAGATAATTTAAATCATACAAATCACAATTTTTTTAATGCTATCTAACTACAATCATATTTTTCTCATAAAACAACCATTAAAATAGTAAATAGTGTTTATCTAACTTCAATCATATTAAAAAATGAAATTATAAAGAAAAGGAGATACCTTCAATCATACAAATCACAATTATTTTTATCTAACTACAATCATATCTTGCTTCAATCATATTAAAAAATTAAATTATAAACAAAAGGACAAAACTTCAATCATACAAATCAAAATTTTTTTAATGCTATCTAACTACAATCATATTTTTCTCATAATAAAAAAAATAATTGAAAAAAAGAACCATTAAACTAATAGAAAACTAAAATCACATTTTTCTTTTTGTGTGTGTTTATGTTTATCTAATTTAATCATATTAAAAAATTAAGTTATAAATAAAAGGAGATAACTTCAATCATACAAATTATAATTTTTTTTTGCCACCTAACTACAATCATATTTTTCTCATAATAAAAAATAATTGAAAAAAAGAACCATTAAAACAGTAAATAAAAAGATTATTTAGAACCATTGAACAAACTAAAATCACATTTTTCTTTTTCGAAGTGTTTATATCTAACTTCAATCACATTAAAAAATCAAATTATAAACAAAAGGAGATAACTTCAATCATACAAGTCACAATTTTTTTAATGCTATGTGACTACAATCATATTTTTCTCATAAAAAATCATTAAAATAGTAAATAGCGTTTATCTAACTTCAATCACATTAAAAAAATGAAACTATAAATAAAATGAGATAACTTCAATCATACAAATCACAATTGTTTTTATCTAACTACAATCATATCTAATTTCAATCATATTAAAAAATCAAATTGTAAATAAAAGGAGATAACTTCAATTATACAAATCACAATTTTTTTAATGCGATCTAACTACAATTATATTTTTCTCATAATAAAAAAATAATAATTGAAAAAAAGAACCATTAAAATAGTAAAAAACTACAATCACATTTTTTTTTTTTGTGAGTGTTTATGTTTATCTAATTTCAATCATATTAAAAAATTAAATTATAAACAAAAGGAGATAATTTTAACCATACAAATCACAATTGTTTTTATATAGCTACAATCACATCTAACTTCAATCATATTAAAAATATCAAATTACAAACAAAAGGAGATAATTTCAAAAATGCAAATCACAATTTTTCTCATAATAAAAAAAATAATTGAAAAAAAACCCATTAAAATAACAAATAAAAGAATTGTATGTGGAGTGCTGAGATTTTTAACTCACAATTTGAAAAAAAGCAACATGAATAAAAAAAGTAACATGAATTTCTATTGATTGTTTGCATATGTTGGAAAAGATGCTCACCGATTTCACTGGATTGCTCACGGAAAATCAAATTATAAATAAAAGGAGACAACTTCAATCATATAAATCATAATTTTTTAATACTATCTAACTAAAATCATATTTTTCTCATAACAAAAAAAAAAATTGAAAAAAAGAACTATTAAAATAGTAAAAAAACTACAATCAAATTTTTCTTTTTGTGAGTGTTTATGCTTATCGAATTTCAATCATATTAAAAAATCAAATTATAAACAAAAGGAGATAACTTCAATTATACAAATTACAATTTTTTTTAATACTATCTAACTACAATCATATTTTTCACATAATAAAAAAATATTTGAAAAAAAAGAACCATTAAAATAGTAAATAAAAAGATTATTTAGAACCATTGAACAAACAAAATCATTTTTTTTTTGGTGAGTGTTTATGTTTATCTAATTTCAATCATATTAAAAAATCAAATTATAAATAAATAGAGATAACTTCAATCATACAAATCACAATTGTTTTTATGCCATCTAACTATAATTATATTTTTGTCGTAGTAAAAAATAATTAAAAAAAGAACTATTAAAATAGTAAATAAAAATATTATTTAGAACCATTAAACAAAATACAATCATATTTTTATTTTTATGAGTGTTTAACTTCAATCTTATTAAATATTCTATCTCTGAACAAAAATGGATATTAAGGGGTGGTTTAGGATATTTTAAATAAGTGCACTTTTTGATTTTTTTTTTGTGAAATATGAATTGTGTATGAGCTGAGTTTGAAGTGATATGATAAAAAAATAATGTAACTTAAATAAGATAATATAACTTAAATAAAATAATGACTTTTTTGACTTTTTTAACTCTTTATTTATTTTTTTTTTTAAATATATGCCCCTAAGTTGGAAAGACGTGAGCAAACGAACGTCTTCTAGCATAATGCAAAAGGTTTAACTGGGTGGAAAAGACAAATTTAATAATGTCAGTTGGCTTTTCGAAATCTAAAGGATGACAATTTTAAATAATGTTTTTTTTAAACGAATATTTAGCATTTTTTAAAAAATTTAAAAAGTTAGAAAATTATTCAAAAAATAAAAAAATTAACACAATTTACAGATTTGGGAGAAAAAATCTAAATAGACGGAGTACAAATACAAATTTGTCCTTTTGAATTCAACACTTTTAAATATATGTAAATGTCAACAATGTTAGAGGGTTCAAATTTTGTGACTCAAAAGTGGCTCAAATAGTCAAAACGACGTCGTTTTGAGTACAAAACAACATTCAAATGGCCAAAACGACGTTATTTTGACCATTTAAATCACTTTTGAGTTACAAAATTAGGAGTCCAAACATTTTCCTGTAAATGTTGATAAATGTACTTATCTTTACAAATTTTACGAAAGACACTGACATGACTCATTGTTAGCCACAAATTCCGGAAGTCAAGAAAATTTTGACATGTAGCCATGTACCTATCAGTATGTGCCTGGAAGGTAGAAGTCAAAATTTTAATATTTGATAGAATATTTTATTATACATTTTTTTTTAAAGGAATTAAAAAATTATTTTAAACACACATTTTTTAGTAGTGTTTGGAAACTTGGATTTAGGATTTTTTTTTTTACTAAAAGATAAATTTTTTACAAAATTAAAAAAATACATCCAAACAAAATATCACATCTAACCCCATAATCATTTTATTTTTTTTTTCACAAACATCACATCTAATTATAAAAAAAAAAAATCAACTATCTTTCCAAACACAAAAAAAAAAAAATCCAATAATATTCTACAACTAAAAAAATCTACATAAAAACTCATTTCCTAAACACCCACTTTGTCTCTCTACTTTTTTAGTCAAAAAAAAAAATTAAAAAACACTTATATAAATCATCCCAAACAATACCTTAATGTGTGTTATTTTAGAGTGTGTTACTTTAGCTCAAAACTTATACTTATTTTTTAAATTGAATAATGTAACAGCATATTAAAATATCTACGTCAATTCTCTCTCTTTTATATTATTTAATAATCATATCTATTACACATCATTTGATCTAAAAAGTGAGTTTATATATTATTTTTATTTTTTAAAAATTATTTAATTAAAATATATTTGTTTTATGTTGAAATGAAAAATTACTACTCATTATTTTCAATTTTAAAACTTTCAATTCTCAAAACAAATTTAAATCAACAATATAAGATTCAAATTCATATTTATAATATTTACAAAAAGATTTGGTTAGCAAGTACGCTAACACTATATTTGTTTGGAAGATTTGAAAAGGTATTTGAAAAGAGAAAAAGAAAAGGTAGGTAACATGTGAATAAAATATATTTATATTTTTCACTCACATTTTTCTTTTCCTTTTCTAAATCCATTCTTAAATCTCCTAAACAAACACAATGTAAGTTTATTGATTAAATATGTTTAAATTGATTGTCCACTCGTTCATATATTAGCATAAATGGCTCTATTTGAAAATTAATTATTTTAATTTTTTACAAAGAAAATATACAAAAAAATATATATAATAATAATCATATGACAATTTATAAAGACTTTTTAATTTTTTAATTATAAATTTCCCTTCCCAAACATAGCAAATATTTTAAACTTCTCGTTAACGAAAGAGTAATGTTAGGGATCCCAAATATTTTATCAATATTACTAACTTTTGGAAAGAAGGTTAAAAACTACTTTTTAAATTTTTTTTTTTTGAAAAAATGTGTAAAAATGTAAATAGGTAACGTGTTCAAAAGAGATTAAAAGCAAAAAAATTGACTTTTAATCTCTTGCCAAAAGAGGCCTAATAATGACAATCTTGATAAAATCATTCTCTTTTGATATTTTTTTCAAAACTTATCATTCAAATATGATAATTATTTAATAATTTCAGAATATCATATTATACTGTTTATGCAATGTGCCAAACAAATCAAATAGTGAAAATTTTAGAAAACAAAACACAGTGACTCAAATTTATTAGATAATTATAAAACCAATGTTGTGATTTATTATCAGCAATTTTAGGTATCATGAAAAATCTTTTATAAAAATAATCACGAAAGCTTTGTAATTCTTGGATTACACTTAGAATAAAGTACCATACACCAATCAAGGTAATCCAAGGATCATAACTCTTTCATGATCATTTTCATAAAAAAAAATTTCATAATCCCTAACTTTTCTCATTTATTATTAGTTATAAATACTAGAAAGACAATGTCACAGATACACCTAGAACAAAAATGTTGCAACAAATATTGGTTAACAGGCGTGTTCTCACTATATTGACAAATAGAACCCAACATCTAATAGTGAGCCCTGCCATGGCTATTTAAGACTTGGTGTTTCATATCAATGCTTCCAAACAACAATGGATTTCTTCTCTCCCAACTACCTCCCATGGCTTCTTGCTCTTGTCATCCTCATTTTTTCTTCCCTCTCCTTCCTCTTTTTCACCAAAAAGTCCAAAAAACCAACCAACCTTCCTCCAACCCCACCAACCCTTCCCATCATCGGCAACCTCCACCAACTTGGCAAGCTCCCTCACCGCTCACTTACCCAACTCTCAAAGAAACACGGCCCTGTCATGCTCTTGAGACTTGGCCAAGTCCCATGCCTTGTCGTTTCGTCCCCCGAAACAGCCAAACAGGTCCTACAAACTCATGATCTCGAATGTTGCAGTAGACCCTTCTCTCACGGCCCCAAAAGACTATGTTACAATCTCCTAGACTTGGCTTTCGGGCCTTACAGCGATTACTGGAAAGAAATGCGAAAGCTCTGCGTGAGCGAACTTTTCACAGTAAAAAGGGTTCATTCGTTTCGACACGTTAGAGAAGAAGAGTTGGGTAAGATGATCAAACACATCACTCAAATCTCTCCTAATAATCCAGTCAATTTGAGCGAGTTGGTATTCTCTCTCACGAACTCGATTATTTGTAAGGTTGCGTTTGGGAAGACCTATGAGGGGAAGCAATTTGAGAGTAGTAAGTTTCAAGAGAGTATTGATGAGGCTATGGCCATGTTGAGTAGCTTTTGGGGGGCGGATTTCTTTCCGTATGTAGGGTGGTTTGTTGATGTATTTACAGGACTCCATTGGAGGCTTGAGAAATGCTTTCGTGAGTTTGATGCGTTTTTCGAGAGGGTGATTGAAGAGCATCTTGATCCTAATAGGATAAAGTCTGAGCATGAAAACATTACTAACATCTTGCTGGGATTGTCCAAGGATGAAACTACTACTTTTCGTCTTACTAGAAACCATATAAAGGCAATTCTCATGGTAATTATCTCTAATTTACTTTTTTTCTGGTTTTACACTTTCAAGTTCTACTAAGACACGCATAATTATTTTTATTTTTCAAAAAAAAAAACTTTTTTTTGCCTTCAGTAATTTTTTTTTCTTCAAATTTTTGTACTCTTTAAATCATTTTACACTAAACAAACCTGAAATTAAAAAAATTTAAACAAATACTAAAGACAAAAATGTTCGGATGAGCCCAAACTTACCTGAATCTACCTTCATTTTTACGAGTCAATACTGAGCATAATAGTGAGCTAAAATCAATTGCTTGTGAGCTCAATTTGGTCAGAATTTAGTTCGGGCTTGATTTGTTATGTATACAAATGAATCCAAGTCAAAATTTTAAGCTCATTTAACAAACGAGTTCAACTCAAGTTAGAATTAGATAGATTAATTTATTATTTATTTAAATAATAGAATACTTATTATTTATCTATTAAATAATTTAAAATGTCTTACATATTAATTTGACATAATATTTAATGAGTCGATTGAATTTAAATTATTCAACAATATATATCGAAAATTAGGTGATATAGTCGTTAATTATTTAAAATTAGCAGCAACCCCTCTAAAACTTAATAAACATGTGTTTGAATTGTTTTGATATTATCTATGTGAATTTTTGTTAGATTGAAATAAACTACTTGTGAATTGTTAACCAATAATTTAAAAAATTATTCGTTGCTTTGCCATATGTTTTTGTTCAAAACAAAATAAATAGTATGTGAGTAGGCAGGAACTCGACTTGGACCCCTATAATAACTATTGAATGTTGTGTAAATTAGGAAAATGTTTACGATTTATAAATAATAATAAAAATTATAATTTAATTCATAATGATGTTACATAACATATACCAATTTTTGATTTATTATATAAGATTTATTTATCTTATCAGATCATTGTGAGTAAATTTAAAAATTTAAATTGTAAGTTTCTAATATTATTTTACAAATTAAATTATGTTTTCCCACATCGTTGAAAGAGAGGATGTAAAGAGCCATTAAAGCCAATGTGAAAATGACTAAACGGGGTCTTCACCCATATTGCCACGTGGCAGAATTGATGAAGTTAAGTTTTTATTTTTATTTTTTTGAAAAAAATGGTTTCGTAGTTTCTTATAATTGCCTATCACTCATACTATGTACGGAATAATTATATATATTTATATTTATTTTAGATTTTTTTTATATATAAATTATATTTTTAAAGATTTTTTATAAAAATAATTTAACAATATTATCGCTAACCATAATGTATAGGAGAAGTTGAAAAGGATACTGCAGTAATTATATACAGATTATATCTATAATTATTTGTTTGAGAAGATTTTAAATATTGATAAGGGGATTTTGACCAAATCAATAAATGCAGGCATGTAGAAAAGACATGTGAATTAAAAAAAGTTAATAAATGCTGATGAGGGGATTTTGACCAAATCAATAAATGCTGAGTTTTTTTTAAAAAAATAAAAAATTTAAAAAATTCAGATTGAGATATTGGAGCTCCCACAGGCCTTGGGGATTAAAAATTTCCTTTTGCTTAATATATAGTACTAGCCTATCACCTGTGCTATGCACGGGAAAATTATATATATATATATATATATATTTGTTTTAGATTTTTTTAATATATAAATTATGTTTTTTAAGATTTTTTTATAAAAATAATTTAACAATCTTATCACTAACCATAGTGTATGGGAGAAGTTGAAAAAGGTACTGCAATAACTGTACACGGATTGTATCTATAATTATTTATATGAGGGGATTTTAAATGTTGATAAGAGAATTTTAATCAAATCAATAAATGCAGGCATGTGGAAAGACATGTGAATTGAAAAAAAATTAATAAATGCTAATCAGGGGATTTTGACCAAATCAATAAATGCTGAGTTTTTTTTTTAAAAATAAAAATAAAAAATTTAGAAAATTTAGATTAAGATATTGAAACTCCCACAGGTCTTGGGGGTTAAAAATCCCCTTTTGCTTAATATATAGTATAGTATAGTATAGTATAGATAGATAGATAGATAGATAGATAGATAGATAGATTTAATAAGAATTTGTATGTGTTTTAGATATTTTTTTAATATACAAATTATTTTTTTAAAGATTTTTTTTATAAAAATAATTTAACAATCTTATCACTAACCATAGTGTATGAGAAAAGTTGCAAAAGGTGTTGGAGTAGGTATGAGAGAAGTCAAAAAAGCTTGTGGGTTGTGAGAAGTCTGTAAATGTTGAGGTTTTTTTTTTTTTAAATCAAAAATTTTAAAAATTAAGATTGGAATATTGGAGGTTCCACAAGACTTGTGGGTTAAAAACTCATTTTTCTTATATAATACTAGCATATCACACGTGCTATGCACGAGCTGTATTTACAATTATTTATATATGTAAATTGTGATTTTTAAATATCTTTTTTTTTTTTTCCAAAATGTCTTTTTTTTAATATATTATATTAAAATTTAATATTTTGATAATAATCATATGTGTTGGACGTTTCAAGAAATTAAATGGCTTCTTTTTTTTATATTATATTAAAGTTTAATATTTTGATAATAATCATATGTGTTGGATTTTTTAAGGAATTTTTTTTATGCTTGTTCTTAATGCATTAAAGTGTTATTATGAAGGATAATAATCATATGTGTTGGGACTTTTTAAGGAATTCACATGTATTGAAATTTTCAAAGAATTTTTTTATACTTGTTCTTAATGCATTAAAGTGTTATTATGAAGGTAAGACTTGGGGGTTGGGAAAAGTTAATAAAGCTAAGGTTTTTTTTAAAAAAAAAAAAAATCAAAAAATTTGAAAATTTAGATTAGGATATTGGAGCTCCCACAATGCTTGGGAGTTAGAAACCCATTTTTCCTTAATATATACTAGCCTATCACCCGTGCTATGCACGGAATAATTATACATATTTATATTTGTTTTAGATTTTTTTTTAATATATAAATTATGTTTTCTAAGATTTTTTATAAAAATAATTTAACAATTTTATCACTAACCATAGTATATGGGAGAAATTGAAAAGAGTACTACAATAACTATACACGGATTGTATCTATAATTATTTGTATGAGGGGATTTTAAATGCTAATTAAGAATTTTGACCAAATTAATAAATGTAGGCATGTGGAAAGACATGTGGATTGAAAAAAAGTTAATAAATGATGCTCAAGAAATTTTGACTAAATCAATAAATGCTGAGTTTTTTTTTTTAATAAGAAATTTAGAAAATTCAGATTGAGATGTTGAAGCTTTCACAGGCCTTAGAGTTAAAAACCCCTTTTTACTTAATACATAGTATAGATAGATAGATAGATAGATAGATAGATCATGGAATAATGCTATCTAACTATGATAATATTTTTTTCATAAATAATTGTAAAGAAAAATCATTAAAACAGTAAATAAAAGATTAAATCACATTAAAGAAAAAAATCATTGAACAAACTACAATCACATCACATTTTTTCATAATAAAAAAATAAATAAATGAAAAAAAGAACCTTTGGCTAACTACAATCACATTTAAAAAAAAAAAGAACCATTGAACTAAATACAATTACATTTTTTTCTTTGTGAGTGTTTATATTTATCTAACTTCAATCATATTAAAAATAAAAGTAAAATAGTAAATAAAAAGATTAAATAACATTTAAAAAAAAATATTGAACTAATTACAACAATCATATTGAAAAAAAGAGCCATTGAACAAATTACAATCACATCACATTACAATCATATTTTTTTCTTTGTGAGTGTTTATGTTTATCTAACTTCAATTATATTAAAAATAAAATTAAAATAGTAAATAAAAAGATTAAATAACATTAAAAAAAAATCATTGAACTAACTACAACAATTATATTTAAAAAAAAAAAAAAACATTGAACAAACTACAATCACATCACATTTTTCCCATAATAAAATAAATAAATGAAAAAAAAGAATTATTAAACTAACTAATAGTAAATAAAAAGATTAAATAACATTAAAAAAAAAACACCATTAAACTAACTACAACAATTATATTAAAAAAAAAGAAGCCATTGAACAAACTACAATCACATCACATTTTTTCCATAATAAAATAAATAAATGAAAAAAAAACTATTAAACTAACTACAATCACATTAAAAAAAACTATTAAACTAACTACAATCACATTAAAAAAAAAAAGAATCATTTAACTAATTATAACCATATTTTTCTCTTTGTGAGAGTTTATATTTATCTAATTTCAATTATATTAAAAAATCAAATTATAATTTTTTATTCGCTAGATAAATAACAAATATTTTTATGCACTATCTAACTACAATATTAAAACAGTAAATAAAAGGAAAAGTCAGGAAGGAGAAAA
Source organism: Camellia lanceoleosa (assembly GCA_025200525.1). Classification (NCBI taxonomy): domain Eukaryota; kingdom Viridiplantae; phylum Streptophyta; class Magnoliopsida; order Ericales; family Theaceae; genus Camellia; species Camellia lanceoleosa. Next base: position 60,502,840 of record CM045768.1, read on the forward strand.
CAAAAAGAAGACTTTTCTGTTTGCATACATGGTCACTGAAGTTAAAAGTGTAGAAGTGAGAAATCAAGAAGGAGAAAACAAAAAGGAGACTCATTGTTTGCAATAAGTATGTGAAAAGTTAAAAAGAGTGTGTGTATTGAAGAAGTTAAAAAGACTTGGAAGAATTTAATAAGTGCTAACTTTTTTAAAAAAAAAATTAAAAAAATTAAGAAATTAAGGTTCAGATATTGAAACTCCTACAAAACTTGTGGATTAGAGATAAATATAAATAAATAGATAGATATAGATATAGATATTTATATTTATATTTTTTTTAAATTTTTTTTAATATACAAATTATTTGTTTTGAAAAAGGTGCTGCAGTAATTATGAGAAAAATCAAAAAGTCTTGTAGGTCGAGAGAAATTAATAAATGCTGAGATTTTTTTTAAAAAAATAAAAAAATAAAAAATTAAAATTAATATATTAAAATTTCTACAAATTTTGGTAGTTAAAAATTTCATTTTATTTAATATATAGTATAGACGAGGCGGGACAGGTTTTCTTTCTAAAACCCCAACTGTGAAATTTTTACATCGGAACTTGATGGGTTGAAAATTTTGCGTTGGGCCTAAAGATGGGCTGAAATTTTCTTGTAGTGTCTTACCATGGGTTAAAATTTCCTATTGGGCCTTGCAATGGGTTGATATTTTCCTATTGTTTGAAATTTGGTTTTTAGTAGTTAAAAACAAATAAAAATTAAATTTGACTACAATAAACACTAAATAAATATTTTTAATTTAAAAAAAATATTTTCACCCTTTGAAAATACAGTGTTTTTAAATTTTTTTTAAAGAAATTTAAAATAGATTTCAAAAATCAAACCAAACAAAGAAAATGACTCTTTTCAAGTTGATGCCAAACTCATATGGAAAGAATTGGAGACACCAAAAGCTACCTATTGGACTTGACATATGTTCGCAATCACAAATTTTCTCAATTTAGATGAAATGTACTTTGAATTTCAGGACATATTTATCGGTGGAATAGACACTAGTTCTCTTACAATTGTATGGGCAATCACCGAGCTTGCCAAGAACCCAAGAGTGATGAAAAAAGTTCAAGCAGAAATAAGGAGCTACATTGGAAGAAAACCAAAAGTTGATGAAACCCAACTTGACAAGCTCAATTACTTAAAAATGGTGGTGAAAGAGACTTTCAGACTACACCCACCAGCCACATTTCTAATTCCCCGCGAGTCGATGCAATATTGCAAGATCGGAGGCTATGACGTTTACCCCAAAACAAGAATCCTAGTCAATGCCTGGGCAATTGGAAGAGACCCAGAAATTTGGAAAAACCCAGAAGAGTTCTACCCAGAGAGGTTTGAGAAGAGTGAAATTGATTTCAAGGGTAATAATTTCGAGTTGTTGCCATTCGGAGCAGGTCGGAGGATTTGTCCCGGTTTGACAATGGGTGCCACAACTGTGGAATTTACTTTGGCAAATCTTTTGCACTGTTTTGACTGGGAAATGCCTTATGGGATGGAAAGGAAAGATATCAGCTTGGAAGAGGAGGCTGGCTTGACTGTGCATAAGAAGTTGTCTCTTGATCTTGTCCCTATCAAATATGATTGGGAAGGTTTTGAAAGTTAGAGGAGGGCATTGTTGTCTACTCATGTTAAAAATAAAAATAAACTATCTATATGAAATAAGATGGTAGAACTCTTGCCTTTCCCTAATTGTATGTTAAAAACTATGTATAAGTCCTTGTGCATGAAAAAAAACAAAAAAAAATCAAAGAAGACTGGGGGGTATCATGCAATGTAAGTCTAGTATCTTTTTTTTATAATAAATTATACGGGTGATTTTTGTAATTTATCTTGGAGTTTTCTTAAGTGTGCAACCCACAAAAGGTGTAAGTGGGTTACACACCATGTGCCACTCACACAAAAGGTGTAAGTGTAAGGTGTAAGTGTAAGTGGAAGGTATAAATGAAATGTATAAGTTGCACACCATGTGCCACTTACACAAAAGGTGTAAGTGCAAGGTAAAAAAAGTGTAAGTGTAAGGTGTAAGTGAACACAAAAATGTGTAAGGTGTAAGTTGCACACTATAACATTACCTATTTATCTTTTGTATTAGTTGGACTTTACAATTTCATTTGTATCAAATTGGACATTTAATTCATCATATTTGTGTCAATTTACAGTTGACAATACTCGTTAAAAAATAACATTAAGGGCTCATTAGGCAAGTAAGTTTTTTAGTCAAAAAGTCACTAAAAAATCAAAAAGCCAACAACTTATACCAGAAAGTCAAAAAATCCATTTTCTCTCAACTTTTTGCATATCTTTTCATAAAAAACTAAAAAGTCTTTCCAAACATACTAGTTTATTTATTTATTTTTATTTTTTACATCATATTTTAATCAAAAAATCAAAAAATTACTAAAAAAACCTATTCTCAAACGAGAGCTAAGAGCAAAATAATTTATTTAAAATGGAATAGATTATTTTAAAGTAGACGGCAATCCTTCTATCACTATAAAGAAAGTGAATGAACTATTTAATTTTTTATTTCAATAGAGAATAAATTGGATTAAATTAGCACAATTTAAAAAATAAAAAAATAAAATTGAAGTTAAATTAAAAGAATAGCAAATGTAATTTGTCTGTTTTCATATAAGGACTATATTCATGTAACAAATAAAATAAAATCGGCAAAAGTCCATTTTTAGTCGGCAAAAGTTATCCGTGACTAATTTTTTTGGTCGTCACTTTGGTCGCCAATTGAGGGCCGCGAAAAGTAATTAGCGACTAAAAAGTTTTTTAGCCGGGAAAAAAATTCTATTGCCGACTAAATTTTTAGTCACTAAATATATAATTACTGCGACTAATCCATTTAGTAGCTAAAACACTTTAGTTGCGAAAAATCATATTTTCCCGACTAAACATATTAGTCGCCAATTATCACATTCGACGACCAAACATGTTAGTTGCCAATTGTCACATTCAACGACCAAAAAGTTTGGTCGGCAATTGCCACATTCAACGACCAAATAGTTTGGTCGGCATTTGTTACATTCTACGACCAAAAAGTTTGGTCGCCAATTGTCACATTCTACAACAAAAAAATTTGGTCCCCAAGAGTCATATTCCACGACCAAACATGTTAGTCACCAAAAAAAAAATGTTTGCGCAACTAAAACTTTAGTCGGCAATTGAACCATTAGCGATGAAATTCTTTGGTTGCTAAAATTTAATGATTTTAACGACTAAATATTTAGTCTCCAAATATACCCTCTCACCTACCTTATTTAGTCGGCAAAAGTATTACTTATCTTTCCCGACTAATCACTTGGTCACCAAAATAGGAAAAACAAAACCAAAATTTGGGAGCCAACATCCAACAAAATAAACCTATAATTCATAATAATCCATCTAATCCATTCAATATAATATGTAATTAGCAAGCATCATTTAAATCAACTGAATCATGAACATTCGACAAAATACATAAATCATCCAATCTTGAACCTGTTTAATGAAAGTCAGCAACTATTATAAGTTTTCATCCACAAGTAATTCCAAACTACATATTCCTCTAATTAAAAATCCATTTGTAATTTATATAATCATCCAAGTCACATCCATCTAGCTTAAAAATTTAAAACATAACAAGTACTTGTTATTATGTTTTAAATTTTTACCCATGCGCATCTATCAAAAAATGTAGCTAGTGGTCTACCCAAATATTTTCCATACACATCCATCTAAAAATATAACTACTATTCTACCCAAATATGTTCCACCAAAACATCTATCCAAAAATATTTAATTCTTCAAAAAATGTAACAAGTGCCAACTAGTCCTATACAATTCAGCTTCATGCACGAGTTCATCCATCTATACCAAATAAAAAGATAAATAATGTCAGGTACTTTTTTTATGAAAAATTTGCACATCAAATTATTGTAAAATTGGATAAAAAATAAAAAAATTTCCAATTTCAATAAAGGTAACAGGAACAAATTATTAAACTTATCAGTTTGTAAATAAAACAACATTCATATGTATGTATCCAGCCAACATTACAATTCTATCAATATGATCATTTCCAATGTTGTTTTTTGTCTACTTTTAATACCAACTGCATTGACCTCATCACCGAAGTTTTTTATCTGTGATTTTTACTCAAATAAGGCTTCTTTTTATTGTTCTTTAAAGAAATGTCTCTTTTTGTTACTATTTCAAGAACTATGTGGAAAATGTGGTGTTTTGTTGTTAGCTCGAGCTATTTTGAATGTACAAGTCACACCATTGTTTAAAGAGTCGTTGTAAGTTGTGGTAGCCATTTCTAGGATGAAGTGTAAAATTCTATCAATTGTAAGTCCATGTGATTGAAAGGATTTTCTGAAAACATTTTGTTGGAGCCTCAAGGTTATTGAAAATATATGTAGCCTTTTGCTATATGATAATTTTGTGAATGCACTTTATTCAATACCGGCAATAACTCCTATTTCTCCAGCTGTTGCATATCTGTGAAGCCGAAAGCATATCTTTCGTATATGAGGTTGCCAAGAAAAGTCTATTACATTAGAAGTTTACTCTTTATATGTCCTTTTTTGCTTCCAACTATGCATATTTTCCCATTTCAATGGACAATTTCTTGCATAAATCTCTAACCGTGCATCCTATCGGCGCAGCCCAAGGCTCTTACAAGTTTGTTTAATCTAGGCAAAGGTGACGGTTATGATATCGGGGCTGTTTCGAGACTGTTTCCAATTGTTGCCCCAAATAGCCCATTTTTTCCTTTTTTTTCATCACATTTGTTTGTCTAAATATGTAACCGTGTGTAGACGCGCCCCAAGGGCCTGTTGCTATAGTTCGGACTCATACGTCACGGTTTTGAATCTAATCCCGCAAAATGCAATGCGGAACCGACAAATCACCAAAGAGTCAAAATATGGCAAATCATTTTGGAAAACTGATTTTTAGAAAGAAGTGCCAAACATGGACTGTTTTGCCAGATACAGAGTCACCACCTAAATATTTTATTTTGGGGGAATTTAGGAAACCCTGACTCGTGCCTAAGGCCACGTGTCCATCATCACCAAAATTGCCTCGGCTCGGGAACTTGGGTACGATTGGGGAATGTCAGCTTTGAGCACCCCCGCTCACCCGATCAAAGATTGGCCACTACTGAACATGATATCTTGTTTTAAAAACATATGCGCTCTTATTCTGGTTGTTAGCCTAAAATTACTATGTGATGCGCACAACAAACAAGTATAGACTGGATCGCCTAAGTTGGAACGAAACATCTCATGTTTGTTTTTGAAAGTGGTTTGCTACTCACAAGTAGGCTAAAATGCAGATTTTGCCACTCTCAAGTGGGCTTAGAAAATATGGTGATTTGCCACTCTCAAGTGGGCTTAAAAACTTGTATTCAATGAATCGTTCCAATTCAGGTAATCCAACCTTCACCCACAAGCATTCAGGCAGTTATATCATATAAGCAATTAGCTTCATGGTAAGTATGCTATCATGGCAACACTCACACTCATGCAAGATGCTAAAGCATAAAAGCTTACCTAGTACTCCGAGCCAAAACAGAAACTAGTTAGTAATCAATGCATGATCCTAGCTCATGTTCGGATGACTAATGCAACACAAGCAAAATGCGACTAGAATAAGCTCGGCTAATCTAAGGATGGCACGTGAAATGCGATAACTCGATACACATATTCAAGTTGGAATTGAAATACTACGTGTTTAGTATGAAGCGCCGAGCCCGGTGCGTGCAAGACAGATGAATGTATGCAAACATGCTATCATAAGTATGCTAATTGAAATATGACCTAAAACTAACCATTGAAAGAAGGTAAGTAAAAGGGAGAAAGACGTGGGGTTAGAAGACATTCACACACTCACGCACACTTATTACAAAATTTGCCCTCTCGACGGAGGGTCCGAATAAATAATACAAACCGGATAACGAATCAACTATCCTAGCTAATTAGTTATTACTAACCCTTAATTAATTAACAAATTAATTACAAAATAAACTAAGTATGAAATTCAAGAGGCTGCCGCAGCTCTGCCTCGGAATGATTGGATGATGCATGCTTGATCGCCTCGTTCAGAAACCCGTTGCCATGCTTCTGTTGCTTCTGTTTGCACTGTTTTACGACTCTGAAGACTGCACAAGTCCCAAAGCTGCTTCTGAACTACTCCCTGAGCATTGTGGGATGTCACCGGCCAAGAGAAAAGATCACCGGCCATGGAAACATGGTCATCGACCAAAAGTGGGACCATCGGTTGGATTTTGGTAGCCGGCCGGCACTGAAAGTGGTCGACCGGCCATTTCTTCCTACAGAATCATGTTTTGCTACAGCAGAGGATAGACAGTGCATGGCAAGGAATTTATAAGACAAATGTATGCACGACCACCCTCCCTATCATGCTATAAACTCAAGGGAGTATGGCTCTCGACCCTCGGGCCACAAATCACACATTTTGATGCATGATGGCCAAAGGTGTCAAGGGTGTATATGAATGTAGAATGAATGCAACAAAACAAAATGGGTGCTACACACTCTATCATGTTGGATCAAGAGTGTCGGTGACTAAGGATTGAGGCGCGTTTCGTCACTTTGAGTACGAAACGTTCCTTGGTCCTCATGTTTGGTTTGACACCCCAAACCAAACAAAAATGCAATGAATGCATGCCAAATGCAATGCAAAACATGCAATTAATGCAATGCAACATGAGCAATGCATCTCAACATGCAAGCAACATGGTAATACAATAGGTATGCAATACTACAATGCAACCCAGATAGGCTAATATACAAAGTGATAGGTATGCAACAATGCACAAACCATAAGGATGCACACAACATGCAACGCAATAAGCTTACGACAATACACAAACGCGTGATCCATGGACTTATACTAAAGATGGAGGGGCCTCAGCCGCACCAAAAATAATAGCCAAAAAGATGCAACAAAGGCATGAAACACATGTGCAAGCATGTATGCACATTGGCCTATCACCTAAGGCATAAAAGGGGACTTTTGAGCACACTTAAAAGAGGCAAACATGGACAAATAACAAGCATGATAAGCTCTGAAAATGTGCAAGGGATGATGCCAAATCAACCAAGCCATGCAAGTAGGGTATGCTATAAGGCCCAAAACTTGAGACTGGCCAAGGGGCTCAAGCCATGACCGTATCAACCAAGCCCCAAAGGGCCGAAATGACTTAGGACAGTCCTAGGGCAGGCCAAAACAAGGCTAGAACATACATGGAACAAGGCCAAAACATGCTAAGAAATAGGCATAAAACAAGGGGCATGCGAGGCTACAAAAGGGAGCATTCCACCCAGTCCGAGCCGCACAGCTAGCTCGATATGCCGCAGTGTGGAGAACTAGAGAGCTTCTGGCCCCCGCTCCCACTTTCAGTTGCACCCTCTCTGATGAGTGCATAGCTTGGCTTGATGAAGAGGCACAAGTTGGGCCTACTTTGATATCAGAGGCTTTGACCAGCTCTAAGAGGGGGCGCAGGAACACCTGACTTATCCATGCCTCGAATTTATTGCTTTATCAGTACTTTCAAGTTTTCTTTATGAATGTAATAAAAAGCAACTTCAATTTGTATTCAAGAGTAAGAGAACTCTGTACTGAAATCAATGTAATTGAAGGTTGCGGGTACTGAAAATTTTCTGTTTGGTCCAAAAATGGTCTAAGTCATAAAAAGATTAATTTGAGCAAAATTGACTTTTATTGAAACTTTTCAAAACCATTTTCGATATGGATCACAACTGGACATACCCGAGATCTATCACTGAGATATACAACCCCGGATCCTATCAACTGGAAAGTTGCCCCTAGTCTGAATAGCACTGCACTGGAGATCACAACCGAGCTCTTGAATGTAGAATAGACAAAGATGACCAACATGATCACATGGACAAAGTTGACCGAGGAAGTGTTTATGGCTGGACTTCAGAATGAAGTTGTCTACGTATCCCAAAGACGGGAATCAAGCCTTACGTAGTTCGGCTTGGGTTCACTCGTGTATTAACACTCTTCTTTTGCGCTCTAACTTTTGCTAAGGCCGCCCTTTCTTGGTTTTCAACCTTGCGAGCTCAGTTTTTGTAATTTCAAATTTTTTTTCATGCTTTAACTTTTGCCTAGGTCGCCATTTCGGGTTTTCGGCCTAGCGAGCCACTTAGGGAAAGTATTTCTTCAACTTGTCCATGTTGATCGGCTGGGAGAGCTCTAGGCCATCTAGGTCCATCAGAACGATAGCTCCACCTGACCAGATAAACTTGATGATGTAAGGACCAGTCCAATTAAGTTTGAACTTGCCCCTAGGGTCGTGGATGGGAGCTCGGTTGTCTTTGAGCACTAGATCCCCTTCCTTCAAATTCCTAGACTTAATCTTTTTGTTGAAAGCCCTGGCAATTCTTCGTTGATAACCCTGAACATGATACAGTGCTTTCAGCCTTCTCTCGTCAAACAGCATGAGTTCTTCAAACTTACTTTGCTACCAATCTGCCTCAGCTATCTGACACTCAGCCAATACCTACAATGACGGAACCTTAACTTCGATAGGTAGAACAGTCTCCATCCCATAAACCAAAGAATACGGAGTCGCCCCAGTAGAAGTTCGAATTGAAGTCTGGTAGCCCCACAGAGCAAATGGCAGCTTATTTGGCCAGTCTCGGTAGGTTTCCACCATCTTCTACAAAATATGCTTGATGTTCTTGTTGGCACCCTCAACAGCTCTGGTGGTTTGCAACCGATGTGTAGATGACTTATGAAAAGCCACGTTGTACTTTTCCAACAAGTCGATCACCTCATTCTTGAAATGGGAACCATTATCCGAAATAATCTCATTCGGGACCCCGTAGTGACAGATGATGTTGTTCTTGATGAACTTCGCAACGTGCGATGCCTTCAACACTGTGCAAGATTGGGCCTCAACCCACTTCGTGAAGTAGTCTATCGCTACCAGAATGTACTCACGCTCGTTGGACCCCTTTGGAGTGACAGCCCCAATCACATCAATCCCCCAGATTGAAAATGGCCATGGCGAAGCCATGTTGTGCAGTTTCAATGGCGGAATGTTCATGCGATTTGCATGGATCTGGCATTTGTGGCATCGCCGAACAAAGCCAATACAATCCTCCTCCATGGTGGACCAGTAATAACCTTATCTAAGGATCTTCTGGGCTAGCATCACCCCATTCATGTACGCTCCGCACTCTCCTCCATGGATAGCCTCTATCAGGCGTTTGGATTCTTCAGCATCAACACACAGTTTATGCATCCCGAGATGACCTCTCTTGTACAGTTTACCCCCGTAGACGATGAACTGAGCAGCCATTCTTTGAATTTCCCTCTTATCTTTGGCATTTGCCCCTAGTAGATACGCTTCTTTTTCTAAGAAGTTCCAGACGTCATAATACAAAGGGTTCTCATCTTGTACCTCATCTATGGCAGCAATCAACTCGTAGGCTAGCATGAATTTCTATTTGATGATGATCGAACGCATCCGGACTCCGAAAGGAATGTCTATCATAGAAGATAGAGTTGCTAATAAATCAGCGAACCTGTTGTTCTCTCTTAACAGATGAGCGAAATTCAATTTCTCAAACCAAGAAATCATAACGTCTAAGGCCTGGTGATAGATTTTCATCTTTTCTTCTTTAACTTTCCAATCTCCTTTATCTTGAGATACAACAAGGTTCGAGTCCCCGATGACATCCAACCGTTTTGCCCCTAGTTCTAGGGCGGCTTCTAGTCCAGCAATACATGCCTCATATTCTGCCTCAATGTTCGACACTCTGAACCAGAGTTTGAATGCTAGAGGTATACGGGAATTGTCGGGTGCTATCAGCAATACCCCTATCCCATACCCGTATTGGTTTGACGCTCCGTCAAAGTACATTGTCAAAGTTTCATCTTCGACATGCAGAATGGCCTCGTCTGGGAACAGGTACTCAACTGCTTCATCTCCTTCAACTAGGTGATCGGCTAGGAACTCCGCTACCGCTCTCCCTTTCACTGACTTGCGCGTCATGTATTTCAGATTGAATTCGGAAAGCAGAAGAAACCAACGAGCTAGCCTACCCGTAAGTGCCGGTTTCTCGAAGAGATATTTGATGGGATCTAATCTTGAAACCAGTATTACAGAGTGAGCTAATAGGTAGTGTCGCAGCTTCCTGGTAGCCCATACCAAGGCCAGACAAGCCTTCTTCAGCGGAGTGTAGCGGGTCTCGTAATCCAGTATTTTCTTGCTCAGGTAGTAGATAGCCTTCTCCACTTTGTCCTCAGACTCCTATGCAAGCATGCAGCCCATTTTAGTTTCAGTCACTGAAAGATACAGAATCAATGGTTTCCCCGGCTCAGGCAGTGACAACACAGGTGGGTTCTATAAATATTGCTTGATCTGTTCGAAAGCAGCTTGGCATCGGCCGTCCCATTGGAACTTCTTCCCTTTCTTCAGGAGACCAAAGAGTGGTTCACAAGTCAAGGTTAATTTTGTAATAAACCGTCTTATGAATTGCACTTTACCCAGAAAGCCTCACACCTCCTTTTCAGTTCTCGGTGGTGGCATTTCTAAGATGGCCCTAATTTTGGAAGGGTCAACTTCGATGCCCCTTTGTGTGATCAAGAACCCCAGCATTTTCCCTGTTGTAACACCAAATGTACACTTCTGAGGATTCAGCCGCAACCGATACTCTCTAATCCGTTGGAAGAATTTCTACAAGGCGGTGTAGTGGCCCTCTCTTTCCTTGGCTTGACAATCATGTCGTCCACTTACACCTCAACCTCTTTGTGGATCATGTCGTGCAAAATTGTGGCCGCAACCCTTTGATATGTAGCTCTGGCATTCTTCAGCCTAAACGGCATCACCCTATAATAATAGGTCCCCCACGGGGTGGTAAAAGCAGTTTTCTCCCGGTCTTCGAGTGCCATCAATATCTGATTCTAGCCTGAAAACCCATCCATAAATGAGAGCAGCGCATGCCCAGCAGTGAAGTCCACTAATTCATCGATATGCGGTAGAGGAAAGTCGTCCTTCGGACTGGCTTTGTTCAAATCTCTGAAGTCCACACATACCCGAATTCTGCCATTCTTCTTCGACACTAGAACTATATTGGCCAACCAAGTTGGGTATTTAGATACTAGTAGGAACCCTGCGTCAATTTGCTTGGTGACCTCTTCTTTGATCTTTAGAGCCCAGTCCGGGTGGATCCTTCAGAGCTTCTGCTTAACAGGTTGGCCCTCTAGGTCAAGAGGGATCCGGTGCTGTACAATCTCAGGATCGATTCCATGCATGTCTTTGTAGGACCACGCAAAAACATCTTTGAAATCTTTTAACAAAGCGACTAAGCGCTTGCGCTCCTCCAAAGATAACGTGGACCCGATCTGGACCAGCCGCGGGTCCTTCTCAGTACCAACATTAATTGTGGTGATTTTATCAACCAAGGGTTTTACAAACCTCTTCTGCTCTTGATCAAGTAAATATTGCAAAATCGGAGGAATTTCTTCCTTGTCGTTTTCATCAAAATTTTGAAAATCTTGATTAATGTAATAAATTAAGGGCACAGAAAAGTACTCGAAGGCCACAGCCACACAATTCTCATTAATCACTTCCAAATTGCCTGATTCCTCTGTTACAACAGACTTAAAGGAAAAAGAAAAAGACGACCTAGACAGGACTATGGCATCCGGGTTGTCACCCCCAAGAATACCGGACTTAGACTCGACATTTAGGAACTCGATTCCGACTCCACAGACTCAAGGAATTTTTCGCTCACTACGACCGGTCTTTGCTTTCGATAAAAAGCCCTGATCGTATTGCTAGACGAGGGAGGGTGCGATGGATGTATCCAGAATGTTTGAAGATGGGCCCACAGCCGCTTCATTCCTAGTCATGGACACTGAGAAGTCATCTCCCAAGCACTCCTGTATGATCTGAGGATCTGAGAGTAGACAAGCCAGTGCTACCCCCATTTCAATCTCTGTGCTCTCGGAATCCTCCTCCTTGCATTGCTCAGACTCAGCTGGTGGATCTGTCTGCTCTTCAGCAACATCATCCCCGGACAACTGCAGGTCAAAGAAAATCTCAAATCCTGGCAAGCGCCGCCTCTCTGCATTCAACCATGGCTCTGGGAAGCCACAGAATGGGAAGTCCTTCCCCATCTCGGACGAAGCGTCCGTTTAGGGTACCCTGGATAGGTTGGTGCATCAACACATAATGCTTCCTGGCCTGCTTTGCTCTGGCCCTTCCAGCCATTTCTTTCCCTGTCCTCACCCAGTCCTCCTTGGTAGGCAGATAACCTAAACCAAAGGTATGTGGGTTATGTGGCACTTCGGCTGATGCCGCAATGCCTTTCTGGCCACTTCTCCCTAATCCCATCCTGGGGATATGCTGGAGCTTGTTCATAAGGTAGGCTGATTGTGCGCTGACATACAACCCCTCATCAATAGCTAGAATGTTTTGTACAACTCGGGCCTCGGCTAGGGTAAATCCTAACAGGAACACATCCTCCGCGCCATGTTCAATCTCTAGAACTGGCGTAGAAACCTCTGGCAGCGGATGGATTGAAGAATTCCCCAAAACGATGGCCACCCTCTTCCCATGGGGGTACTTCAACATCTGGTACATGGTGGAAGAGCCCGCCTTCACCTGGTGCAGCCACGGCCGCCCTAAGAGTAGATTGAAGGTTGTAGGAACGTCCAAGACATGAAAATCAATATCGTGTTGTCCTGGACCAACCTTAGTTTGAATCTGTATCGTCCCCATTACCTCTCGGCTAGTATTGTCATACGCCCTTATCACCTGGGCGGTTGGCACAAAATTAGTGGGCTTTAACCTGATCGCATATGCCATCCTCGACAGGCACACATTGATAGCGGATCCTGTGTCAACAAGAACCACCGGTATCCATTTTTCTCTACACTCCACATAGATGTAGAGTGTTTTGTTATGGTTTGCGCTTTCAGGCGGCAATTCCTTATTAGTGAAGGTTAACGTCAGGGAAGCTCCTCCTGGAAAAACCAATTCCACCAACTGCTCAGGTGTGGTATTGATCAAAAGTTTGGCCCTGTCCATTACAGAAAGGACAGCCTGTCTATGAACTCTTGAGGCCATAAGCAGTCCTTAGATGGAGATGTCTGCTTGTATCTTTTTGAGCTATTTCAGTACAACCTCCTCCTCGAGTAGTTTTTCTATTTTTCTTTCTGCCTATCCGCCACTTTGTCCTTCCCAGATGCTTTTGGTTGATCCAAATGTGGGGGCTTGAAATACCGCACACTTTTGGTCATGTGGTCCACCTCTCCCACATACCAGGTATCATCTGGTTGGTTTTGTCCCCAATCTTTGTCTGTGTGGGCAAGACATAGGTCGTCATCTTCCCACCACATACCATCGATAACCGACAGACACATGCCCGGTTCCATTACAACTGCTTCTATGCACACAGCACATTCCGTGCCTACAGGGGCTTTGGCTTTTCTAGCCCTTTCCAGATCTTCGATCTTTTCTCGCCTAAATCGCTTCAGCAACCGCCATTGCTCAAAGATCTTCTCAGACTAAACCGCCTCAGATTCGAGCAAAATTCTTAACACTGGTGCTCTCCGGTAGTCCATCCTGTTCCTCGGCCCTTCCAGCCATTGATGATGTCCCCGTTTCTGATGGTCCCTGTTCCGGCTGAGGTTGTTCAATGACATCCGGCTCATCGCTGAGCCACCTAGTAGCTTCCGCTGATCCTTCCAAATCAAACCAGTTGACAGTCATGTCTCCCAGATCTTGTTCTTTAAAGAATTACAGATTCGTGATATCCTCTTCCAATTCCGCTAGGTCATCTAGCCCCTGATTAGGTCCATCCTCCCTAACCACACAGATCTCTGCCTCAATTGGCAACTCTATCCTCGGCTTAATTTGGCCCGTTAATGTGATGTAACTGCTCAGGTTGTACACAAATCTGGCAGACCCCTCAGGCTCTGAATGATCGCTCTCATCTGCCTCCACAGTCAACCCAATTCTATCTTCGATAGGCACCACCACCGGTTCTGGTTGGGTTTGGGAAGTGCTCAACATGCACAAGTCTGTCCTGTTAGGAATGAACACCTCCGACTTGGGTAGATGGGAAGGGGTGATATATATGATCGGGTCATATGGAATGACCGAGGTTTGGATTAGGTTGATCCGTTTGGGAGGTGGAGCTTGGTTATGTGGTGGGAGAGGGTTGGTTGTGACATTCGGCTTCTCTGGAGGCACAATCACCCTGTTGTTAATCAGATCCTGGATCTCATGATGCAATCTAAAGCACTGGTCGGTTTCATGACCATGCTATTGGTGACAGGCACAGTACTTTGCTGGGTTATGGGAGGGAGGAAGTTTTTCTGGTAATGGCTGCGGGTCTAGGGGCTTCAAGTGCCCTTTCTTGATCAAAACCCCCAAAGCTTTGGACAGAGACATGCATAGTGGGGTAAAGGCTCTCTGGCCTTCAGGTGCATATCTGGCCATTTGCGAGCTACTTCCGGACGCACCGGTAAAGGGTGTAGCTGCAAGGGTTTTTGGAGTGGTGGTGGTGACCATGCCCACACTGAAGTTCTGCCAGCTGCAGCACTACTTGTGCCTGCATTCGTATTGTGGTTGAATGCCCTCTTGGGCTGCTCCCTCTCATGGTCGATCAGACCCTGTTTCATGGCGTCCTCGATCTGCACCCCAATCTCATGTAGATCCGCAAAGGTAGGAAGGGGGAGGACGATCATCTTTTGCATAAGCTTGGGCTGGAGGTTGCGCTTAACCATCCGTATATGATCTTTGTCAATCGGCCTAACGGTCATCATTGAGGCCTTGGCTCTCCAACGGGTTACGAAGTCGAAGAAGCTCCCCTTTGGCTCTTGCCTGGTTGCCTCGAGATCACGAGTTATGACCTCGATCTGCGTGTTATAGGAGTATTGAGCTATAAAGGCCTCTGTCATCTCCTCCCAGCTTCTCTTTACAGAGTCCTCTAGCTTTGCATACCAAATAGCTGGAACACCTGACAAGGTCCGGCCGAATAGGGAAAGCTTTTACAATCTGGATAGGCCCATCGGCCTTAGGATATCCGAAAACAGCCGTAGGTGCACCATAGGATCTCCAGAACCATCAAATTGGTCTATGTGCGACATTTTAAATCGGTCTGGTAGAGTCACGACCGAGTCAGTGTATCCATCATCTATGTCCAGAATGGATTTAACGCCTTAAGCCTTCTTGAAAAGCTTTTTTAGCTTACTTACTTTTAACGTTGTTGGATCCACCTCAAATTCAAACGGTGAATCCACTAGATTGGTGGGTGCTTTGGATAGCTGAGGTAGGATTGGGGGAGGAGCTGGCCCTGTTGGGATGTCCGTATTTTCCTGGATGTTTGCTGTCTCCCTTGGTGTTGGAACTCTAGGTGAGGGAGGAGGTGGGTGCAAAGCAGATGCTCCAGCTTGTTGTGGGTGCTGTTGTTGCTGAAGTCTGGCAATCAAATCTGCTTGCTGGGCTACAACCTCAGCCTGGCGTGTGGTAGTCTCTGCCTAGCGGGCAGCATCCCGCTGCATGTTTTGCAAAGTCTCCTGGAGCTAATGCATCATCTCTTCCATTTCGTCTGTAAAGTGTGGATCTAACTGAACCGATGTATGTTCCCTTTCTGCGGGAGAAACAGAACTCTGATCCCTACTGTACTCAGGTGGGGTAGACAAAGCCCTCTAAATTGTCTGCTGAACTGATACCCTTTGCCTAACTGCCCTTCGTCTAGTAACTGGGGGTAATGAACAGAACACTGGTTGTCCGTCTATCAGATCCTTGGATCGATGAAGTCTGCGACCTCTAACCCAGAGTGCGTGGGGAATATCTGCCTGGTCGGATGCAATTGTGCTAAACTACCTTGCGAAAAGAAAAATAAAGCATAATAAGGAAACAATGAGCGGAAAAATGGACAGCATAACAGCTTAAATAAAGACAACACACAGTTGGCATTTGTAAGCTGAATACACTGTTCTCAAACACTGATCACTGTACCCAAAATAGCTGCCCCAAATCTGGCACCCAAATCTGGTACCCACAAGTAAAACTGATTCCCCAAATACTAATGCCCTCAGACCTGATACCCAGACTTGCATACTGATACATGCATTCCTGTAGAGACACACTCTAAAAGCACATAGCAAGCAAATGAGAGCCAAAACACCCCTATGTTGGGGTAGGGTTTCCTTGCCCTATTTTGTCAGGAGCTACACACGCAGTGGTTTCAAACAACCTACATTCGGGTAAGCAATCTGTCCTAACTTGGAATGGTCACTATGGATTCCGATATGCACTAGGTCGAATGGTCAAAAAGGGTGCCCCAGTAACAACTGGGGTTTGTGTTCTCATCGTGGCAGAGCCCGTAACCGGTCAACCTTATGGCACGCGGCCTCAAGCAAACCGTTCAGGAATAGCAGATAGCAAACACGATGTCCTAGGCACACCAATGCAAATGCAATGCAAAGAAACACATAAGTGTAGTCAAAACAAGATATCATGAGTTCGAGTCAAGTTCTTTATTCCCCAGCAAAGTTGCCAGAAACTGTAGACCGCCCGAGAACTCCCAGCTCCACGCGCGAGGGCGCAAATTCGTTTGTTCTTTAGCTACTACAGTTCGAACTCATGTCACGGTTCTGAATCTAATCTCACAAAGTGCAATGTGAGACCGATAAATCACCAAAGAGTCCAAATCCAGCAAATCGTTTTGGAAAATTGATTTTAATAAAGAAGTGCCAAACATGGATTGCTTTGCCAGATATAGAGTCGCCACCTAAATATTTTATTTTGGAAAATTTAGGAAATCCTGACCCATGCCTAAGGCCATGTGTCCGTCATCACCAAAGTTGCCTCGGCTCGGGAACTTAGGTACGAGAGGGGAAAGTCATGCAATGAGCACCCCTGCTCACCCGATTAAAGATTGGCCTTTGCTAACATGATATTTTATTTTTGAAAACACATGTGTTCTTATTCCGTTTATTAACCTAGAATTTCTATGTGATGCGCACAGTATACAAGTATAGACTAGATTGCCTAAGTTAGAACAAAACATTGCATGTTCGTTTGTGAATTGATTTGAAGTTTGCTACTCGCAAGTAGGCTAAATCGAGGATTTTGATGAATTGTTCCAATTCAAGTAATCCAACCTTCGTCCACAGGCATTCAGGCAGTTAATACACTTAAGCAGTTAGCCTCATGGCAAGCATGCTATACATGGCAACATACACATCTCATGCAATATGCTAAAGTGTAAACACTCATAGTGTACTCCGAGCCAAAACAGAAAACTAGTTAGAAATCATGCATGATCCTAGTTCATGTTAAGATGGCTAATGCAACACATGCAAAAATGCAACTAAGATAGGCATGGCTATTCTAAGATGTCATGTGAAATGCAACTTGGTACAAGTATTCAAATTGGAATTGAAATACAATGCAGTTAGTATGATGCGCTGAGCCCGGTGTATGCAAGACAGATGAATAGATGCATGCATGCGAAGCATAAGTATGCTAAGTGAAATATGTCCTAAAACTAACCATCGTAAGTAGTTAAGTAAAAGGGAGAAAGAAATGGGGGTTAGAAGACATGCATCACACACATGCATGCTTATTACAACAATACGCCCTCTCACAGGAGGGTCCGAATAATAAGCTAACTAACTAATCTAAGCTAATTAAAACTAATTATTACACAACGGAGCTAATTAACTAACAAGTTAACTAACTAGTTATTACAACACAAATTAAATAGCTAAACGGATTAACTACTTAGGTACAGAACCAAAGCATAAACTAGCTGAGGAAAGTAGTAAAAAAAAGGTCCTCGGGATGAGGAGTACATGCATGCTCGATTGCCTCATTCGGAAATCCGTCGCGATGCCCTAACTTGCCTCTGTTTGCAATTGTTCTTAGAACCTTGCACAAAGCTCCAGAAAGCTTCCAACTCACCTTAGGGACCTGTGCGAGGGCTGCCGACCAGTTGTTGGTGTTACCAACCACCTGCCGACCACTTGCCATTGCTGCAGACCAAGAAAAGTGGTCAGCCAGCTAGTTTTCCTAGTCAACCGACCAGTTTTTGCTGCAATTTTCCAGTTTGCTACAACAGAGAGCAAGAAAGGGTGTGGCAATGTATTTGCAAGATATGTGTGCACAACCACCCTCCCTATCATTTCATGATCTCAAGGGAGTGTAGTACTCGACCCTCGAGCCACCAATCACGCATCTCGATGCATGATGGCTGAGAAGCCAAATTGCACAATTCAATGTAAAATGAATGCACACATAAACACATAAAGCCTTGACCTCTATCATGTATAATAAAGAGGGTCGGCGACGGAGAATTGAGGCATGTTTCATCACTTCAAGTATGAAACATCCCTCGTTTCTCGTGTTTGGACTAACACCTAACCCAAACAAATGCGAAGCAACTCAAGCATGCCAACATGTAATGCAACTCAAGCATGCTAAAAACAATGTAATGCATGCATGCACAATGCAATGCAACATGAGCAGCCTAATGGCATGCATACTCGATGCAAGGAACCACATGGCATACTCAATGCAAAGAACTGCATGGCATACTCAACACAATGTAACATGGCATACACAATGCAAAGAACAACATGGCATACACAATGCAATGTAAGATGGCATGCTCAATGCAAAGAACAACATGAAAACCAACATGCTAAATGGACTTAAATCGGATGTGGACAGACCTCAGCCATGCCCAAAATAGTGGCCATAATGATGAAACTAAGGCATGAAGATCAAGATAAGCATGCTCAATGCAATGGGCCATCAACTCGGCATAAGAGCACAACTCTCAAGAGTGCTCAAAGAGTGATAATCATGGAGGTGTAACAACACTAAGTGCACTGAAATAAGGTATGAAATGATGCCAAATTACTCAAACAATACAAGTATAGCATACGAAGGTCCTTAAGCATTAATGCTAGTAAAGAGGACTACTCTAGAGACATGCAATACATGGCACAAGTGCATGAACTAAACATGGACAAAGCTCAAATAGGTCTAAACAAAGACCAAAACATGCTGAGATGGGAGCTCAAGGACCTAGGCAAGATGGCATACATGCTAGGCCACAAACAAGGTAACAATGCACAACCCTTGAACCACAATTAAAGAGTGATATGCATGAGAATATGACAATGTTACATGCTCTGAAATCAAGTATTACATGATACCAAATCATCCAAATAGCTTAAAGATAGCATGCAAGAGGCATCAAAACACAAGGCTAGCAAGGCCTATTGCACTACAGCTATGCAATACATGAAGCATATGGCAAATACAACCCAAAATAGTCCTAGAGCATGTCAAAATAAGTCTAAAACATGTATGGAAGGAAGCCAAAATAAGCTAGCATGGTGAGCATGAAGCATGAAATAAGCAAGGCCAAAACGGAGGATTACACTACACCTACTAAGACCAAGCATGAGATGACTTCACCAACAAAAATTAGAGTTATATCATGGCAAAATAACCCTAAAAACACATTGAAATGATAGGTCACAAGCTTAGGCATGAAGGCATACACAATGGCTCATGTTTAAGATATAAAGGACTAACCCTTCAAAGCATGGAATAAGTGACAAATGCAAGTGTATGACCACACTACATGTACTAAAATCACATTTCAAATGATGCCAAATCCTAAAAATAGTCCAAGTAATGCATGCTAATGGACTCAATACACAAAGCTAGTGAGCTAGATTGAACCAAGGCTATACAAAGCAATGGACGCATGACCAAAAAAACATAAATAAGAGCTTAAGCATACTAAAATATGGACAAAATATTCTTAGAGTTGAGGCAAAAGCATGCTAGAATGATGATCAAAAGCATGATACACATTTGGCTAGTGAATGGAAATGCACTACAAGTGCATGGAGCATGCAATGGCCAACCAAACCAAACCTTAACATAGGTATGTGTAGACACCCCATTTTTGACCGCCCTTTAGACTTGGGCACTACTGATGGTTTACTTGGTGGAGACAGGTGTGCAGGGCAAAGGTCTAGTTTCTTCGGCAAGGAGAGACAAATCTCAACTTCACACCCTATTTTGGACCAAAGTTATTTTGGATGGTTTTTAAATATTAAAACCCTCTCTTTCAAAATATTTTTGAAATAAAGTTTCTACAATGTTCCGAGGCTCATATTTTGTCAAATGATGCGCTTTTCGATAAACCGAGCAAGGACAAAGTGGAGATGAATGAAAGAGATGAAATCTTTGAAAAATCTTTCGAAACACTTTGTTTAGGGGTTTGGAGTTGAAGAAAAGAGGAAAGGAGAGAAGAAAACTACTTTGGGAGAAGTTCGGCATGAATCCGGGTAGAAGGGAGTCGAGTAGCCCTCGCTGAATCGGGCTTATTCATCTGCATACTTGGATTTTAGCAATGAGGCCACCACCGTTGGAAATCTTACTTTCGGGGCTTCATTTTGCACTCAAGAATCTCCTAGAGCCAAGTCCAGGTGGGGGAGATATGGTTGGTTGAAGTAGGGGATCAATCCAGTTGGATCGAATCTGCGCGGCTTCACCAAAATGGGCATAACTTTTTTCACAGGAGGAATTTTAATGCAAGGTTTGTGCCATTGGAAAGCTAACTTCCGGGGCTTCAATCCCACAAGCCACTTTTTGACCTTGGCAGCCACCTATCGGCCATCAATTTAGCCAACTGTCCAGTAAAAATAGCAGGCCGGCCATTTATTGTGCCGACTGACCATTTATTTGGCCGATGACCTCCTTTTCTGGACGATTTTACCCTTTTGCACCCTCTAGGCATGGTGTATGCCAGCTGTGCCAGCTGGGATGCACAAACCCTCTCCCCCATGCATTTGTGTGGATGTTTTGAACCTTTGACCCCTTTTGATCCAAACTTCTTGCACCATTTGATCAAGCTTCTTGAGGAAGCTTGACCCTTTGTCAAAGCTTCCTCAAGAAGCTTGCACCCTTGCCTTAGCTTCTATAGGAAGCCTTGACCCCCTTGACCTTTCTCACTTAGCTTCTTTAAGAAGCTTGGAGCCATTCCCTTGTCTATATAAGGAGAGCCTCCTCCTCCTTGGTTTTGGTTGAGCAAAAAACTAGAACTATGCACATACATATCTGATACATATCTCCCTCTCTCTATATATCTCCCTCTCTCTCTTCATTTTGTGTGTGTTTGAGGGCCTAAAGTGTGTGTTTGTTCTTAGTTTTGCACTAAGACACATAGCATTACACCTTACTTCGACTTTGAGAGACATTGAGGGTTTGTTCTTGAGGTTTTGGACTGATTTTGGTCAGAAGAGAGTGGCTGGACCTGCTGTTCTCGAAGTGTTCTTCAAGGGTAACACTTTTGCTTTATTTTCCCCAATCTTGCATTAGCTTTTGACCTATCTTGCATGCTGATTTAAGCTTTGTGTTTAACTGAAAAAAGTCTTGTATTTTCATGCTTAAGATCTTTCATTAAGGTCATTTTGTTGTTTGGGGCCGACCTCCCCCTCTTAGGCCCCTTTTGGCCTCTTTTTGTGCTCTTTTGTTAAGCTTTGGTTACTCTTGTGCATTGGGCTTCTCACCAATGAAATCTAGTGGATTTTCAATGGTGAAGAAAGGGTTTTGAAGTCTTGTATAGGGGAGGGACACCCCTCTCCCTTGGTCTCTCATTTGTGCATGTTTGTAGCTCCTAATGATAGCACGCATGAGTAGTTGTCTTTGGCTCCATTTCAGAGGTTTTAGGTGTTGTTTGGTCATAATATACCTCTATTTTTGGTCAGATTTGTGGCCCCTTGCATGCATATTGCACTTGCCTTGTATTCCTCCATTTTGCCTAGAAATAGGCCATGCATTTAGGCCATGATTCTTGCATGATCTAGCTTAACTTCATGAAGGTTCTAGCATCATTTTGTCATGCTCCAGGACTGTTAGGTGCTAGTTTGATCACATTTTCCATGTTTAGGGTAGCCTCTTTGCATTTTGGCTTGTGAGCCTTAAGGGTGTGAGTCATGAGCATGCTTGAATTGGGATGTTTCAGTGATTTGGAGTCATTTTCCATGCTATTTCAGTCCATAAATCATGCTTGTATGATCGCATTTATCACCCCTTTCATGCCTTGAAGAGTTACTTTGTTGTGTCTTGAAATGAGCATTGTACATACCCGTGTGTTTGAGTCACTTGGGCTGCCATATCAGTGGGTTTTGGGGGCTCATTTTGCATGTTGAAACTCTGTTTTGGGTTGTTTAGTTCATGCCAAAAGTGGGTGGGGTGGTTGTGGTAGAATCCCCTTCTTTGGAGGCCTTCAATGCTCCCCTTTTCACATTCATTCCCTAACATGTTTTGGGTTCATCTTTTGCATGCTTTTCATGATTTAACATGAGTGTTTAATGTCCAAGTATATTGCTTTGATGTGTGCTTAGAGTTGTCCTCTTCCATGCTTAAGTAATGAACCTCGATGTGTGCATGCTTGCACACATGATTTGTGCCCTCTTGCACTACTTTTGGTCACTATTTTGGGGTGGGCTGAGGTCTGCCCCTTTGTGGTTCAAGTCCACCATTGCATAATCATGTTGCATTATTTTGGTTTCGTGCTTGCATTGTATCTTGTTTGCACACTTGCATGTTGTTTAGTTAGTTGCATTTTATGTCATAGCATTGTATGATAGGTTGCATCACATTGTACCCTTGCATGTTTAGTTTGCATTACATTTGGCATGCTTTGTACTTATTAGCCTCATGTTGCATACTTGAGCCACCTTGCATACATTGCATTACATTTTGCTTGGTTTGGGGTGTCAAACCAAGTATGAGGATTGAGAAGTGTTCATACTCCAAGTGATGTAACACGTCTCAACCCTCAGTCGTCAATCCCCTTGACCTCAACATGATAGGGTGTTGGCATTCATCTCTTTTGGTTGCATGCATTTACATTGAAGTAGCAAACTTGGCCTCTTAGGCTATCATGCGTCAAAATGCATAATTGATGGCCCGAGGGTCGAGGGTCATGCTTCCTTGAAACCATTGCATGACAGAGAGTGTGGCCATGCTTACATTTGCTTAAAAATTCCATGCCATACACTGCTTGCCCTCTGTTGCTGTCAAAACCAGTTTCTGCAGGAAGTTTTGGCTAGCCGGCCATCTCTAGTGCCGACCGGCCATCCATAAATGGCCGATAACTTCATCAGCGGCCGGTGACCATTTCCCATGGCCGGTGGCAATTCCTCCTAGCCGGTGGTGTTCCAAAGTATGCAGAGAACCTATTCTGAGACTTGTGCAGTCTTTAGAGGAGCTAGTTAGTGTAAACAGAGGTAGCAATGCTATGGCAGTGAGTTTCTGAGCGAGACGAGTCAAACATGCATTATTCACGCATTCCGAGGCAGGTCTGCGGCCACCTTCCTTCTATTTTTACTTTGTTAATTAAATTAGAAGTTTTGTAATAATTAATTAGCTAGGATAGTTGATTCATTATTCAGACTGTATTATTTTTTCGGTCCCTCCGAGTGAGGGCGTATTTGTAATAAGCGTGTGTGAGTGTGTGCATGTCTTCCAATCCCATGTCTTTTTTCCCTTTTATTTACCCGCTTATGATGGTTAGTTTAGGGCATATTCAAATTAGCATACAGTATGATAGCATGTTTGCATTCATTCATCCGTTTTGCATGCACCGGGCTCGGCGCATCATTCTAACTGCATTTGTATTTCAATTCCAAATTGAATATGTGTTAGTCGTAGCATTTCACATGTCATTGTAGATTAGCCGAGCCTGTCTAGATTGCATCCTTGCATGTGTTACATTAGCCATTTTGAACATGAACTAAGATCATGCATATGATTACTAACTAGTTTCTGTTTTGGCTTGGAGTACTCTGTAAGTTCTTTTGCTTTAGCATCCTTACATGCGTGTGAGTGTTGCCATGACAACATGATTACCATGTGGCTAGTTGCTTACGTGATATAATTGCTTGAATGCCTGTGGATAGAGGTTGAATTACCTAAATTGGAATAATGCATTAAAACTGTGAGTTTAAAGCCCACTAGATAGTGGCACAATCATCTTTTCTAAAGCCCACTTGAGGGTGGCAAAATTTACATTTTAGCCTACTTGCGAGTAGCAAACCATTTTCAAAACAAATATGAAATGTTTTGTTCCAATTTAGGCGATTTGGTCTATACTTGTTTGCTGTGTGCATATCATAGTAAATCTAGGCTAATAACCGGAATAAGAATGCATAGTGTTTTCAAAACAAGATATCATGGTTAGTAGAGGCTGATCTTCGGATCGGGCGAGCAGGGGTGCTCATAGCAGACCTTCCCCAATCATACCCAAGTTCCCGAGCCGAGGCAACTTTGGTGATGACGGACACGTGGCCTTTGGCACCGAGTCAGGGTTTCCTAAATTCCCCCATTAAAAAACATTTAGGTGGCGACTCTGTATCTGGCAAAGCAGTCCATGTTTGGCACCTCTTTCAAAAATCTATTTCTCAAAACGATTTGCCGGATTTTGGACTCTTTGGTTCAGATTAAGAACCGTGACAAAACGAGTCCGAACTATGGCAGCATAAGTCTCTCGGGGCGCGTCCACAGTATGACATGGCAAAATATCACCAAAAACATGCTGAAATAGAATCAAAACAAGATAGAATGACATGCTACATCATGAAGCACAGAAAGCTAGTTTGCAAAATTTGCACTACAAGTGTATCAGGCATGCAAGGGATGACAAAATGAAGTCAAAACAGTGGTATACCATGCCAAAATAATCCCAAATACGTGCTAAGATATGGCCAACATAAGCTTAACAAACATGCTCAAACATGAGGCATTCAAAGCAAGCATATAAGATACAAGGAGAGGGGATGACTCTCTCTTATTTGGGACCTCAAAACACCATTTTCACCACTGAAATTCCTCTAAGTTTCAGTGGTGAGAAGGCCAAAACAAGGTGATCCCAATAGCTTAAAAAGATGGCACAAGAACAAGGCCAAACAAGGCCTAAGAGGGGGTAGACCACCCCCAATACCAAAGTGACCTTAAACAAACATTACAAGAATATAAAATCAGAACTTTTTGTAGTTTAAAGTTAAGCCAAAAACAGCATGCAAGTAGGTTCAAAAGCTTAAACCAAAACAAGGGTTTTAAGGGTTAGTTTCTCATCCATGAAGAACACCTTCAAAGCTACAACTCCAGCACTCTTTTTGAGCCAAAACCAATCCAAAGGCTCCAAAACCAACCTCAAAGAGCCTCAACAACAAGAGTATGGTGTTTGAGTGTGTGTTTGTGTGCAATAGTATGGAAAAACTACACTTTCAAGCACAAAACAAAAGCAAAGAAGGAGATATAGAAACAAGTGTGTATCTATAGCTCAATGCCAAAATTTTGAACCTAAGGCATGATGGAGGAGGCTCCCTTATATAGAAAAACAATGTCGAAGCTTGTTGAACAAGCTTAAGCCTCAAAACCATCCCTCCATACACAAATGGAGGATGGTTTCTGTGCCCTCTAGCTGTTACAGCTAGCTCCAAAATATCTCCAAAAAGGTGATGGAAAGCAGCCGACCACTTGAAGTGGTCGGCCAGCTACTTATAGTGGTTAGTAGACCACCACAAGTGGTCTCCCAAAAAAAAAACTGGTCGGCCAGGGGTAGGAGAGGTCTGCACACTGAAAGAAAGTCAATGGTGTGGTAGTTGACCAGTAAAGGTGGCCTAAAGACCAAGAAAACCAGTTATCCAACCAGAAAACTGGCTGGTAGGAAGGAAAGTGGTCTCCAAGGAGAAGAATTGGTCTCCCACCCTTATGCCACCTTTTAAATAAGGAAAACAAGGTTTGTACCAAAAACAAACCAAAAAGGATGCAAGACGAATGTCCGGGAGGCAAGGCGCGCAGCCGGGAGCCTCAAAAACTAGTCTACGGGCATCAAAAGTGGTCTCCCGGACCACCGTGTCCCTCTAGACAGAGGCAACAAGGCATGGTTCAAAAACCAAGCCAAACGGAGAACGTTAAGCAATCCCGAGACAAGGCGTGCGGCCGAAGACTCCGAAAATCGAAAACTAGTCTCCAAACAGGAAAAGTGGTCTACGACCACAAAAAAGTGGTCTACAACCCCAAAAAGGTGGCCTACAGACCTCTCTCCCCTTCCACGGAAGGGAAACAAGGTTCGGACCACAAACCAAGCCAAAACACCAAGAGTTTAGAGGCCCGGAGGCAAGGCACTCAGCCGAAAACTTCGAAAACTCGAACGAGCACAACATGCACTATCACCGAGCGCTCAATCGATGGCGTCTGAGTCTTAAGGTCAGTCAAAAATGGGGTGTCTACAGCATGCTGCCAAAAACTTTGCCAAAGACAGTCGTCGCGGTCGCCGGCATCAGAAAACCGATGAACCAAATTGGGAATATCCAATTCCCCGTTGCAAACCAAAGATCGAGCATTGTGTAAAGTAAGCCCACACATCCTTCCTAAAGCCTAGATGTGGCCAAAACGGGACTGGGGCAAGATCTCCTCGTCACGCCGAGATTCCATCAAAGCTTGGGATTCTTCGATTGTGTGACATATCTCTTGTCCCCCAAAGCTAAAAACATGTGTAACCAGGTTCCAATATCTAGCTGCGGCGTGAAGGAACGGAAGACACAGTGGAGTACGAGTTAACAGGAATAGTATATTTATCCCGAAACCTCGAAAATTCACTTTTTCCGAGCCATCTAAAGTTACAATCCAAGATGAGAGTTTTTCGGTGAAGAATGGCTCCATTTGAAGCAAAAATAGAGTTGGAATGAAGAAACTACGAAGTCCTAACTTTTGTAGAAGATAAGGCGTTGAGTGGAAGACAGGTGGTAGCAATCTGGAGGCTCCTTGCATTACTGGCCAACCGACTAGTTAAGGAAGCCGACCGGCCACCTTTTGTGGCCGACCGGCCACTTTAGTGGTTGACAATCACCACCAAGTGGCCGACAGCCACTATTTGTCTCCAACAGAATGTCTATGGCCTTCCTGTGTGTTGAGAATGCTGAGAACCTGTGTTTTGTTCTACTCTAGATGCGTTCCGCTATTTTGTTTTAGTAGTTTTGTTGAGTCGCTCTCAAGTTTGTTTCAATTTGTTTACCAAGTTGTTGCAATTTGCTTATCGAGTTGTATTTGTTTCGTTTATCAAGTTATTTTGTTTATCGAGTTGTTGCATTAGTTGTTCTTTGAGTTGTTTTACTCTGTTTATTATGTCTTGGTTGGTTCACTACCTGACTAAGCAATTATCAAGACAATGTACAAAATATTCAATTTTCATCAAATCCCATTTTTGTGTAAAATGGTGCAATGCGATGCTCAGAATGTAAAATGCAACACGTTTTCATCGAAAAGCTGTTTTCATTCCAATCATGGTTTCTTTTTATAAAGAGTACAAGTTTTAAAGAAAATAAAAATGCCTAAGGCTGTACAATGTGCTAACACTACTAGCAAAAAAGGGAAACAAAGCAAAAAGCATCTAAATTAGTGCCACCCATCTAAGGATTGAGAGGCCCTG
The DNA here is from genome assembly GCA_025200525.1 of Camellia lanceoleosa. Classification (NCBI taxonomy): domain Eukaryota; kingdom Viridiplantae; phylum Streptophyta; class Magnoliopsida; order Ericales; family Theaceae; genus Camellia; species Camellia lanceoleosa. The sequence continues at coordinate 60,530,407 of CM045768.1, forward strand.
TTCGTTCTCTTCCTGGGCATGGACTCAGAGCTATCGCCATCGGCACCACTGTCCGAATCTGAGTCGGGGCCTAAACCAGAGCTGCCTCTGCTCCCATCCTTGGAGCCCTCATCACCCTCAGAACCCGAGCCGGTGCCGTCGCCTCCACCCTCAAATGACTCTGATTGGGGACTCACTGGCTCCTCGTCCTCACTGGTCTCATCATCGTCATCGCGCATGACAGGCTCCCGATGTCTTCCTTGGCCGCGTGCCGAAATCTCTCTCCCTACTGCTGGAGAAGGCTCTGATGGTCCTATCTATAGAGGTGTGACCTGGAAAGTCAATTTAAATATATCAGCTATAGTATGTGTATTAGATGCAAGTATGGTGCGCAGAGTGAGTACATGCAGAAGTCAGATACAGTATGTGAATGTAATGTGTCAGATGTGATCTATACATGCAGTGTCTCAGTGTGGTGTAGGGAAATGTTCAGTTGAGATGTCAGTTTCAGTATATCAGCAGAAATATGATAACTGAAATGCAAGAAAATTGAAAGTTACCTGAATGCCGTGGGAGCTAAGCATCGTCTCTCTCCTCAAGATCATGTCCTCGAATGAGGCAAACACCTCGAGCAACACCTTGACGTATCCGGTGGAGGGCTGCAAATGCAAGTTGAAATGATCAGTGAATGAATGCATGTCTAAGTATTTGAGCAATAAATGAAAGTTGTAATGCATACTGGTGGTGAATCGGGTGTCCTGACATATCCGTGACTAGGCAACGGAAACTCAATCGGGATCTGATAAGGCTCTCCAGAGTACCGCCAACCTGTCTGCTCGGTCGGAAGGTCTGGCCATCCAAAACTCTACCTGGTAGGAGGCATCCCTCTAGCTCCACCCATCGGTGCCTAGGCCCTGCTCGTCGAAGGGGCTTCTACTGCCTGAGCCCTGCTCGTCGAAGGGGCATCTGCTGCTCAGGCCCTCCTCAATGAAGGGATATCAGCTACCCTCCCCATGTAAGCACGAACACCTGTCAGAGAAGGCATGAGGTGCTTCTGGAGATAAGTCGTATAGTCCCCCTCCCCGATGAAGAAGTCTGCATCTCCACCCCACATGAAGTCAGTGATCTCTTGAGGGGAGAGACTCTCTGTGGCTCACATAGAAGGCGGAGGCGGTAAGGGAACCGACTGTAACGGCAGACCCAGCGTCTTGTGCATGAAGCGCTCACCAAGAAACCAGGCTCGGCCTACTGGCCCCTCAAACAGGAGCCGATACCGAGAGGTGCCCCAAGCTCCGACAAACTAAAATCTGACACCCTCTGGCATCGTCGCATAGGGCTACCATGTGATCTGCAGACAGTAAGTGCATAGATTGATTAGTTGCCATTAGATATGTAAAATGAATTGGTGCTGAAATTAGAAAAAACTATGAGTTTCGAATTACCTCTACTGCCCTCACTGTGTCGAAATATAGGCGAAGGTATGAGAGGATCTCTCAGGTCCTCGGCTGGCACTGACCGTCATATCGATGCGAGTATGGCACCTTAAGAGGCGTCTCAACCTCCGGCATGGGAGCAAGCACTGGAAAATAAGCATACACCCAGAGCTGTAAAAAGCAAGAAGGCGATAGTGAGAATACAGATAAAACACAGATAATGTGTGTAGATGTCCCCGAACGTCCAGGAAGAAATCCCGTTCTATTCATTGGGCTCACTACAGTTCGGACTCAATGTCACGGTTCTGAATCTAATCTCATAAAGTACAATGCAAGACCGATAAATCACCAAAGAGTCCAAATCCGGCAAATCGTTTTGAAAAACTAATTTTTAGAAAGAAGTGTCAAACATGGATTGCTTTGCTAGATACAGAGTCCCCACCTAAATATTTTATTTTGGGGGAATTTAGGAAACCCTGACTCGTGCCTAAGGCCACGTGTCCGTCATCACCAAAGTTGCCTCGGCTCGGGAACTTGGGTACGATTGGGGAAGGTCATTTCATGAGCACCCCCGCTCGCCCGATCAAAGATCGGCCACTACTAAGCATGATATCTTATTTTTGAAAACACATGTGTTCTTATTCCGGTTTATTAGCCTAGAATTACTATGTGACGCGCACAGCATATAAGTGTAGGCTGGATCACCTGAGTTGGAACAAAGCTTTGCATATTCATTTTGAAAACGGTTTGCTACTCGCAAGTAGGCTAAAATACGGATTTTGCCACCCTCAAGTGGGCTTAGAAAACATGGTAATTTGCCACTCTCAAGTGGGCTTAAAAACTCGCAATCAATGAATTGTTCCAATTCAAGTAATCCAACCTTCACCTACAGGCATTCAAGTAGTTATATCACATAAGCAAATAGCCTCATGTTAAGCATGCTATCATGGCAGTCACTCACACACATGCAAGGATGCTAAAGCATAAACGCTTACCAAGTACTCCAAGATAAAATAGAAACTAGTTAGCAATCAATGCATGATCCTAGTTCATGTTAAGAATGCCTAATGCAACACATGCAAAAATGCAACTAAGATAGTCTCGGCTATTCTAAGATGGAATATGAGATGCTACAGATAACATGTATTCAACTTGGAATTGAAATACAATGCAGTTAGTATGATGCGCCGAGCTCAGTGCATGCAAGACAGATGAATGGATGCAAACATGCGAGCATAAGGATGTTAATTGAAACGTGCCCTAAAGCTAACCATCAAAAGCAAGTAAGTAAAAGGGAGAAAGACGTGGGGCTGGAAGACATGCATTACATACACGCACACTTATTACAACAGTTGTGCCCTCTCTCGGAGGGTCCGAATAAATAATACAGAATCGAATTAACTAGTTATTACACAACTCTATTTAATCAACAAATTAACTAGGTAAGCAATTAAACTAGCATGCATACTACATGTAATGGGTTGCCTCAGCTCTGCCTTGAATGATGAAGGATGCATGCATGCTCGAGTCGCCTTGTCGGGAAATCCATCGCGATGCCTCGACTCGCCTTTGTTTGCAATTGATTTCAAAAACTTGCACAAAGCTCCAGAGAGATGAAACTCCACCTTGGGAAACTGTGGGAGGGCTGCCAACCAGCTATAGGCATTGGAGACCACCTACCAATCACCCTTGGTGGTAAAAACTAGAAAAGGTGGTCGGCCTGCCAGAAAACCTGGTCGGCCAACCAGTTTCTTCTCCTGGTTTCTGTATTTTCTGCAACAAAGGCAAGAGAGAGAGAAAGCAAAGTATTTGCAACACATGTGTGCACGACCACTCTCCCCATCATTGCATAAGCTCTAGGGGGTGTAGTCCTCGATCCTGGAGCCACCAATCATGCATCTCGATGCATGATGGCCGAGGAATCGAATTGCATGACTCAATGTGACATGAATGCACATATACACACCTAAGGCCAACAACTCTATCATGGAAAGTCAAGAGTGTCAGCGACCAGGAATCGAGGCATGTTTCATCACTTTGAGTATGAAACGTCCCTCATTTCCCGTGTTTGGACTAACTCCTACTCCAAACACAATGCGACCTCGAATATACAACCATAAATGCAATGCAACTAAGTGATGCAAAGATGCACGGAATGACATGCAAGCATGCAAATGGAATACACAATGCTATGAACTAAAAATGGCATACTCAATGCACATGGACTATATGGCATATGCAATGCACGTGGAAATTAACATACGCGATGTTATGACCGAGACATACGCAATGCAATGATTAAACATGCGATGACATGGCATACTCAATGCTATGAACTACAATGGCATACTCAATGCAAGAATGGACTTAAACCAAGATGAGTGGACCTCAGTCACACCCAAATTAGTGACCAAACATGATGGAAATGAGGCAACAAAACACATGCAAACATGCAAGGTGCAAGGGCTCTAACTCATGGCACAAGATGCAACTCTCCAAGTGCATTGAAAAGATGAAGTATGGCATATAATGGCATATATTCTAGCTCTGAAATGGCATGTAAAATGGTTCTGAATCATGCAAACAACTCACACAATGCATGTTGGATGGCTCAAATACCGAAACTAGTGAAGTACATTACACTAGAGGTATGCAAAGCAATGCACAAATGACCAAACCAGCCCCAAATAGTCCCTATGCAGGCCCAAAACAGCAGCAAAATGGACTAAGATGATGGCTTCAAAGGCATAAAAAATGAAGCTCATGCAATGGTCCATAAATGAGGCATACAAGCACGACTCTCAAATGCACTTAAAGAGTGGTAAACATGGGAATATGGCGAATGAATAAGCTTTGAAATATCATACACATTGATACTAAAACATGCAAACACCTCAATATAAGCATGCAATAGGCTTCAAAACTCAAAGCTAGGCATGGCTATTACACTACAAGCATACATAGCAAGCATCATTCGACCATGGGACCTCAAAATAGAGCTAAGGCAGCCCAAAATATGCACAAAATCAGTTTAGATGATGGCCAAAATATGCTAGCATCAAGGGCCAAAACAACATGCAATATAAGCTAGTAAGCATGGTTTACACTACAAAGATATGAAGCATTCAAGAGACCACTAAGCCAGCCAAAGATAGAGGTATGACATGCCAAATAATGACCAAAAAGCCACTGAAACATGATCAATGCATACAAGAATGACATGCTCATTTGATAAGCTATGAATGGGATTATTCTACACATGTAAGAGGAACACCCAAGATGACAAAACCAACTCTGGAAAGAGCCTAGTCAGGCCCTCAAAGTCACCAAAAAAGGCCTGAACCAAGGCTTGTAAGTGTGAAAATATAGGCGCCTTTGTAAGGTCAAAAATGCCAACAAACAAGACAAGGAGAGGGAGGGTCACCCCTCTCTGATTTTGGCCCTGAAAACCACATGCTAACCACTGAAAATCCACTGTATTTCAGTGGCCAAAAGGCCAAGCAAAGATCAAAACAAAGGCCTTAAAGCATGGCTCAAAACAAGGCTAAATTAAGCATGCAAGGGGGTAGATGACCCCCAACAACAAAAGAGCCTTAAACAAACATGTTAAACACTTAGATATGAAGCTTTTCTCAGTTGACAACAAAGCCTAAATATGCATGCAAATAAGGCTAACAGAAGGATCGAAATAATGCTTAAAAAGGGAGAAAATGAGTTACCCTTGAAGCTCAACAAAGACAGCAACTTCTGGACCAAAAACCCAGCTCCTTAACCTCTGAAAATGACCTCCAAGAACCTTAGGATTATGGTGGAAGTGTTAGGCTATGAGGTGTGGTGCAAAAGGGTCAAGAACCATGCACTTTTAAGGCCAAAAATGGAGAGATATAGAGGGATATATGTATTTTGCCTTATACAAAATCTGAACCATGGCAAAGAAGGGAGAGGCCTTCCTTATAGCCAAAAGAGACCAAAGCTTCTCCAAGAAGCTAAAAACCAAGGCCAAAGATTCTCCATATACGTGTACAGAGGATGTAGTCTGTGCCTTCCAGCTGGCATAGCTGGCAACAACTCAGGAAGATAAAACAGGAGGGAGTAGGCCGACCAAAAAAAGTGGTCGCCCTGCCACTTTTAGTGGTCGGCCGACCACCTAAGGTGGTCTCTCGGAACAAAAAGTGGTTGGCCAGCCCATTTGGTGGTCTCCCAACTGAATGCAAGCTAGTGGTATGGTGGGAGACTAGTAAATGTGGCCCAAAGATCAAGGAGACCAGTTTCCTGATAAGAAAACTGGTTGGAGGAGAGAGAAATGGTCTCCAAGAAGAAAAAGTGGTCTCCAAGGGTAATTGGTGGTCTCCATACTGAAAGTAAGCCAGTGGTATGGTGGGAGACCAGTACATGTGGCGCAAAGACCAAGGAGACCAGTTTCCCGACAAGAAAACTGGCTGGCGGAGAGAGAAGTGGTCTCCAAGGGAAATGCTGGTCTCCCACCCTCGTACCACCTTCCAAACATGGAAAATAAGGGTTGTGCCAAAAATGAACCAACACCAATGCAAAACGAGGGTTCGGGGGGCAAAATGCGCGGCCGGGTGCCCCGAAAACCGGCTGTTGAGCACCAAAAGTGGCGTACGACAACAAAGGTGGTTTCTCGGACCACAGTGTCCCTCTAGACAAAGGAAACAAGGTGTGTTCCAAAAACCATGCCAAACGGAGAATGTTAAGCAGTCTCAAAGTGAGGCGCGCGGCCAACGGCTCCGTAAATCGAAAACTAGTCTCCAAGCGGGAACAGTGGCCTACGACCATGAAAAGTAGTCTATGACCACTGAGAGATGGTCTACAAGACCTCTCCCTCCCTTCGGGAAGAGAAAACAAGACCTGGTCTGCAAACCGAGTCAAAGCATAGAAAGGTTCGAGGCCCGGAGGCAAGGCTCTCAACCGAGAACTCCAAAACCTCGAAACGAGCACAACATGCGTCATCATCGAGCGCTCAATCGATGACGTCTGAGTCTTGAGGATGGTCAAAAATAGGGTGTCTACAGTTGCCCCCCTTTTGACAGAACTTGAAAGTCATAACAATGACGGGAGTGAATGTCAAAGCCCAGAGACGACCCATTTTTGACAAGGCCGAAGACTTAGATAAGCAGGCGAGATAATCAAAGAGATGTGCCCGCAGGCAGGGGCAAAATGAAAAAGACATGCACAAGGCCGAACATAACTTATGATCATGCAAAGACGGCTGTAACGAAGCATAACATGCAACAGTTTTAAGCAAGCATATACAAATCTAACTACATCCCATGCAGAAAGGGTGTAAGATAATTATTCAATTCTCGCTACGTCTTACGTGGAGAAGATACAATACCTGTCTGGTTTGTCTGGTCGTGCCAGCCTCAAATGAACCGTACATACAATATCGTGACTGCAAAGAAAAGAAACTTCACAGGTACAAGATAATTAGCAACATATGTTCAATACTATATCAAACGCGGATATGTATGACGCCGATGGAAAAGTGCAAAGCAATGCAAGTGAAACGTGCATGACGACGCAAGTTAAGCATGGTGTATAACAATATCAGCGAAACATACACAATGATGCAAGTGATGTGCAATATTACAAAACAATGTAATAATATATAATATATTGAAACAATGCAAATAATATGCAATGTATTTGAGATGATCAAACCACAAGCAGTATAAAACCACACAAATATCATAAAGGGATGGAGATGTAAAATCCATCTACCATAGAAAAGGTGCTGACACCCTCAAACCACAATCCCCTTAGTGGAATAGACGCGTACACATGCAGAACTATGTGTGTGTAGGCGGAACACAAGATACAAGTAATTGGGTGGCATGATATAAGTGAGGAATGATCTGCTAAGGAAAGATCATGATCCTAAATGCCGGATGCAACACACTACACTACAATGCAATGAATGCAATGGATAAGGCGCGCGACCAAACCGTATCTTGCCTAGACAAGGCATGGACACAAACAAACCACGTCTAAACATGGAAATGGTGTCGTCACCCTCAAACCACAATTCCATCAGTGGAATAGGTGCATTCACAAAATCTCATAACTATGCTTCAACGTGAAAAGTATGGGCACATACCAGACCAAGCTCAACATGAAAAGGCGCAAACCATAGATGGAAATGCAGTAAATACATGCAAACTACAATGCAATAAATATTCTATATGCAATGCAATGTAATACTAGATGATGTAGTAGTTAGGAGGTGAAGGTACCTTATAGGGGCACTCGGCAATGACCTACCTCAGCAATGTCCTACCTCATGCTGATGTGGGAATCTTCTCCTTCTTCTCAGTTGATCCACAGGCACTACTTTTCTCCCTGACTATGGTCGTAGCTTTCCCTATTCTCCAACAGGGTGACAGACTAGGTTGGCTCAATATCCAGAATTGAGGTGCATACACATGCTATCTCAACCTATGGGGTTGCCATATAGATTTCAAGCCGAGGATATACTCCTGGGTATTTAAACCAGACTTTAGCCTCGGAAATCCCGAACCATTGCGTTCTAGGCATGAGCCATTCGAACTCTAGTTTCCACCGTCTCAGTTGGTCTTCTAGGAACTCACCGCAAACATAGGCAGGTGGCTATACCAGACCGTCGGAAGTCATTCGGGCATGACAAACACCAAAGGAATTGCACCTTTAGAGGATTTAAGATCTCCTAGACCGGGGAGTGCACAAGACTGTGCGAAGCAGAATGAAGATGTAGGATTTAAGATCTCCTAGACTAGAGGATTTAAGGTCTCCTAGACCAGGGAATGCACAAGACAGTGCGAATGAAAGTGAATGCACAAGACAGTGTGACGCAAAGATGAATGCACAAAATAGTGCAATGCAAGAGTGAATGCGCAGAACAGTGCTAAACAGGTGCACAAGACAGTGTGATACAATGCACTAACAAGTGCAAGTAAGGTGCGCAAAATAGCATGATGTAATGCACTAACAAGTGCAGATAAAGTGCACAAAATAGCGCGATGCAAGTTCAAGGCAAAAGATACAAGCATTTTCTATGCAAGATGAGTGCATGTAATGAAATGCACAAGATAGTGCGATGCGCAAGAAAGCGCGAGTGATAAACTACACAAAACAGTGCGATGCGCAGGAGAGCGCGAGTGTAAATTGCACAAAACAGTGTGATGCACAAGAGAGCGCGAGTGATAAACTGCACAAAATAGTGCGATACGCAAGAAAGCGCAAGTGTAAACTGCACAAAACAGCGCGATGCACAAAATAGCGTGAAATGTAAACTGCACAAAACAGTGCGATGCGCAAAACACCGTGAAATGTAAATTGCACAAAAGCGGACAAAGGCGATAAGCAAAATAGCGCGAATGTAAAGCGCACAAAAGCGGTCGCGACAAAATACGCGAATGTAAATCGCACAAAAAAAGGCGGTGCGCGAAAAAAATACACTATGTAAATATTAATGTAAATCGCACAAAATAGTGCGATCGCGTAAAATAGCGCTAAATGTAAATCGCATAAAATAGTCGCGATCAAGAAAATAGTGCGAATAAATCGCACAAAAAAGGCGATGTGCAAAATAAATACGAAATGTAAACTGCACAAAACAGTGCGATGCGCAAAACAACACGGAATGTAAACTACACAAAACAGTGCGATGCGCAAAATAGCGCGAATGTAAACTACGCGGATGTAAACTGCACAAAACAATGCGATGTGCAAAATAGCGCGAAATGTAAACTGCACAGAACAGTGTGATGCACAAGATAGCGCGATAAAATGCATGCATAATGCAAGTAAGATGCATAACAATGCAAGGTAGACGTACGTGATAATGCAACGAGTAGTGTGCATAACAATGCGCTTAAAATGTGCATAACATTGAGAGAAAGATGTGCATAACGATGCATTTTGCATTTCTTGCACACTTCATGCTTTTGCTATGTATTATATCTGCTCGTTCTGAACACATTCATATGCACAGTACTTCTGCTTATTCTGGCATACGGCTCGCACATAGCACAATATTGAGTTGGTACGCAGCTTATTTAGAATATGATGTTGACTTGGCACACAGCTCACAACACAACACTCTGTTAATTTGGCACACAGCTCATTTGGGCACACAGCACATTTGGGCACACAGCTCATTTTGGCACACAGCACATTTGGGCACATAGCTCATTTTGGCACACAGCACATTTGGGGCACACAACTCATTTTGGCACACAGCTCATTTGGGCACACAGCTCATTTGGGCACACAGCACATTTGGGGCACACAGCACATTTCGGCACACAGCTCATTTGGGCACATAGCTCATTTGGGCACACAGCATATTTGGGGCACACAGCTCATTTTTAGGCACACAACTCATCTTTCGGGCACACAGCTCATTCTTCGGGCACACGGCTCATTTTCGGGCACACGGCTCATTCTTCGGGCACACAGCTCATTTTTGGGCACGCAGCTCACTTTTCGGGCACACAGCTCATTTTTCGGGCACGTAGCTCATTCTTCGGGCACACTGCTCACTTTTCGGGCACACAGCTCATTTTCGGGCACACGGCTCACTTTTAAGGCACATAGCTCATTTTCAGGCACACGACTCACTTTTCGGGCACGCAGCTCACTTTTCAGGCACGTGGCTCATTTTCGGGCACGCAGCTCATAACACTGCTCAATCTGAACACTCAGTCCGTAACATAGCATTCGGTTTGCATTTTGAACACACAGCTCAAGTACTTGAATTTTTGAACACGCAGCTCAAACTTTTATCGTGGACACGCAGCCCACATATTTGAAATCTGAACACACAGCTCAAACTTTTGTCGTGAACATGCAGCCCACATTTTCTTGAAATCTGAACACACAGCTCAAACTCTTGCGGTGAACACGTGGCCCACATTTTCTTGAAATCTGATCACAAAGCTCAAACTTGTTGTCGTGAACACACCACCCACAGTTTTTGAAAGTTGAACCCGCAGCTCAAACTCTTGTAGTGAACACGCAGCCCATAGTTTTTGAAAGTTGAACACACAGCCCAAACTCTTGATGGTGAACACACAGCCCACACTCTTGTAGTGAACATGCAGCCCACAGTTTTTGAAAGTTGAACACGCAGCCCAAACTCTTGTAGTGAACACGCAGCCCACAGTTTTTGAAAGTTGAACACGCAGCCCAAACTCTTGATGGTGAACACACAGTCCACACTCTTTGAAAGTTGAACACGTAGCCCAAACTCTTGTAGTGAACACGCAGCCCAGTCATTTCATTTGCACGCAGCTCATACTGAACACACAGTCCATTTACTTCATTTGCACGCAGCTCATACAGAACACACAGTCCATTTACTTCATTCACACGCAGCTCATTCTGAACACGCAATCCATTTACTTCATTCGCACGCAGCTCATTCATTTCATTTTGAACACGCAGCTCACACATTCCACTTCTGAACACGCAGTTCATACATTTTTATTTGCACGCAGCTCATTCTTAATTCTAAACATTCAGCTTATTTACTTCATTCGCACTTAACTCATTTATTTCATTTTGAACACGCAGCTCACACATTCCACTTCTGAACACGCAGCTCATACATTTTTATTTCCACGCAGCTCATTCTTAATTCTGAACATGCAGCTCATAAATTTTCATTTCTGAACAAACAGCTCATTCACTTCATTTTGAACACGCAGCTTGCACATTCCACTTTGAACACGCAGCTCACACATTTCAATTTTGAACACGCAGCTCACGCATTTCAATTTTGAACACGCATCTCATACATTTTTATTTGCATTCAACTCATTCTTAATTTTGAACACACAGCTCATTCACTTCATTTTGAACACGCAGCTCACACATTCCACTTTGAACACGCATCTCACACATTTCAATTTTGAACACGTAGCTCATAACACAACACTGTTTGATCTAAACACACGGCTCATAACACAGTAGTCTTTTAATTTTAAACACACAGCTCATAACACAACTCTGCTCGATTTGAACACACGGCTCACAACATAGTATTCTTTTAATTTTGAACACATAGCTCGTTCTGGACATACAGCATGCGATGACGGAACTTGCAGAAGTTGAAACAAACTCAGATGCCCAACATTTTCCCTTTTTTCTTTTGCTTCGAAGTCTGGAACCTATATAGCTTCAGATAGGTCCTGGTTTTACTGTTCCCACATGACCTGGGTTGAACCCTATGGTTTTTGAAAGAACAAAATCTTGTTTTGCACTAATGTGAAGAACGGCACGGCACTTTGAGCACAAAATGATTTTTTGAAATTGAGAGTGAGAATAAGTTTTCAACTGGGTATTGAGCCTACGATTGAACACACCACGCCACGACTCAACAACAAAGAGGAAGACAAGGTAAGACAACCTAAACACATCTATAGACACCCAAAATGACTCAAAACAAGAATTGAGACAAACAAAATAACTGACACGACACACAGACATGTTCTAATGGCGAGAGACCTCTCAGTTCTCGAGGAGCCAGTTTCTTCGGGTATTGTTTCCCACCCTTCCTCATTTGTGATTCTCACATCACTTGGCCTTCAAGCTTTGTTTTTTCTGGAAAAGTCCTTTTCTTACTTTTTTTCTCAACGCACATCTCTCTATTCTTTATTCTCTCTTATTTTTTTATCCCTCCCCTAGGTGGTTGATGGATAAACAGGAAGTTGTGGGCTCTTGCCCAACATATTCAGCTCACGCCTATTTCTTCTGACGACGTATAGTCGATGCTCTTGATAAGGGGATGGAATATCTTGATCCCTTCCAATTTGTGCTTCGCACTTGGCTTGATACCTTGCTGTTCGGGGGATGAGAGAGCTTTTAACCCTTTGCTGTTAACTTCAGTTGTGCCCTTTTTTGGCAGGTAAAGTGCCCTTTCTGACAAATATGTTGAACACCTGACTCAACTGTGCCCCTAGTTCATTATTTTGCCCGGTTTTTGTTTTGTTTTTCTACTAAAAATTTTTTTGACCAACATGAGAGTTAGATTAACATGCTTGTTCGATTTTCTGATTTGAAATCATGTAAGTCAGGTTATGAGCACTGAACATTTTCCTTTTTTGGGTCCAAGAAATGGTCTAGTTTTAGAAAAATGGAATAATTTTTGAGAGAATTAGTCAACCTCATTAAAAATTCTCAAAAACTATTTTTGCAAATGACCATTGCTTGACCAACGTAGAATTTACTCTTGAGATGAACAACCTCAGATCCAAAACAAATGGAAAATTGCCCTTTCTCTAAACGGCACTGCATGGCAACTGAAAGTTGCCCCTAGTCTAAATAGCACCGCAGCACTGCACGGCAACGGAAAGTTGCCCCTAGTCTGAATAGCGCCGCAGCACGTGGCAACCAGTCCTCACAGTGACAATTACAACCAAATTCTCGGGTACAGAGAGGACAAAGATGACCAGAACCATCACATGGACACAGTTGAATTTGAAGTGTTTTACGGCTGGACTTCAGAATGAAGTTGCCTACGTATCCCAAAGATGGGAATCAAGCCTTACGTAGTTCGGGGTTAAGGTACACTCGGGTATTAACCTCTCCTTTTCCACTCTAACTTTTGCCAAGGCCGTTCTTTCTGGGTTTTCAACCTTGCGAGCTTTGTTCTTCTTTTCTTTTCAATTCTTTTCATTTCTTTTCTTCTTTTTTTTTTCTTTTTCATCTTTTCCTTTCATTTTCTTCATTTTTCTTCTTTTTCTTTTTTTTTTTCATTCTTTGCATTTTTCTTTTTTCTTTTTGTTCTTTTTGTTCTTTTCTTACTCTAACTTTTGCCTGGGTCGCCCTTCCAGGTTTTCGACCCAGCGAGCCTCTCAAGGGTAAAAGTGTAGCTTTGTCCATGCCAAATGGTTTTGAGATCCTAAAGTCATCTGAATCCAGGAGAATGGCTGTTGTTCGTTGATGATGCAAGAGTCCATCCAATGGGGAGCTGAATTTGCCCCTAGTGTTGTGGATAGGAACTCAGTTGTTCTTCAGCAATACTTTCTTCTTTCTTCCCTTCTGGGATTTGGCATTCTTGCCGATCTTCATTGATTTGCAGGATGATTCATCTTTAACTCTTCGAGCACATCTGACATTTTTCTGCCCCTAGTTCCAGGGGTGCTTCTGATCTAGCTTTGCAAGCTTCCTTTGATGACATCTGATCTTCTTGATCTGACCTCCTTGCCTCTTGTTCGAGGGCTGCTTCAAATCTGGCCACACAGGCCTCACATTGTGGTTGACCGTTGAACATTCTGAATCCAACTTCAAGGTTTGAAAGCAAAGAGGTCGAGTCTCGGGGCTGAGAGCGATCCTAAGCTGCACAATCTCAAGAGCGATTCCACACAGGTCTTCGCAAGACAGCGCAAAACATTTTTTGAAATTTTTTAAGAAAGTGACTAATCGCTCATGCGGAAGACAATGTAGAACCAATCTAGATCAAGCCAGGATCCTTTTCAGTACTCACATTAGCAAGTATGATCTCAATCATTAAGGGTTTAGCATGCCTCTCTTTCTCTCAATTGATCAAATTTTGCAAAACCCGAGGAATTCCTTCCTCTTCGTTTTCAATACATTATTCAAAAAGTTTTGAAAAACTTAGGTCAATGCAATGATTTAAAGATGCAGAAGGGCAGGTGAGATGCTCCGCCATTTCATTCTAGACTTGTTGGCATAACAGGCTCGAAGTAGCGATAAGCACAAAATCATGATAGCCACAGCTGTTTCATTCAGATTTCCTGGTTGCAACTGGCTCCACAGTAGAGACAGACTCAAAAGAAAGGGAAAAGACAATCACAGAACAAGATAATGATGTACGAGGCAACAACCCCAGAATCACTTGATTTCTAGACAACGGGACTGACTCGATACAACAAGACAGACCCTTAAGCAAAAAGATTGACTCAAAACAAAGAGACAGACTCAAAACAAAACCAAAAAACTGACTCAACACCCAAGTCAGAAACTACAAAATTAGCACTCGCAAATGCTCAAAACAGTGCATGCCATACGCCACATCTAAAGTAAACCAAGTGCCGCTCGCAGGTGGTTTGACCCCTAATCACATACTTGCATTTTCCTCGAAATCCACCAACCCGGTGATTATGGACTTTGTCGAGCTTGGCGGGAGGATGACTTCATTGTCAATCAAATCATTCACTTCATGGCGAAGACGGAAGTAGTTGTCGGTGTTGTGACCGGTTTGTTGATGGTATGCACAGTACTGGGTACCATCATGCTTAGCTGGAAGGGGATTCAGGAGAGGCCGAGGCTTGAGGGGTTTGAGATGCCCTTTTTCAACAACGATTTGAAGGGCCTTAGACAAAGGCATGTAGAGGGCATGGAAGACCCTGCGACCTCGGGGCAGATACTTCGAAGTCTGTGAACTTTTGCTGGACGCACTCGAAAAAGGATCGGAAGGTGCTGCCTTAGCTCTTTGATCTTTTCTAGGTGTAGGGTTAGGATTGGAAGGAACTGTTTGGTACGACGGTCCCCATCTCGATTTTTCTACTGGCTTCAATTGCTCTCGGCCTGAGTGGAGAAGATGTCATCCACAGTCTTAGCCACAACTGTGAGTACTTGTTGCTTATTCAACCCCTGGCTTTCAGAGCCTCAACAGCTTGCTGGAGTTGTTCATAGGGGATCAGTGTCCATCTTCATCTTGTTCTTTCCACTAGCCTCAGCTTGGTGGAAGGTTTGGGTTGCTTGACCAGTGCGAAGTCCGACTGCTATTGACATATCATTACTAGTGCTCGAGACAGCTTCAGGTTGGTTGAGCTCAATTACAATTCACCCCAGTAGCGGGGGCTCCTGCGGCATGAAGTTCCCGGCATACGATGTGGTTGGTGGCGGAGCCGAAATTTCATAGGCGAGATCAGCCACAGACCTCTAAAGGTCACCAATCATTCCCATCAACTCAAATGTGGTGGGCTCACAAGCTTGAAACAACTGGGGTCCCCAGATCGGGTGTGCGGTAGGCGACCTGGGCGAGTGTGGTATTTCAGCGTCGGTCTCACCTTGCAAGATGATTCCTTGGTTCAACGCGGCTGCCATAACCACAATTTCCTCTGAATTTTGTGTCATCATAAATCCGCTGAACTGAACGGAAGTGATGTGACCAGTGACTGACGGATTAGATGTTTGCCTCGCCTCAGTGAAGGAGAACACTGGCTATTCTGAACTAAATCTCTGAACCTTGAAAGAGAAAACATGCAGCATCTCAGCCCAATTTCACTACAACAGATATAAGCATAGCTGAATAACTGTATTCGACTACTGATCACTGTTCCCCAAAATCACTGCCCCAAAATTGAATCGGATACCCGCAGATATAACTAATTCTCAAAACACTGATGCCCGTAGGCCTGATACCCGGACTTGCAAATGGATACATGCATTCCGGTAGAGACATACTTTAAAAGCACATAGCAAGCAAGTGAGATCGAAACACCCCTATGGAGGGGTAGGGTTTCCCTGTCCTATTTTGTCAGGAGCTAGGGTTTCACTACGCACACAGCGGTTTGAAACAACCTAAACTCGGGTAAACAACCTGTCCTAGCTTGGAATGGTCACTATGGATTCCGAATATGCACTAGGTCGAATGGTCAAAAAGGGTGCCCCGGTAACAACCGGGGTTTGTGTTCCCATCGTGGCAGAGCTCGTAACCGGTCAGCCTTATGGTACGCTTCTCAAAGTGAGTCTCCGGCAAACTGTTTAGGAATAGCAGATGGAAAACACTGTGACTTTGGCGTACTAATGCAAATGCAATGCAAAGAAACACATAAGTGTAGTCAAAATAAGATATCATGAGTTTGAGTCAAGTTCTCTAACTCCCTAGTAGAGTTGCCAGAAACTGTAGACATCCCCGAACGTCCCAGGAGAAATCCCGTTCTGTTCATTGGGCTCACTACAGTTCGGACTCAATGTCACGGTTCTGAATCTAATCTCACAAAGTGCAATGCAAGACCGATAAATCACCAAAGAGTCCAAATCCGGCAAATCGTCTTGAAAAACTGATTTTTAGAAAAAAGTGCCAAACATTGACTGCTTTGCCAGATACAGAGTCGCCACCTAAATATTTTATGCTGGGGTAATTTAGAAAACCCTGACTCGTGCCTAAGGCCATGTGTCCGTCATCACCAAAGTTGCCTCGGCTCGGAAACTTGGGTACAATTGAGGAAGGTCATTTCATGAGCACCCCCGCTCGCCCAATCAAAGATCGGCCACTACTAAGCATGATATCTTATTTTTGAAAACACATGTGTTCTTATTCTGGTTTATTAGCCTAGAATTACTATGTGATGCGCATAGCATACAAGTATAGAGTGGATCACCTGAGTTGGAACAAAGCTTTGCATATTCGTTTTGAAAACGGTTTGCTACTCGCAAGTAGGCTAAAATACGGATTTCGCCACCCTTAAGTGGGCTTAGAAAACATGGTGATTTGCCACTCTCAAGTGGGCTCAAAACCTCGCAATCAATGAATTGTTCTAATTCAAGTAATCCAACCTTCACCCACAGGCATTCAGGTAGTTATATCACATAAGCAAATAGTCTCATGGTAAGCATGCTATCATGGCAGTCACTCACACGCATGCAAGGATGCAAAAGCATAAACGCTTACCGAGTACTCCAAGTCAAAACAGAAACTAGTTAGTAATCAATGCATGATCCTAGTTCATGTTAAGAATGCCTAATGCAACACATGCAAAAATGCAACTAAGATAGGCTCAGCTATTCTAAGATGGTAGATGAGATGCTACAGATAACATGTATTCAACTTGGAATTGAAATACAATGCAGTTAGTATGATGCGCTGAGCTCGGTGCATGCAAGACAGATGAATGGATGCAAACATGCGAGCATAAGGATGCTAATTGAAACGTGCGCTAAAGCTAACCATCAAAAGCAAGTAAGTAAAAGGGAGAAAGACGTGGGGTTGGAAGACATGCATCACACACACGCACACTTATTACAACAGTTGTGCCCTCTCTCGGAGGGTCCGAATAAATAATACAGAATCGAATTAACTAATTATTACATAACTCTATTTAATCAACAAATTAACTAGGTAAGCAATTAAACTAGCATGCATACTACATGTAATGGGCTGCCTCAGCTCTGCCTTGAATGATGAAGGATGCATACATGCTCGAGTCGCCTTGTCGGGAAATCCATCGTGATGCCTCGACTCGCCTTTGTTTGCAATTGATTTCAGAAACTTGCACAAAGATCCAGAGAGATGAAACTCCACCCTGGGAAACTGTGGGAGGGCTGCCGACCAGCTATAGGCATTGGAGACCACCTACCGACCACCCTTGGTGGTGAAAACTAGAAAAGGTGGTCTGCCGAAGACCAGTCGGCCGACCGCTTTTCTCCCTGGTTTCAGATTTTCTGCAACAAAGGCAAGAGAGAGAGAAAGCAAAGTATTTGCAACACATGTATGCACAACCACTCTCCCCATCATTGCTTAAGCTCTAGGGTGTGTAGTCCTCGATCCTCGAGCCACCAATCACGCATCTCGATACATGATGGTCGAGGAATTGAATTGGACGACTCAATGTGACGTGAATGCACATATACACACCTAAGGCCAACAACTCTATCACGGAAAGTCAAGAGTGTCGGGGACCGGGAATCGAGGCATGTTTCATCACTTTGAGTATGAAACATCCCTCGTTTCCCGTGTTTGGACTAACTCCTACTCCAAACACAATGCGACCTCGAATATACAACCATAAATGCAATGCAACTAAGTGATGCAAAGATGCACGGAATGACATGCAAGCATGCAAATGGCATACACAATGCTATGAACTAAAAATGGCATACTCAATGCACATGGACTATATGGCATACGCAATGCACGTGGAAATTAACATACGCGATGTTATGACCGAGACCGGAGGTTGAGCTCATGTAAAGCATACCTCCCAGGCTCTCCAATAGCCGCCAATTTTGTTCCCACTTTTACTGGAGGTTGAGCTCATGTAGCAGTATAGGGTAGCGAGGCCGGCGCCACCCCAATCATAATAATGAACTTGAGATAGGTCCACTAAGGTGCTCAAAAGATATAACCTGATTGTGTTCGCCCTGTCGGCAAGCAAGATAGTGCCGAAGAGGAACATTAGGAAACCTCGAGCATACTGCTCGGTCCCCCTTATAGTCACCGGGTCTATCCCTCTGAAATGGTCCGCGAACTAGGTGTATCGGACTATCCCTGATTGGAAGATAGGCGGGTGTGCTTCCAGCAGATAGGTCCAAGCGGCCTCCCACTCACCCAAATCGGAGTCATATGGAATCGGCCGGCCTCTCACCTCAAGGCCCGTCAACATGGAAAAGTCATATGTGGTCATCGTCATATCCCCGATGGTGGAGAAATGGAAAGAGTTGGTGGTGTCCCACCATCTCTCTACCAATGCGCCTAAGAGGGTCCTGCTTGCCTCGAGGTGCGACAACCCCATGCAAAACAAACCGAACCCTGCCTCATCAATGACCTGCCAGACGCCGTCGGGGAGGTCCATATCCCACTCCTTCGTTGTAGTAGACCCATATCTGCGGGTAAAACGGGAGTCTACCTGTGTTCAGAATGAGCAGAAATACAGTATGTGAATGTGTTCAGAATGATCAGAAATATAGTGTATGAATGTGTTCAGAATGAGCAGAACAAATATAGTGTGTGAATGTGTTCAGAATGAGTAGATGAAATACAGTGTAAAAGTGCGAGCTCTACGAGAAATGTAAAATACATCACAAAAAATGTAAGAATACAGTGCATACCTCAGAGGCACCATGGGATAGATGAGCCTCTGGCTCTCGTAGCAGGAGATCTTTCTGTGCGTGTCGTGCAAATCCGCTAAAGTGACGGACTGTGCTGGGTGGTAGTGCATGTGCCTCGGGGAGGTACCTCTCTGGATCGGAAGGCCGAACTCTTATCTGCCACAGGCTCTCCCTTCATCCCTGAATAACCCCCGTGATGTGGAACATCGTCTGCCATCTGGAAAGATGGTGAGAAAGTAGGTGAAAATGAGCAAAATAGGCAGAAAGTGCCAAAAGTCAACAAAAGCCAACTCTCAGAGAGAGAAAATGGCAGAAAAAGTCAAAGCCCGAGGAAAGGCACCAAACTCAAGACAAACTTGAGGGAAACAAACCTCAAGTGGTGAAAATAGAGAAAAAGGCTCCAAAAACAAATTTTAATCGGTTCAAAACGAAGGAAATTAAAAGGTTTTAGCAAATCAACTTCGCGAGGGGCGTTGGAAAACGCGTGTAAAGCACGGATCTAGGAGGAAAAAGTGTCCAGAGATGAAGAGCAAGTGATTTCGGCACTGTGGGTGTGAAGAAATGTGACTTGGGGATGTGTTTTTAAAGATCTCCATGCAAAAAGACTGAAATGGCCTGAATCACCCACAACTAGCCGACCGGCCAATTTTTGTGGTTGACCGGCCACTTAGGTGGCCGACAACAATGGCAAATGGCCAACATGGCTTCAGGGTGGCAGGCAGGTGTTTAGTATTCTCCCGGTGTTTTCAGGCTGTTTTGTGTCCTTGGCTCTCGAGAAAGTGCAAGAAAAGTTCACTTTTCAACTCAAAGTGTCTCTGTTTAAGTTTCAACTCATGTCTTTGATGCATGACTCATCGTCAGCCAACATGAACGTGGTGTATTCTTTTGAAATACATTGTAATTCCTCCGAGAGGTAAATCAGAGGTTACAACTGAATCGGTCTTGTTAAGACGCGCATTTCTTTATTCAATGTTTTGCATCGAACATGCTATTGATGTTGCATTGAATATGCATTAATTATTGTGCACAGAACGTGTATGCTGCGTTGCATTACACTACACATGTTCTTGTGTTTGCATAGAATATGCATGTTGAGTTGTATTGCATTGTACATGCCCTTACATTCGCATAGAAATGTTCGTACCTGTTGCATTGAACATGCATTCGGTGTTACATAGAACATGCTTCATGCTTCATTGCATAGAATATGCTCCATTCCTTGCATAATATGCATGAGGCATGCCTTTCTAAGCGTTGTGTCATGGTTATTCGTCTTGCATAGAATATGCATTCCTATTGTATTGTACTTGTCAAAGTTTCTTTCTTGTGCAGGCACGATATTGTATGTACGGTTCATTCAAAGCTGGTGCAACCAGACGATAATGTATGTACGGTTCATTCAGAAGAATTCTAGATAAGATCATTCCTGTCCTTTAAACACCTTGCTTTGGTTAGAAGCATTCGGGTACGCACGGTGCTTACACCACACCTTGCTTTGGTTAGAAGCATTCGGGTATGCACAGTGCTTACACCACTTCCTTGTTAGTTAGAAACATTTGGGTACGCCCGGTGTTTACACCACTTCCTTGTTGGTTAGAAACACTCGGGTATGTCCAGTGTTTACACCACTCCCTTGTTGGTTAGAAACACTCGGGTAGGCCCAGTGTTTACACCACTCCTTTGTTGGTTAGAAACATTCGGGTACACCCGGTGTTTACACCGCTCCTTTGTTGGCTAGAAACATTCGGGTACGCCCAGTGTTTACACCACATCCACTGGTTACAAACATTCGGGTATGCCCGGTGTTTACACCACACCTTGTTGGTTAAAAGCATTGGGTTGTGTGCTCGATGTTCATACCACCCCTTTGGTTAGAAGCATTGGGTTGTGTGTCCGATGTTTATACCACCCTTTTGGTTAGAAGTGTTTGAGACGTGTGTCCGACGCTTATACCACCTTGTTGGTTAGAAACAATGGGTTGTGTGCCCGATGTTTATACCACCCTTTTGGTTAGAAGCGTTTGGGACGTGTGTCCGATGCTTATACCACCCTATTGGTTAGAAACAATGGGTAGTGTGCCCGATGTTTATACCACCTTTCCGGTTAGAAGCGTTTGGAATGTGTTTCGACGCTTATACCACTCTGTTTTGGTTAGAAACATTGGGACGTGTGCCCAATGTTTATACCATCTTCCCCGGTTAGAAGCATTTGGGATGTGTGTCCGATGCTTATACCACTCTATTTTGGTTAGAAACATTGGAATGTGCTTCGATATTTATACCACCCTCCGGTGTTTGCACTGCTCTCTTTTCCCTCTTGTGCGTGGCACGTTAGGATGCTTTCGTTAAATGTATCTGGAGGGGTTTTGATGCTTATACTACTTTTTGTTTTGGTTGTATAATGGTTGGATGTGTTTCACTTGTTATCACTGTTCTCTATGGCTCGGAACCTTAGGATATGTCCCTAGGTTCACACCATCTCACTTCTCGCGTGTGCCACGCGTTGGGATCTTGTTTGCTGCCTTGGGTGCACCCGACGGTTATGGTTCTTTACCTTTCCTGAGTGAGGCGTAGTTAAGCTTGCATAATTTTCTTACATCCTTTCAGCATGAAATGTGGTTTGGTTCATGCTTACTTGCTTATGTACGACTTTGCTGTAGCATTTCTTTGCATAACATTTGCATCTAGATGTTTCATTACAGCCCTCATTGCATGATCATAACTTATGTTCTGCATCGTGCATATCATTTGCATCTTGCCCCAGAACTACAATGGTTTGATTCCTTGCAAAGAGATACGTAGGCAGCCTGCGGGTGCAACCGTTCTTTGTTTTGTTTGCTTGTTTGTCTGAGTCTTCAGCCTTGTCAAAAATGGGTCGTCTCTGTGCTTTAATATTCACTCCCGTCATTTCATGACTTCCGAGTTCTGTCAAAGAGGGGCAACTGTAGACACCCCATTTTTGATCGACCTCAAGACTTAGACGTCATTGTTTGTGCACTCGA
Source organism: Camellia lanceoleosa (assembly GCA_025200525.1). Classification (NCBI taxonomy): domain Eukaryota; kingdom Viridiplantae; phylum Streptophyta; class Magnoliopsida; order Ericales; family Theaceae; genus Camellia; species Camellia lanceoleosa. Next base: position 60,552,619 of record CM045768.1, read on the forward strand.
TGATTGTGCTTGTTTGTGCTCGTTTTGAATGCTCAAAGTTCTCGATGGAATGCCTTGTCTTTGAGCCTCTAAACCTTCTTTGTTTTGTGCTTGTTTTTGGACCAAACCTTGGTGCCTTTTGCCTGGAGGGGGGAAGGGCCTTGTCAGCCACTTTTCCCCCATGTCGACCACTTAAGTGGTCGGTTGGCTAGGTGAGGTGGCCGGTCGGCCACCTAAAGTGGTCGATGGCATTTTTCTCCTTTTTCAGATATTTTCTTAGCTAGCTGTGCCAGCTGTTGATCACTGAATGCCATCTCCATACACGTGTATGGAGGGATGAATGCAAGTCTTTGGCTTGGATTTCTATATAATGGGGGGTCTCTCCCCCATTTGAGAGGTTAGAAAAATTTGTGAGCAAATTTCCTCTCTCTCTCTAGAATTCTCTCTCTCTCTCTCTCTCTCTCTCCCTATTTTGTGCTTGAAAGTGAGAATTCTCTACACTTTTGCAAAGAGACCCTTGACCAAACATCTTCATCTTAGAGCTAAGGTTCTTTGAGGCTTATTTGGATCTCCTAAGGTTGGTTTGAGCTCAGAATTGACCTGATTTTGTGTTGTGCTTCAAGAGGTAAGGACTTACCTTGTAAGCTTTGTTTTAGTTGCTTGCTTTGCCATCATTTTAGACTATTTTTGGCCTATTTTCAACCACAAAAAACTCTGATTTTTGGGCCTTAACATGTTGGTTTGAGCCTATTTTGTGTTGGGGAGGGGGGGTTGTCTCTGCCTTTTATTCCTTACCTTGTGAGCTCCTTACGTCATCTTTTAGCATATTCAAATCAAACTTTTTGGCCCTTCAGTGGTAAAAAGTATGTTTTGAAGTCCAAAATAGGAGGGGGTGGCCTCCCCTCCTTGTGTCTTGTTTGCAAGTGTAGATAGCCTAACATGTGAGCATGCTTTTATACCTTTTTGCACTACTAAAAAAAGTATTTTTTGCAACTGCTATAAACCGTCGCAAATAATAAAAAACAGTCGCAAAAAACCTTTTGCGACGGCCCATGCGACGACAAATGGGGTCATGAATACGGGGTGGCAAATACTTTTTATGACGCAGAAAGCAACAAATTAACACTTATGAGAAGAATCAAGTTATTTTGCCGAAAAAAAAAAAAAAAAAGAAAACTACCATGATTTTTTACGACCATCTTGTTACCGTCACCAAAAAAAAAAAAAAAATTCCATAAAAGTATAATGTTAAGCACTCCAGGAATAGCAATGACAAGAATTCAGACAATATAACATTGTAGTTTAATCAAGCATTCCATTTTAGTTTCAAAATTGGAGCCATATGTGAAAGTTATTACAACTAAAAACTTAAAAAAAGTTCTTTTATGAAAAAAAATACAATCCAAATAGAATGCTAGTAAAGTCAAAATCTACAATGCTGGTGTTCACCACTATACAAGGTACCGGTTGAGTTCCAATTTGTTACCATGGAGAGATATGTTTCTCAAATCCAAGCTTGCACCTGATCAATACACATTATAAGGGGGAATAGATCAGAACACAGAGTACCCAATTTCTAGATCTTTCTTTAGATATAAAGCCTCAAGCAAAGAAAACATAGCAAAGAAATTATGGAAATCAAAATAGACAATCAGAACACAACCCAGATGCCATTTTCAAAACAGAACAAGAGTGGTTCCATAAGAAAACAGTTATGATGAGTGCATGTGCCTCTCCTCTGATGATAAATGAGCTGTGCCCAAATTTCTAACTCAAAGATATACCTTCAGTAACAAATGATTTCAAATTAGATAGATGTTAGTTGGAAAAGATTTAAAAAAAATGTCCTATCAATCGTGAATAAAATGAGGATAAAAACCCTCATTTCCACCAATGAACCCAGTCAGTCATGGTTGACGAACACAATACATGCAAGCAAAGAGAGATTTGTGCCACGTTGTGTCACATAATCATAGTTGATGACACATAAGAATCTTTTCAGGATATGCGAGAGAATCCATATACCTGAATTTGACTTCTATTCCCAGCAGTGATATTTGATATTGTCCGGCAAGCTTATTTCTTGATGCTTTTCTTGTGATTTTGTATGAGAAGTTTATAGAGACAAGGGAGGACATGGGTGTCAATCACAAACTGAAACAAATTAAAAGAATTAATTTCTCATGTAGGGGAGAAGTATATAAAGTTTGTCAATGTCAAACAAATGAGAGAGAGAGAGAGAGAGAGAGAGAGAGAGAGAGAGAGAGTGAATTTCAATCTTTCTCAGCACTCTCATTCCTCTAAAATGCAGTTTTACGTGCTAAATTTATTTTTTAAAAATGATCTCAACATTCAGTTTTTCTAGTACAAGGAGCAAAGTAAAAATCTTACATTATTTTCACTTTGATAAAGAATGATTAACTAGAAGTTCAAATAAAAAAAATAGGTCTGTGTCATGTACATGTAAAGTATAAAACCAAATAGTAAAACCAAAATTTTCTATTCTTATCCAAGCCAGAAGCCTTCTCCTCATTCCTTTTTTCATTTATCAATATTTTTTTTTTGTTGATTAAAAAAAAAAAAATAATTAGAAGCCTTCTCTAGGAAGTCCTTTTCCATCCATCTTTTTTCACTACCAGAATGCCAAAACAAATCTACTACAATAAGTTGTAATATATTAACAAATATGGTAATTGTATTGATTGCAAGAATATCATCTTCAATGTTGGTATTAGTACAGAAATGCAATGAATGAATATGAAGAATTGAAAATATTGCATCAAACTAATATTATGGTAAGAACTAATAATACAGAAGTAGAAATCATTAATACCTGAGTTTGGGCATCATCACCATTAACAATGTTTCCTACTGTCCTAAGTGCGAGTATAAGAACTGTAGGCGATGGATGATTTGTGAAAAATAAATTTTAGTTAGTTAGTTAGTACTACTTTTACAAATTTGACCACTATAAAGAGAATAACACATAATGTTTAGCCCAGAGAAAAAAAAAATTCCACTAATTTGCAAAAAAGGAGAATTTTTTTTGAAGAACTAATTCTAGAAAACTAAAAGACATACCAAATTTAAAATCAATGTCATAATGAAGAAGTATGAAGCAAATAGGAACATACAGCAGAAGCTCCACAAGCCGTAGACAGACACCTGCCTCAAGCACAACTTGAATTTTGTCATTTCGACTAAGATGAGAATTTTCCTGAGAAACTTCATACGCAGATGGTATAGGTGGGGACTTGGTTCTTTTTGCGGCCTGAGCATCCACATTCTTGGTTGTAAATTTTTTTTCTAGAATCATAAGGTAAGACTGCAGGTTGCTCTTGGCGAGTCCATGAGTTGCTAAAATTCCCTGGCAACTTTGCTTGGTTACCCCATATAGGGGGAGATATGACAGTTTTGTAAGACAAATCAACAGCATAATCAGATAAATTTGGGGAAAATTACACATATCTTAGGATAAACTATGTGCGACTAACTAGAGCATGTTCGAAATGAACAGAAAATTCTCTTAATAAAAAGCACATGACTTTAACCATTTAACCAACAACGGTAATATTCTTTACTACCATTTTACAACAATGAGCAACCAAAAAAATACCAAAAGAGCTCTGCGAACCGCAATTTTGACAATTTTTAGACAGGTATTTAGTAAGATACTATATGATTGACATGGGATGAAGCAAAGCAGGCCTTCTAAACCCAAAATGAGCCCACATATACACCTGTTAAAAGGGCTTCGAACCGCATCCAGTATGGATATTCAGAGCAGGTTACCTAATAGTCCCGATATATTTCCATCCTGGTAGACGTTGTCAAGGTACTGCATCCCAAACCTTAACCCCAGCCATGGGTCCTAATGCACGATATCCCGTGGGAGTCTGTTGCAGCACAAGACATGTTATAATTAAGAGATCTACGGTTTCAACTATATACCAAATCATAATTTTGGACCTATTTATTCATGATTTTATCCCAAATTTTCATCAAAAGCAACCAACATCTACAATAGCAATGTCATAGAACATGGTGCATAATAGACAAACTTTCAATGTTTTTATCCTCCAGATGCAGTGGAACTTATTACTAGATTCTAACCTTCCACTTGCATTGCTTGAGTACGAGCAACATGCTTAAATTTTCCATAACATTAACAAATACACAGTAACGAGCACTTGCCTACACACACAGAAGGCACAAATTATGTTACAAATACCTCTGAGTTTCAACAAAAGGACCAAAATTGTCAACAGAATGACGGTCTTTTGGGAAAAAAGGAAGTGGTCGTGCCCTCTGAGGTACAAGCTGCCTATGATCATTGAAGAGTGAATCTGAAGGCCTACCCAAATAAACAAAGCAAAAGTCGTTAGATACTCAAAATAAACTGCAATAGAAGACCATAAGTCTTAAAAATGCTATTTGTCATGTGGAACAAGTGATAGAACGATTAGAATAAAATTTATAGATGGGTGAAGGGAAATGTAGTCCACACACAGATAATTCAATAGAATGATTCACAATCCATGAAATAACAGAACACACCCTGTACGAAATAAAATAAAATTAAAAAATAGGATGACTTTTAGGATGCAAGTACAGTAATTCTGAATAAATTATACGAACCTCCCAGAACGTGTAGTAACCTCTCCAGTCGTGGGCATATATAAAGAACTCTTTTTCGAGTCCACAATGCCAGAACTTATATGAAAACTTGAAGATCTTCATGTACACCATCACATCACATTTCTAAATGGCCTCCATTTTCCACCTCTGTTTCATAATTTAATTCATTTGTTAATTTTCGAGTATATAATAATAGCAATAAAGGAGAAGATCATGTCAGCAAGCATTCTTAGGTGAAGGGACCACAACCAAGCATGTAGAATAATTTAAAAGTACTGTATATATTTTAAAATTATGTGAAGATGTTATACATGTGCATTGGTTTAGCAACTTCCTGCAAAGAATTTCTAGGCACAGAAGCTCAACCATTTAAACAATTCAAATAATACATATTTAGCATTGTAAGACGAAGGGAAAAAAAATTCCATCCAAACTAATAGAGAGTTTGTTTCACAGGCATATTTTGAGTGTGGAGAACGAAAAAAAAATTAGTCAAAGTTAAATTTCAATGTAAGAAGAAGAAACGAACCTTGTTTTATCTTTTTATCTAAATTTCTTATTTAATAACACTTTAAATTAAATTAATTTAACTACCTTAATTTATTATTATAAAATTAATCATCAAACTACTTTAATCTAGTTTTCAATTTTTAACTCAATTTTTTATTTAACAACATTTTAAAATAAACATAAACATACATATATTAATTGGAACTGTGTTGTATCCTTCTTAGGCACAAGAGTCGCAATCAAGGACACAATATATTAATTGTGTCAGAGTATACTTAAGTATCCATTAAATTCAATAACAATTTTTTTGTTTTGGTGGGTAAATTCAATCACAAACCTTATCAGTATCACTGCAAGAAACCGGGGATGATGAAACTGCAGATGTATGTTGCATAGCCCTCTCCACCATTTTCAGGTGAAATTCCTGAGAAGGAACATGATGAAGGAATATTTTAGCCACACAAAGTGGCAAGAGATTTTATTTGCACAAGATATGGCCGAAACTTAGACTCAAAACACTGATATTTGTACATGAATAGATGCACAAGCAGCACGCTAGTTTGAGTACGCACTTGAAACTCTGGCAATCGAGGAGTGCTTCTTTTTGGTTGTAACAATGACGGAGCTTCAGAGAATACATTAACTTTCATTAACATTATCAAAAGAGATAACAACAGTATAAATTATCTCCAAAGCAAAGCCACAAGCTATTATGACAAGATGAGCTTCAGGTTGTCAATGTCAATGGTTATTTCCTCCAAAATAGAAAAAAATAAATTTATCATAACCAAATCTTTCAAAGGCTATCATAAATAATAATTTACCATTTGTATTGCTAATCAGTGCTTGTTCATTCAAACACTTAAAGTGATATATATATATATATATATTGTAGGATACATCTCAGTTCTTACTTTCAGCATCTTCTTTGCCTTCTCAATGTCAAGATGATGAGGATGACTTGCAATAAAAATAAGAAAAATAAATAAATAAAAAGCATTAAACAAATATAATTTCCAAAAACTACATCTAACAAAGTGAAATGATCAACGTAACATATATATAATCAGCAGACCTTGAACCTAAATGTTCAGATTATACAGAGGTTAGAATTAGAAATCGAAACTCGAGAGATTCATGTATCTAATTGAGATAATCAAATCATCAAACACAACAAGCAACGTAAATTATAGTTAAAATTCGAATCAAATTGTTTACCTGAACACAAGCTGAGTCCCAGCTGACGCGATCGTAGTCGCAGCAGCGCTTATCGTATCTAGAGCGTTGTTGCTCGTGCTTCTCATCTCTCTATTTTTTTCCTCTTTGCTCGATCAAACAATTAACCTAATTTCACTCAACAATTTTTTGTTTCATCATCGATCAAATCTCGTAGAGGCTGCATCTTTCTCAAGAAAATTCAACTTAGAAAATTGAATTTCAAGTCAGAAAATGAAATTGAAGATCAGAGAAACAGAGCATGATGAAGAAAGTGAGAGACCGAGAGACAAAGATTCATACCACTGGAGCTACGACAATGGCGAGCAAGAGAGCGAAAGAGACAGTTTGTGAATGTCGTGAGAGGGAAAGGGACTAGGGCATTGGCATATAGAAATAGGAATAATAAATTGAGCAAAGTTAAATAAAAGAAATAGGAATAATAAATTGAGCAAAGTAAAATGATGTAGTTTTGAACTATTTCCATTCATTTATTTTTTGCGTCCGCTTTTTTTTCGGTTGCAAGTATTTTTTTTTTTTTTGCGACGGTTCAATAGTCAGTCGCAAAAAATTAGACGCAAAAAGTCAATTTTCTAGTAGTGTTGTGACTTGATCTTAGCATGTTTTAGCTACTGATTTGGCCTACTTTAGCTCTATTTTGGGCTGCTTTGATCATATGAGCCTTGTCTTGCATGGTTGTAGTGCAAATCCCTTCACTATCTTAGTGTTTTAAGGCCTCTAACATGTTTTCATGATATAACATCATTTTACATGTGATTTCAATGTATATAGCTTTGTCACACTCTCACTTACTTCACTCTTTCATGGCTTTTTAGAGTTACTTTTGAGTCTTGTTTGTAGCCTAACATACGAGCATGCTTTTCTAGCCTTTTATGCTTCAATCTTAGCATGTTTTAGCCACTGTTTTGGCATGTTTTAGCTCTGTTTTGGGCTGGTTTGGTCAGTTGAGCTTGGTATTGCATGCTTCTAGTGTTGTGATCTTCACTAGTTTGATGCTTTTGGCTTTTAAACATGACTTGCATGTGTTGACTGCATGATTTAATGTCTTTTTGCATGCCATATCAGCACTGAAATGTCTGCAACCTCCCTATATTTTTCACTTATCAATTTGTTTTGAAAGTGGCCTTGAGCCCCTTGTTGGCTTGAATGTGAAATTGAGGCTCTCATGCCTAATGGTTTTAATCCTCTCTTGAGGGTTTCTACTAACCAACAACGTGAGACCTCTTTCATGCTCAAGGCACTTGTGGCTTAAGCCCTCTTTCCAATTAGAGGACTCACACTTTGGACCTAATCAGTTAAAGGAGTAATCGGTAATGTAAAATGTGTAAACAAAACATGACAAGTAAAACTTGAGCAAGTTAAGCATGTTGTGTTATGTTGCATTGCATGTGTTTGGATCAGACGTTAATCCAAAAACAAGAAATATCAGACATTTCATACTCAAAGTGATGAAATGTGCCACTTTTCTTGGTTTCCATCATCCTTGATTATGCATGATAGTGTGGTGGTCCTTTGAGTCTTATTTGTGCATTCATTAACCTTGTATAAGCTTGGTTCTTTGGCCATCATGCATTGAAAATGTTTGATTGGTGGCTTGAGAGCCAAGTGCCATACTCCTTTGAGCTTGAGAAATGATAAGGAGAGTGGCAGTACACACATTTCTTGAAAAATGCATTGCTTTGCCTCTGTTGCTCTCTATTGCAGCAAAAATAGAAGTCTGGAAAAAGGGGTGGCCGACCGGCCACCTGAAGTAGCCGACCGGCCACTTGAACTAGCCAACTGGCCAGTTAAGGTGGCCGATAGCCACTTTTTGTGGCTGACCTGCAACCAATCAATTTTTGTGCAAATGTGTTCCTGTGTTAGAGCAGAGGCAATCTGGAAGTTGGTGCAATGTTCAGAGATCAAAGCGTGTGCAAACAGAGGCAGCCGATGGCAAGGCGATGGATTTTCAGGAGGAAGTCAATTGAGCATGCATGTCTCTCTCGCCTTCGAGGCCATTTACTTGATTTATTTAAATTGCCCTAGTTAGTTAGCGTAGTTAATTGTTCAATTCAAGTGTTGTACTTTAATTAGCTTAGCATAGCTAGTTATTCAATTCGGTTTGTAATAATTAATTAGCTAAGTTAGTTAATTAGTTGTTTTGCGATAATTAGCTTAGCTTAGTGTAGCTTAGCTTATTTATTCTAACCCTCCTTCGTGAGGGCGCAACATTGTAATAAGCGTGCGTGTGTGTGCATGTCTTCCAACCCCATGTCTTTCTCCTTTTTATTTAACCGCTTTCGATGGTTAGATTAAGGACATTTTCAATTAGCATATCTTATGCTTGTATGTTTGCATCATTCATTTGTCTTGCATGCACCGAGGCTCGGCGCATCATTTAAACTGCATTGCAATTTCAATACACTTTCTTGAATACGTGTTTCAAAGCATGCTATCAAAGTGTTGCAAATACCATGATTAGTAGTCAAGCTTATTAATTGCATGTTGCATGTGTTGCATTAGGCATCTTGTATAGTTAGGATCATGCATTATTTTCTAACTAGTTTCTGTTTGGGCTTAGAGTACTCGGTAAGTTTTACGCTTTAGCATATTGCATGAGTGTAATTGCCAAATTGCCATGTTTAGCATGCTTGCCATGAGGCTATTTGCTTAAATGATTAACTGCATGAATGCCTGTGGATGAAGGCTTTGATTGCTTAAATTGGAACAATTCAACGAATGTGTGTTTTAAGCCCACTTTGTGAAGTGGCAAATCATGTTTTAAGCCCACTTGAGAGTGGCAAATTCGTGTTTTAGCCCACTTGAGGGGGGCAAATTCAAAACCATTTTCAAAAGAAAACATGAGTCGATTTGTTCCAAGTCTTGTGACTTAGTCTATACTTGCTTGTGTGTGTCACATAGTAAAGTTAGCTAATAACCGGAATAAGAACACGCGTTTATAAAAACAACATATCATGATTAGTAGAGGCTGATCTTTTGATCAGGCGAGTGGGGGTGCTCGTTTCAGGACCTTCCCCTCTCGTACCCATGTTTCAGAGCCAAGGCAACTTTGGTGATGACGGATACGTGGCCTTTGGCACAAGTCAGGGTTTCCTAAATTTCCTCAAAACAAAATATGTAGGTGGCGACTCTGTAATCTGGCAAAGCAGTCCAGTTTTGGTATTATTTGATTCAAAATCTGATTTTCCAAAATGATTTGCTGGATTAGACTCTTTGGTGTTTATCAGTTTCACATTGCACTTTGTGAGATTAGATTCAGAACCGTGACAAAAGTCTGAACTGTAGGACCAATTTGAGCTCTCCGAAAGGAGGGGGGGCGAAGAAAGTCGAGTCTACAATGGCTGCTAGAACAACGCCCACTGCCTGATCGTCTTCCTCCAAAACACAACCCTGCCAAATATTATGCTTTTCATCAACAACATGATCATGATACTGATCAGTGCTTTAGACTGCGTATGAGATTCAAGATCTCATTGACAATAAGGTGATAGCACCTCTTGAAAAACCCAACGTCACTACAAATCCTTTCCCACCATATAACTAAACCCCTCCACCGACAAATAAACCTCATCCACACACTGGCCATCTCTTACGACCCCAGTATACTCATCACCCCCTTCCACCTACCTAAGCCAGCGTTGCTTATCCCAGAGAGCACAGACTTGTACATGATGAACACGTCAACAATCCAAACTAAACCCATGGTGGTGACAGTGGAAGATGAAGGGAGATTAGCCTTGGTGGAGAATACCAATCCGTTGCCCGAGGGCTTTGAGGACTCATCTGGTGGGGTGTACAACCCGAGCTGCTATGTTGTGCCAATCAATCAAGGAAAGCCACAAGTGATGCTGCTGACTGAGATGGAGGTTAGTGTAGTCCGAGAAGATGGACCAAGCCAGGGATTAGATGATCTAGCTGACTTGGAGAAGGATATGGACAATTTGCAGTTCTTTGATGAGCAAGATCAAGGAGACGTGCACATTAACTGGTTCAATCTGAACGGGTTAACTGATAATTCAGGGTGGCTAAGTGATGAACCTGATGTAGATGAGGGAGATGAACTGCTATTGGAACAGCAGAAAGTGGAAACCGCGGCAATGGCAGAACGACCGATAGAAAGGGTAAACTGCCGGAGAACACCGGTGCAGAACAAGTGGCTCAGGAACTGGGCATGGTTAGTGTTGTATATGCAGAACAAGAAGCCGCGCTGAAGCGGTTTGGGTAGGAAATGACTAAAAGTGATCAGGAAGCTGGAATAGCTCAACGCCCCGTAAGGAATGTTACTGCTGAAGGAATGCTTAGACCGGAACTAGACAATTGCTTGTTAATTGCCAGAGGTATGTGGTGGAAAGATGATGACCTGTGTCTTGCCCACACTGATGATGATTGGGGTGAAGGTATTCCTAACAATACCTGGTATGTGGAGGAAGTCGAACATATGACAAGAAGTGGCCAATATTTCAAACCCCCGCATATGGACCAACTCGAGGCATGTGGGAAGGACAAAGAGGTAGAGAAATAGAGGGAAAAACTATTAGAGGAAGAGGCTGCATTGAAACAGTTGAAGAAGATTCAAGAAGACATATCTATCTGAGGGTTGTGTAGACACCCCATTTTTAACCGCCCTTAAGACTTGGGCACCACTGATCATTTACTTGGTGATGAAAGTTATGCAGTGCAAAGGTTCGATTTCTTTGGCAAGGAGAGAGTCAAATCCCAACCTTACACCCCATTTTTTGGCCAAAACATTTTTGAAAAAAAGATTTTAGACCTTAAAACCCTCTCTTTCAAAATATTTTTGAAAAAAGGTTTCTACGATGTTCCGAGGCTCACATTTCGTTAAATGTTGTGTTTTTCTGTAAACCGAGCAAGGACAAAGTGGAAATGAATGAAAGAGAGATGAGCTCTTTGGAAATATCTTTAAAACATCTTGTTTAAAGGTTTGGATTTGAAGGAAATAGGAGAGGAGAGAAGAAAACAAGTTGGAGAAGAAGTTCAGCATGAATCCGGGTAGGATCAAAACTGAGCAGTTTTTACTAAAAGAGGTATAACTTTTTGCATACTTAGAATTTTGATGTGAGGCTTCCACCATTTGAAATAATACTTCCAGGGCTTCAATTTAGGCTCAAGAATGACCTGGAAAGGAGTCCAGGTGAAGGAGTTATGTCCAGTTGAAGTCGGACCCAAAGAGCAGTTTTTTTGGCCAACCAGAGGTGAAGGATGCTGGACATAAATGGAATTTTCTGGCCATGTGCCCACCATGAATGGCCTATGCTGGCCCCCTTCCGTCCAACGGTGACCCATGCTAACTAACATAGATCAAGTCCCGGCCATCAGTGAAGCAGTGCCGGCCATTGATGCAAAGAAGTAGATTTTTGCAGATATTTTTGTTCCAGTTGATATAGCTGTCCATTTTGTGATATTTTTTTTTATCAAGGCTTACATTCTTCTATATACAGAGAGGCTTCTCTATGGTTTTGAAGGTTAGAAATATTTTAGGAGTGAAATATTTTGAGGAGTCTCTCTCTCTCTACACTTCTCTCTCTCTTGAACCTTAGTGCATACAAGTGTAGATGCACTTCTCCTTTGCCTATACATCCTTGATTAAAGTTGTTGATCATTGAGCTAAGGTTCTACGAGGTCTTCTTGGAGCTCCTTAAGGTGGTTTTGACTTGGTTTTGTGGCCTAAAGTTGTGTTGTGCTTTAAAAGGTATAACTCTCTCTCCCTTTAAGCTTGTTTTTCATACTTGCTTTGCCATCTTTCTCCACCATTTCAAGGCTGGTTTTGGCATGTAACAAGTTCGGTTTTTCAGTCCTAAAAGTGATGCTTTGAGCCTTTGTGAGTTGGGGGGTTGTCCCCCCTTTTTGCTCTTTAGCTTGTTAAGCTTTTTGCACCATCTCTCATCACCTTCAAATCAAACTTTTTGGGCCTTCTTAACACTGAAACTCAGAGGATTTTTAGTGACAAAAACCATGTTTCGAGGTCCAAAATAGGAGGGGTTGGCCTCCCCTCCTTGTGTCTTGTTTGCATGAGTAGATAGCCTAACATGTGAGCATGTTTTTCTACCATTTTGTGACTTGATCTCAGCATGTTTTTGTTACTTTTTTGACCTACTTTACTTCTGCTTTGAGCTGGTTTGGCCACTTGAGGCTTGCTTTGCATGCTTGTAGTGCAATTGTGCTTGCCAGTTTAGTTTGTGCTATGTATTAGCCTCTCATTCTAGCTCTTTCTAGCCTACTTCAAGCATGTTTTAGAACTACATTTAAGTTGTTTTAGGACTGTTTTGGATTGTTTGTCCCTTATGAGCCTTGTATTGTATAACTATAGTGCAAATGCCTTCACTAGTACATTGCTTTGAGGCCTTTAACATGTCTTGCTTGAGATGTTTGCATGCCATAGCATCATTTAGCATGTGATTTCAGTGCATATACCTCTGTCATACTCTCACATATATCACTCTTTCATAGCTTTTGAGAGTTGTGCCTTATGCCTTGTTTATGAGCTAACATGTGATCATGTTTTTTTACCTCTTAATGATTTGATCTTAGCATGATTTTGCCACTGTTTTGGCATGTCTTAGCCCTGTCTAGGTCTGGTTTGATCATTTAAACTTGTTATTGCATGCTTCTAGTATAGTGCTCTTCACTAGTTTCAATGCTTTTGGCTTCCACCATGTTGTGCATGTGTTGCTTGCATGTTTTAGCATTCTTTTTCATCCCATTTCAGCACTGAAATTCTGCAACCTCTCTCATTTCTTCACTTTTAATTTTCTTTGAGGGTTGGTTGGCATTAGGTTGTGTTTAAGCTTGAGGTAGAGTTTATGCTCAATGGCTTTAACTCTCTTTTGAGGGTTCCTCCTAGCCAAAGGCATGAGCTCTCACATGTCTGAAACCATACTTTGGTTGACCCCTCTCCCATTAGAGGATAATCACTTGGACTTAACCGGTTAATGAATGGCTTGGTAATGTAAAATGCGTAAACAAGAATTGAGCAAAGTAAAACTTGACCAAGACAAGCATGTGTGTTGCATTGCATATGTTTGGATCGGACGTTAATCCAAACACGAGAAATGTGAGACGTTTCATACTCATAGTGATGAGACGTGTCACGTTTCTTGGTCTTCATTGCCTTTGATCTCTCATGATAAGGTAATGGCCTTGTGTCTTTGTTTTATGCATTTATTAAATTTGTGCAAGTTGGATCCTTGGCCATCATGCATTAAAAATGCTTGATTGGTGGCTTTAGACCCAACGGTGCCACTTCTTTGATGTTTTGAGATGATAAGGAGTGGCATAGTACAAACATGTCCCTGGAAAACCCTCAATTTTTCTCTGTTTTGTGCTCTATTGTAGTTGGGTGTTTCAGCACACCAGTGGCCGACAGTGCCTCACTGGTGGCCGACAATGCTTCATCCTTGGCCGGTAGAGGCACACTCTTGGCCAGCAGGTGGCTGGCAGCCACTATTCATGGCTGGCAGGCCACTGGTTCATTTCTCAGAGATGAATTGGTAAAATGGTGCAGCAAGTTCTTGAACACAACCTGCAAACAAAGCCTCTCAAGAGCAAATCGGAAGGCTTTTCTGGGCGAAAACCGATGCATGCATGTTCAACTTCTTCAAACAGAGCTGAGGCAGTGTGGTTTAATGCTTTTCTTGTTAGATAGCATGAATTTGTAATTTAATTAATTAGTGTGCTAATTAGTTAAAGTATTGTAATAATTAATAAGTAGTTTGCTAGTTGTTCAATTTTGTTGTATAATAATTAGTCTAATTAGTTTAATTAGATTAGTTTGCTTAGCTTAGCTTAGTGTAGCTTAGCTTATTCATTAGGACCCTCCTTCGAGAGCGCACAATGTTGTAATAAGGGTGCGTGTGTGTGTGCATGTCTTCCAACCTCACGTCTTTCTCCCTTTTATTTAACCGCTTCCCTTGGTTAGATTAGGGCACATTTTGATTAATATACCTTATGCTTGCATGTTTGCATCATCCATTTGTCCTGCATGTACCGGGCTCGGCGCATCATTCAAGTTGCATTGTATTTCAATACGCTTCTTTCAATATGTGTTTCACAGCATGTTATCAAAGTGTTGCATTCATATGCCATCTTAGGTAGTCGAGCCTATCTTATTGCATTATTGCATGTGTTGCATTAGGCATCTTGTATAGTTAGGATCATGCATTGCTTCTAACTAGCATTTTGTTTTGGCTCGGAGTACATTGTAAGTTTTACGCTTTAGCATACTTGCATGAGTGTGAGTGTTGCCATGTTTCGTATGCTTGCCATGCGGCTATTTGCTTATTTGCTTAACTGCATGAATGCCTGTGGATGGACGCTTTGTTGCTTGAATTGGAACAATTCATCAAATGTGAGTTTTAAGCCCGCTTTGCGAAGTGGCAAATCATCATGTTTTAAAGCCCATCATGTTTGATGGCAAATCCGCACTTTAGCCCACTTGTGGGTGGCACTTTCAAACCATTTTCGAAAACAAACATAAGTTGTTTTTTTCCAATTCTTGCAATTTTAGTCTATACTTGTATGTTGTGCGCATCACATAGTAAAGTTAGCTAATAACCGAAATAGGAACATGTGTGTTTATAAAACAACATACCATGCTTAGTAGAGGCCGATCCTTTGATCCGGTGAGTGGGGGTGCTCATTTTAGGACCTTCCCCTCTTGTACCCAAGTTCCCGAGCCGAGGCAACTTTGGTGATGACGGACACATGGCCTTTGGCACGAGTCAGGGTTTCTTAAATTTCCCAAAAATAAAATATTTAGGTGGTGACTCTATAATCTGGCAAAGTAGTCCATGTTTGGTGCTTTTTGATTCAAAATCGATTTTCCAAAACCAATTGCCAGATTTGGACTCTTTGGTGTTTATCAGTCTTGCATTGCACTTTGTGAGATTAGATTCAGAATCGTGACAGGAGTCCGTACTATAGGAGGACCAATTCACGCCTCTCCGAAAGGGGGGTGCGCGAAGAAAGTTGGGTCTACAGTTTCTGGTGACTCTGCTGGGGATTTAGAGAACTTGACTCGAAAATCATGATATGTTATTTTATTTACACTCATGTGTTTCTTTGCATTGCATTTGCATAGGTGCGCCTAAGTCAATGTTTGCCATCTGCTATTCCTGAACGGTTTGCTGGAAGCTTGTTTGGAAAAGGATGCCATAAGGCTGACCGGTTGCCGGCTCTGCCACGATGGGAACACAACCCTTGGATCTGGACTACCGTTGTGCCGTTTGATCCTCCTTTCACTTCTCGGTGTTAGGAGTGAGAGGTATATTAGGTGGTCTTGCTAAGGCACCCTTTTTGACTAATTGACCTAGTTGCATATCGAAAGCCATAGAGAATATTGTAAACTAGGACAGGTTACTCACCAGAATGCAGGATTGTATGAAACCGCATGCGTGCGTAGTGAACCCCTAGCTCCTAACAAAAATAGGATGGGGAAACCCTACCCCACTATAGGGGTGTTTTGGCTCTTACTTGCTTGATATGTGCTGTTAGGGTGTGTCTTTACAGGAATGTATGTATCAGTTGCAAGTCTGGGTATCAATTTGAGGGTATCAATTTTGAGGTAGAAAATTTGGGGCAGAATTCAGTGGAGAACACAGTCATTCAGCTGTGATCATATCTGTTTTAGTGAAACCAGGCTGAGATGCTGTCTGTTTTCTCTTTTGCAAGGTAGTCCTGGAACCATAGCTTCAGAAGGCTCTGATATTCCCCGGGTACATTGGACTTGTGTTGATAGACTTTGTCAGGTCAGAGATTTAGTTTAGAGACAACTAGTGTTTCCTTCACTGAGGCAAGGCAAAGAAAGGACAGTTAGGGCTCATCGGTTCAACTGATCCGACAGTCACCAGTCACATCACTTGGTTCAACTCAGCAGACCCATGATGGCAAAGATTTTGGAAGAAGTTGTGGCCATGATAGCGACATTAAACCAGGGAATCACCATGCAGGGTGAGACGAATGCCGAAATGCAACGCCCATCTGGGGCACCTACCACACATCCAGTCTCGGAACCCCAATCATTTCAAACCCTGAACCCACTACTTCTAAGTTGATGAGAATGATTGAAGATCTTCAGAGAACTATGGCAGATCTGGCCTTCGGGATATTGGCTCCATCGTCGACCACATCACATGCCAAAAAGGGCTCTCCAATCTTAGGGCAAACTGCAATTGAAATTGAAAATGGCCAACCTAAAGCCATCCCAGGTCTAGGCAATGACATATCGACAACAACTGGGCTCTGCTCTGATATAGCGACCGAATCCCTTAGCAAAGTGGAGGTAATTTGTAAGAACAAGGTAGAGGTAGGCATTGATCCCCATGAACACCTTCTATGGGTTGTTGAGGCTTTGAAAGCCGAAGGACAGAACAAACAGTAAATGCTCACAGTTGTTGCAAAATCTGTAGATGACGCTTTTGCCAGTTAAGATGAGAGCACTCTGAATCAAGGGGCAAGCTGGGAAAAGGGATGTCATACCAGAAATGCCCCTTTCAGCTCCAATCCTACTCTCGGAAGAGATCAGCAAACCCAGTCAGCACCTGCCAATCCCTTTGCTCGTACATCCAACACAACTCTACAGACCTCAAAGTACCAACCCCGAGGCCAAAGGGTCTTCGCCCCCTTGTATATGACCTTATCCAAAGCTCTCCAAATCCTTATAGGACAAGGCCATCTCAAACCCTTTGAGCCTTGGCATTTCCTGAATCCGCTTCTAGCTAAGCATGAAGCTGCCAAGTACTGTCCCTTCCATCAACAAACCGGTCATGACACTAACATTTGTTTTCATCTTCGCCACAAAATACAAGATCTGATTGACAACAAGGTCATTGTCGCACCAGGTCCTGCAAAGTCTATCGGCACTGGATCGATGAATATGGGAGATAATGTGATTATGTGATCGGGGGATGAATCACCCGTTGATGGCGCTCAGTTTATTCCAGATGTGATGGATGGTACGCACTGTTTTGAGCAATTTATGAATGTTTTTTATTTTACTTTCTGACTTGGGTATTGGGTCAGTCTTGTTGTGTTGTATGGAGTCAGTCTTTTCGTACTGAATCGGTTGAGCCTGTCTTGTTATATCGAGTCAGTCCTATTGTGTTAGAGTCGGCTGATTTCAGGGGTGTTACCTCGGGCATCACTTTCTTGTTTTGTGTTTGTTTTCTACACTCTTTCTTTTGAGTCTGTTTTTGCTAGCAAATCTAAATTCTGAATGAAACAGCAGTGCTTTTCACCTACTTTTTTGTGCCCTGAAATCATTGCATTGACCTAAGTTTTTCAAAACTTTTCTAACACTATGATGAAAACAAAGAGGAAGGAATTCCTCGAAATTTGTAAAAATTTGATCAACTGAGAGAAAGAGAGACGTGCTAAGCCCTTAATGAATGAGATCATGTTTGTTAATGTGAGTACTGAGAGGGATCCAGACTTGATCCAGATGGGTTCTACATTGTCTTCGGCGCAAGCGACTAATCACTTTCTTAAAAGATTTCAAAAAATGTTGTGTGGTCCTGTGAAGACCTGTGTTGAATCGCTCTTGAGATTGTGCAGCATAGGATCACTCTCGGCCTCAAGGCTTGACCCTTTTTGCTTTTAAACCTTGAACTTTGATTCAGAATGTTCAACGATCAATCATAATGTAAGGCTTGTATGGTCAGATCAGAAGCAACCCTTGAACTAGGGGCAAAAAAGTCAGATCAAGAAGGTTAGATATCATCAAAGGAAGCTTACAAAGCTAGATCAGAAGTAGCCCTTGAACTAGGGGCAAAAATGTCAGATGTGCTCAAAGATTCAAAAGATGGGTCATTCTGCAAGTCAATGAAGACTGGCAAGAAAACCAAATCCCAGAACGGAGAAAAGAAGTAAGTTTATTGTTGAAAGACAATCGAGTTCCTATCCATAACACTAGTGGCAAATTTTGACCTGATTGGATGGACTCCTACATCATCAGCGAACAACAGCCATTCTCCTGGATTCAGATGGCTTCGAGATCCTATGGCCGATCAACATGGATAAGTTAAACTTTTTTATCCTTGAGAGGCTCGCTGGGTCGAAAACCCAAAAGGATGACCCAGGAAAATGTTAAAGCAAGAAAAAGAAAAAGAAAAGAAAAAGAACAAAAAATGAAAAAATGGAAATGGAGAAAAAAGAAAAGAAAAGAAGAAGAAGAAAAGATGAAAGGAAAAAGAAAAGAATGAAAAGAAATAGAAAGAAGGGTTTGGTTATGGTGTGCAACTTACACCTTACACCTTATACCTTACACTTACACCTTACGCTTACACCTTTTGTGAAAAATTAAACCTTACACTTACACCTTTTTTGAGGTTGTACACCATATGCAACCCACTTACACCTTACACCTTACACTTACACCTTATACTTATACTTACACCTTACACTTACACCTTTTGTGTAAGTGGCACATGGTGTGCACTTGCACACTTAAGAAAACTCCTAGAAAGAAAAGAAAAACAGAGCTCGCAAAGTTGAAAACCTAGAAGGGCGACCTTGGCAAAAGTTAGAGCGCAAAAGGAGAGTGTCAACACCCGAGTGAACCTCAACACGGAACTACGTCAGGCCTGATTCCCATCTTCAGGATACGTAGGCAACTTCAGCTTGAAGTTCAGCCCCAACCATTTTCAGCCTGCTTGGCTCATCCATGTTGATTGGTTTACCCTTGTTCAACTCGACTATCTTGTCCATGTGCAAATTGGCTCATCCTCATTCAAAATCAGGTGTCCTATTCTATTAAAAGATTTAGCTGCAGAACAATTCAAGTTCAGATTTGAGGTTGTGCATCTCAAGAGTAAATTCTATGTTGGTCGAGCAGTGGCCATTTGCAAAAACGGTTTTTGAGGATTTTTATTGAGGTTTACTAATTCTCTCGAAAATTATTCCATTTTTTTTTTCCAAAATTGGACCATTTTTTGGACCCAAAAGGAAAAATTTTCAGTGCTCATAACTTGACTTGCATGATTTCAAATTAGAAAATCGAACAAGTATGTTAATCTAACTATCATATTGATCAAAAATTGTTTTAGTAGAAGCCAAAAAACAAAAAATGGTCAACATGATGAACTAGGGGCACAGTTGAGTCAGGTTTTCTGTCTGTTCCCCCATTATCAACATATTTGCCAGAAAGGGCACCATACTTGCAAGAAAGGGCACCATACTTACAAGAAAGGGCACAACTAAAGTTAGCAGCAGCAAAGGGCCGAAAGCTCTCTCATCCTCCCAGTGGTGAGGTATCAAGCTAAGTGCGAAGCATGAACTGGAGCGGGATGTTCGGTTCCTTTATCCAGACGATCACACCCAAATTGGCGTCTGACCCGAAATGGGGACGTAGAAAATGAAATGTGTGTGAGACCAATCAATTGTATGCCTAGTTGGTGGGACATTATTGTAGCTCATCTCAGTCAAGCTAAGCCAAGGTCATCGTCAACCGATGCCAATTACAGATCTGCTATGCATCTGGTCGCACTGCAACCCCTCTGTGGGAGAAGCTCACAAGTTATGAGTAAAAAAGGAGAATCTAGTAGAATACTAGGGGCAAGAGCGCACAACTTCCTGTTTATCCATCAACCACCCAGGGGAGGGATAAAAAAATAAGAGAGATTGAAGAATAGAGAGATGTGCGTTGAGAGAAAAGTGAGGAAAGGGCTTTGCAGAGAAAAAGAGATTGAGTACCAGAGTGATGTGAGAATCACAAATGAGAAACGGTGGGGAACATTACCTGGAGAAGCTATGGGCTCCCCATGAACCGAGAAATCTCCCACTGTTGGAACACATTCAAGTGTTGTGTTTGTTGTTTTTGTTTGTCTCGATTATTGTTTTGAGTCATTTGGTGTGTTTGTGTTGTTTTACCTTGTCTTTCCCTTTGTTGAGTCATTTTGACTGTGGTCAGTTGTAGGCTCAATATCCGGTCGAGAACTCATTTATCAATTTCAAACATAAATCATTTTGTGCTCAGGATGCTGTGCCATTCTCCACATATGTGCAAAACAGGATCCTTTCTTTCATAAACTGTAGGGTTCAACCCAGGTCATGTGTGAACAATCAAACTAGGACCTATCTGAAGCTATATAGGTTCCGGACCACGAAGCAAAAGAAAAGAGGGAAAATTTGGAGCATCTGAGTGTGTTTCAACTCCAGCAAATTCTGAGATTGCATTCCAGGTGCACCTTCTCAGGCCTCACCCTTCTCGAGAGTATGAGTGTATCTCGACCCCAAGTGTAAGCTTGCTTCAAGTCAGAATGGCAATCCAAACAGCACCTGTGGTTTTCACATGCAAATGTTACCCCTCGCCAAAATGAACATGATGTGTCCTTTTTGAGCTGAGCATGTTGTAAAGTCCTCTGAGAGGTAAATTGGAGGCACTAAAGTACATATTTGATGCCCCTCTATTGCATAGAATGTGCACTTTCATATATACTTCTGTTGCATGCGTGCCATGTATCATTTATGAATCATGCATAGAATATGCTTTCATTTTGACATAGAAAATGCTCTTGATTATTTTGCATAGAACATGCTTTCATAGAATGTACCGTTGCTTTTATATCACGGTGGTCTGTCTTGCATGGAATATGCACTCTTACTATATCACACTTATTAAGTGTCTTTCTTTACATACACGATATTGTATGTACGGTTTATTCAGAGGAATTCCGGGTTAGATCATTCAAATCCCTCGAACTGCCTTGTTTTGGTTAGAAACATTGGGACGTGCACCCGATGTTCATACCACCCTCCAGTGTTTACACAACTCTATTTTCCCTCTCGCATGTGACGCATTAGGATGTTAAGGTTAAAAGCACCTGGGTAGATTCCTTTGCTTATACCGCTCTTTGTTTTGGCTACATAATATTTTGGATGTGTTTCAATTGTTATTGTTGTTCTCTTTTGGTTCGGAACCTTAGGGTGTATCCCTAGGTTCACACCATCTTTCCTTGCGTGTGCCACATGTTGGATCTTGTTTCACACCTCGAGTGCACTTGAGGGTTATGATGTTTTTTGCCTTTCCTATGCGATGCGTTTTTAAAACTGCATAATTTTCTTACATTCTTTATGCATGGGGTGCGGTTTGACTTGTGATTCTCACGTGTGGCGTGTTTATTTGCTTACTTCTTTTCGTGTATGAGGTTGTTGTACCTTGTTGGTTTGCTTAAAATGTCGCATTTTCTTTGGATAACACTTGCTTTTGAGTGCTTCACCACAGTCTCATTGAATGATCATAAGTTATGTTCTTGAATGTTTGTCTAAACCTTGTGGTTGTGTGTCACTCGCACTGTCTTGTGCATCGCACTTTCTTGCGCAACCTTTCTCCACTCACGTGTGGCGCGTTTGGATGTACTCGCACTGTCTTGTGCACTTTGTGGTTGTGTGCCACTCGCACTGTCTCGTGCACTTACACTTTGTATCACATTCATACTCTTTTGTTCACCCTTCCGGTCTGGGAGACCTTAAAATCCTGTGTTTACACTCGCGCTTTCTTGCGCATCGCACTTTTTGTGCAGTTTACACTCGCGCTTTCTTGCGTGTCGCGTTTTCTTGTGCAATTTATACTCGTGCTTTCTTGCACATTTATTCACTCTTTCCTCAGTCGCGTGAGCCGCGTTTGGACGTATTCGCACTCTTTTGTACATTACACTTGCGCTTTCTTGCGCTTCGCACTGTTTTGTGCACCTTGTATCGCACTGTTTTGTGCACTTTGCATGCTGTACTATCTTGTGCATTCACATCTGTTTCGTGCATTCACTTGCATCGCGTTGTTTTGCACACCTCACCTGCACTTGTTAGTGCATTGTTCGCACTTTCTTGCGCACCTTACCTGCACTTGTTAGTGCATTACTCGCGCTTTCTTGGGCACCTTACTTGCACTTGTTAGTGCATTGCTCGCGCTTTCTTGCGCACCTTACCTGCACTTGTTAGTGCATTGTTCGCGCTTTCTTGCGTACCTTACCTATACTTGTTAGTGCATTGCTCGTGCTGTCTTGCGCACCCTTTGTTTTAGCACTATCTTGTGCACACACTTGTGTTGCACGGTTTTGTGCATTTAACCCATATCGCACTGTCTTGTGCACCTGCATCGCACTGTTTTTTGCATTCACTCTGTATTGCACTGTCTTGTGCACTCTCTGGTCTAGGAGACCTTAAATCCTCTAGAGGTGCAATTCCTTTGGTGTTTGTCGTGCTCGAATGACTTCCGGTGGTCTGGTATAGCCACATGTCTGTGTTTGCAGTGAGTTTCTAGGAGATCAACTGAGATGGTGGAAACTAGAGTTTGAATGGCCCATGCCTAGAATGCAAGGGTTTGGAATTTATGAGACTAAAGTCTGGTTTAAATACCCAGGGGTGTATCCTCGACTTGAAATTTGTATGGCAGCCCCATAAGTTGAGGTAGCGGGTATGTGCCTCAATTTTGGATACTTAACCAACCTAGTCTGTCACCCTATTGGAGAATGGAAAAGCTGGGACCATAGCCAATGAGAAAAGTAGTACATGTGGTTCAACTGAAAAGGAGGGGAAGATCCCCATCAACATGAGGTGAGTCATTGCAGATTGCCCCTGTGAGGTACCTTCACTTCCTAACTACTACATCATCTATTACGTCTATTGCATTGTATATAGCATCTATCGCATGCATCTACTACATTGTCCATTGCGTCATGCATCCTTTCCATGTTAAGCTTAGTCTGGTATGTGCTCATACATTTCCTTTGTTAAAGCATGGTTATGTGATAATGTGTACGCACCTATTCCACTAAGAGAATTGTGGTCTGAGCGTTTCGGCACCTTTTCTGTGTTAGACATGGTTTGTTTTGTGTCCATGCCTTTTCTAGGTAAAATGTGATTTGGCTGCGTGCCTTATTCATTTCATCCATTCCATCCATTGCATCGTACTATGTTTTGTTGCATTCAGCATGTAGGATCACGATCTTTCCTCAGTAGATCATTCCTTACTTATATCATACCACCCAATTACTTGTACTCTTTTTCTTTCTGTGAAACACACAGTTTCGCATGTGCGCACGCCTATTCCACTAAGAGAATTGTGGTTTGAGGATTTTGGCACCTTTTCTGTGTTAAATGTAGTCTGATTTTGCATCTCAATCCCTTTATGATATTTGTGTGATTTGCACTGCTTGTGGATTGATTATTTCATTGCACTGTATATCATTTACATTGTTTTGTTATATTATGTGTTATCTTGCATCCTGCCTTTGAACTACGTTGATTTGATTCCTTGCAAAGGGATATGTAGGCAGCCTGCGGGTGCAGCCATCTATTTCTGCATTTACATTTTGTTTATTTGTCCAAGTCTTTGACCTTGTCAAAAATGGGTTATCTCTGGGCTTTGATATTCACTCACGTCATTTCATGACTCTGAGCTCTGTCAAAGAGGGTCTGTAGACACCCTATTTTTGACTGCCTTTAAGACTTGGGCGCCACTAATCATTTACTTGGTGATGAAAGTTGTGCAGTGCAAAGGTTCGATTTCTTTGGCAAGGGGAGAGTCAAATCCTAACCTTACACCCCATTTTTGGACCAAAACATTTTTGACAAAATATTTCAGACCTTAAAACCCTCTCTTTCAGAATATTTTTGAAAAAAGGTTTCTACGATGTTCTGAGGCTCACATTTCGTTAAATGTTGCATTTTTTGGTAAACCAAGCAAGGACAAAGTGGAAATGAATGGAAGAGAGATGAGCTCTTTGTAAAAATCTTTAAAACATATTGTTTAAAGGTGTGGATTTGAAGGAAAGAGGATAGAAGAGAAGAAAACTAGTTGGAGAAGAAGTTCGGCATGAATCCGAGTAGGATCAAAACTGATCAATCTTTACTAAAAGAGGCATAACTTTTTACATACTTGGAATTTTGATGTGAGGCTGCCACCATTGGAAAGAAGACTTCCAGGGCTTCAATATAGGCGAAGGAATGACCTACAAAGGAGTCTAGGTGAAGGAGTTATGTCCAGTTGAAGTCAGGCCCAAAAAGCAGATTTTTTTGGCCAACCAGAGGTGAAGGATGCTGGCCATAAATGGGATTTTCTGGCCATGTGCCGGCGATGAATGGCCTATGCTGGCCCCCTTCCATCCAAGGGTGACCCATGCTGGCCAACAATGATCAGTGCCGGCCATCAGTGAAGCAGTGCCGGTCATTGAAGCAAAAAAGCAAATTTTTGCAGATATTTTTGTTCCAGCTATTACTGCTGTCCATTTTGTGATATTTTCGACCAAGGCTTGAATTCTTCTATATATAGAGAGGCTTCTCTATGGTTTTGAAGGTTAGAAAGATTTATGGAGTGAAATATTTTGAGGAGTCTCTCTCTCTCTCTCTACACTTCTCTCCCTCTTGAACCTTAGTACATGCAAGTGTAGATACACTTCTCCTTTGGGTATACATCCTTGATCAAAGTTGTTGATCTTTGAGCTGAGGTTCTACAAGGTCTTCTTGGAGCTCCTTAAGGTGGTTTTGACATGGTTTTGTGGCCTATAGTTGTGTTGTGCTTCAAGAGGTATAACTCTCTCCCTTTAAGCTTGTTTTTCATACTTGCTGTGCCATCTTTCTCCACCATTTCAAGGCTGGTTTTGGCATGTAAAAAGTTCTATTTTTCAGTCCTAAAAGTGGTGGTTTGAGCCTTTGTGAGTTAGGGTGTTGTCCCTCATTTTTGCTCTTTAGCTTGTTAAGCGTTTTGCACTATCTCTCATCACCTTCAAAGCAAACTTTTTGGGCCGTTTTACCACTGAAACTTAGAGAATTTTCAGTGACAAAAACCATGTTTTGAGGTCCAAAATAGGAGGGGTTGGCCTCCCTTCCTTGTGTCTTGTTTGCATGAGTAGATAGCCTAACATGTGAGCATGTTTTTCTACCATTTTGTGACTTGATCTCAGCATGTTTTTGCTACTTTTTTTGACCTGGTTTAGCTCTATTTTAAGCAGGTTTGGCCACTTGAGGCTTGCTTTGCATGCTTGTAGTGCAATTATGCTTGTTAGTTTAGTTTGTGCTATGTATTAGCCTCTCATTCTAGGTCTTTCTAGCCTACTTCAAGCATGTTTTAGAACTTCATTTAAGTTGTTTTAGGACTATTTTGGACTGTTTCTCCCTTATGAGCTTTGTATTGTATAGCTATAGTGCAAATGTCTTCACTAGTCCATTGCTTTGAGGCCTCGAACATGTCTTTCTTGAGATGTTTGCATGCCATAGCATCATTTAGCATGTGATTTTAGTGCATATACCTCTGTCATACTCTCACATATATCACTCTTTCATGGCTTTTGAGAGTTGTGCCTTATGCCTTGTTTATGAGCTAACATGTGAGCATGTTTTTCTACCTCTTAATGATTTGATCTCAACATGATTTTGCCACTGTTTTGGCATGTCTTAGCTCTATCTAGGGCTGGTTTGATCATTTAAGCTTGTTATTGTATGCTTCTAGTATAATGCTCTTCACTAGTTTCAATGCTTTTGGCTTTCAGCATGTTATGCATGTGTTGCTTGCATGTTTTAGCATTCCTTTTCATGCCTTTTTAGCATTGAAATTCTGCAACCTCTCTCATTTCTTCACTTTTAATTTGCTTTGAGGGTTGGTTGGCATTAGGTTGTGTTTAAGCTTGTGGTAGAGTTTATGCTCAATGACTTTAACTCTCTTTTGAGGGTTCCTCCTAGCCAAAGGCATGAGCTCTCGCATGTCTTAAACCATTCTTTGGTTGACCCCTCTCCCATTAGAGGATAATCACTTGGACTTAACCAGTTAATGAATGGCTCGGTAATGTAAAATGTGTAAACAAGAATTGAGCAAAGTAAAACTTGACCAAGATAAGCATGTGTGTTGCATTGTGTATGTTTGGATCGGACGTTAATCCAAACACGAGAAATGTGAGACGTTTCATACTCATAGTGATGAGACGTGTCACGTTTCTTGGTCTTCATTGCCTTTGATCTCTCATGATAAGGTAATGGACTTATGTCTTTGTTTTATGCATTTATTGAATTTGTGCAAGTTGGATCTTTGGCCATAATGCATTGAAAATGCTTGATTGGTGGCTTGAACGGTGTCACTCCTTTGATGTTTTGAGATGATAAGGAGTGGCATAATACAAACATGTCCCTAGAAAACCCTCCATTTTTCTCTGTTTTGTGCTCTGTTGTAGTTTGGTGTTTCAGCACACCAGTGGCCGGCAGTGCCTCACTGGTGGCTGACAGTGCTTCACCCTTGGCCGTTAGAGGCGCACTCTTGGCCGGCAGGCCACTGGTGCATTCCTCAGAGGTGAATTGGTAAAATGGTGCAACAAGTTCTTGAAGACACCCTGCAAATAGAGCCTCTCAAGAGAAAATCGGAAGGCTTTTCAAGGCGAAAACCGATACATGCATGTTCAACTTCTTCAAACAGAGTTGAGGCAGTGTGGTTTAAAGCATTTCTTGTTAGATAGCATGAATTTGTAATTTAATTAGTTAGTGTGCTAATTAGTTAAAGTGTTGTAATAATTAGTAAGTAGTTTACTGGTTATTCAATTTTGTTGTGTAATAATTAGTCTAATTAGTTTAATTGGATTAGTTTGCTTAGCTCAGCTTAGTGTAGCTTAGCTTATTTATTCGGACCCTCCTTTGAGAGGGCACAATGTTGTAATAAGGGTGTGTGTGTGTGCATGTCTTCCAACCTCACGTCTTTCTCCCTTTTATTTAACCGCTTTCGATGGTTATATTAGGGCACGTTTTGATTAGTATACCTTATGCTTGCATGTTTGCATCATTCATTTGTCCTACATGCACCAGGCTCGGCGCATCATTCAAGCTGCATTGTATTTCAATATGCTTCTTTCAATACGTGTTTCACAGCATGTTATCAAAGTGTTGCATTCATATGCCATCTTAGGTAGCCGAGCCTATCTTATTGCATTATTGCATGTGTTGCATTAGGCATCTTGTATAGTTAGGATCCTGCATTATTTCTAACTAGCATTTTGTTTTGGCTCGGAGTACACTGTAAGTTTTATACTTTAGCATACTTACATGAGTGTGAGTGTTTCCATGTTTCGCATGCTTGCCATGAGGCTATTTGCTTATTTGCTTAACTACATGAATGCCTGTGGATGGAAGCTTTGTTGCTTGAATTGGAACAATTCATCAAATGTGAGTTTTAAGCCCACTTTGCGAAGTGGCAAATCATCATGTTTGAAAGCCCATCATGTTTGATGGCAAATCCGCGCTTTAGCCCACTTGCGGGTGGCACTTTCAAACCATTTTCAAAAACAAACATGAGTTGTTTTGTTCCAATTCTTGCGATTTTAGTCTATACTTGTATGTTGTGCGCATCAGGCAATAAAGTTAGCTAATAATCAGAATAAGAACACGTGTGTTTATAAAACAACATATCATGCTTAGTAGAGGCCGATCCTTTGATCAGGCGAGCAAGGGTGCTCATTTCAGGACCTTCCCCTCTCATACCCAAGTTCCAGAGCTGAGGCAACTTTGGTGATGACAGACACGTGGCCTTTAGCATGAGTCAAGGTTTTCTAAATTTCCAAAAAATAAAATATTTAGGTGGCGACTCTATAATCTAGCAAAGCAGTCCATGTTTGGCGCTTTTTTATTCAAAATTGATTTTCCGAAACCAATTGCCAGATTTGGACTCTTTGGTGTTTATCAGTCTTGCATTGCACTTTGTGAGATTAGATTCAGAACCATGACAAGAGTCTGAACTGTAGGAGGACCAATTCGCGCCTCTCCGAAAGGGGGGGCACGAAGAAAGTCAAGTCCACAGGTTGCTTATGGCTTCACGAGTGCACAAGCAAGCTGTACTGTCGGCGATGGATAAAGCAAAGTTGTCCATCGACACCACCCTAGAACAACTGGTGGGATTAGTCTTCCCGGGAGACACCACGCCAACTTTGGCTTTTTTTCGACAAGAGACTGCCGCTGGAAGGCTCTACACATAACATGCCTCTATACATATCCGTAGAGTGCCGGGAAAAGTGGGTGCCAGTCGTATTAGTTGACACTGGGTCGGCAATCAACGTCTGTCCATGCCGCCTGGCTTATGCTATTGGCCTGAAACCGGCCGATTTTGTACCAACAGCCCAGGTGATCCAGGCTTATGACAACACAAGCAGAGAAGTGATGGGAACAGTTCAGATCAGAGTATAGGTCGGGCCAGCTCAACAGGACATTGAGTTTCATGTATTAGATGTGCTTGCCACCTTCAACCTACTACTTGGGCGACCCTAGTTGCATCAAGTAAGAATTGTCTCTTTCACTCTCCACCAAATGCTAAAATGCCCCCATAGAAAAGGGGTGGCCACAGTCTTCGGGAATTCATCTATACAACCTCTACCAGAGGTCACTACACTTGTATTGGAGATTGTGCATGGCGAAGAGGATGTTTTCATTTCGGGGTTTACCTTGGCTGAGACCTAGGTAATGCAGAATATCTTGGCTGTCGATGAGGGCTTCTATGTCAGTACCCAATCTGTGTACTTCATGAACAAATTGCAGCATATGCCCGGAATAGGATTAGGCAGAAGTGGCTGGAAAGGCATCACTGCATTGGCCAATGTGCCACATAACCCTCATGTCTTTGGTCTTAGCTATACACCTACCAAAGAGGACTGGGTGAGGAAAGGGAAAGAAATGGCTAGAAGAGCCAGAGCAAAGCAAAGCGGGAAGCACTACGAGCTTGTGCACCGACCAATCCAGGGAACCCTCAGTGGCTATTTTATTCGAGAAGGGGAAGACTTCTCATTCTATGGTTTCCCCGAACCTTGGTTCAACTCTGAGAAGCAGCGAGTTCCCGGCTTTGAGATTTTCTTTGACTTGAAGTTGCAAGAGAGCGATGTATAGGAACAGAATGAACAAGCTTCTAAGGTTGCAAAGAGCACATAAAGTGATTCCAATAGCAGTGAACTTGAGGTAGGAGTAGCGCTGGCATGTCTCCTTTTGGATCCTCAGATCAACCAGGAGAGCTTGAGAGATGACCTAATCGTTTCCATGATCGGAGACCAATCAGGTGTGGACCTTTCCGGTGGTATCTTAGATGCATCTGACGCACCGTCCCTCATTTGGCAACTGGAGGAGGGTTTTCTATCCAGTAGCTCTGAGTCAGGTATTGAACCAGAATCTAATTCCACGGAGTCTATGGAGTGAAAATCAGATTCCGATTCGTCTGAGTCGGAGTCTGGTATTCCTGGGGTTAATAACCCGGATGTCGTAGTTTTGTCCAGGTCATCTTTTTCCTTTTCTCTTAAGTCGGTTGTAACTGAGGAACTAGATGAATTGGACTCTGTGAATGAGAATGCCACTGCAGGTTTTGAGTACTTCTCTGTGCCACTTATATATTGCATTGATCATGACTTTCAAAATTTTGATAAAAACGACGAAGAAGGAATTCCTCTGGTTTTGAAACATTTGATTAATCGAGAGGAGAAGAGGTTTGTAAAACCCCTTGTTGATGAAATCATTCCAATTAATATGGGTACTAAGAAGGATCCGCGTCTAGTCTAGATCGGGTCCATATTGTCTTCGGAGGAGCGCGAGCGCTTAGTCGCTTTATTAAAAGATTTCAAAGATGTTTTCGCGTGGTCCTACAAAGACATGCCTGGAATTGATCCTAAGATTGTACAGCATCGGATCCCTCTTGACCCCGAGGCCTAACCCATCAAGCAGAAGCTGCGAAGAATACGCCTGGATTGGGCTTTGAAGATTAAGGAATAGGTCACCAAGCAGATAGATGCAGGTTTTTTTGCTAGTAATTGAGTATCCGACTTGGTTGGCCAACATTGTTCTGGTGCCCAAAAAAGATGACAAAATTCGAGTGTGTGTGGATTTCAGAGATCTGAACAAAGCTAGTCCGAAGGATGACTTTCTCCTACCACACATCGATGAATTGGTGGACTTCACCGCAGGCCATGCGTTGTTTTCCTTCATGGATGGGTTTTCTGAGTATAATCAAATTTTGACGACACCCGAGGATAGAGAGAAAACTGCCTTCACCACGCTGTGGGAAACCTACTGCTACAGGGTGATGCCATTTGGGTTAAAGAATGCTGGGGCTACCTATCAACGGGGTGCAACCACAATTGTACACGATATAATCCACAAGGAGGTCGAGGTGTATGTGGACGACATGATTGTCAAGTCCAAGGAAAGAGAGGGCCACTACACCGCCTTAAAGAAATTCTTCCAATGGATTAGAGAATATTGGTTGAGGCTTAATCCACAGAAGTGCACTTTCGGTGTAACAGTAGGAAAAATGCTGGGTTTCTTGATCACACAGAGGGGCATCGAGGTAGATCCTTCCAAAATCAAGGCCATCCTAGAAATGCCACCACCAAGGACTGAAAAGGAGGTGCAAGGCTTTCTAGGTAAAGTACAATTTATAAGACGGTTTATTTCAAAATTAACCTTGACTTGTAAACCATTGTTTGGTCTTCTAAAGAAAGGAAAGAAGTTCCGATGGAATGATCAATGTCAATTTGCTTTTGAGCAGATCAACCAGTATCTTTAGAATCCACCAGTGTTGTTGCCGCCCAAGCCGGGGAAGCCTTTGATTTTGTATCTGTTAGTAACAGACACAACGATGGGATGCATGCTTGCTTAAGAATCTGAGGATAGGGTGCAGAAAGCCATCTACTATTTGAGCAAGAAAATGCTAGACTATGAGACCCGTTACGCCCCGTTGGAGAAGGCTTGCTTAGCCTTGGTATGGGCTACTAGAAAGTTGAGGCACTACCTGTTAGCTCACTTTGTAATTCTGATTTCGAGATTAGATCCCATCAAATATCTCTTCAAGAAACTAGCACTTACGGGTAGGCTAGCCCATTGGTTGCTTCTTCTCTCCGAATTTGATTTAATGTATGTCACTCGCAAGTCTGTCATGGGGAGAGCAGTAGCTGAGTTCCTGACAGATCACCCAGTGGAAGGGAATGAAAGGTTAGAATACCTATACCCAGTGGAGGAGATTTGAACAGTGTACTTTGATGAAACGTCTAACCAGTACGGTTATGGGATAGGGGTGTTACTGATAACACCCGACAATTCCCATATACCTTTAGCCTTCAAACTCTGATTCAAAGTATCCAACAACGAGGCAAAATACGAGGCGTGTATTGCTGGATTAGAAGCCACCCTAGAACTAGGGGCAAAAAGGTTGGACATTATTGGGGACTCGAACATGGTTGTGTCTCAAGCAAAAGGAGACTAGAAGGTCAAAGAAGAAAAGATGAAGATCTATCAGCAGACTTTGGACGTTCTGGTTCCTAGGTTTGAGAAGCTAACCTTCACTCATCTACTAAGAGAGAACAACAGGTTCGCTAACGCCTTATCAACTCTATCTTCCACGATAGACATCCCGTTTGGAGTCTGGATGTGTCCGATCATTATTGAACAGAGATATACGTCGGCCTACGAGTTGATGGCAGCAATAGATGAAGTGCAAGATCAAAACCCCTGGTATTATGATATCTAGAACTTCTTGGAAAAAGAGGTTTATCCACTAGGGGCAAATGCCAAAGATAAAAGGGAAATACAGTGGATGGCCATTCAATTTATCATCTGCAAGGGTAAGTTATGTAAGAGGGGTCATCTGGGAATGCACAAGCTATGTGTTGATGCAGAAGAGTCAAAGCGCTTAATGGAAGCCATCCATGGGGTAGAGTGTGGAGCGCATATGAGCGGAGTAATGCTAGCCCGGAAGATTCCCAAGCAAGGTTACTACTGGTCCACCATGGAGGAGGATTGTATTGGTTTGGTTCGGCGATGCCATAAATGCCAAATTCATGCCAATTGCATGAATATCCTACCGTCGAAGCTGTACAACATGACTTCACCATGGCCTTTCTCAGTCTGGGGAATTGACATCATTAGGGCAGTTACACTGAAAGGGTCAAATGGACACGAGTACATTCTGGTGGCAATTGATTATTTCACGAAATGGGTAGAAGCTCAGTCTTACGCAGTGTTGAAAGCAACGCATGTGGCTAAGTTCATCTGCAACAATATCATTTGCCGTTATGGAGTCCCGAATGAGATCATTTCAAACAATGGCTCCCATTTCAAGAAAGAAGTGAT
This sequence comes from Camellia lanceoleosa, assembly GCA_025200525.1. Taxonomy (NCBI): domain Eukaryota; kingdom Viridiplantae; phylum Streptophyta; class Magnoliopsida; order Ericales; family Theaceae; genus Camellia; species Camellia lanceoleosa. The sequence continues at coordinate 60,585,064 of CM045768.1, forward strand.
CAAATTGTTGGAGAAATATAACATGGCTTTTCATAAGTCATCTACATATCGGCTGTAAACCAATGGAGTTGTTAAGGCCGCCAACAAGAACATCAAGTACATTTTGCAGAAAATGGTTGAGACCTACAGGGACTGGCCAGAGAAATTGCCATTTGCTCTCTGGGGCTATAAAACTTCAATTCGGACATCTACTGGGGCAACTTCGTACTCTCTGGTTTATGGGATGGAAGTTGTTCTGTCGATTGAAATAGAGGTTCCGTCATGGTTTTGGCCGAAAGCGGTTTTGGTGAGTGCCGGATAAGCGAATTAAAGAGGCGTTTGAAGAACTAATGTTGTTTGATGAGAGGAGGCTGAAAGCATTGTACCATGTTCAGGGTTATCAACACAGGATTGCCGGGGCTTTTATCAAGAAAGTTAAGTCTCGGAATCTTAACGAAGGGAATTTGGTGCTGAAAGACAACTGAGCTCCCATCCATGACCCTAGGGGGCAAGTTCATACCTAACTAGACTGGTCCTTGTATCATCAAGACTATTTGGTCAGGTGGAGCCATTATTCTTATGGACCTGGATGGCCTAGAATTTTCCCAACCAATTAATATGAACAAGTTGAAGAAATATTACCCCTGAGAGGCTCGCTAGGCCGAAAGCCCGGAAGGGCAACCTAGGCAAAAGTTAGAGCATCAAAAAAGTAGAAAAAAAAAATAAAAGAAAAACTGAGCTAGCAAGGTTGAAAACCCAGAAAGGGCAGCCTTGGCAAAAGTTAGAGCGCAAAAGGATAGTGTTAATACTCGAGTGAACCCGAACCGAACTACGTAAGGCCTGATTTCCATCTTCGGGATATGTAGGCAACTTCATTCTGAAGTCCCGCGTAAACACCTCCAAAACAACTGTGTACATGTGTTTGATCAAGGCATCTTTGTCTCTTCGTTATTTAAAAGATCAGTTGTGATCTTTACCCTCAGAGAAGAGTTGACTACAGTGCTAAGCAGTGCTATTCAGAAAAAGGGGCAATTTTCCATTTCTGGATGCAAGGTTGTACATCTCGAGGATAGATTCCATGTGTGTCAAGTTGTGATCCTTATCGAAAATGGTTTTAAAAAGTTTTGATAAAAGTCGATTTTGTTCAAATTAATCTTTTTACAAGTTAGACCATTTTTAGACCAAAAGAAAAATTTTCAGTGCCCACAACTTTAATTTCATTAATTTCAATACAAAGTTCTCTAACTCTTGATGCAAATCAAAGTTGCTTTTATTACAGTCAAAAGGAAAATCTAAAAAGTTAGATCAAAGTAATAAACTTGAGGCACAGATGAGTCAGATGTTCCTGCGTCCCCTCTCTGTGCTTGTGGAAGGTTCAGATGCTAAAGTAGGCCCGGTCTGTGCTTCTTCTTCAAGTCAAGCCAGGCACTCGCTAGAAAGTGCGTAGTTGAAACTAGGGGCAGGAGCCAAAAGCTTCATTGTCCTCCATGCAGTGGGATATCGAGGTAATTGTGAACCTCAGATTGGGAACAAAGCCAGGTACTCTACCCCCTCTTCTGGGCAAGTCTAGCCATGTCCGAATTGAAGCCTGAACAAAAATGGAAAGTAGAACACATAGTGTGCGAAGCTAATTAGTTGAATACCGGGTTATTGAGCCATGTTGTAACTCATCTCAGGCAGATCAAACCAGGGGCAATGCCAAGCAATGTCAGCAACAAACCTATCGTACATCCAATGGCGCTACCACCCTTCATTCGGGAAATCAACTAGCTGTTGGCGAAAGAAATAGCCTCGTGTTGAATATGCAGGGAAGAGACCACACCTTCAGCCTATCCATAAGCCATATTTGGGGAGGGATTAAAGAAAAGAGAGATTAAAGAATAGAGAGGTGTGCGTTGAAAGGAAAATTGAGAAAAGGGTTTTGAGAGAAAAACAGAGCATGAGTACCGAGTGATGTGAGAAACGCATATTAGAAAGGATAGGAAACATTACCTGAAGAAGTAGTGGACATTCTACAAATTTGGTTGTCTCTCGCCAATTAAAAGCGCCTAAGCCCATCAAAGTCTCAACCAACGCCAAGCCAATGTAGCTCTTGCCCTCTTTCAAACCTTGCGCCACTTCAACTAGTCGAATGCCAGACCCGCCGAAACTAGGGGCAAGAAGGAAATGTGCTAACATGCACAAACAAAGGGCGTGTTGTTGAAAAAGGTCCTCTGGTGCTCCTCGCTCAAACCTCCTAAAATGCCGGACACTCTCAGGTGGTAGCACATACGTCGGAGGATCATATGTCGTCGGGTCGAAGGGTCGAACCCTAGGTGGTAGTAGCACAGGCTTGGGCTCTGCCTCTATCCATGGGGACAACTGAGGTGGAACCTCTGGAGAAGCTTCGTCATGAGAAACGTCGTCCGCCATCTGGAAAGAAGATGAGAAAAGTGGCCGAAACTGAGGAAAATATATGGAAAATGCCAAAAGTTAACAAAAGTCAACCCTAAGAGAGAGAAAAGAGAAGAAAAAGTCAAAGCCTAGGAAAAGGCACTGAACTCAAGAAGAACTCGAGGGAAACAAGCCTCAAGCGGTGAAATTCCAAGAAAAAGTACTGAAATCGAATTTCAATTGGTTCAAAACGGAGTAAACAAAGAGGATTTAGCGAATCAAACGTGCGTGGGGCATTGGAAAACGCATATAAGGCTCGGATCTAGAGAGGGAAAGTGTCTAGAAAGGAAGATGGTGGATTTTTGGCTATGGAGAAGTGTGGAAATGAAATTTGGGTGTGTTTATTTAAAGACTCATGGTGAAATGACCAAAATGGGCCCGAACTGCCATTGGTGGCCGACACCCTCCCCTGGTGGCTGACAAGTGCCCAGTGCTCCTCCTTTGAGTCTTAATGCTGTTTTGTATCTTCATTTCTCAAGAAGGGCAAGGAAAGTTCACTTTTAAGTTCTAATTGCCTCTATGGAAGCGCCAAACCGTGTCTTCAGTACATGATGTTCAGAGGTGTATCCTTTTAAAACATATTGCAACTCTTCCGAGAGGTCAATCAGAAGTTGCATCTAAGTTGGTTTCATCAAATATGCTTTTGTCATTGCATCGAACGTGCATCTCTTTGTCGTTGCATGGAACATGCATTTCACATATACTGTTGTGTAGAATGTGCATTCTGTTAATCTTGCATAGAATATGCAGTTTGTGCTATTGATCGTCCATAGAACATGCATTTTGTACTGTTGCATTGAACATGCATTCCAATGTGGCATAGAACATGCTCTGGCTCCCGTCACATAGAATATGCTTCTGTTTTGTTTCTCGTATGTTTTGCATAAAACGTGCCATTAACATTGTATCTTGGTTATTTGTCTTGCATAGAACATGCATTCTTACTGCAATGCACCTATTAAGTTTCTTTCTTATGCAGGCACGATATTGTATGTACGATTCATTCGGAGGTGTTCCAGGTAGAATCACTTATACCCTTCGAACCGTCCTTCGTTTGAAAACATTTGTGTGCGTCCTGATGTTTATCACCTCTTTCAGTCACCGTCCTTCAATTAAAAACATTTGTGTGCATCCTGATGTTTATCACCTCTTTTAGTCACCGTCCTCCGGTTAAAAACATTTGTGTGCGTCCTGATGTTTATCACCTATTTCGGTCACCGTCCTCCGGTTAAAAACATTTGTGTGTGTCCTGATGTTTATCACCTCTTTTGGTCACCATCCTCTAGTTAAAAACATTTGTGTGTGTCTGGATGTTTATACCCTCCTTCAGTCACCGCTCTCCGGTTAAAAACATTTGTGTGTGTCCTGATGTGTATACCCTCCCTCGGTCACTATTCTCCAATTAAAAGTAATCAGGTGCACCTTGGTGTATACACCCCCATTTTTCTTCCACATGTAACACATTAGGATCTTGGTTGAGACCTCAGGTGTGCCCGACGGTTGCTCTTCTTCTTCCCTGTGCGTTGTGTAGTTAAGCTTTCATAATTTTCTTACATGCTTTCTACATGAAATGTGGTTCAGTCTATAAATTCCACGCATGGCGTGTTTGTTTACTTCTTCTTATGATTGAGGTTGTTGTACCTTATTTCGGTTTGTTTACATTGCGTTTGCATTCAAATGTTTCATTATAGCCTCATTGTATGATCATAAGTTATGTTCTTGCATCGTGCGTATCATTTGCATCTTGCCCCAGAACTACGCTGGTTTGATTCCTTGCAAAAGGATACATAGGCAGCCTGCGGGCGCAACCGTTTTTTGTCTTGTTTGTTTGTTTGTCCAAGTCTTCGGCCTTGTCAAAAATGGGTTGTCTTTAGGCTTTGACATTCACTCTTGTCATTTCATGACTTTCGAGTTCTGTCAAAGAGGGGCAACTGTAGACACCCCATTTTTGACCGTACTCATGGCTCGGATGTCATCGCTTGTGCACTGGATGATTAGGATTGCATGTGTTCATTTTGAGTGCTCGAAGTTCTCGGCGGAGTGCCCCGCCTTTGAGCCTTGAAACCTTATCTATTTTGTGCCTTGTTTTGGACCAAAACTTTGGTTTTTCTTGCCTGGACCTTTTGGTGACCTGTCGGCCATGGATAATAGTTGTCGGCCAGAGGTGTGGCCAGTTAGCCACCAGTGGCTGCCGACAGCCACCAATGCCTTTTTCCAGATATTTGTTGATAGCTATGTCAGCTGTTGGCACAATGAGCTGCATGTCCCTACACGTGTATGGTGGGATGTTTCCAAGCTTAGTTAGTGTTTTTCTATAAATATGGGGGTTCATCACCCATTTTGAGAGGTTAGCAATTTTGGAGCAAAATTCTCCCTCTCTCTCCAGATTTCTCTCTCTCTTTCTCTTGCAAATTTGTGTGTGTATACTTCGTTTCTCTACACTTTAGCCTATACCTCTTAAACCAAATCTCCTTCTGTTTGAGCTGAGGTTCCTCGAGGCTTGTTGTGAGCTCTAGCAAGTGGTTTTGGCTTGGATTTGTGCCTAGAGCTGCACTTTGCTTCAAGAGGTAGGTTACTTGCTTTGTTCACTTGCTTAGTATACTTGTTTTATCATCCTTTTAAACTGTTTTGAGGCTGGTTTTGAACCATAAAAAGCTCTATTTTTGTGTCTTAAAAGTGGTGGTTTGAGCCTTTTTTAGTTAGGTGTGGTTCACCCTTTTTGCTTGATTAGCTTGTATAACTTTTGTGCTTTTCATTCATCATTTTCAAACCAACTTTTTTAGGCCTTTTAACCACTGAATTTCAAAGTATTTTTAGTGGCCAAAAACTTGTTTTGAAGTCCAAAATTGGAGGGGTTAGCCTCCCCTTCTCATGTCTTGTTTGCATGCCTAGTTAGCTTCACATGTTAGCATGTTTTTCTAGCTTAACTTAGCTCAAGTCCAGCATGTTTTAGCTTATGAAATAACTTGTTTTAGCTCTGTTTTGGGCTGGTTAGTTTGTTTGAGTCTTGTTTAGCATGGTTGTAGTGTAACCCCATGCATTAGCTTAATGTTTTGGCTTTTCATGCCTTGAGTCTGGCATGTTTTAGACCATATTTTGCACTGTTTTGCCTCTATTTTTTATTATTTGTTTCATTTGAGCCTTACACAGCATGGTTGTTGTGGGAACTAAATATTCCAGGGGGAGTAAGGCCGGATACAGGTATGAGATCAGTCAAAGATGGAATTTGTACTTCGCCTTGATCCTAGTCGACCTCAGAGTCGAATAGGATAATCGACATTCCGACTAGCAAAACAAGAGTCGAATAAATAGACGTGCAATCAAGGGTGGGCCCAACCCGAAGGCCCAAGGGAAAGGATATAAATAGAGAAGCATCAACCAGAGAAAGGTATGTGAGAATAAGTAAGTTTAACTTAAGATATAAGCAACCAAGAGAGTATACACTGACTTATCCGTCGGAGTGCTAATTCCGACACCCCTGACCAGAGTGTTCATGCCTTTTCAGGTGACTAGCTGAGGATCTCGAGCGCCCCATTGGATCCAAAGAGTATTTCCAAACCACTTCCCCACAGTTGTAGTGTTAATTCCTTCACTAGTTTAGTGTTTTAAGGCTTTAACCATCATTGGTGTAAGTTTGTTGCATGTTTTAGTGCTTTTATCATTCATTTCTAGCACTTAATCATCTCTGCAACCCCCCTCAATTCTTCACTTTTGATTTGCTTTGAAAGTGGTTTCAAACCATTTGTTTTCCTAAGTGTGAAATAGAGGTGATACACCTAATGGTTTAATCTCTTAAGGGGTTCATTACCAATAGTGTAATGCCTCTTTCATGCCCAAAGCAACTTGGGGTTTGAGCTTTCTTTCCTATAGAGGACACTCACCAATGGATAATTGGATTAAGGAATGGTTTAGTAATTAAAATGAGTAAACAAAAATTAATAAGTAAAAGTGTGCCAGATAAGCATGTTTTCGTGTTGCATTGCATGTGTTCAGATCGGACATTAATTCGAACAGAAGGGAAATGGGACATTCCATACTCAAAAGTGATGAAATGTACCATTTTCCTTGGTCACCATTTCCTGTGATCATGCATGATAGGGTGGTGGTCATTTTGGTCTTGTTTGTGCATTTATTGAACTTATACAAACTTGGTTCCTTAGCCATCATGCATGGAAATTACTTGTTTGATGGTTTAAGGACCAAAATTTTCTCTTCTTTGAGCTTGTGTGATGATAAGGAAGACAAATAGTACAAACAACCTGTGAGAATACACTGTTTTGCTTTGTTTTGCTCTCGATTCTTGAAGAAAGCTCAGACCATCGATGGTCGACATACCATCACCGATGGCAGCCATCACCGATGTGACCGGCCACCAATAATGTAGACCGGCTCAATGGCGGCAGCCCCAATGGCAACCGGCCCTTGTCCCCCTTGTTAGCCATCAATGAAATTTGCACAGTGTGTTCTTGAGTTGGAGCAGAGGTGTTCTGGAAGTTAGCATAACTTTCAGTGATCAAATGTGCAAACAGAGGCCAACAGAAACAAGACAGTGGCTTTTCGGGTGAAAGACCAGGCATGCATGCATTCCTCGCTTCCTGGGATTAGCTAGTTAGTTTAATTGGCATGAGATCAAGCATGTGTTATAATTAATTAGTTGTAGCTAATTAAGGTATTGTAAATAATTAGTTAGTTTAACTAGTTATTTAATTCCGGTTTGTAATAATTAGTTAACCAGAATTAGTTAATTAGTTTCATTTTATATTAGTTAGCTTAATTAGCGTAGCTGGTTAGCTCTTTTTCTTTCGGACCCTTCTTCGCAAGGGAATAATGTTGTAATAAGTGTGTGTGCGTGTGTGTATGTCTTCTAACCCCACGTCTTTTTTCCTTTTATTTAATCACTTTTGATGGTTAAATTAGGGACATGTTTCAATTAGTATATTACATGCTTGCATCCATTCATTTGTGTTGCATGCACCGAGGCTCGGCGCATCATTCAAACTGCATTGCAATTTCAATATCTTTTTTGAATATGTGTTTAATCGCATGTCATTCAAATTGCTTCATATGCCATATTAGTAGCCGAGCCTATTAATTGCATTCTTTGTACGTGTTGCATTAGACACTTCACATAATTAGGATCATGTATCTTTCTAACTAGTTTCTGTTTTGGCCTGGAATGCTCAGTAAGTTTTTATGCTTTAGCATACTTGCATGAGTGTGATTGCCATGTTTTGCATGCTTGCTATGAGGTTATGTGCTTAAATGCTAAACTGTTTGAATGCCTGTGGATGAAGGCTTGTTGTTTGAATTGGAACGATTCAACAAATGTGCATTTTAAGCCCACTTTGTTGTGGCAAATCATGTTTTAAGCACACTATGTTTGGTGGCAAATCCGCATGTTTAAGCCCACTTGAGGTGGTAAATTCAAACCATTTTCGAAAACAAATATGATTTGAGTTGTTCCAATTCTTACAATGTTAGCCTATAATTGCTTGTGTATCGAAATAAGAACACATAATGTTTATAAAATATCATATCATGATTAGTAAAGGCCGATCTTTGATCGGGCGAGCGGGGGTGCTCATTTCAGGACCTTCCCCTCTCGTACCTAAGTTTCCGAGCCGAGACAACTTTGGTGATGACGGACACGTGGCCTTTGGCACGAGTCAGGATTTTCTAAATTTCTCCAAAAATAAAATATTTAGGTGGCGACTCTGTAGTTGGAAAAACAGTCCAATTTTGGCATTATTTGATTTAAAACCAATTTTCCAAAAAGGTTTGTTAGATTTGGACTCTTTTGTGTTTATCAATTTCACATTGCACTTGTGAGACTAGATTTAGAATCGCGAGAGTTTGAACTGTGAGGCCTTCTTTTCAAACCCTTTTCGAAAGGCCAGGGCATGGAAAAAGGAGAGTCCACATAGGCCTTTCTTTCTGAGCTTCCGAAAAGGGGCATGAAAAAGACGAACCACAATTTCTTTCTAACTAGATAGGCTTATTGAAATTGCAATGCCCTTATTATTAGTAATATTATTATTATTATTATTTTCTGAAATGCTTTTGTAATTTTTAAGTCACTTAAGAGGCACAATTGACAACTTCTTAGGGGTGTCTCTTGTTCCTGCCTTAGTTGTTGCAGATGATCTTCTTGATTTGTATGTACCAATGGAGTTCACTATCTTGTCTTCAGTAAAACTTTCTTTTTCACATTTCAATAAATAAATAAATAAATAAATAAATTCCAAATTTTAATAGTATCACAACCTAATTACAAAATATAACACAACTCTCACTTGACAAATTTATTTTTTAAATTTATTTATATTAGATGGATCTAAAGGGTAAAAAAAATTTGACACAAATTAAAAATAAAAAATCCAAAATATAAGTTTTTTTTTTGCCATACCAAATAACATAATTCTTTTTGTTATAGCCTAGACTAACAAATGATCAATTACACTATGGGGGTGTTTGTTTGGGGATTAGAGTGTGGGATAAGACTGCATATCTATTGCATATGATAGTCCGACGTTTGGTTTAAAAAATATAAGTTGGACTAATAGTCCAACTGAACTATCAATTCCTTATTTGTGGAATTATGGTATCCCATGGGAGGTGTTGGATAACTCCTCCTCTGGATTAGAAGGTTAAAATGACATTTATGGCCCTCAATTTTTTATTTATATTATTTTTAATTATACTAAGTAAAGTAAAATAAATGTAAAAATCTCAACTAAAAATTAAATTAAATTAACAGTCCAATGGATTATAATCCCCTTTTAAAAATTCAATCAATTTATTTAATTAAAAGTTCAAATTAAAATAAAATTAAAAAATCTCAACTAAAAATTAAAATAAATTTATATAATTTTTATTTATGTTCTATATATTTAATTTTTTAAAATAAAATAGGATACATATATGATTCAATAGAATAGTCCAATCCAAATATCTAATCCCATGACTAAATAAACATAGGATTCAGTAGAATAGTCTAATCTAGACATCTAATCTCATGACTAAACAAATATAAGATATAAATCCAGTTCAATCAAATAGTATGGGGACAATATATCTAAGGACTAACAATCTAATAGATTACAATCCCCCTTATCCAATCCATCCAAACAAACACACCCTATCAGACTATTCCATTGATGGTTTGTTGACGGAATGACGTAGGTCTAAGGTTGGAGAAGAATAACATATTTGATATTTGGTTTTCTATTTTCCAATATTAAAAAAGAAAATTGATAAGAAAATTTTGTTTGACAATTTTTAAAAAAGAATTAATTATACTTAAAACCCTTTAGGTCCGTTTGTTTTTAGTGGTAGAATGCAGAGAATTCGTAGTGAGGGGATTGTTAATGAAGGGATTAAGTAAAATTGTGTTTTGTTTTGATAATAGTTGTCAGTGCAGGAATTGTGAAATTATTTTTATATAAAATAATAAAACAAATAAAAAAAATACAAAAACATTAAACATTAATGTTCAAAAATAAAAAAGTCCAAATGTAAAAAATAAAAAAATAAAATTTTTACTTAACAAAAAAATACAAAAAAATAAATTAAATATTAATGTTAAAAGAAGAAGAAGAAGAAGAAGAAGAAGAAGTTCAGTGGATTATTTTCTAATACCAAGTCCCAAGCCTTCATCCTAATTCCCTCCCTAAGGCCTATCCTAATTCGGAGAGGATTATGAATCCCCTCTCCATCTCTCAAAACAAACACAACATTAGTGGGTCCCGCCTCCATCTCAATTCCAATCCTCTTCTATTGTCCAAAACAAACGGGGGCCTTTGCTTTTTTTTTTTTTTTTAATTTAATTTTTAACATCTTACTTCATAACTTCAAATTTTCAATGTCACCTTTTTGTTCATTTCTAATTAATGAGATTGACAAAAATTTAAAATAGATGGATTAGAATGAGATTTTGATAAAAGTATAACGGTACTAATGAGGTGGGAAATATGTTAAGTAATGACAAGTTCTTGAGAGGTAAGTAATGGCAAGTTCTTGAGAGATCAAAATGAAATTTTGACAAAAAGTGCAATGGATTAATTGTTATAATTAAAAATTGAGAGAGCAAAATAAAATTTTGGAGAAAGTGCAGGAGAGTTATGTGTAATTAACCCAATTAAAAACTACCAGCATCTTAAAAAATAAATGAATAAATAACTATCTTGCAACTTAATTTAAAGTGTAAGAGATTGAGTATCATAATTAAAATTAAAATGACCAAAATAAGATTTTGGTGAAATTATAAGGGTAATAAAGTGTATCTAATCCAATAAAAAATTATTTTTGAGAAAAATTTATAAAATATTTTTTAGGGGAATTGACCAATAAATCCCGTTTTGTAGATTTGTAAATATTTTTTTCATAACTAAGTGGTCCCTTAAATTATTTACTAACTATTTTGCCATTGTTAGTAGAGTTGGGGGACATGTGACGTGGTTATGTATAGGGAAGGTAGTGGGGTGTTTGTATGTCACGTTTTTCGAAAAGCATACTAATAGCTTTTTAAAGTTTGATTTTTTTTAACACACGCAGTGTGGGACATGAATTCCTTGCTAATTGTTTTTTGGCGTGTGATGTGAAGACACGCAGTAATTTAATCAAATTGGGTCCGTCACGTTGGAGTGTCAAGTGTCATATGTCACGTTTAGGAAAAGTACATTAAGAAGTTTTTATGTATGGGGAAGATGGTGGGTTGTTTGTGTGTCACATTGTTTGAAAAGTGCACTAGTAGCTTTTTCAAGTTTGGTTATTTTTAACACGCGCAGTGTGATATATGAATTTCTTACTAATTGTTTTTTGGCATGTGACACGAAGACATGTAGTAATTCAATCAAATTGGGTTCGCCAAGCTAGTTGGAGTGTCACATGTCACATTTAGGAAAAATACACTAAGGAGGTTTTTTAATTTTTTTAGAGTGTCACAACATATCGGCCACATTGTCACATTTGAAAAAAGTATGCTAAGGAGTTTTTTTTTTTTGTTGGAGTGTCACATCATACCTACCATGTTGTCACATTTGAAAAAAGTACACTAAAGATGAGTAAAAATTTTAGAGTGTCATATCATCTCTTCCCTTCTTTATAAGGAAATTCCAGCTGCTACTTCATCTTTGATGATAGCTGATTCCTATAAAGAGGGTACTGGTAACCCTCCAGTTCATGGTCCATTATCTCTGCCTAGCTCCAATCCTTCTTCCCTCGACCTATTGGTGGCCAGAACTATAGAGACTGCTGAAGATGCTCCACCCACTTCTCCTATTCTTATGTAGTCCTTTATTCCTTCCACCAAAGCTCTTTCTGTACCTTTCATGTCCACAGATGAGGTGGACATTTTCAAAGCTAGACTAGCTAGTCTCTTTGACATACCTTTCATCTCTCCAATGGCTAGCTATGAGACTGAGCCATTAGTTCTGGCTGATTCTATGCTAGAAATTTTTGAGAGCTCTTCTACTAGTAGTAAGACTTCCTTGCCTCCGATAGACTTGGACAGCTGTCTAGAGCTACTAACATCCTTCTCGAGGATCCCTTTCGAAGCCTTACAGAGGCCTATAATAAGAAATGGCTTCCTCCAGTGCTGCAAGATTGTTGAGCAATCCGGCATGACTGTCTCAGGTCATTTGTCTTAGGCGGTAGCCACCATTGATTTTTACATCAACATCTGTCATGTTGCTAAGGCTGCAGAGGAGAAGTTGCTGATGGATCAGAGTTTTGTTTCTAAAGTTCATGCTGAAGTGTCAGAACTAAACGAACAACATTCCTCTGTCTCCCAATTTCGAGCTCAACTGTTGGAAAAGAAGGCTCAACTTGAGCAAGAATTATCAGCAGTTAACCAAGCTTTGGATCGAACTACTACCAAGCTACAAATCACTAATCAAGAGCTAACTGATCGAAAGCAAGAGATGACTACAACCATTCAATTGTTTTCATCCCTCAAGAATAAAGCATCTATTGTAAAAGAACAATTTAAGCACTGTACTGACTTTTGGGCCAATCTATGGCTACATGTATTTGACTCTTTATGAAATAAATTCTTATTTATCATTGAAATGTTCTCATGCTCTTTTATTTAGTACTTATTCTATTCCTTGTGCTTCCCACATGGTTGGATAATAAGGCTTCAAATATCTACCATTAATCTTTTTGGGATGTACATATCCATTCAAATTTCTCAAATGGTATGCTCCAAAAGGCAGGACTCTATGAACGTGATATGGTCCTTCCTAGTTAGGTGACCATTTTCCAAACTTATGGCTTTTAATCCCTATTGGGAGTATTGTCTTCTATACCAAATCACCTTCATCAAAGTCAATGTGTTTGACTTTCTTATTATAGTTTTTGGCTGTTTTCTTCTTTTGGAAAAGAATGCTATTTAATGCCAGAATTCTAACTTCATCTATACTTTTTAACTCCAAGCACATACTCTGATGGTATTGCTCAAGATCTAATTGGTCTTGGCATCTCACCCTCAAGGATTTAACATTAATTTCTACAGAGAGCACTGCATCATGCCCATACACTAAGGCATAAGGAGTGATTCATGTGCTTGACCTTGGAGAAGTTCTATAAGCCCATACATTTTCAGAATTTTCAGAAACAGGGTCCCGCTCGAGCGGACCCATGAGGCTTGCAAAAGTACTGGATATGTCAATTTAACGTTCGATCGTGAATTCCGGCGCTCGAGCGGAAGGCCTCACTACATGGCTTCCCACTCGAGCGTGAACTTCCCTGCTCGAGCGGACATCTATGTCTGCAAAAATACTGGGAGCACAAATTTCATGCTCGAGCGGCAGTTCTCCCGCTCGAGTGGACATCAAATTTTCTGGGTTTTCCAGCAATGTTCTTGATCTCAAATCTAGCATTCAAACCAACCCAACTTACATATGATGGCTCAAACTTCAAATATACTTGTGCTTAGATGATACAAACACCCAATTACATCATTATGAAGCTCAATTTCATAAAATAAACACATGCATGTCCTAATTGATACCAAACTCATTTCCAACATGACAAATTCATGCATTCAAAGCTTCTACTCTTATAAATTGTACATGCATGTGATATATCACCCTCATTCTCAACTTAGATGATGAAGAAATGGTCAAAACATGAGCTTCAACTAAAATCTTACACGGATTACACATTTTGTGCCCAAGCATGCAAATTGAAAGCAATTACACACATACATGCATACCTTGACCTTCAATTCAACATGATTAACTCAATTTCATTTCAATTCTTACTCTTGATCATCAAACAACTTTGAATTTACAAAATTACAACTAGAACTCATGGATTACTCACCAAGGAGCTTTAATCTTCACAAACTATGGTTAATTCTTGAGCTAGCCTTCAATTTATTCAAGCTTCTTGAGCAAATCTTCAATTGTTTCCCTCTCCTCTCTCTAGTCGGCCCTCTCTCTATTCTTGGGTTCAAAATCAGCCAAAATGCAATAAGGGAGAGGAATTGTGGGTGCAGTGCCCTTTTAATATAAGTTCCACTAATTCCAACTTAATAATAATAAATAATTGGGCACTAATTCATCAATTCAATCAATTTAATCTGATCCGAATCAATTTCCAATTAAATTTCACCGTAGGCTCTAAAAATTATGCCAATCATAATGGCATAATCAATTTCGAGTTCTGCGGCCAATAGGGCCTTCAATTTAAATTCCAAAGCAGATAATCAAACAAATATTCCTACGGTGAATAGATAGAAATTCAAAACCACATATATTCACATAATTGGCACACAAAATCACATTAGACACACAATCATATTCATATTAAGGACCAATTAGCATAATATGGAACAAGGTTATCACACTTTTGGCTTGGTTCGTCTTTCAAATTGGAGAGCTTCTCATTTGGACTTAACCAGTTAAATGGCTTATCGGTAATATAAAACAAGTAAACAAAATGGATCAAAGTAAAACATGTCAAGATAACATGTTTGTGATCAGACGTTAATCCAAACACAAGAAACGAGGGACGTTAATCTAAACACATGTTTGCATATGTTTGGATCAGACGTTAATCCAAACACAAGAAACGAGGGACGTTTCATACTTGAAGTGATGAAACGTGTCTCATTTCTTAGTTGCCGTCCCCCTTGATTGTGCATGATAGGGTGGACGCCTCTTGAGTCTTGTGTGTTACTTGTGCATTCATTAACTTGTACAAACTCGGCTTCTCGGCCATCTGTAGACACCCCATTTTTGACCACCTTTAAGACTTGGGCGTTACTGATGGTTTACTTGGTGTTGAAAGTTGTGCAGTGCAAAGGTTCGGTTTCTTTGGCAAGAAGTGTCAAATACCAACCTTACACCTCATTTTGGACCAGAGCTATTTTGAATGGTTTTTAGACCTTAAAACCCTCTCTTTCAAAATATTTTTGAAATAAAGTTCCTACGATGTTCCGATGCTCACATTTTGTTGAATGTTGCGCTTTTCGGTAAACCGAGCAAGGACAAAGTGGAAATGAATGAAAGAGAGATGAAATCAATGAAAAATATTTCAAAACACCTTGTTTAGGGGTTTGGAGTTGAATAAAATGAGAGAGGAGAGAAGAAAACTAGTTTGGGAGAAGTTCGGCATGAATCCGGGTAGGACCAAAACTGAGCGGCTTCACCAAAACAGACATAACTTTTTGCACAGTTGGAATTTTGATGCAAGGTTGCCACCACTGGAAAGCTTACTTCTGGGGCTTCAATTTGTACACTTTCTAGCCACTTTTTTTGGTCTACCAACCACATTTTTTAGTCTGCAGACCAAAAAAGTGGTCTGTAGCCATGCCACCACCACCTTCCTCTCTCTGTGCAGACCACCTCCTCCCCCTTGCCGACCACTTTCTTTTCCTACAGACCACTTTCACTGGTCAGCCGACCAGTGCAAGTAGCTGGGCGACCACTTCAATTGGTCGACAGCTTTTCTGCACTTTCTGTAGATATTTTTCTTGCCAGCTATGCCAGCTGTTGGGCACAGAAAGCATCCTCCATACACGTGTATGGAGGGATTGCTTGAGGCTTCAAGCTTGTTGAATAAGCTTGATGCATGTTTTTCTATAAAAGGAAGCCTCCTCCCTCTTGCTTTAGGTTTAGAAAAATTGCATAGAGCTATACATACACTTCTATCTCTATATTTCTTTCTTTGCCTCATATTTGTGCTTGAAAGTGTAGTTTCTTCACACTTTTGCACACAAAGACATAGTGAAACACCATACTCTTGTTGCTGAGGTACCTGAGGGTCTTGTTTGAACTCAAGAGTTGGTTTTTAGCTCAGAAACGCTGCTGGAGTTGCGTCATTGAAGTTGTTCTACATGGGTAAGTCTCTAGCCTCTTTCAAGCTTTGTTTTGATTAAGCTTTTGGCCCCATTTGCATGCTGTTTTAGGCCTAACTTTAAACTACAAAAATTTATAATTTTTAGTGCTTAACATGTTTGTTTAAGGCTTCTTTGGTGTTGGGGGTGGTCTACCCCTTTTTGTGCCTTGTTTGGCCTTATTTTGAGCTATCCTTTTAAGTTATTGGGACCATCTCTTTTTGGCCTTCTCACCACTGAAACTCAGAGGAATTTCAGTGGTGGAAAGTGTGTTTTGAGGTCCCAAATAGGAGGGGGTCATCCCCTCTCCTTGTATCTCGGTTGCTTGCCTTGTTGGCCTCATGTTTGAGCATGTTTATCTAGCATATGTTGGCTCCATCTCAGCCTATTTTTGGCCTTATTTTAGTATGTCATACCCCTGTTTTGGCTTGGTAGAGTCACCTTTCACATGCTCTATACACTTGTAGTGTAATCCTTGCAAATTAGCCTTAAATGCTTGTGTCGATGGCTCATCTTTCTAGCATGTTTTGGTCCTATCTCAGCATGTTTTGGGTGTTGTTTTGCCATGGTATAACTCTTTTTTGGGTTGGTTTGATAGCCTCTTGCATCGTCCTTGCACTTGTAGTGCATTTCCATTAACTAGCCTAATATGCATCATGCTTTGGGCCATCATTCTAGTGAGCTTTTGGCCATGTTTTACCATGCTCTAGGTCTGATTTAAGTGTTTTGGGTCATGCATGCCTTGCTTTGTATAGCCATAGTGCATTCTAGCTCACTAGTTTTGAGTTTCCAAGTCACTAGCATGCATTGCTTGGGCTATTTGCATGATTTGGAATCATTTGATACATGATTTTAGAGCATGTTTCATTGTCATGTCCCCACATCTTTTACTCTTTCAATGCTTTGAAGGGTTGGTGCTTTATGCCTTAAGTATGGGCCAATATGCATGCCATCTTGCCTAAGCTTGTGGGCCATCATTTCAGTGTGTTTTTGGTCCTATTTTGCCATGATACAGCTCTATTTTTTGTTGGTAAAGTCATCTTATGCTTGGTTTTGATAGGTGTAGTTTAATCATTCTTATTGGCCTTGCATACTCCATGCTTCATGCCTTTCATGCTATCTTGTTTTGTCTATACTTCGTGCATGTTTTAACCTCATTTGGACATGTTGTAGGACTGTTTTGGGTTGCCTTGGCCATGTGGTTCATGCGTTGCATAGCTGTAGTGCAATTAGCCTTGCTAGCCTTGTGTTTTCATGACCCTAGCATGCTATGCTTGTGTCATTTAGATGATTTGGAATCATTTTATACCTGATTTCAGAGCATATAGTGTTGTCACACTTCCATATTTGTCACTTCTTAATCATGTTTGAGAGTTGTGCTCTTGTGCTTAGTTGATGGACCAATGCATGAGCATGCATTATCTTGCATTTCATGCCATCATTTCAGAGTATTTTGGCCACTGTTTTGGGCATGATTGAGGTATGTCCATATTCGGTTTATGTCCATTGAGCATGTTGTTTGAATGTTGTTGTTTGCATAGTGTTTGCATGCTTGTTGCATTGCATTATGTTTGTATGCATTGCATTGAGTTTGCATGCCATTAGCATTGATAGGTCGATCATGTTGCATTGCATTTGTGTTTGGATAGGGTGTTAGTCCAAACACGAGAAATGAGGGACATTTCATGCTTGAAGTGATGAAATGTGCCTTATTTCTCGGTCACCGACCCTCTTGATCATGCTTGATAGAGGTTAAGACTCTTATGTGTTATTTGTGCATTCATTGACATTGAATTGTCCAAACTTGGCTTCTCAGCCATCGTGCATTGCGATGCTCGGTTGGTGGCCCGAGAGTCAAGAACTACACTTCCTTGAGCTTAAGAAATGATAGGGAGAGTGGTTGTGCACACATACCTTGCAAATACACTGTCGTGCCCCTTCTTGTTCCCTGTTGCAGTAAATTAGAAGTGTGGCAGAATTTCTGGTCGGCAGACCAATAAAAGTGGCTGGCCGACCAATTGTTCTAGTCTGCAGCAAATGTAAGTGGTCTATAGGTGGTCTACACTACCAATAAGTGGTCAGCAGCCTTCCTAAAGGTCTCCATAATGGAGTAGAAGTTGTCTGGAGGTTTGTACAGTGTCCTGAGAACAATTGCAAATAGAGGCAAGTTGGGGCATAGCGATGGATTTCCGAACAAGGCGACCGAGCATGCATGCACTTCTCGCCCCGGGGGCCTACCTTTACTATTTTAATTATCTGCTTTGCTTAGCTAGCTAATGCTTTGGTTTTGTACTTAATTAGTTAATGCACTTAGCTAATCAATTTGTATTGTAATAACTAATTAGTTAACTAGGATTACTTAATTAGTTTCGTTTTGTAATAATTAGTTTAATTAGCTTAGTTTAGCTAGCTAGCTTGTTATTCGGACCCTCCGTCGAGAGGGTACAAATTTTGTAATAAGCGTGCGTGCGTGTGATGCATGTCTTCCAACCCCCATTTCTTTCTCTCTTTTACTTAACGCTTTCGATGGTTAGTTTAGGGTCATTTTCAATTAGCATACTTATGTTTTTCATGTTTGGATTCATTCATTTGTCTTGCATGCACTGGGCTCGGTGCATTATACAAACTGCATTGTATTTCAATACCAATTTGAATACATGTTATCAAGTTATATTCATATGACATCTTAGGATAGCCGAGCCTGTCTTAGATGCATTTTTGCATGTATTGCATTAGGCATTCTTGAAGTAGCTAGGATCATGCATTGATTACTAACTAGCTTCTTTTTTAGCTCAGAGTATACTGTGAGTGTTTACGCTTCAGCATATTGGATGAGTGTCATTGCATACTGCCATGATAGCATGCTTGCCATGAGGCTAACTGCTTAAGTGTTTAACTGCATGATTGCCTGTGGATGAAGGCTTCATTGCTTGAATTGAAACAATACATCGAAATATGTGTTTTAAGCCCACTTGAAGTGGCAAATCACCATGTTTTTCTAAGCCCACTTGAGGGTGGCAAATCCGCGACTTAGCCTACTTGCGAGTAGCAACTTTAAACCATTTTTGAAAACAAACATTGAATTGTTTTGTTCCAATTTAGGCGATTTAGTCTATACTTGTATGCTGTGCGCATCACATAGTAAATTAGGCTAATAAACCGGAATAAGAACATATGTGTTTTCAAAAACAACATATCATGTTAGTAAAGGCCGATCCTTTGATCAGGCGAGCGGGGGTGCTCATTGCATGACCTTCCCCTCTCGTACCTAAGTTCCCGAGCTGAGGCAATTTTGGTGATGACAGACACATGGCCTTAGGCATGAGTCAGGGTTTCCTAAATTTTCCAAAACAAAATATTTAGGTGGCGACTCTGAAATCTGGCAAAGCAGTCCATGTTTGGCGCTTTTTGATTAAAATTGATTTTTCAAAACAATTTTTCGGATTTGGACTCTTTGGTGATTTATCAGTCTTACATTGCACTTTGTGAGATTAGATTCAGAACCGTGACAGGAGTCCGAACTGTAGTAGCTAAGAACGACAATTTGCGCCCTTGCACGCGGAGTGGAGTTCAGGCAGTCTACAGTTTCTGGCGACTCTGCTGGGGATTTTAGAGAATTTGACTCGAACTCATGATATGTTATTTTGTCTACACTTATGTGTTTCTTTGCATTTTATTTGCATTGGTGCACTTAAGTCATAGTGTTTGCCGTATACTATTCCTGAACGGTTTGCCGGAGGCTTGTGTGGAAAAGTTCGCCATAAGGATGACCAGTTGCGGGCTCTGCCATGACAGAAAAACAAACCTCAGTTGTTACCGAGGCACCCTTTTTGACCATTCGACCTAGTGCATATCGGAATCCATAGTGGCCATTCCAAACTAGGACAGGTTGCTTACCCGATTATAGGTTGTTTGAAACTGCTGTGTGCGTAGCGAAACCCTAGCTCCTGACAAGATAGGACAGGGAAACCCTACCCCTCCATAGGGGTGTTTTGGCTCTCATTTGCTTGATATGTGCTGTCAGAGTGTATTAGTTGCAAGTCTGAGTATCGGCCTAAGGGTATCAGTTTACAGGGTACAATTTTGGGCAAATTCAGTAGAGAGCACAGTCATTCAGCTATGGTCATATCTGTTTTCTCTTTTGCAAGGTAGTCTTTGAACCATAGCTTCAGAAGGCTCCAATATCCCCTGGGTACATTGGGCTTGTGCTGATAGACTTTGTCAGGTCAGAGATTCAGTTCAAGGGCAACCAGTTTTCCTTTGCCGAGGCAAGGCATAGAAAAGCCAGTCAGGGCTCACCAGCTCAACCGATTCGATAGTCACCAGCCACATCACCTCTATTCAAACTCAGTAGACCCGTGATGGCACAGAGTCTAGAAAAAGTTATGGCCATGACAGCGGCATTAAATCAGGAAACTGCTATGTAGGATGAGACCAATGCTAAAACACAATACCCATCTAGGGCATCTGCCTCACATCCAGTCTCGGAACCCCAGCCGAACTTTGACCTAATTCCACTAACTGAAGGTTCGCATGGTCCAAATCCTAAGAAGGGTTGGCTGAAACTTGAGTTTTCAGACCCCTGGTGCAACTCACTGAGAGGCTTAACTCTCTTGATATTAATAAGCCCGACCCGACCTCATTAAAAATTGCTAACCTTGAGAAGCAATTCAAAAAGGCACAGGGCTTTAATTCCATTCTCGACATTGAGGATTGGTACACCGAGGTTACCGTACGACTCCCAGACGGATTCCTAATGCCATATATTGACCGTTTCGACGGGTCTGGAGATCATATGGTACATATCCGGCTTTTCTTGGACGTCCTGATGCCGATGGGTCTGACTAAGCCACATAAACTTTCTCTGTATAGTAGAACCCTATCGGATGTAGCAATTGCTTGGTATGCCAAGTTGGAGAATACAGTGAAGCAAAACTGGGAAGAGTTGGCTGAGGCCTTTGTTGATTAGTATTCTTACAATACCCAAGTTGAAATGACCACTCAAGAGCTAGAAGCTACCGACCAGAATCTTACAGAACCTTTTGTAGAATTTGTTGCAAGGTGGAGAGCAAATTCACCACAGATGACAGATCGCCCTTCTGAGAGGGATCAAGTGCGAATAGTGGTGCGAAACCTCGAGCATGATATGTTGCAAAAGTTGATAGTTGCTCCACTATTCACTTTCAAAAGTTTGCATGAATTGGGGGTTCAGATCGAGAATGCGTTCAACACAGGGATTATCCCCAGAACAAGTGAACCGATAAAGAGGATTTTTGCAGGGAGTACCAACGCTGGTAGTAGCACTATTCCCAAACCCACTGAAATCAATACAGTCACCATAGCCGACCCTTTTGCCAAACCAAGCCTACAAACAGCTGGCTTGACCCGAGCTCAGGGAAGAACTTTCACCCCTCTCTATATGAGCCTAACCAGTGCACTAAAAGTCTTGATGGAAAGAGGGTATCTCAAACTCCTTGATCCTCAACCTCTGCCTGACCCACTCCCTACCAGACATAACCCTTCAAAATACTGCGTGTATCATCAACAGCGCGGTCATGGCACTGATCGTTGCTACTGCCTTCGTCATGAGGTCCAGAATCTGATCGACAACTGGACGATAGCTCCACCTCCAGACCCCAATAACCAAACATCTCCTACCTACCTCAACCTTATCCATATATTTCCATCTGCCTACAACCCGAGCATATGCATCACCCCAATCCATCTACCCAAGCCTGAGGTGTTCATTCTAGAAAGCACGGACTTATATATGATGGATGCACCTAAACCCCAATCATCTCAAACCCGTGAGCCCACTACTTCTGAGTTGATGAGGATGATTGAAGATCTTCAGAGAACTGTGGCAGATTTGGCCTTTGGGATATTGGCTCCGTCATCGACCACATCATATGCCAAAAATTTCATGCCAAAAGGCTCCCCAATCTTGGGATGGGCTACCTCTGAAGAAGGCCAATCCCTTGGCAAAGTGGAGGCAGGTGGTAAGAACAAGGTAGGGGCAGGCATTGGTCCCCATGAACACCTTCAGTGGGTTGTTGAGGCTTTGAAGGCCAAAGGACTGAACAAACAGCAAGTGCTTGTAGTTGTTGCAAAGACTGTGGATGACACTTTTGCCACTCAGCATGGGAGCACTCTGAATCAAGAGGCAAGCTGAAAAAAAGGGATGTTGCACCAGAAATGGCCCTTTCAGCTCCAATCCTACACTTAGAAGAGATCATCAAAAGTCAGCACCTACTGACCCTTTCACCGGTACATCCAACAAACCTCACAAACCTTAAAGTACCCACCCCGAGGCCAGAGGTTCTTCGCTCCGCTTTATATGTCCTTATCCAAAGCCACATGTGTGTTGATCGAAAAAGGCCATCTGAAGCCCCTGGAGCCGCGACCATTACCAGACAAACTTCCTCCCTCCCATGATCCGGCCAAGTACAGTGCCTTCCATAAACAAATTGGTCATTGCACTGATAGTTGTTACCGTCTTCGCCACGAAATACAAGATCTGATTGACAATGAGGTCATCGTCGCACCAGGCTCTGCAAAGTCTATCGACATTGGATCAGTGAACTTGGGAGATAATGTGATTATGTGATCGGGGGATGAACCACCTGCTGATGTCGCTCAATTTACTCCAGATATGGGGATGGCACGCACTGTTGTGAGCAATGTGCAAATGCTAGTTATTTTACATTCTGACTTGGGTATTGGGTCAGTCTTGTTGTGATGTATTGAGTCAGTCCTTTTGTACTGAGTTAGTCGAGTCGGTCTTGTTGTTTCGAGTCTGTCTTGTTGTGTCGGAGTCGGGTGATTTCGGGGGTGTTACCTCGAACATCACTTGCTTGTTTTGTGTTTGTTTTTTACACTCTTTTGAGTTTGTTTCTGCCATGGGGCCAGTTGTGCCAGAAGTTTTGAATGAAACGACAGTGCTTTTTACCTACTTTTCTGTGACTTGAAGTCATTGCATTGACTTAACTTTTTCAAAACTTTTTCTAACACTGTGATGAAAACAAAGAGGAAGGAATTCCTCGGGATTTGCAAAAATTTGATCACTTGAGAGAAAGAGAGGCATGCTAAGCCCTTAATGAATGAGATCATACTTGTTAATGTGAGTACTGAGAAGGATCCTGGCTTGATCCAGATTGGTTCTACATTGTCTTCAGCGCAAGCGACTAGTCGCTTTCTTAAAAGATTTCAAAAAAAATATTTTGCGTGGTCCCGCAAAGACCTGTGTGGAATTGATTTTGAGATTGTACAACTTAGGATCGCTCTCAGCCTCAAGACATAACCCTTTTGCTTTCAAACCTTGAACTTGGATTCAGAATGTTCAATGGTCAACCACGATGTGAGGCTTGCCTGGCTAGATTAGAAGCAACCCTTGAACTAGGGACAAGTAGATCAGATGTTATCAAAGGAAGCTTGCGAAGCTAGATCAGAAGCACCCCTTGAACTAGGGGCAAAAATGTCAGATGTACTCGAAGAGTCAAAGATGAGTTATTTTGCAAACCAATGAAGACTGGCCAAAAAGCCAAATTTGAACAGCTTAAAGAAAAAAGTATTGCTGAAGGACAATCAAGTTCCTATCCACAACACTAGGGGCAACTTTAGCCCTTATTGGATGGACTTCTACATCATCAACAAACAACAACCATTCTCCTAGATTCAGATGGCTTCGAGAACTCAAACCGATCAACATGGACAAAGCTACACTTTTACCCTTGAGAGGCTCGCTGGGCCGAAAACCCAGAAGGGTGACCTAGGCAAAAGTTACAGCAAAAGAAGAAGAAAAAGAGCAAAAATGAAAAAAAGAAGAAAAGAAATGAAAAGAATTGAAAAGAAAAGAAGAACATAGCTCGCAAGGTTGAAAACCTGGAAAGGCGGCCTTGGCAAAAGTTAGAGCGCAAAAGGAGAGGTTAATATCCGAGTGTACCTTAACCCCGGAACTACGTCAGGCTTGATTCCCATCTTTGGGATATGTAGGCAACTTCATTCTGAAGTCCAGCCGTAAAATACTTCAAATTCAACTGTCATGTCCATGAGATGGTTTTGATCATCTTTGTCTCCTTTGTATCCGAGAGTTTGGTTCTGATCGTCACTTTGAGGACTGATTATAGTGCGCTGTGATGCCATTCAGACAAAGGGCAACTTTTCGTTGCCGTGCAGTGCCATTTAGACTAGAGGCAATTTTCCATTGTTTTGGATCTGAGATTACGCATCTCAAGAGTAAATTTTGTGTTGGTCGAGCGGTGGCCATTTGTAAAAACAGTTTTGAGAATTTTTAATGAGGTTGACTAATTTTCTTGAAAATTATTCCATTTTCCCAAAATTGGACCATTTCTTGGACCGAAAAAAGGAAAATTTTCAGTGCTCATAGCTTGACTTGTATGATTTTGAATCAGAAAATTGAACAAGTATGTTAATCTAACTCTCATATTGATTAAAATTGTTTTAGTAGAGGCTCAAAAACAAAAAATAGTCAAAATGATGAACTAGGGGCACAGTTGAGTCAGGCTTTCTATCTTTTCCCCATTGTCAACATACTTGCCAGAAAGGGCATCGTACTTGCCAGAAAGGGCACCATGTTCACCAGAAAGGGCACCACTGAAGCTGTCAGCAAAGGGCCGAAAGCTCTCTCATCCTCCAAGCAGCGAGGTATCAAGCCAAGTACGAAGCATGAATTGAAAATAGAGTAGGGTATTCCATTCCCTCATCTGGAAAGGTCTAGTCACATCCGAACTAGCCAAGGGTGTCATCAACCGATGCCAGTTGGAGATCTGCTGTGCATCCGGTCACACCGCAACCCCTCTGTGGGAGAACTCACTAGATGTGAGCGAAAGAAGAAGAATCTGGTAGAATACCAGGGGCAAGAGCCCACAACTTCCTATTTATCCATCAACCACCCAGGGGAGGGATAAAAAAAAATTCAGAGAGATTGAAGAATAGAGAGATGTGCATAGAGAGAAAAGTGAGAAAAGGGCTTTTTAGAGAAAAAGAGATTGAGTCCCGGAGTGAGGTGAAAATCAAAAATAAGAAAGGGTGGGAAACAATACCCGGAGAAACTGGCTCCCGTGAACCGAGAGGTCTCTCGCCATTGGAACATATTTGAGTCTTTTGTTTTGTTGTTTTTGTTTGTCTTGGTTCTTGTTTTGAGTCATTTTGAGTGTCAATAGATGTATTTAGGTTGTTTACCTTGTCTTTCCTCTTTGTTGAGTCATTTTAGCTGTGGTCAGTCGTAGGCTCAATACCCGGTTTAGAACTCATTTCTTGATTTCACTTCAAAAACAAATTGTTTTGTGCTCAGAGTGCTGTGCCATTCTCCACATTTGTACAAAACGTGATTTTTTCTTTCACAAACCGCAGGGTTCAACCCAGGTCATGTAAGAATAGTAGAATAAGGACCTATCTGAAGCTATATAGGTTCCAGACTACAAAGCAAAAGAAAAGAGGGAAAATTTGGAGCATCTTAGTGTGTTTCAATTCCAGCAAAATTCGAGACTGCATTTTAGGTGCACCTTCTCAGGCCTTGTCTTTCTTTGGAGTATGAGTGTATCTCGACCACAAGCTTAAAGAAGACGAGATAGAGAGTATGAAGTGGGTGATCACGTGTTTGTGAAAGTGACACCAATGAAAGGCCAGACTCGCTTTGGAGTCAAAGGCAAGTTAGCGCCACGATATGTCGGACCGTACCAGATTATTGAGAAAATCAATCCGGTGGCGTATCAAGTTGCACTTCCTCCTGAAATGGAGCATATGCACAACGTCTTCCACATTTCAATGTTGAGAGACTATCTTCGAGATCCGTTTCATGTGATTGAGCCTACTCGGATAGTGCTTAGTGATGACTACACTTACGAGGAACGGCCTATACAGATTGTGAACAGACGGATCAAGAAACTGAGAAACAAAGAGATTCCGCTAGTGAAAGTTGACTGGCAGAACCATGGTGGTGTGTATGCCACTTGGTTAATGCTAAACTGATTAATGCTAAACCGAACTGATAATGACTGATAAAGTGAAAGTTGTATGTATGCCACTGATAATGACTGGCAGAACCATGGTGGTGTGTATGCTACTTGGCTAGTGAAAGTTGACTGGCAGAACCGGATAACCACTAAATTATATACTGATTAATGCTAAACCGAACTGATAATGACTGATAAAGTGAACTGGATGAACTACTGAACAGACTGAATGAAACTGAAAACGAAATTGAATGAGTTAACCTATTGAATTGCATTTGTATCTGTTTGCTTGAATGATTATCTGTTTGAGTTATGTGTTTGAACTGTTAATTGAAGGCCTTATCGGCGGCCGATTTAGGAACCGTTTAGTGTTTTGTAATCAGGAGAATATTTGCGATTTAATGATATAATTATCTGAAAATTGATTAGGAATGATTAAATTAGATTAAATTAAGTCAATTAAAGAGTTTGAATTAATTACCACATTGCCATTGGATGGACCTTTGTTTAATCTTGTTTAAGAGCCTTATACACTTAGTTAAAACAATACTCCATCAGCCCCTTCCTTTGTCTCCACCGAAATTAGAAGAGAGTTAGGGAGAGAGAATTGATTTTTCATCACATTTTGCTTGTTGAGCTTGAAACTTAAGAGGATTGAAGTGTTGACCCCATTGTTGATCTCCTAGGCTCTCAATTGAAGACTTAAGGTAGGAATCCATCTCTTTGATTGTGTATTTAAGGTTGATCTTGCATGTTTCATGCATCATTGCCATGTTTGAAGTTCAAGAATGTTGAATTGGAGCTCTATTGTTGCATGCATGTAGAAATTAGTGAATTTGGAGTTGAATTCATGGTTGATTGTACATGCATGGTCATGTCTAAGCTTTAGTCCATGTTTTCACTTTGTTTTCCAACTAATGAGCTCTTGAGAGCAAGATTTAAAGATTGAAATTGGTTTGAAACTCATGCATGTCTTGATTGAGCATGATTCTTGGAATTGGTTTGAAATTGGGTTTGAATTAAACACCCTTGGGCCTTGATTTCTTAAATTTAGGTTTGAAACATGTTATATTATGTGTTTTATGAGTTTTCCAAAATGGGCCCAAGAGGATCGATTTTGGAGGTAGAAACCTTGGTTTTGAATTGAACACAATTCGATTTTCCAGATTGTTGTCCGCCGGCAGGTATCTGCGCCGGCGAGAAATCACTCCAGAATTGTTGCATACCTTATGCAGGCGCCGGCGGATAAATTCACGCCGGCGGGTTTTCGACCATCCAAGATATTTTGCATCGCTCGGCGAGGAAATTACGCCGGCGGTAACGTTTTCTACGCCGAAAGGAATTGTGCGCCGGCGGGACTCTGTTTCAAAAATTCGAAAATGTTTTCAGATGCATTTTTGCATCCTCATTCCATCCTAGGCATTCTTAGGCCTAGTTTAAAGCATCTTAATGAGGATTTAGACATAGAACCACACCGAGGAGATTTAGGGATTTAATTATCATCCTTTCGGCTGTAAACTTAGTGTGTGTTCTATTTGTTAACTGTTTAGGGTTGGCTCACGGGGACGCGCTCTAGCTACTGATAGCCCAATCTCTGTGAGTAACAGATGTGTAAAGATATGTTCAAAATGGTTATTCTTTGAATACTGAACTAAACTGTTTACTGAACTGATATCGTTTATTGAATGAATGTATGTCCTGTCTTACGAATCAGACAGGCATCCTTAGCACCCATTGTTATGGTATTCTCTGAGCTCTGTCGGTTTCCTTGTGGAACCATACCGATTGATGGCCATCATTATTGTTGGATCAGTAAGGCAGGTCCTTTTGGACCTACTGTTTATAGGCTAATGGATGTACCACATATGACTGATTGATTGAAGTATTGATTGACTGAAATACTGAAAGATTGAAATACTGTATAATGAATTGATTTCATTACTGTAAGGACATTCATTCATAACCTCTTTACGCTTTATGTTATTCACTGGGCTTTAGCTCACTGTTATATATATATGTAGGTGCTCAGCCACCAGACCGAAGCTAGGAGCGTGGGATTGGTCCCCAGTTTTGTCAAGCCAGCCAATGTGCCTCACTGTGAGGTTCCGAGACGCCATGCCATGGCTTGGGGTGTTTTTGTGTCCCCATAGGTCTCCTTACTGTTTTGTACTGTTGTATAGATTTCTTGTCTTTGTTATCGAGGGGTTGGGTCCCCGTACTGAGTGTTGTACATGTTGTATATGACTGTATATAGACTGTACTGTTTTGGACTGTATGAATGCATGAAAAATGTTTTTGACATACAGATTTTCACAGCTCAGTGGACACTTGTTATTTACTGTATTGGCTTCCGAACACGAACTCTGTTCTCTTGTATTCTTGTCTTGTAGGCCTTGGTAATCTCGGATTCTTGGCGATTCTGATTGCTAAACCCATAGGGCCGGGTTTGGGTCGTGACATGAACATAATCTCACAAAGTGCAATGAAAGACCGATAAATCACCAAAGAGTCCAAATTCGGCAAATCGTTTTGGAAAACTGATTTTTATAAAGAAGTGCCAAACATGGATTGCTTTTCCAGATACAGAGTCGCCACCTAAATGTTTTGTTTTGGGGAAATTTAGGAAACCCTAACTCGTTCCTCAGGCCACGTGTCCGTCATCACCAAAGTTGCCTCGGCTCGGGAACTTGGGTACGAGAAGGAAAGGTCATGCAATGAGCACCCCCGCTTACCCGATCAAAAGATCGGCCTTTACTAACATGATATTTTGTTTTTGAAAACACATGCGTTCTTATTTCGGTTATTAGCCTAGAATTACTATGTGATGCGCACAACAGACAAGTATAGACTAGATCGCCTAAGTTGGAACAAAACATCTCATGTTTGTTTGTTTGAAAATGGTTTGAAGGTGCTACTCGCAAGTAGGCTAAGACATGGATTTGCCACCCTCGAGTGGGCTTAAAAAACATGATTTGCCACCCTCAAGTGGGCTTAGAACTCACATTTCGATGAATTGTTCCAATTCAAGTAATCCAACCTTCACCCACAGGCATTCAGGCAGTTAATCACTTAAGCAAATAGGCTAATGGCAAGCATGCGGTCATGGCAACACTCACACTCATGCAAGATGCTAAACTGTAAAAGCTTACTGAGTACTCGAGCCAAAAAAGAAGCTAGTTAGTAATCAATGCATGATCCTAGCTATGTCAACAATGCCTAATGCAACACATGCAAAATGCAACTAGAAATAGACTCGGCTATTCTAAGATGTCATGTGAAATGCAACTTGATAATCATGTATTCAATTTGGAATTGAAATACAATGCAGTTTGTATGATGCACCGAGCCCGGTGTATGCAAGACAAATGAATGAATGCAAACATGCAAAGCATAAGGTATGCTAATTGAAATATACCCTAAACTAACCATCGAAAGATGATAAGTAAAAGGGAGAAAGAAATGGGGTTGGAAGACATGCTTCACACACACGCACGCTTATTACAAAATTCATCCTCTCGACGGAGGGTCCAAATGAATAATACAAATCAACTAATTAATTAACTACCCTAGCTAATTAATTATTACAAAACTCTTAACTAATTAAAAAAATTAATTAAGCTACAAAACCAACTAAGTAGGAAAAGAGAGAAGCTGAATTGAGCTACCACAGCTCTGCCTCAGAATGTTAAATGATGCATGCTCGATCGCCTCGCTCGGAAATCCGTTTCCATGCCTCATGTTGCCTCTGTTTGCACTGTTCTGCACCTTTGAAAATTGTACAAATCTCTGTAATGCTTCTGAACCACTTCATGGACACTCTGAGAGGCCAGCGGCCAAATGGTATGGCCATCAGCCAAAGGATAAGGGTCATCGACCACTTATGAGGCTATCGGCCAAAAATTGTTAGCCGATCAGCACACCAGATAACCGATCGACCATCTCCTCCTGCAGACTTCTCTTTTTGCTACATCAGAGTACAAGCAGAGGCATGCCAATACATTTGCAAGAAAATGTTGTGCAACTACACCACTTATCATGTTCAAAGCTCAAAGGAGTGTAATGCTCGACTCTCGAGCCATCAACCACGCATTACGATGCATGATGGCTAAAGAGGCCAAGTCGCACAATTCAATGTGAATGAAATGCATAAAAACACATAAGGGACCTCAACCTCTATCATGTTTGATCAAGAGGCAAGGCATGCACACACAATGCAATGCAACAAGCATGCAAAATGCTATGCAATGCAACATGATTGACTTATCAAAACTAATGGGATGCCACCTCAATGCAATGCGACCTAAGCATGCAAGCAAAGCTAATGCAACATGAGTATGCCAACAACAATGTCATGCAATGCAACTAGAATACAACAACATGCAAAGACAAGCATATTAAACCAATGTAATGCATGCATGATTAACTTAACAAAGCAACACAAACATTCAAATATGAGGTCATATAACAAGCATGCAACAACATGCAAATGCAATATGCATGCAACAACATGCAAACCACATTCTCAATGGACTTAAACTAAAAATGGACAGACCTCAGCCATGCCCAAATCAGTGGCCAAGATGATGAAACAATGGCATGAAATGTAAGAAAATGCATGCACACACATTGGTCCACAAGCTAGGCAACAAGAACATAAACCTCAAACATGATGAAGAAGTGACAAGTATGAGAGTATGGCAATGAAGTAAGCTCTGAAATCATGTGAGGAATGATGCCAAATCATGCACATAATACAAACATAGCATGCTAGAAGGTTCAAAACTTAAGGCTAGCCGAAGAACCTGTACCAAGGCCACATGAATCGTACCCCAAAGGGCCAAGGACAGCCAAAACAATCGTAGATCATGCCAAAATGAGTCTAAAACATGCATGGACCAAAGCTAAAACAAGCCAACATAAAGGGCAGAAGGCATGATGTATGCAAGGCCAATAACGGGTATTACACTACACCTATCAAAACCAATTATGAGGTGACTTCACCAATGAAAATCAGAGCTATATTATGGTAAAACAAGACCAAAAATACACTGAAATGATAGTCCCAAGGCCTAAGCATGGTGGCATGCACAATGATCCATGTTCAAGGCATAAAGGATGAACCCTTCAACGCATTGAAAAAGTAAAAGATGTGAGTGCATGGCAATGAAACATGCTCTGAAATCACATAGCAAATGATGCCAAATCATTCAAATAGGTCAAGTAATGCATGCTAGTGGCCTTGATGCACAAAGCTAGCAAGCTAGAATGAACCATAGCTATATAAATCATGGCATGCATGGCCAAAACAACAAAAGTCAGAGCTTAAGCATGCTAAAATATGACCAAAAGCTTCTTGGAGTTAAGCCAAATCATGCTAGAATGACATGTTAAAGCATGATACACATTAGGCTAATGAGTGGAAATGCACTACAAGTGTATAAACCATGCAAAGGGTGAGTCCACCAACCAAAAACAGAGTTCTGGAATGTCAAAATAACACCAAAAATGTGCTGGAATGGAGCCAATGCATGCTAAAATAATAGGCTACAACATCAAGCATGTTAAGCTAGTAAGCATGATTTGCACTACAAGTACAAAATACAAGCAAAAGGTGATCAAACCAGCCAAAATCAGAGTTATATTAGGTCTGATAAGTCACAAAAATAAGCCTAAACAAAGCCATAAAGAAGTAAAAACACATGCCCATTTGGTTGGCCATCAACACTAGCAAGCAAGACAAGAGGAGAGGGGACCACCCTCTCCTATTTGGGCCCTCAAAATAGGGTTTTTACCACTAAAAATCCTCTAGATTTCAGTGGTTAAAAGGCCACGAAAATTTGTTTTGAAAGGCCTTAGAAAATGGCTCAAAAGCTATACAAGCTAAGGAACAAAAGGGAGAGACAACCCCCTAACACAAAATAGGCCTAAACCATCACTTTTAGGACTGAAAAATAGAGTTTTCTTTAGTTCAAAACCAAGCCAAAAATAGTTTACAAAGGTGGTAAAACAAGCATGCAAAGCAAAGGTTTAAAGGAGCAAGTGTTTACCCTTGAAGAACCTTGAAGGACAGCAGCAAAACTAGCCAAAATCTGAGCCAAACAACCTTTAATCAGCCCAAAAATAGGTTCCAAGGGACCTCAAGCCAATGGTGATCAACTCTTCTTAAGGGTTGATGGGTTGAAGATGGTTGTATGCAAGCCTTCTAGCACAAATGCTCAAGAGAGGATTGCAGAGAGAGAGAGGTTCTAGTGTGAAAAGCTCACAAACCTTTTGCCAAAAATGTTCTCTAAATGTTCTAACCATTGAAAATGAGATATAAGGCTTCCTTATATAGCAAAAAGAGAGGTTTGGGTCGAAATATCTCAATTGGAAATATCTGATGCAGTGTACAACAACTAGAGGAGAAATATCTTTCAATTCTGGGCTTTCTGGACACTTCTGGATGACCGGCCATCTTTAGTGCCGACCGGCCACCATTTGTGGCCGATAAGGTTCACTTTTGGCCGACATATAGCTGCTGAGCTCCAATTGTGGCCAATGCAGTGCCATAGAGGCCGATGGGAAAAATCAGTCCCGGTCCCTGACTTGAAGCAAGCCTAATTCTTTCATCTGGACTCCTTTTTAGGTCATTTTTAAGCCTAAACTGTAGCCCCGGAAGTCTTCTTTCCAAATTTGGTAGACTCACCTAAAATTTCCATGTGTTCTAGGAGATATCCCTATTTTAGTGAAGCTTGCTCAGTTTCGGTCCAACCAGAATGATGCCCAACTTCAGCCAATCATATCTCCCCCATCCAGACTCGGATTTAGGAGATTCTTAAGTGAAAAATGAAGCCCCTGGAAGTAAGCTTTCCAACGGTGGTGGCCTCAGGGTCAAATCCAAATGCATAGACAGATAGACCTGATTTAGTGAGGACCACTCGACTTTCTCTTAGCGATTCATACCCAACTTCTTCCTCAACTAGGTTTCTTCCCTCCACTCCTCTTTTCTTCGACTCCAAACCCCTAAAAAGGTGTTTTGAAAGATTTTTCAAAGATTTCATCCCTCTTTCACTCATTTCCACTTTGTCCTTGCTCGATTTACCGAAAAGCGCAATATTTGACAAAATGCAAGCCTCGGAACATCGTAGGAACTTTATTTCAAAAATATTTTGAAAGAGAGGATTTTAAGGTCTAAAAACCATTCAAAATGGGGTGTAAGGTTGGGATTTGATTCTCCTCTTACTGAAGAAATTGAACTTTTGCTCTGCACACCTTTCATCACCAAGTAAACCATCAGTAGCGCCCAAGTCTTAAGGGCGGTAAAAAATGGGGTGTCTACAAGAATGTGCACTTTCATATACACTTCTGTTACATGCGTGCCGCGCATCGTTATGATTCATGCATAGAAAATGCTTGTCTTGTGCATAGAATATGCTTTCAATATTGCATAGAATGTGCTTTCAAAGTTGCATAGAAAATGCTTGTATCTTTTGCATAGAAAATGCACCTCATTTGCATAGAACATGCATTTTATCGCACTTCTTTTGTGCGGCTTCCTCGCACTGTCTTGTGCGCTTACACTTTGTATCTCAATCACATTGTCTTGTGCATCTTGTGGTTGTGTTTCACTCGCACTATCTTGTGCATTGCATTACACTCGTGCTGTTTAGCGCATCGCACTATTTAGTGCATTTCAAATCACTCGCGCTGTCTAGTGCATCGCACTATTTAGCACATTTCAAATCACTCGCACTTTCATGCGCATCGCACTGTTTTATGCAGTTTACAGTCGCGCTTTCTTGCACATCGCACTGTGTTATGCAGTTTACACTCGCGCTTTCATGTGCATCGCACTGTCATGTGCATTCTTTTGTCTGGGAGACCTTAAAATCACGCGTTTACACTCACGCTATCTTGTGCATTTCATTACATGCTCTCTCTCATCTTGCATAGAAAATGCTTGTAGCACTTATTAGTGCATTGCTCGTGCTATTTTGCGTACCTTACCCGCACTTGTTTATGCATTGCATCGCACTGTTTTGTGCACCTTTCATGTTGCACTGTCTTGTGCATTCTCATCTATTTTGTGCATACACTCGCATCGCACTATCTTGTGCACCTGTTTAGCACTATTTTGTGCACTCTCTAGTCTAGGAGACCTTAAATCCTCAGAATGTGCAATTCCTTTGGTGTTTGTCATGCCCGAACAACTTTCAGTGGTCTGGTATAGCCACCTGCCTGTGTTTGCGGTGAGTTCTCAAGAGATCAACTGAGACGGTGGAAACTAGAGTTCGCATGGCTCATGCCTAGAACGCAAAGGTTCGGGATTTCCGAAACTAAGGTCTGGTTTACATACCCAAGGGTGTATCCTTAGCTTGAAATCTGTATGGCTGCCCCATAGGTTGAGGTAGCGAGTATGCACCTCAATTCTGGATACTGAACCAACCTAGTCTGTCACCCTATTGGAGAATAGGGAAAGCTGCAGCCATGGCCAGGAAGAAAAATAGTACCGGTGGTTCAATCGAGAAGAAGGGGAAGGTCCCCAGGAGCATGAGGTAGGTCATTGCCAATTGCCCCTGTAAGGTACCTTCACTTTCTAACTACTACATCATCTAGTATGTCTATTGCATTGCATACAAAAGCTATCGCATGCATTTACTGCATTGTCCATTGCATTCTGCATCCTTTCTATGTTAAGCTTAGTCTGGCATGTGCCCATACTCTTCGCGTTATAGCATGGTTCTGTGATTATGTGTACGCGCTTATTCCACTAAGAGAATTGTGGTCTGAGGAAGTTGGCACCATTTCTGTGTTAGACGTGGTCTGTTTTGTGTCTATGCCTTATTCACTACATCCATTGCATCAATTACATCGTATTTTGTTGTTGTAT
The DNA here is from genome assembly GCA_025200525.1 of Camellia lanceoleosa. Classification (NCBI taxonomy): domain Eukaryota; kingdom Viridiplantae; phylum Streptophyta; class Magnoliopsida; order Ericales; family Theaceae; genus Camellia; species Camellia lanceoleosa. The sequence continues at coordinate 60,619,661 of CM045768.1, forward strand.
TCAGCATGTAGGATCATGGTCTTTCCTCAGCAAATCAATCCAAACTTATATCATGCCACTCAATTACTTGTATTCTTGCTACGAAACACATAGTTTTGCCTGTGCACATGCCTACTCCACTAAAGAGAATTGTGGTTTGAGGGCTCAAGCACCTTTTCTATGTTAAACGTAGTTTGATTTTGCATCTCCATCCCTTTATGATATTTGTGGGGTTTTTGTACTGTTCGTGGTTTGATTATTTCGTTGCATTGTATATCATTACATTGTTTTGTAATATTTCATATCATTTTGCATCCTACCCCTGAACTACAATAGTTTGATTCCTTGCAAAGGGATACGTAGGTAGCCTGCGGGTGCAACCAGTTATTTATCTGTATTTTGTTTGTTTGTCCAAGTCTTCGGCCTTGTCAAAAATGGGTCGTCTCTGGGCTTTGACATTCGCTCACGTCATTTCATGACTTCAAGCTCTGTCAAAGAGGGGCAACTGTAGACATTTCATTTTTGACCGCCCTTAAGACTTGGGCTTTACTAATGGTTTACTTGGTGTTGAAAGTTGTGCAATGCAAAGGTTCGGTTTCTTTGGCAAGGAGTGTCAAATCCCAACCTTATACCTCATTTTGGACCAAAGCTATTTTGAATGGTTTTTAGACCTTAAAACCCTCTCTTTCAAAATATTTTTGAAATAAAGTTCCTACAATGTTCCGATGCTCACATTTTGTTGAATGTTGCGCTTTTTGGTAAACCGAGTAAGGACAAAGTGAAAATGAATGAAATAGAGATGAAATCATTGAAAACTCTTTCAAAACACCTTGTTTAGGGGTTTGGAGTTGAAGAAAATGAGAGAGGAGAGAAGAAAACTAGTTTAGGAGAAGTTCGGCATGAATCCGGGTAGGACCAAAACTGAGTGGCTTCACCAAAACAAGCATAACTTTTTGCACAGTTGGAATTTTGATGCAAGGCTGCCACCATTGGAAAGCTTACTTCTGGGGCTTCAGTTTGGACACTTGCTAGCCACTTTTCTTCCTGACCAACCCCTTTTTTTGTTCTACCAGCCACATTTTCTGGTATGCAGACTAAAAAAGTGGTCTGCAGCCATGCCACCACCTTCCTCTCTCTGTGCAAACCACCTCCTCCCCCTTGCCGACCACTTTCTGTTCTTGCAGACCGCTTTCACTAGTCAGCCGACCAGTGCAAGTAGCTGGCCGGCCACTTCAACTGGTCGGCAGCTTTCCTGCACTTTCTGCAGATATTTTTCTTGCCAGCTGTGCCAACTGTTGGGCACAGAAAGCATCCTCCATACATGTGTATGGAGGGATTGCTTGAGGCTTCAAGCATGTTGAACAAGCTTGATGCATGTTTTTCTATAAAAGGGAGCCTCCTCCCTCTTGTTTTAGGTTCAGAAAAATTGCATAGAGCTATACATACATGTGGGAGCCGAATAATGGGTAAAGCCGGGAGGAGCGTACTCTAGAAAACAGACTATTCGGCGTTATCCGGCGCAATTAGGGGGCCCAATACAATAGATAGGCCGAATGAGTGTAAATCCATGGGGTTGAATAAAAGAAAGGACAATGAATAAAAAGTAGGTCCTGGCCCCAAGGCCCAAGAAAAAACGAGTATAAATACGGGAACTACAAACTTAGAAAGGTATATGAGAATCATTTCTCTTAACTTAGAATACAAGCTATCTCGAGTGCAGAAACTAACTTGCCCATCGGAGTGCTAATTCTGGCACTCCCGACCGGAGTGTTTGTGCCTTTTCAGGTGACTAGCTGAGGATTACTAGCGTCTCCCAGGATCAGAAGAGTATTTCCAAACCACTTCTCCACAATTGGCGCCGTCTGTAGGAATACTCAAATACATCCATGGCAGGCGTGACTGAAGATCTTTCGATAGCCACTGATGAGACCACGCAGAGAGATGACCTCACTCCAGCAAATATGCTCGGAAAGGAAACCATCGCCGCAAGACGCGCCTTGAACTTCGATTCACCAACGACTTCAGCGCAAGAGACAATGCAAGCGATCATGGAACAAGCAAAACATAATGAACAGAGGCTGGAGAACATGATCGCTAAAAATGAATGTCTCCGTCAAGATTTGGCCCTAGAAGTAGCGAAATCCAGAGAAGCCGTGCGCCAAGATCCCGAACGACCTCTGAGGGCAGGTGGATAGCGACCTCGAGCCCGACCAAGGGATGCTGATAGTGACTCCAACTCATTATCCACGGAGCTCAATAGGAAGGGACGATCCAAAACTTCCAGCTCCTCCGAAAAGAGTCTACATACAAGGAACAAGCGCAGGAGAAACAGTTCAGATGAAGAAGACCAGTACGATCCTTTTGTCTGACGGATTGCAAGGGCGATTCTGCCTAAGAAATTCAAAGCTCCATCATTTACTCTCTACGATGGAAAATCAGACCCCACTGATCACATCCGTCACTACAAGCAAGCCATGACATTGCATGCAGACAACTAGGCCATCATGTGCCGAATATTCCCCAGCAGCTTGGGACCTTTGGCTGTCAGGTGGTACTACAAACTGGAGCCGGCTTCAGTCAAAAGCTTCCATCAATTATAGAAATCCTTCAGGGCCAGATTCATCACCAACGAGGTCCAGCCGAAACAAGCTGACTCTCTTTGGGCAATGCAAATCCAGCCTGGAGAAACACTGAGAGCGTATTTGGCGTGCTATTGGGAATGCTTTAATCTTGTTGATGATGTCTGCAATGACTCCATGGCCATCACCGCCTTCAAAATAGGATTACATCCAGACAGTGCCCCCCGTAGTTCCTTGACTAGAAGACCCCACAAAACGGTCTGGGGGTTGATGAAGAAAGTTGAAGAATATTGCAAAGTGGAGGATGATGCCTTACGGGTCAAAGCTGGACACATGTCCAGTAAAACGGCACCACTCGAAATTGCTCAGCCAATAAGTTCCATACCACCTCAGAGCCCTGAACCACGATAGTGGGGCAAACGAGACAAAAGACGGGATTCTCGCCGATCAAGCGACCAATGCTCCCACTGAACGAATGAACAACTACAAGTCGACAGTAGGTGCATGAGGCGTGCCAACAAGAAATATACGGAGTTGACAGAGCCGATCAGTGTGATAATGTCCAAGGTCCAACATCTCCCATTCTTCAAATGGCCGTCGAAAATGGTGGGGCCTCCCGACACACGAAGACGGGTTAGATGCTACGAGCATCACAAAGATCATGGCCACGAAACTGAGAGCTACTACGCATTAAAGGATCACCTGGAAGAACTGGTGCAAGATGGCCGGCTGCAACAGTACGTAGGAAAAGGCAACCTAACCAAGGCACTAGCCTTGAGACAGGATTCGCCTCCACTTGGCGTGATCCATGTAATCTACAACCTACTAGAACCCCCAACCATGCACACAATTCAATTGCATCCAGTCCCCCAAGAGCAACATACTCCAACCAAACGACCCAGAGAAGTTCCAATTATTACTTTCAATGACTCTGATCTTAGCGGCATAACAGCCTCCCACATCGATCCGTTGGTCATCGAATTACGCATAAATCGATTCACCGTTGAATGCATTCTCATAGACCCAGGGAGTACTGCAGAGGTTATGTATTACAAGACTTTCATCAAACTCGGTTTCAATGAGTCAGATCTGTCTCCGGCGCCTTACCCATTGTTTGGCTTCAATACGAATCCAGAGTACCCGTTGAAGAAGATCACACTACCCGTTCGAGCGGGCTCCAAAACAGTTGAGGTAGAATTGTTGGTTGTAAAGCTACCTTCGCCGTATAATGTCATCATGGGGCAAACCTGGTTGCATATTATACAGGCCGTGCCAAGCACCTATCATCATCTTGTGCGCTTCTCGACGGCCCGTGGCATTGAAGAGATCTGTGGCTAGCCGCAATTGGCACAACCAGAGTTTTACGACAACTCTATCACTGACCTGACTTGTGGGCTTTGATACATGTATCTATTTCACTTCTACAATGCAAAGTCTCTCATTTTTGCTTTATCGCGCAATTTAACTCCCAACCCCCATTATAGCGCTTATCATAGCGCCGATTAAAGCCTCCGGATTTGGAACGCCTTTCGTAGATATCATGATTGGCCGAATAAAGACTCCGGATTCGGAGTCCCTCTGGTGCATGACACCTTAGGGCCGATTAAGCCTCTGGATTCGGAGCGCCATTCGTGGATATCACGATTAGCTGAATAAAGACTCCGGATTCGGAGCCCCTTTGGTGCATGACACCTTAGGGCCGATTAAGTTTCCGGATTCAGAGCGCCCTTTGTGGATATCACGATTGGCCAAAACAAGTCTCCGGATTCGGAGCGTCTTTCATGGATATCACGATTGGCCGAATAAAGACTCCGGATTCAGAGCCCCTCTGCTGCATGACACCTTAGGGCCGATTAAGTCTCCAGATTCGGAGCGCCCTTCGTGGATATCACGACTGGCCAAAACAAGTCTCCGGATTCGGAGCGCCTTTCGTGGATATCACGATTGGCCGAATAAAGACTCCAAATTCGGAGCCCCTCTGGTGCATGACACCTTTGGGCTGATTAAGTCTCCGGATTCGGAGCGCTTTTCGTGGATATCACGATTGGTCGAATAAAGACTCTGGATTCGGAGCCCCTCTGGTGCATGCCACCTTAGGGCCAATTAAGCCTCCGGATTCGAAGCGCCTTTCGTGGATATCACGATTGGCCGAATAAAGACTCCGGATTTGGAGCCCCTCTAGTGCATGACACCTTAGGGCCGATTAAGTCTCCGAATTCGGAGCGCCCTTCGTGGATATCACGATTGGCCAAAACAAGTCTCCAGATTCGGAGCCCCTCTGGTGCATGACACCTTTGGGCCGATTAATTCTCCAGATTTGGAGGCATAATCGGCCCTAAGGTGTCATGCGCCGATGGGGCTCCGAATCCAGAGTCTATTTGGCTAATCAGGAGTTTATTCGGCTTTTAAAACTCGTGCTTGGGGAAGAGGTAGATTCATTACGCTGATCGGCCAAATACGCCGATCGAACTATAATCGAAAGCAATACCATTCAACTACAAGTCCGCTTAAAAACGCCCAGGGGACTCCAAATTCTGGGCCTCAGCCACATAAACAATACAAAACATGCCAACTTTCGAAATAAGATGCTTAACTGAATATAAAAAAATAAAAAATAAAAAATAATAATAATAATAAAATTTCAGAATTAGGCACGAACGTCTGAAACAAAACAATTTATTTGATTAAAACATTAGTTACATAAACGCAATCTGCGTTTGAGCATTACAATATCTATTCGCAATTTCGAAAGCGGAAAAGGGAAAAAAGGTCCCGTTGGTACAGCAGTAGCGCCGAATCAATGCCCATCGCCTGGAAAGTCCCCGCGGCTTGTAACACCTTGATTCAACTATACCCAAATCCATGATTTTAACATTGGCAAACCTCTTCAGCAAGCTTCTTCTTGGTCTTTTCGATTCCAACCTTTCGGCCATCATGAAAACCTTTTTCATTGGCCCTCCCCTTTGCAGACTCCATTGCGAACATACTCGCCGTATCATGATCGGCGAGCGCGGTACTGATGAGCCACTGGGTGACCCTTTCTTCCACGATTGGGTTTCCCTGCCCGGTGGGTTGTGCCTGAACTGCCTTGGCCTTCCTTAGCTCACGTTCAGCCGCCTCCACGTGAGCCTCCAAACTTCAGATACGTTCCTTCTTCTTCTCTATCTCTCGGCGGGCAGCGCACAGTCGCATGCCGATTTCGTAGGCAGTGTAAAGCCCCTTCACCGCCCCGTGAATACCTTCACAAAATACTTCATAGTCCTATCGACCTACCATCGACTGTTGAACCTCGAGAGGAAAAATCTATCAAGTAAACTCGACCGCTACATTCGGGTCTCAAACGATCGAATCCACCTCTGTCATGGGTCTATTCCCCACGAAGACTGCAAAGCTCAATGGACATGGATTCGTATCGGATTCCCTTCCACCGTGGGGTGGCAAAGATTTCCCCTGTGGCTGCTTATCCCTCCAGGGTGACCTACTTCGACGTCGAGGAGATTGGCGTCTCTCCTAATCCCTCGAACTCCTACCTCTTGTACGCGAAGGTACACCACCTCGATTCGTATCTCCACTCAGTTCAGCTAGCGTCCTTGTTTCCTCTTTGCTGTTAAAAAAGAGCCTATTCGACATTCGCACTTGTTTAGTCTTCCTCGCAGAGCTGGATTCAATTCTGTATCAAGCACATAAAAATTGGACCATTGTACATTTATTCCTCACAAGGGCAGCACCTTTGAGGCAGTCTCTTTAATATTGAGACCTCAACCGCCCGGCGCCGACCGAGTCCGGTACCCAACCAAAATAATGCTATCCGGCTTTGGAATGTTCATGAGCTGATTGGGGCAAGAGGGGCAAGGGCAGATTCATCAATCCATTCGGCTTAAGTGCCCCAGTCGGCCGTATGAATCGATTCTTCAATATTCTTGAGCTCGTCTCATCCGGCACCTGAATGATCATGAATCAATTGGCGCAAGGGCAGATTCATCAATCTATTCGACTTAAGTGCCCCAACCGATCCATGACTCGATTCTTCAATATTCTTAAGTTCATCTCATCCGGCACTTGAATGATCATGAACCGCCTGGGGCAATGGCAGATTCATCAATATATTCGGCTTAAGTGCCCTAGCCAGCTGCATGAATTGATTTTTCAGTATTCTTGAGTTCGTCTCATCTGGTGCTTGAATGATCATGAACCGATTAGGGCAAGGGTAGATTCATCAATCTATTCGGCTTAAGTGCCCCAGCCAGCCGCATGAATCGATTCTTCAGTATTCTTGAGTTCGTCTCATCCGGTGCTTGAATGATCATGAACCGCCTGGGGCAAGGGCAAATTGATCAATATATTCAGCTTAAGTGCCCTAGCCAGCCGCATGAATCGATTCTTCAGTATTCTTGAGTTCGTCTCATTCGGCGCTTGAATGATCATGAATCGATTGGGGTAAGGGAAGATTCATCAATCTATTCGGCTTAAGTGCCCCAGCCAGCCTCATGAATCGATTCTTCAGTATTCTTGAGTTCGTCTCATCCGGTGCTTGAATGATCATGAACCGCCTGGGGCAAGGGCAGATTCATCAATATATTCGGGTTAAGTGCCCCAGCCAGCCGCATGAATCGATTCTTCAGTATTCTTGAGTTCGTTTCATCCGGCGCTTGAATGATCATGAATCGATTGGGGCAAGGGCAGATTCATCAATCTATTCGGCTTAAGTGCCCCAGCCAGCCGCATGAATCAATTCTTTAGTATTCTTGAGTTCATCTCATCCGGCACTTGAATGATCATGAATCGATTGGGGCAAGGGCAGATTCATCAATCTATTCGGCTTAAGTGCCCCTGCCAGTTGCATGAATCGATTCTTCAGTATTCTTGAGTTCGTCTAATCTGGTGCTTGAATGATCATGAACCGACTGGGACAAGGGCAGATTCATCAATCTATTCATCTTAAGTGCCCCAGCCGGTCCATGAATCGATTCTTCAATATTCTTAAGTGCCCACAAACTATTCGACATATGAATGATAAATCAATATTGCCAAGATTACAATTACCCTATCGGCAGCCGTGCAGTGGGATTAAGTGCCCACGAACTATTCGGCATATGAATGATAAATCAATATTGTCGAGATTACAATTACCCTATCGGCAGTCGTGCAGTGGGATATTCAATCTTAGAAAGCCCAACAGAGTAATCATTTTATCTAAAGTAGTGAAAGGCAAAAATTCTTCATTAACATAATATCACAAACTGCGCAAAAGTAGTAGTGAAATGATAGGGTAATTTTCATTAATAAATTGAGCACAGCTAGTAACCAATTTATACATAAAAACCAACCTGAACCAACAAAAGTCCACCAAACAAAAACATACATCGGAATTAAAAATACGTAATAAAATTAGAATGTCGCTCAAATCAATCCATGGGGCTAGACTCAAGTGGCTCAATGTCCACTTGCTCGTATGGAATTGGCAAGTCCAATGTAACTCCAGAGGCAGCAAGGGCTTTGAGCCACCCATGTTTGAATCCCCGATTCTCAAATTTGGGGACTTCATCTACATATTCCTTGAGGGCGGCGCCCTTTCCAGCCTCAAATGTCGCAGAAGCCTCAGAGTCGGCTTTTTCCTTGGCCGCCTTCAGCTTTTCTAATTGAACCTCCACCTTGGCAAGCTCCTCCTTAGCTACTTGAGCGATTCTTCGCTCGAATTCGCCTTATCCTTGGCGTCGAAGCAGTGATTAGCAATCAGGCCCTCTCCTTCAAATCAAGACTTCCATCTCGCGGCTCTCATCACTTCAAACTCGTCCCTACTCTTCTGACCGTCCACTTCTGTCTGCAAATGGTCAATCCTTTTAAGGGCATCATGCAGGCGGCGACCCAAGTATGTGAGCCTGCCGATCATCTGCAGAACAAGTTGGGATCGTCAGACACCATATGCAAGCAAAATCAAGAGAAGTTGATATGGTCACCTGTTAGGAGGGCCGACTGTGCAGCTAGAGCTACGGCCACAATATCTGGCACAGCGTGTAAGGCTGCATTGTCAGCCAGCAAGGAAACCGAAGCCGCCAGGCTCAACACTATGGCTACATCCTCAATGGCTGACGCGTCAGAGAAAATCGGGGTGTCTCTGATCTTTTGCTGAACAATGAAAGGAACAACCACGTTTGACCCTTCTAAGCGAGGCCGCTTATCAGCAAGACTATCTTCTGAATCGGCCTCTCCCTCGGCACTACGTTTCTTGCCCCGGTCTTCCAGAATCAGCCGCTCTTCAATGACCTGTTGTTCAACCTCTTTCGCCATTTTGGCCGCAACAATCTGAACTATCTCTTCAATAACAGGTTCGAAAGATTCAATCAAGGCAGGTTCAGAACAGGCGGCCTCGGCCTTTTTTCGGGCAGCCATTCGTTCAGCATTTTTCTTTCGTGCCATCTGTGTGAGGTTTTCCCCAGCCATACCTTCAAAAAAATCTCCAGGTAGGTCTCCCAAGTTTGCAAAAATATCTCCAGAAGAAAACTCTGCCCGACCCGAAGTGGACGGTGAGGTAGGCTGATTAAGTCTGGCTGCCTCAAATGCCGAGTTTATGGCCTCGTCGACCTCTTCGGCCTCCTCAGCGAACTCTCTGTTTGGTTCGGCAACTACCTCTACCACCGACTCCACGTCTTGCTCCAAATCAGAAGCTTCAAGACAAACTTGCCTAAGGTTCTTGAAGCTGGGGAAGATAAGAGCCGTAAGTTGTTGATCGCCGGTTGGAATTGGAATGTTGTCTGCAGCCGAGAATGTAGTATAAGTGGGCTCGTATCGAAGGACTATGTGGGCGGCTCTCCCTTGCTTCTGTACGTTTGGGTGGCCGAAGTATTTGAGTGCAGTCTCAATCTCTACAAGGATCACGTCGTCAGTCGAAGTCAGAATCTTCTTCAATTTACTGCCTGTAAAGACAAAGGGTTAGATTTGGAGGAAAAGCCGAATAAAAGGAAATTTCAATAAAACGCAATGAGAAACACGGCAACCTGGTTCACCCTTCTGTTTGGGAATAGGGTCTAGGCGATCCTTGCCTTCGCCAAATTCCCAGTTCCCTCGAACATTGACCATTACATCATCCACTCGCTTGCCAGAACTGGCAAGCATGGTTACCAAATGATGGTCGGTATCCTTGGCCTGGAGAAAGTACCGCCCGAGCCGACCAGAAGATTTGGCTAAAGCATAGCAGTGCCGAATGGCTGGAATGCCAAGTTCGATCCTAAGGCACCAGTTTAACTCTACGATCCCCATGATGATTCGAAAAAAATTCACATTGGGCTGAGAAGGAATCAGACCCTAATGGCGGAGGACGACCCTAAGGAATGGATGTAGGGGAAAATGGACTCTGCCCTCCACAATGGATAGGAGAGGAAAGATGATTGTATTTCGATCCTCTCTCTCCATGTCCAGAGTATTTTCCGTCACTAGAGATAGATGGACATCATCAGGGATAGAAAAATGTCGTCGGAACCCCGAGATATGACCTTCGGAAAGGAGGTCTTTCAAGTGCTTAACCATTCTATCAAGAATTCGAGGGTATACCAAAACTAAAATAAGAGCGGAAAATAGGATTGCAAGGAAAGAAAGAAAACTTATGAAAAGTGAAGGAGACGAGGATAGACGGATAGAAGTTACAGAGAAAAGCGTCAGAGGAGTGATACCGACTGGAAATCCAGGAGGTCCAAATATTCGAGAAAAGCATGCATTCAAAAGGACTGAAGTTTCAAATCGAATTAAATGAAAGAGATGCATGAATGAGGCGGGAAAGTATAATGATGACCAAAAGACGTGCGCCCTCTGACACATTGGGATAGGCGAAGCCGCCAAACTCATGTCTTTTGGCTTTTCAGAATCAAAACCAAACACACCAATTAACTACCGTCAATGAGGAGTTTGGGGGGAAATTGTGGGAGCCGAATAATGGGTAAAGCTGGGAGGAGTGTACTCTAGAAAACAGACACTATTCGGTGTTATCCAGCGCAATTAGGAGGCCGAACACAATAGATAGGCCGAATGAGTGTAAATCCATGGGGCAGAATAAAAGAAAGGACAATGAATAAAAAGTAGGTCTTGGCCCCGAGGCCTAAGAAAAAACGAGTATAAATACAGGAACTACAGACTTAGAAAGGTATGTGAGAATCATTTCGCTTAACTTAGAATACAAGCTATCTCGAGCGCAGAAACTAACTTGCCCGTCGGAGTGCTAATTCCGGCACCCCGGACCGGAGTGTTTGTGCCTTTTCAGGTGACTAGCTGAGGATCACCAGCGTCTCCCAGGATCAAAAGAGTATTTCCCAACCACTTCTCCACAATACACTTCTATCTCTATATTTCTCTCTTTGCCTCATATTTGTGCTTGAAAGTGTAGTTTCTTCACACTTTTGCACACAAACACATAGTGAAACACTATACTCTTGTTGCTGAGGTACTGGAGGGTCTTGTTTGAACTCAAAAGTTGGTTTTTAGCTCAGAAAAGCTGCTGGAGTTGCTTCCATGAAGTTGTTCTACAGGGGTAAGTCTCTAGCCTCTTTCAAGCTTTGTTTTGATTAAGCTTTTGGCCCCATTTTCATGCTGTTTTAGGCCTAACTTTAAACTACAAAAAGTTCTAATTTTTAGTGCTTCACATGTTTGTTTAAGGCTTCTTTGGTGTTGGGGGTGGTCTACCCCCTTTTGTGCCTTGTTTGGCCTTGTTTTGAGCTATCATTTTTAGCTATTGAGACCATCTCTTTTTGGCCTTCTCACCACTGAAACTCAGAGGAATTTCAGTGGTGGAAAGTGTGTTTTGAGGTCCCAAATAGGAGGGGGTAATCCCCTCTCCTTGTATCTTGGTTGCTTGCCTTGTTAGCCTCATGTTTGAGCATGTTTATCTAGCATATGTTGGCTCCATCTCAGCTTGTTTTTGGCCTTATTTCAGTATGGCATACCTGTGTTTTGGTTTGGTAGAGTCACCCTTTGCATGCTCTATACACTTGTAGTGTAATCCTTGGAAACTAGCCTTAAATGCTTGTGTTGATGGCTCATCTTTCTAGCATGTTTTGGTCCTATCTCAGCATGTTTTAGGTGTTGTTTTGCCATGGTATAACTCTATTTTGGGTTGGTTTGATAGCCTTTTGCATGCTCCTTGCACCTGTAGTGCATTTCCATTCACTAGCCTAACATGTATCATGCTTTGGGCCATCATTCTGGCATGTTTTTGTCTCCACTCCAACAAGCTTTTGGCCATGTTTTAGCATGCTCTAGGTCGGATTTAAGTGTTTTGGGTCATGCATGCCTTGCTTTGTATAGCCATAGTGCATTCTAGCTCACTAGTTTTGAGTTTCCAAGTCACTAGCATGCATTGCTTGGGCTATTTACATGATTTAGCATCATTTGATACACGATTTCAGAGCATGTTTCATTGCTATATCCTCACATCTTTCACTCTTTCAATGCTTTGAAGGGTTGGTGCTTTATGCCTTAAGTATGCCTTTTGTTGTTCAACCAAAGATAAAAAAAACATGCTGATATTCTCTGACGCGTCAGCTATGAAAGACCTAGTCGTGGCATTGAGCATGGCTTCGTCGGTCTCATTGCCGGCTGACAGGGTGGCTTTCCGGGCAGAGCCAGATCTGTTGGCAATAGCATTAGCTGCTTAATCAGCTCTTCTGGTATATAACTTGATCTTGTCTTTCCCTTTTATGCATATATTGTTTTCATTTTAACGTCCTATTTTGTAGACGGTTGGAAGGATAGCCGAGATAGGCCATCACCATCATGACGCCATCGAACGGATTGGCCGTTTACAATCGGAAGTTGAGGGCCAGAGGAATAGGGTCGAGTTCGAAGTAGTGAGGGCGAAGATGGAAGGTGCAAGGGCCGAGGCCGAGATGGAAAGAGCAAGAAATTCAGACCAGCTCAGATTGGCTGCTAAGGAAAGGGCAAACGCGAGTGAAGATGCGCTCAAGTTAGCCCAAGAGGCGATTGCCAAACTGGAGGCTGAATTGGGAGAATCGAAGAAGGCGAAGGAAGTTGCCGACTCTGAGGCTTCCAAGGAGTACGAGGCTGGGCAAAGCGCTGCCCTTGCAAATTATGTGGAAGAAGTCCCCAAATTTGAGAATCGGGGATTCAAACACGGCTGGCTCAAAGCCCTTGCTGCTGCTAATGTGACATTGGCTATGCCGATTCCATACGAGCAAGTGGATGTTGAGCCGCTGGAGTCTGACTCTGGGGATTGATTAGGGTGACACTTTAGTTGTTTTTGTTTAAGAATTTTGAATGTATTGTGGCAACTTTTCATTTAGTAGTTTTTATGTGTAAAATGGCTACAGTTTTTAAGTTTTTGCTAGGCATTTCCACGCAAACTTGTAGCTTTTTGTTTAGTAGTTTTCACATGTAAAATGGCTACAGTCCGTGCCCAATTTACTAATGAAAATTTCCTTTGTGCTTTGCTATTATTTGTGTTTAATTTTGCTATTGATGAATAGCATTGCTTTTTGCTACTTTGGATAAAACATTTTTGTATACTTGCGGATTAGGGAACTAGGCAATTTAGTAATTTAACCTCGTTAAATAGCCGATCAGATTAATAAATCTGCTATTGCCTCAGCCAATATGAACTCTGAAAGTCGAATATCATTAGTTCATGTAGTGGCTGTGGCACAGATCGATCGGCACCGGGCCTAGATATTTGGCTGATCAGATTAATAAATCTGCCCTTGCCCCAGCCAATGTATGAACTTCGAAAGCCGAATATCATTAGTTCATCAAATGGCTGCAGCACAGATCGATCAGCACCGGGCCTAGATATTTGGCCGATCAGATTAATAAATCTGCCCTTGCCCCAGCCAATGTATGAACTCTGAAAACCAAATATCATTAGTTCATGAAGTGGCTGCAGCACAGATCGATTGGCACCAGGCCTAGATATTTGGCCGATCAGATTAATAAATCTGCCCTTACCCCAGCTAATGTATGAACTCCGAACGCCGAATATCATTAGTTCATGGAGTGGTTGCAACACAGATTGATTGGCACCGGGCCTAGAAATTTGGCTGATCAGATTAATAAATCTGCCCTTGCCCTAGCCAATGTATGAACTCCGAAAGCTGAATATCATTAGTTCATGAAGTGGCTGCGGCGCATGTCAATCGGCATCGGGCTTCTGGAATAGCATTCATGAAATCCCCTCGGGGGCCCTACATGCGTTAGGAATAAATGGGGTGGGTTCTTCGTGCCTGTAATTCTACTTATTGTGTTCAGACTCAATTTAAACCAGTTCGTTGTGGAAGGTTAGAAAAGTGTGAATGTCAAATAGACTATTCTTCAATAGTAGAGGAGAATGGTGGACATTGGTTGAACTTGACGCTGAAATGAATCGTAGCAGCGAGCCCATACGCATGGGAAGTAGGACATCCAGGGAACGGAAAAAACGTCAACTCCCAAGTCATCAAAGTAGATCACCCCGAAGGGAAAAACAACAACGGGGCAGCTTCCCTCGACCGCGACCAAGAAATGAGTCTGATGTGACGTCGCGACCGTTGAGTTTTGTGATTTTTGTGGGGAATAAACTGATGACGGAGGCGGATTCTACTGTTAACGACCCAGGAGTAGCAGTCGAGTTCGCTCGACAGATTTTTCCACTGGAAGTTTAGTAGTCGATGGTTAGTCGACAGGATTTCGAAGTTTTCAAGAGGGCATCCATGGAGCAGTGAGAGGGCTGTACACCGCCTATGAAGTCGGGATGAGTCTGCGCGCCGCGCGGCAGGAGATAGAGAAGAAGAACGAACGAATTCAAAACTTGGAGGCTCGTACGAAGAAGGCCAAGCGTCAGCTAAGGAAGGCCCAAACTGCAGAGCCGCGTGCGACGGGTCAATCTAACCCGGTCGTGGAGGAAAGAGTGACCCAGCGGCTGATAAGTCATGTGATTGCTGATCGAGATACGACAAGCATGTTTGCTGTAGAGAATGGAAGGTCCATGGGTTATGAAAAAGGCTTCCACGACGGCCGGAAAGTCGGGATAGAAAAGACCAAGGAGAAACTCGTAGAGGAGGTATGCCGATGCGAGAACCGGGGCTTTAGGCACGGGTGGATTAAGGCTCTCCAAGCTACAGAGGCTCTCCAAGAAGCAGGAGTTGAATCGGCATCGCCATTATACCAACGTTATCACTTTCTTTTTGGCGCTTTCGAAATTGAGAAGAGTGATGACGAGGGTGATGCAGCATATAATTGAACATATTGTAAATGCTCCAACGTAGATTGGGCGTCAACTATGTATTTATTGGTTAATTTAATAAAATACTCTATTTTTAATGTTTGCGTGCTTTAACCATTTAGTGAAATACGGTCCGTGCCGGTTCAACGTAATTAAGCATTTCATTTTGAATGTTTGCATGCTTTAATGTGTATATAGTTTTTGGCCCAATCTTAATGAAGCACTATGTTTTGAATGTTTGTATGCTTTAATTTTTGTCGTATATTGAGATATCCTCGAGGGGCGCTTCGAATTCGGAGGCTTTTTGTCTTGACCAATCGTGATATCCACGATGGGCGCTCCGAATTCGGAGTCTTATTCGGACCAAACGTGACCTGCACAGATGGGGCTCCGAATTCGGAGGCTTTTTGTCTTGGCCAATCGTGATATTCACGAAGGGCGCTCCGAATCCGGAGTCTTATTCGGCCCAAACGTGACCTACACGGATGGAACTCCAAATTCAGAGGTGTTTTGTCTTGGCCAATCGTGATATCCATGAAGGGCATTCTGAATCCGGAGTCTTATTCGGCCGAAATGTGACCTGCATGGACGGGCTTTGAATTCGGAGGCTTTTGTCTTGGCCAATCGTGATATCCACGAAGGGCGCTCTAAATCCAGAGTCTTATTCGGCCCAAACGTGACCTGCATGGATAAATCTCCAAATTCGGAGGCTTTTGGCCTTGGCCAGTTGTGATATCCACGAAGGGTGCTCCGAATCCAGAGTCTTATTTGGCCCAAACGTGACCTGCATGGATGGGGCTCCGAATTCAGAGGCTTTTTGTCTTGGCCAATCGAGATATCCACGAAGGGCACTCCGAATTCAGAGTCTTATTCCGCTCAAACGTGACCTGCATGGATGGGGCTCCGAATTCGAAAGCTTTTTGTCTTGGCCAATCGTGATATCCACGAAGGGCGCTCCGAATCTGGAGTCTTATTCGGCCCAAACGTGACTTGCATGGATGGAGCTCCGAATTTAGAGGCTTTTTGTCTTGGCCAATCGTGATATCCACGAAGGGCGCTCCGAATCTGAAATCTTATTCGGCCCAAACGTGACCTGCATGGATGGGGCTCCGAATTCGGAGTCTTATTCGGCCCAAACGTGACTTGCACGGATCGGGCTCTGAATTCAGTGACTTTTTGTCTTGGCCAATCGTGATATCCACGAACCGAATCCATAGTTTTATTCGGCCCGAACGTGACCTGTACGGATGGGGCTTCGAATTTGGAGGCTTTTTGTCTTGGCCAATCGTGATATCCACGAAAGGTGCTCCGAATTCGGAGTCTTATTCGGCCCAAATGTGACTTGTACGGTTGGGGCTCCAAATTTGAAGGCTTTTTGTCTTGGCCAATCGTGATATCCATGAAGGGTGCACTGATTTTGGAGTCTTATTTGGCCGAAACGTGACCTGCACAAATGGGGCTCCAAAGTCGAAGGGTTTTTGTCATGGCCAATTGTGATATCCACGAAGGGCGCTCCGAATCCAGAGTCTTAATCGGCCCAAATGTGACCTGCACGGATGGGGCTCCGAATTTGGAGGCTTTTTGTCTTGGCCAATCGTGATATCTACGAAGGGCACTCCGAATCCGGAGTCTTATTCGGAAGACTTGAACTGAGAAAATATGAATCTTTGCATTACAAAAGTAAAATCTGTACATGGCGAATCATTCAAAACAAACATCATGTCCCATAGGTTAGGTCTAACGATAGAATTTATGCAAATGTGAAGAATTCCAAGGGCATGGCAGACTCTTGCTAGACATGTCTTTGAGCCGATAAGCCCCTGTCCCCACGATTGTGTCGATCTGGTAGGGGCCGTCCTAGTTAGGACCCAATTTTCCATCAGCCGGCTTCCTAGCAGCTGAAAGCACTTTCTTCAAGACCAATTTGCCTGGGTAGGTAGCGGTGTAGTTGAACGCATTGGTTATATGACTTAGCAAGCTGCTGCTGGTACCGTGCCATAGATGCAAGGGCATGGTCTCTTCGTTCTTCAATCAGGGTCAAATCCAAGGCCAGCATCATGTCGTTTCGGCCCATATCAAAAAAATTTCATTTTAAGGTTGGGAGGCCGATCTCCAAGGGGATGATTGCCTGCATTCCAAAGTACAAAACAAACGGCGTTTCCCCGGTGGACCGTCTTGGGATAATGCGATGAGCCCACAATACACTCGGTAATTCTTTAACCCATCGGCCTTTCACCTTCTCCA
Organism: Camellia lanceoleosa; assembly: GCA_025200525.1. Lineage (NCBI taxonomy): Eukaryota > Viridiplantae > Streptophyta > Magnoliopsida > Ericales > Theaceae > Camellia > Camellia lanceoleosa. The sequence goes on from CM045768.1 coordinate 60,636,659, forward strand.
GCCTTTTTTTGATGCCGTCTAAAATGGTTTTATTGGAGGCTTTGGCTTTGCTGTTACTCTGTGGATAAGCCGGGATGGAGAAGTAGGGTCGAATACCATACTTGCTGCAAAGCTCTCGGTAGACAACGCAATCGAACTGGGTGTCATTGTCTGATATAAGTGCTCTTGGAATGCCGAACCGTGTTATGATGTTTTTCCATACAAAGCATTTCATGTCGTTATCTCGGATGTGCGTTAGTGCCTCCGCTTCTACCCATTTTGTGAAATAATCTCTTGGTACAATCAAAAATCACTTGTTACCCGGGACATGAGGCAGTGTTCCAACGATGTCAAGTCCCCATTGGGCGAACGACCAAGGACTGGTTATAGAGCTTAACTCTTCAGTAAGCAAGTGGATCAGAGGGGAAAACTTCTAACACTGTTCACACTTTTTCACGTAGCACTCGGCATCGGCTCTCATTATCGGCCAGTAATACCCCAGTGTCACATCTCGATGAGTCAAAGAGAGCCCGCTAGAATGGGCGCCACAACTACCTTCATGTATTTCAGTCAAAAGCTCTTCGGCTTCGTCCGGATGAACGCATTCCAGGTATGGACCGGAAAGGGATTTTTTATAAAGTTTTCCTTGTGGATCCAAGTAGTATCACAGGGCTTTGTTTCACAACTTATGCGCTTCTTTCTTGTTCGCTGGGAGCTGTTCGAAAGACAAGAATGCAGCAATGGAGTCCATCCAACTCAGTCCTGACTCTATGACATTGACCTAGACTTCCTCCGAAGGACCAATGCTCGGCTCCGGGATGAAACCAACTTCAATGGTCTGTTTTATCTCTAAGTTGATGGCGGAGGCTAGCCAGGCCAGGGCATCTGCATGTGTGTTCTGGTCACGGGTTATTTGGTTCAATTCATGGTGGTCAAATTTTGCCAACAAGGAATTTGCCATTTTCATGTAAGCTGCCATACAGTCGTTTTTGGCCGCGTACTCCCCCTTTAGCTGATTGATCACCAGTTTCGAATCGCAAAATACAAGCAAACGCCAAGCACCTAACATATGTGCATTCCATAAGCCGGTTAGCAGGGCTTCGTATTCCGCCTCATTGTTAGATGCTTCGAAGCCAAGTTTGATGGCCTACCCAATTATTGCTCTGTCGGGAGACATGATCACTACCCCGGCTCCACTACCCCGTTGGTTGGATGACCCGTCGCAATACAACTGCCAAACGTCCCCAACATAAATTCTCCAGTTTGGCTTGGGTTAAATTTGTTCAGATTAGAAGTCAGCAATACCCCCCGTGAATTCGGCCACAAAATTAGTAAGCACTTGCCCCTTGATTGAGGTTCTAGGCAGAAATTAAATATCATACTGACTGAGTTCGAGAGCCCACTTTGAAACGCGCCCTGATGCTTTTGCACTACGTAGTACTGACTGGAGGGGATAATTTGTTAGTACCCCGATGCTATGCCCTTGGAAGTAATGCATCAGTTTTCTTGCTACCATGACGAGGGCTAGGATGAATTTTTCTAACGGAAGGTAACGTGCTTCGGGGTCGACCATTGCCTTGCTCACAATAATACACGGGTCACTGCTCCCCAAGCTCTTCCTTTAACAGTAAAGCACTGACGGCCCGGTCGGAAACAGCTAGATATAAAATGAGCGGGTCACCTGCCAATAGTGTTGTCAATAGTGGAGCTGATCGGAGATAAGTCTTCAGACCGTCGAAAGAGGTTTCGCACTCAGAGGTCCATTCAAAAGCTTTACCCTGTTGTAGGGTATGAAACAATTGTCGGCAGTGGTCCGTGGAACGACTGATGAACCTGTTGAGTGCGGTGACCATCCACATCAACTTCTGAACCTCCTTGACCGATCGGGGGGAGCCGAGTTCTAGGATTGCTGTGATTTGTCTCGGGTTTGCTTCGATTCCTCGTTGGTTGATGATGTAGCCCAAGAATTTGCCAGAGCCAATCCCAAACGCGCATTTGGAAGTGTTCAGCTTCATCCTGTATTTACGCAAAATACCGAATGTCTCTTCCAGATCGGCTAGATGAGTTTGCTCTTCTTTGGACTTGACCACCATATCATCAATGTACACTTCGATAGTGTGGCCGAGTTGCTCCTTGAATATGGCAGTGACTAGTCTTTGGTAAGTTGCCCCTGCATTCTTCAGCCCACAAGGCATAACCTTATAGCAATAGGTCTCTCTTGGGGTGAGGAATGTAGTTTTGTTTTGGTCCTCCAGATGCATGGCAATTTGATGGTAGCCTTTGTAGGCATCGAGGAAGCTCATACGCTGATGACGTGCAATCGCATCTATAAGTTGGTCTATTCTGGGGAGGGGAAAACAATCCTTGGGGTAAGCTTTGTTTAGGTCGGTGAAATCAACGCAGACACGCCAAGTCTCATTTTTCTTCTTCACAACTATAGTATTTGAGAGCCATGTAGGGTAGGCCACTTCCCTGATTGCCCCGGTGTCAAGTAACCGGTCAACCTTTTCAACGACGGCGGCAGTGTGCTTTGTGGCTGACCGCCGGCTTTTCTATATAATCTGCTTATATTTGGGGCAACATTTAAACGATGCTGGGAGACAGATGGATCTACCCCCGGTATTTCATACGGCGACCATGCAAATATGTTCAGGTTGCCGAGTAAGAAGGTAATTAGATGCTCTCTGTCAACTGCATTTAGGGAGGCATCGATCATGAAGAACCTGTCAGGATTCCTAGCAATTTCGACTCAATCCAGGGCTTCCGTGGCCTTTTCACTCGGAAGCCATGCAACATCGTCGAGGCTCTCTCGATCTGGAACCTCAATAGAATTCACTTCCAGCTCTCTTGGTGTCTTCACGGCAAGGAGATAACATTCTTGTGTCGATTTCTGGGAACCACGGATTTGTTCAACGCCGCGATCAGTCGGTAAGCAGAGCAATTGATGATAGGTGCTGGGCACGGCCTACATGGTGTGCAACCAAGTTCGTCCCATGATGAGATTATACGATGAAGGCAGCTTGACAACCAGGAATTCCACATCCATTGTTCTCGAGCCAGCTCGAACTGGTAGTGTGATTTTTCCCAACGGGTATTTTGGATTAGCGTTGAAGCCGAATAGTGGATAAGGAGCTGGGGAAAGATCAAATTCAGTGAAGCCGAGTTTGGTGAATGTCTTGTAATACATAACTTCCGATGTGTTACCCGGAACAATGAGTACGCACTCAACAGTGAATCGATTTACGTGTAACTTGATTACCAAGGGATCGGTGTGAGAAAGTATCACTCCGACCAAATCTGAATCATCAAAAGCAATGCTCGCAGCTTCATGGGGCCATTCGGCTGGAGTGAGTTGATTTTGAAGGTTGGGATGCGATTGAATCGTATACACTGCGGAAGCCATTGGCAGGCTGTATATCATGTGGATCACGCCGAGTGGAGGTGAATTCTGCCGTAAGGCTATTACTTTGGTTGAGTTGCCTTTCCGGACGTACTGTTTTAGCCGTCCGTCTTGTACCAATTCCTCCAAGTGATCCTTCATTGCGTAATAACTCTTAATATCATGGTCGTGGTCTTTGTGATACTCGCATTGCCTATCCTGTCGTCTCGTGTCGGGAGGTCCCACCATTTTGGATGGCCACTTGAAGAACAAAAGGTGTTGGACTTTAGACATAATCATGCTGATCGGCTCTGACAACTCCGTATATTTCTTGTCCGCGCGCCTTGTGCACCTGCTATCTGCTTAAAGTTGTTCACTAGCTCGGTGGGGACATTGGTCGTTTGATCGGCGTGAATCCCGTCTCTTGTCTCGTTTAGCTCGATGCCGTGGTTTGAGGCTCCGAGGTGGTACATAATTTACTGGCTGAACAATTTCGGAAGCGGCAGTCTTGTTGGCGTTTTTCCTGACTTTAGCCCGCAAGGCGTCATCTTCCACTTTGTAGTATTCCTCGACTTTCTTCATCAACGACTAGACTATTTTGGGGGCCTTCAAGTCAAAGAACTGCGGAGAGCACTATCAGGATACAAACCCATTTTAAAGGTGGTGATGGCCATGGAGTCGTTGCAAGCGTCATCGACAAGATTAAAGCACTTCCAATAGCACCGAATACGCTCATAAGGTTTCTCCTGGCTGGATCTGCATTGCCCAGAGTGAGTCAGCTCGCTTCGGCTGGACCTCGTTGGTGATGAATCTTGCCCTGAAGGATTTCTGTAATTGATGAAAACTATTAATCGACGCCGGCTCTAACTTATAATACCATCTGACAGCCAATGGTCCCAAACTGCTCGGAAATATTCTACACATGAGAGCCTCGTCATGGCTTGCTTATAATGATGGATATGATCAGTGGGGTCCGATTTCCCGTCGTACAGGGTGAACGACGGGGCCTTAAACTTCTTGGGTAATACTGCCCATGCGATCCATCGCACAAAGGGATCGTGTTGGTCTTGTTCGTCTGAACCATTTCGTCTTTGCTTATGTCTTACACATGGACTCTCTTCGGAGGAACTGGTAGTTTCGAGTCGCCCCTTCTGTTTGGGCTCCGGGGATAATGAGTCAGGGTCACTGTCACTATCTTGTCTCTGAACTCGAGGTCTTTGACCATCCGCTCTCAAAGGTCATCCTAGCTCTTGGCACGTGACTTGTCTAGACTTTGCCACTTCCAAAGCCAAATCTTGCCGAAGGCGCTCATTCTCAGTAATCATGTTTTCCAACCTCTGTTCGTTTTGCTTCGCCTGTTCCATGATTGCTTGCATTGTCTCATGTGCTGAAGCTGAGGGTGAGGTATGGGCAACGGAGTCGAAGTTCAAGGCGCGTCTCATGGTGATGTTCTCTGGTCCCAGCATGTTCGTTGGAGTGAGGTCATCTCTCTGGTTGGTTTTGTCAGTGACTATCAGAGGATCTTCCATTACGCCCGCTATGGATGTAGTTGAGTATTCCCACAAACACCGCCAATTGTGGTGATGTGGTTTTGAAATACTCTGTCAATCCAATGGGACGCTCGTGATCCTCATATAGTACCCTGAAAAAGAATGAACACTCTGGTCGGGGGTACCAGAATTAGTACTCCGATGGATAAGTCAGTGTATACTCTCTTAATTGCTTGTATCCTAAGTTAAGCGTCCCAATTCTTGCATACCTCTCTCAGGATGATGTTCTTCTATTTATATCTTTTTCTTTCTTGGGCTTCAGGGCTGGACCCACCTTCAGTTCATCGTATAACTATTTACTCGGCTCCTTTTGTTGCAAATCGCTCTTCACTCGGCCCCTTACTCAACTGGTTATTTGGCCGAATAGGGTACTGCTGGATTTGCATGTATAAGATGGGGCCGAATGCAATATATAAATTTCGACTCTCCGGGTCCAACTATTTGGCCTCCTTACGTGTGTAGACGTTCCGAACGTCCCGGGGGAAATCTCCCGTTTTGTTCATTTCGGCTCACTACAGTTCTGACTCAAAGTCACGGTTCTGAATCTAATCTCGCAAAGTGCAATGCAAGACTGATAAATCACCAAAGAGTCCAAATTTGGCAAATCGTTTTGAAAAACTGATTTTTTAGAAAGAAGTGCCAAACATAGACTGCTTTGCCTAAGGCCACGTGTCCATCATCACCAAAGCTACCTCTGCTCGGGAACTTGGGTACGATTAGGGAAGGTCATTTCATGAGCACCTTCGCTCGCCCGATTAAAGATCAGCCACTAGTAAACATGATATCTTGTTTTTGAAAAAACATGTGTTCTTATTCCGGTGTATTAGCCTATAATTACTTTGTGATACGCGTAGCATACAAGTATAGACTGCATTGCCTAAGTTGGAACAGAACATCGCATATCCATTTGTTTTGAAAATGGATTGAAGTTTGCTACTCGCAAGTAGGCTAAAACACAGGTTTCGACGAATTATTCCAACTGAAGCAACCTAACTTTCACCCACAGGCATTCAGGCAGTTATATCACATAAGCAAATAGCCTCATGGAAATACATGCTATCATGGTAATCACTCACACGCATGCAAGGATGCTAAAGCATAAGCACTTACCGAGTACTCCGAGCCAAAACAGGAACTAGTTAGTAATCAATGCATGATCCTAGTTCATGTTAAGATGGCTAATGCAACACATGCAAGATGCAACTAAGATAGGCTCGGCTATTCTAAGATGGCATATGAGATGCTACAGATAACATGTATTCAATTTGAAATTGAAATACGATGCAGTTAGTATGATGTGCCGAGCCCGGTGCATGCAAGACAGATGAATGGATGCAAACATGTGAGCATAAGTATGCTAATTAAAACATGCCCTAAACTAACCACTGAAAGCAGGTAAGTAAAAGGGAGAAAGACGTGAGGTTGGAAGACATTCACACACTCACGCGCACTTATTACACAATTGCCCTCTCTCGGAGGGTCCGAATAATAATAAAAATCGAATAAATAATTAACTACCCTAGCTAATTAAATATTACATAACACTTAATCAATTAACAAATTAATTACAAAAAAAAAAGTCTAAATATGAAACTAAAGAGACCGCCGCAGCTCTGCCTCGGAATGCGTGGATGATGCATGCTTGATTCGCCTTGCTCGGAAACCCATTGCCATGCCAAAAGTTGCCTCTGTTTACACTGCCTTGCTCCTCTGAAAATTATGAAAGTTTCTAGAACCCTTCTGAATTACTCCCCGAGTGTTATGGGATGTCACCGACCAAGATATAGTGCCACCGGCCGTGGGTAAATGATCAGGGACCAAAAGTTGTGCTCTCAACCAAATTTATTTTGCCGATTGGCACTAAGAACTACCGGCTGGCCAATTCTTCCTGCAGAATCCTACAATTGCTGCAGCAGAGGGCAAACAAGGCATGGCAAGGAATTTACAAGACTATGTGTGCACGACCACCCTCCCCATCATGCTATGGACTCAAGGGAGTATGACTCTCGACCATCGGGCCACCAATTACGCATTTCGATGCATGATGGCCAAAGAGCCCAGTGTGTAAATTAGTGTGAAATGAATGCAACAAAACAAATGAGTGCTACACACTCTATCATGTTGAATCAAGAGTGTCGGCGACCGAAGATTGAGGTACGTTTCGTCACTTCAAGTACGAACATAATGCAATGTATGTATGCAATATGGCTCAAGTATGTACGTGAGGCTAAGGTAACAAGCATGCCAAATGCAATGCAACCCAAACATGTAAATGTGCAATGTGCCAAGCATGCAAGATGCAATGCAATGCGACCTATCATGCAAGCTAAGTTAATGTCACATGAACATGCCAAATATGCAACAAGGATATGTAATGCAACTAGCTAAACAACATGCAAACATGTAAACATGATATAATGCGAGCATGCAACCAATGTAATGCAACATGTCAAACATGCAACTAGATACAAAGATGGACTTATACCGAAATGGGAATACATCAGCCCATCCCAAAACAGTGGCCAAGAGTACTAAAATGATGGTGCCAAAATGCAAAACAAACATTCAAACCAATGGGCCTAAGACTAAGGCATGAAAGGCAACTTTCAAGAGCACTTAAAAGAAGACAAACATGGACATTAGACCAACAAAATCAGAGCTATAGCATGTTAGAATGAGCCCCAAAACCCACTTAGATGGCATCTCAAATGTCTAAACATGGTGGCATACACAATGACCAACTCTTGAGGCACAAAACTACAACACTTCAAAGCATTGAAAGAGAGCCAAATGCAAGTGTAAGACCACATTACATGGACTGAAATATGATCTCAAATGATGCCAAATCATGAGAAAGGTCAAAACAATGCATGCTAATGACTCACACACCCAAAGCTAGCAAGCTAGAATGCATGATGGCTATACAAATCATGGAAAACATGATCAAGACAACCAAAGCCAGACTTCAAGCATGGCAAAACAAAGCTAGAATCTCCTTGGAACGAAACCAAAATCATGCTAAAATGTCATGTTACAACATGATGCATGTTAGGCAAAAACATGGGATTACAAGACAAGCATATGATGCATGCAAGAGATCATTAAACCAACTCAAAACAGAGGTATAATATGCCAAACTAACAACAAATACCTAGTGAAATGATGCTAAAAATAACTAAGCATGCATGCTACCCTTATGAGGCAAAAACACAAGCATATGAGACACAAAGGGAGAGGGCTGTCCCTCCCCTATACAAGACCTCAAAACCACTTCACCATAACTGAAAATCCTCTGGATTTCAGTGGTGAGAAGGCCAATACATGAAAGTTCCAAAGCTCAACAAAGAAGGCACAAGAAGAGCCCAAACAAGGCCTAAGAGGGGATGGAGGACCCCCAACACCAAAATGACCTTAAACAAACATATTAAGCATGCAAATACAAAACTCTTTTCAGTTTATAGCTAAGCTCGAAACAGTATGCAAGATAGGTTAAAAGCTTGTACAAAAAAAAAAAAAAAAGGAAATAAGAGGGTAAGTGTCTCACCCTTGAAGACCACTTCCAAGAACACCAAACTAGCAGCCTCTTTGGATCAAAACCAGCTCAAAAACCCCTCAAACAACTCCTTAGCACCTCAGTAACCAAAGAGTAGTGTACTCCTAGGTGTTCTAGTGCAAAAACAAGAACAAAAACACACTTTGGAACACTCTAACCCACACAAATGTAGAGAGAGAGAGAGAGAGAGAGAGAGAGAGAGATACAAAGAGGGAGTGATATATATTCTATATATCAGATTCATCAACCCCTAGAAAGGGAGGAAAGGCTCCCTTTTTATAGGAAAATGCAATGCAAAGCTTCCAAGGGAAGCTAACTCAAGGAGCAAATCCTTCCATACATGTGTATGGAGGGCAGAGTCTGTGCTCACCAGTTGGCACAGCTGGCATCCACTTAGCCTGTAGAACACGAAGGAAGGCCACCGACCAGTTAATTGGTCGGCTGGCTACTTATTTGGTTGGCTGGCTATTTTGGTGGCCAATAGGTGTCTAGATTGAAGCCCCAGAAGTTAGCTTTCCAATGGCACCAACCTTGCATCAAAATTCCTCTTGTACAAAAAGTTATGCTCGTTTTGGTGAAGCCGCGCAGTTTCGATCCAATCGGATTGATCCCCTACTTTAACCAACCATATCTCTCCCACCCGGACTTGGCTTTAGGAGATTCTTGAGTACAAAATGAAGCCCCAGAAGTAAGCTTTCCAACGGTGGTGGCCTCATAGCTAAAATCCAAGTATGCAAATGAATAAGCCCGATTCAGCAAGGGCTGCTTGACTCTCTCCTACCCGGATTCATGATGAACTTCTCCCAAACTAGTTTTCTTCTCTCCTTTCCCCTTTTCTTCAACTCCAAACCCCTAAACAAAATGTTTTGAAAGATTTTTCAAAGATTTCATCTCTCTTTCATTCATCTCCACTTTGTCCTTGCTCGGTTTTGCAAAGCATAACATTTAACGAAATCTGGCGTCGAACATCGTAGGAACTTTATTTTCAAAACATTTTGAAAGAGAGGGTTTTAAGATCTAAAATCTTTTGATCAAGATTGTTTTGGTCCAAAAGGGGTATGAAGTTGGGATTTGACTCTCTCATTGCTGAAGAAATTGAACATTTGCCCTGCACACCTTTTACCACCAAGTAAACTATCAGTAACGCCCAAGTCTTAAGGGCGGTCAAAAATGGGGTATCTACAACGTGTCCCAATATTTAGCCCCCACATTATTTTTTATTATTTATGACAATGGGATCATACATATTATAATTGGAAAAAAAATTAATTGAAAAAAATTATTTGAAAAAAAAAATTAATTAAAAAAATATTTGAAAAAAAATTAATTGAAATAATAGTTGAAAATAAAAATTAATTGAAAAAAAATTTGTTAGTCAAATTTTTAAATTTCTATTTAAAAATCAACATAAACTCCTTTTTTAAGTTTACATTTTTTTTTTCAAATTTACAAACTGAGACAACCATTTATAAAATATATATATATATATGAAACAAATTTTTTTTAGCAGTTTTTTTAAATTTTTGTAAATATATACTGAAAACTAAAAACGAAATGGTTATCAAACAGGCTAGTTTGACAAATTAATTACAAAATATGACACTACTCTCTCACTTGGCAATTTTTTTTTTTTTTTAAATTTGTTTAGATTAGACGGATCTAAATGGTAAAAAAATTTGACAAGAAATAAAAATAAAAAAAGCCAAAAATTATGACTTTTTATTTTTTATGTTTTATTTTTTTTGCCCTGCCAAATAACATAATTCTTTTTGTTATAGCCTAGATGGACAAATGATCAATTACACTATGGGGGTGGTTGTTTGGGAAATTAGAGTGGAGGATAGGACTACATATTCATTGCATGTGATAGTCTGACGTTTGGTTAAGTTAGACTAATAGTCCAATCGAACTATCATTCTCTTATTTGTCAAGTTATTGTGTCCCATGAGAGGTGTGGGATAAAAAGGGTGAGATAACTCTGGATTAGAAGGTTAAAATGACATTGATGGCCCTCATTTTTTGCTCTCAATTTTTTATTTATATTATTTTTAATTATACTTAGTAAAGTATAATTAAAAAGCTCAAATTAAAAAAATTAAAAAATTTAATCCCCTTTTAAAATTAAATTAAATTAACAGTCTAACGGATTATAATCCCCTTTTAAAAGTTCAATCAATTTATTTAATTAAAAGCTCAAATTAAAAAATCTTAACTAAAAATTAAAAGAAATTTATATAATTTTTAGTGATGCTCGATTTATTAATTTTTAAAAAGTCTTAGTAAAAAATATTAAATAAAATAGGATACATATCGGATTCAATAGAATAGTTCAATCTAAAAATCTAATCTCATGACTAAATAAACTTAGGATTCAGCAGAATAATCCAATTCAAACATCTAATCCCATGACTAAACAAACATAAGATAAAAATCCAATATAATCAAATAGTACCGGGACAATATATCCCATGACTAATAGTCTGATGGATTACAATCTCTCTTATCTAGTCTGTCCAAACAAACACACCCTATAAGACTGTTCCATTGACAATTTGTTAACGGAATGACGTAGATTTAAGGGTGGAGAAGAAAAACATGCTTGACATTTTGTTTTCTACTTTCCAATATTAAAGAAGAAAATTGATAAGAAAATTTTTTTTGACAATTTTTAAAAAAAAATTAATTATACTTAACACCCTTTGTTGTTTTTGTTAACATCTTACTACGGAACTTCAATTTTCAATATCACCTTTTTGTTCATTTCTAATTAATGAGATTGACAAAATTTGAAATAGATGGATTAGAATGAGAATTTGATAAAAGTATAGCGGCACTGATGAGGTGGGAAATATGTTAAGTAATGACAAGTTCTTGAAAGATCAAAATGAAATTTTGTTGAAAGTGCAACAGATTAATTGTTAAAATTAAAAATTGAGGTAGCAAAATAAAATTTTAGAGAAAGTACAGGAGAGTTATGTGTAATTAACCCAATAAAAAGCTGTCTAGCATCTTAAAAAATAAATGAATAAGTAACTATCTTGCAACTTAATTTAAAGTGTAAGAGATTGACTATCATAATTAAAAGAGATTATTTCATTTTTACGTCTATACTTTGTCACGATTTTCAAAGACCTCCCAGACTACTCTTATTTTCACGCGTACTCCTATACTATGTGAATTTCTATCAATTTACCCCTGCCGTTTATTTCCGTCAAGGAAGTGGACGGAATGGGTGATATGGCCCCCTATACTTTCACATGGAGGGAGAATTAAACCACTTGGCTGAGCACAATCAAGTTACATACATTAGGGTTGCTTAGAACTCCCCAAATCGCAATTAGGGTTTTTAATTTGCTCTCAAAATTCCAAAATCAAAGCTGAGAGTGAACAACGACTGTGAAATCATATTGAAATCAAATGTTGAATGATGGTGTTAGAAATGGACACCCATGTGGCATGACCATTTAACATTTGAATTTGAACCTTATCCAAATGGGTTTTGAATTTGAATTCAAACCTATTTAGGATAACCACTCAGGATACAGATATTATCTCCTTGACTGATATGGATAGATAACAATAACATGTTATATATCTGATATATGGGTTATGGGTGATTAAGTGAAAAACAACGTATGATCTGAGTTTTTCCGATATACTAACTCTCTCCCATAAACAACGATCTATAAGCCATTTGTACTGTGATTTGTGTGGGTGATATTCACCATTGTAATATCACCCCACTGCTGGGTTGATTGACCAGATTCAGGAAGCACGTGATTTACCCACGAGATCCCTTAGAGTTCAGATTATATCAGAAAGGTATAACCTTATTAATTTTTTATTCCGCTGCGTTATAGTGCTTTATGATTTACAGATGGGTTGGGTGCTAAGAGAGAAGAATAACGGTTGATGGACAAGCATACAATTGGTTGGCTGGAAGAGCACCAATCCATTGGAGTAGGAGTCACTTCCACAGTTTTCCCAAGTGTGACATTTTGTTGAATAATCTTTGTGAGTGTTTCAATGCAATCATATTGCAGGCTAGGGATCAACCTATGATGTCCATGTTAGAGAAGATAAGAGTTTTGTTGATGGAAACAGTTCCAAAAAGAAATGAAGCAATGAAAGGGTACATCAAAAGTGATACATGTTCTAAGATTTAGAAGATTTTGGAAACGGTAAAGGTGAGTGCAGCTGGATGGATTCCTAGATGGAATGGGGGTTCCCAATATGAAGTTCTTGGCCCATATGGTGAGCAAAATAAGGTGGACTTGAAAGAATGGACTTGTGGATGTAGGAAATAAGATCTGTCAGGCCTTCCATGTGGCTGCTACAAACTATTAGAGAAAATGGTTTATCACCATTAATTTTCTTTAACTTAGAACTATCAATAATGTAGGACCCACACCTCGGTTTTGGTAGGTCTGAGTGGCAATGTGTTCCTTGCCGTGTGGTGAACAAGAATATATACTAGGGTGGTCAAAACCATTTTCGAGTGAATGAGAAATTGATACTGAAGTAAGCCTCATGAACATGAATATTTTTGGTGTGGTTTTCATGAGTTGGTATCTAAACCTTGTCCCACATAGGAAACATGGAAGAGTTTCTATGAGTATATAAGCTCTAAGTTGGAGACCTTGGGTTGGGCCCCAAGAGGTACCCAAGTTTGGTAGAATGAGGAGTTATAGACAAACCCAAAACCACCACATAAATGTGCCGCCCTCGTTGGGCGCGGGCTATAGCGATTCCAGTTTTGACCCGTTATTTTGTGGTGTTCCGAACTCGGGTTTCATGGCTTGATAATATTATCCATGTCTTTTCTTCCTTACACTCTTTGAATTTGAGTTTTGGGATGTCTTGGGAGTGTTTGTAACAGGTTAGTTGCAAGTTGTTCAGACTTCTGTTGTCCAGAAATTTGGCTCTTCGCTCGAGCGAGGCTTCCTGCACTCGAGCGAGCTTTGTGAACTCCCATTTTTTTTTTCTTCAGAAAAGGGTTCTTCGCTCAAGCGAGGCTTCTTATGCTCGAGCGACGGTGTGCGTTTGAAAAACTTCTGAAGCTATGTATTTTATGCTCAAGCGAGTCTTCTTGCGCTCTAGCTAGGTGACTTGTTCTGTCTGGCCACTCGAGCGAGAACTCCTTCGCTCGAGCGAGCCTGTTTATATCAGTTCGTGAATCTGACATTTTGAATCACTTTTCAGCCTTCTCTCTCTCTAAAACTCTCCAAATATCTAGGTCCTAAGCCTCTCTCTCTAAACTACTCGTTCTCTCTAAGATTTTAGCTAGATCGAAGGAGTTCTTCACCTGGTGTCTTTGAGAATAAGGTAGAGGGCTTCAAGGGCTTTGTGTTGATCCAAATAAGAGTTGGTTTTGTCATCTTTGGAGTTCTAATCTTGCTTGCTCGTCTTCTACACTTGGGGTAGGGATTTCTACACTCTAATATGGTTTTTAGCTTAGTTATTTGCTATTGTGTATAGATGATAAGATTTGGTTGTGGTTTGGACAAATCTAAGATTTGGGTGTGAAATGAAAAGAGGGGTTTTGATGTATATGAGATAAATGGGTATGGGGTTTGAATATAAGATTTTGTTGTGCCAAAATAGTTCATTTTGGTGTTTGAGTTGATATTGAAAAAATAGGGATTTTTCCCCTAATTTGATTAAATTATTATTTTGCATAAATAATTGAAATCAACATTGAATATGTTAAATTGGATGGTTATTGATATAGGTGGGGAAATTGGATATGTGTTATCTCACACCTTTGGAAATTTTGAATAAACTATTTATCTTGAAGTTTAATATTTCTCTAGAGATAAATGTATTTGGGTTATCGGTGGAGGATCACTATGATTGTTGGTTGTCATTGAATATGACCATGATATGAATACAATGCATATGAATATTTGTTAGTAGAAGAAAGTGGGTGTACTCCATATGTAGTTTTGTTTATAAATACATTGCATATATATATTTATTTGGGAGGAGAAAGGGGATGGACTCCATTTAAAACAAGTTGGCCAGAGTGTCCTGGGTGAAAGACCCAAAATGTCATATATAAATGGGTGTCGATTCCCTCGGATGGAATATTCGTAAAATGGCAGGTTTGAAGGGTTTACGTATGTTTCGTATAATTGGAAAACCATTGAGTTGTAGTCTCAGGTTGGTTGGTGAAAAATAATGAATTTAACTTATGAATTGAGTAGCATATACTAGGTGGAAATGAATTGAAAGAAAATGGATTAAGGTTTGGTCTTAGTAGCATATGGATATGCAGACCTTGTGAATGTTTTAATATTGGCATTGTTTATGCACATGGTATTTATATCTTTGCTAAACCTCATATATTGTGTTAAATCATTTCTACTGGGCTGTGACTCACCCTATATATGAATACCATTTTTAGGTGCAGGTGATATGCTTCCACCAAGGCAATAGCGTGGACGGATTTGTAAAGCAAGAGCTTCTTATTTATGTTTTGTAACTGTGTAAAGCCAAGGGCTTAAGATGTAATGAGCGAGACTCACTATTTGTGTAACCAAGCAATGACTTGGGAAGATGTAAGCCTACAGGGCATTTAACTACATGTTAAACCTTTATAAACAAACTCTGATGAATGAAAGTGCTTTTTATTTATGTTATATCTTCTGCATAATAGTTGGATTTATTGTATTATTTTGGGGGCGTTACAACTTGGTACCAGAGCGTACCGGGTTTGAATACTTTGGGTACAAGGGAAGTGGTTAGTACCACAATGGGTTTGTCTTGCTTGATTGACATGTCAGCATGTCTTGTATGCTTATATGATAACATGTTTACATGATTATGTGGGTATGGAATTTAGTTTCTGAGATGTTGATTGAGTCTACGGGTTTGTGGAAGTCCTATTAGAAGAGCACTTGATCACTGCTATTTCTAATTGGACCTCTAGCAACACCGTGGGACGGTCATTATCTAGGAAGGAAATTTGTATGTGCTTATGTGATTACAAGCCTATATGGAATGATTTACTGTTGTCCATTATGTTAAGATGTTAGTGAGTCAGCTTGGCACGTTTGAAAATGTGCTAATACTTGTTACCTTTCTTAGGATGTCAGGACGTGGACGTGGTGGTGGTAGGCGTGGTAGGCGTGGTGGGCCTAGAAGGCATGAGGTGCCCATACCGGATGATATTTCGGCACAAGAAGAAGGGGTTGGTCAGGCCAATGTAGTCGAACCAGTTGGTCAGCAGGCTATGGGCACCTTAGCCTTTGAAATAGCCGTAGCATTGAGGGAGTCTATGGACATTCTCCGAGCTGAGAATCAAGTCCAAGGCCAAGTAGTTGAAGTGGGGCCATCTTTCTTGAAGAGGGAGTTTTTCTGGTCAAATCTGGATGAGTTTTTGGGTGATCCTAGGGAGCCATTGAAGGCAGATGAATGGCTAGAGCAGTTGTTGAAAACATTCGACAGGCTTGGCATCGAGGATGACAAATTGAGGTTGACCTTGGCATCTTTCCAACTGAAGAGGGATGCGGGTCAGTGGTGGAAGTATGCACGTAGACGCATTGAGGTGACTTGGGAGGCTTTTGTCAATGCCTTCCAGGACAATTTTCTAACTCCCACAATTAGGGAGAAGTTGAGAGACCAATTCTCTAAATTGGCGTAGTTGAATACATTAGTGGCTGAATTTGAGGCAACCTTTACTAGCTTGTCTAGGTTCGCACCGGAGTTGGTAGCGACTAAGGAGCGCTATTGTTTGGAATTTGAGAAATGATTGAGGACCTGACACAAGCTTCGAGTGGCTGGGTCCATGCTTAGAGATTTTAGGTGCCTTGTGGAGGCAATGGCCCATCTCGAGGCTGTTATGCAAGAAGAGGAGGAAAGGACGAAGGGCTCTAGAAGGAGTCAAGATTGTCAGGGGGACAGTAAGAGGCAGAGAGGTTCTAACTCTCAGTAGTCCGAGGGGTTCCAATTGAGGTCCACTTTTCCAGTATCAAGTTCGGGTTCTGGGAAGGGTAGGCAGGGGGATTTCATCGTTTTAAGTGTGGTCAGTTGGGCCACAAATCTTCAGCTTGTCCTCAGAGAGGAGGAGGACAGCGAGTAACATCATCTTCGGCTCGTTTTCAAAGCCAGAGTCAGGGAAGAGGCTAGCCACTTACTTGTTATCAGTGTGGGTATACGGGGCATCTGAAGAGGTTTTGCCCACAGTTGGGTGGCACACCTGGTGCGCCTGGTTCAAGGCATACACAGAGTTACTAGCCAGCACAATCAGCACAAGCCTCGAGGGCTAATCAGGGAGCCTCTTCGGCTCAGTCAATGCTCCAGGCTCATGCTCTGAGAAGTGAGCAGGTTGAGTAGAGGCCTACTGGGCATATGTCCGTAGTTGTGGCACCAGATTTCGTACCTGCTCCTTCGGTAGTGAGAGGTACCCTTTTGTTTTGCAATTCAGTTGCTAATGTGTTGATTGATACGGGTGCATCCCATTCTTTTATTTCACATATGTTTGCATCGGTTTTGGACTTGGAGTTGGCACAGTTGGCATCTCCTATTTGTGTAGAGTCACCTATTGGTGGTGAGGTTATCTTGAAATAGGGATGTTGGGGTTGTGACATTGAGGTTGCTGGTCGTCGATTACCTTTTGCATTTGTACTACTTGACATGCCTAGTTTTGATGTCATATTGGGTATGGATTGGTTATCTTCATACTGGGTTGTTATAGATTGCTACCATCAGAAGGTTACTGTATGTACCTCGAGCAGTGATTGCTTTTATTTCTTGGGGGACCGGGTGGATATAGATTTATCACCAGTGTATGATCCGCGTGGGCGGAGTGAACTTAGTTGTCTTCTTGATAACTTTTTGAGTAGTGAGTGTGATGAAATCCGGGTTGAGTTGCCTGAATACCCAGATGTCTTTCCTAAGGATCTTACTAGTTTACCACCTCATCGAGAGATCGAGTTCTCTATTGATTTAGTGCCTGGTATGGCATCGATTTCTATGGCTCCATATAGATTTGCATCTGCTGAATTGAGTGAGTTGAAGATTCAACTCCGAGAATTACTAAATAAGGGTTTTATTTGCCCTAGTACTTCACCTTGGGGAGCACCGGCTCTCTTTGCTAAAAAGAAAGATGGAGCCTTGCGACTTTGTATTGATTATCGTAAGTTGAACTGGGTTACTGTTAAGAATAAGTACCCAATGCCTTGTAAAGATGATTTATTTGATTAGTTCAAAGGGGTCTTGTTGTTTTTCTAAGATAGACCTGAGATCGGGTTATCACTAGTTGAGGGTAAGGGAGGAGGATATCCCAAAGACGGCAATCCGTACACGGTATGGCCATTATGAGTTCCTAGTGATGCCTTTTGGGCTAACCAATGCTCGAATAGTGTTTATGGATTTATTGAGTCGGATTTTCCATGAATTCTTAGATCGTTTTGTAGTCATCTTTGTGGACAACATCTTAATTTATTCACCCTTTGAGGAGGAACACGAGAAACATTTGCGAGTAGTACTTGAGTTACTTAGAGCCCATAAGCTGTATGCTAAGTTTGGGAAGTGTGAATTCTAGTTAAGGGAAGTTAAATTCCTAGGCCATGTGGTATCCGGGGAAAGGGTGACTGTAGATTCATTCAAGATAGAGGCAGTGCAAGATTAGGCACAACCTAAGAATGCTTTCGTGATTCGTAGTTTCTTGGGGTTGGCCGGGTATAACTGTCAGTTTGTAAAGGATTTCTCTAGACTACCTTCACCGTTGACTAAGTTAACGAGGAAAGAAGTCAAGTTCGTGTGGAGTGAGACTTGTGAAAAGTCGTTCCAAGAACATAAGGTTAGACTCACCACTGCTCCAGTTTTGATTAGTCTGGAGAGAGGTTTGAGTTATTCAGTATATTGTGATACTTTGTAGGAAGGTTTGGGTTGTGTGTTGATGCAAGAGGGCAAAGTGGTAGCCTAGGGCTCACGGCAGTTGAAAAGACATGTGAGGAATTATCCTACTCATGACTTAGAGTTAGCAGTAGTGATATTTGTCTTGAAAATTTGGAGGCACTATCTGTATGGTGAGAAATTCAAGATGTTTTCTGATCACAAGAGTCTAAAATATCTATTTACACAAAAAGAATTGAATTTGAGGCAGAGGAGGTGGATGGAATTCATAGAGGATTATGATTTCGAGTTGCATTATCATCTGGGAAAGGCCAACGTTGTGGCCGATGCTTTGAGTAGGAAGTCAGTTAGCAATGTGGCTTCTATCGCCATTTGAGAATGGGAAATGTTGGGTACTCTTAGTGAGTTTGACTTGCATCTGGGCGAGTCTGTTGAGTCTGCATCTTTGTTTTCATTAGTTGCACAACCTACACTCGTGAACCGAGTATTAGAAGCACAAAGGGGTGACCTTGAGGTAGAATCCTTTTGAGAGAAGATTTCCAATGGAAGGTAGAAAAAGATTTAGCTGTGTATCCTGACCAGAGTGTGAGATACTGTGACCGTTTGTTTGTGCCAAAGGCTTGCCGAGAGGAAGTACTCCGAGAGTTTCACCATTCGCGCCTTGCGGTGCATCCGGGAGGCACAAAGATGTATCATGATCTTAGTCGCCAGTTTTGGTGGGGAGGTATGAAAAAAGAGGTAGCTATGTTTGTATCGAAGTGCCATACTTGTCAGCAAATGAAGGCCGAGCATCAGAGGCCAGTGGGTTTGTTACAACCTTTGCCTATAGCTGACTGGAAGTGGGAACATGTTATGATGGACTTCGTTGTGGGCCTTCCGAGGACTCAACGGGGTAGTGATCCCATTTGGGTGGTCGTTGACCAATTGACTAAGTTGATGCATTTTATTCCTATGCGCGTAAGTGATTCAGTAGATTATCTTACCGATTTGTACATTACGGACATAGTGAGGTTGTACGGGGTTCCTGTGACAATTATTTCGGATCGAGATCCGTGTTTCATTGCTCGATTGTGGCAGAGTTTGCAAAGTGCCTTAGGCACTAAATTGACCTTTAGTATTGTGTATCATCCTTAGACTGACGGGCAGTGCGAGCGTGATATTCAGATCCTTGAGGATATTCTTCGAGGTTGTATCCTTGACTTTACGGGTTTGTGGGAGAGGCATTTTCCCTTAGTGGAGTTTGCCTATAATAATAGTTTCCAATCGAGTATTGGCATGGCACCGTTTGAGGCCTTGTATGGTCGACCGTGTAGATCCCCTGTGTGTTGGGCCGAGGTGGGTGGTGCACCATTGTTTGGTCCAGAGTTGGTTCGAGAAACGACAGAGAAAGTGCTACTTATCCGTAAGAGGTTGGCTACGGCTCAAAGTCGTCAGAAAAGTTATGCCGACTGTAGGAGGAGACCTTTATCTTTTGAGGTGGGAAATCATGTATTTTTGAAGATATCACCTAGACGAGGTTTGATGAGGTTTGGGAAGAGTGGGAAGTTATCCTCTCGGTTTATTGGCCCTTTTGAGATCCTTGAGCGGATTGGGGAGGTTGCTTATCATTTGGCGCTACCGCCATAGCTTTCCGGGATTTATGACGTGTTTCAAATTAGTATGCTTCGGAAATATGAGCCGGATCCGTCACACATGTTGGATTGGACCGACTTAGAGGTAGATGAGGATGCCTCATATGAGGAGAGACTGGTGAGAATCTTGGATAGACGAGACCAAGTCTTGCGAGGCAAGACAATTCCCTTAGTAAGGTATTATGGAAACATCACGGAGTCGAGGAAGCGACTTGATGTAGCTCGACTTTTTCGCGCCCCCTTTCAAAGAGCTCGAATGAAGCCCTACAGTTCAGACTCCTGCCACGGTTCTGAATCTAATCTCACAAAGTGCAATGTGAAACTGATAAACACCAAAGAGTCCAATCCGACAAATCATTTTGGAAAATCGATTTTAAATCAAATAATGCCAAAATTGGACTGCTTTGCCAGATACAGAGTCGCTACCTAAATACTTTGTTTTTAAGAAATTTAGGAAACCCTAACTCGTGCCAAAGGCCACGTGTCCGTCATCACCAAAGTTGCCTCGACTCGGGAACTTGGGTACGAGGGGTGAAGGTCATGAATTGAGCACCTCCGCTTACCTGATCAAAGATCGGTCTCTACTAATCGTGATATGTGTAACAAGCCCGGGGGGGACCTCGCTACAGCTCGGACTCTTTAAGTTTGTTGCGGTTCTAAATCTGAACCAAAGAGTCCACCTCTGGCAAATCGTTTTAAGGAAAACAGATTTTTCGAAAAGTAGTGCCAAACATGGACTGCTTTGCGGATTCTGAGTCGCCACCTAAATATTTTTAAAATGGAATTTAGGAAACCGACTCGGTCTTGAAATACCGTCCGTCATCACCAAAGTGGTCTTGGCTCGGGAGCTTAGATGCGATCGGGAAGGTCGACTATGAGCACCCCTTTCGCCGGTCAAGACCGGCCTCTACTAACCGTGATATCCGTTTTGAAAACTTTATGCGTTCTTATTCTGTTATTAACCTAGAATCACTATGTGATCGCTAACACAAAAAGTATAAACTAGATCACATAATTTGGAAATAAACATTGCATATCCGTTTTGTTTAGAAAAACGTGTTAGATTTTGCTACTACTTAAGTAGGCTAAAATCACAGTTCAAGCAGTACTCCCAACTCATACAATCAACCTCCACCCACGAGCATACAAGCAGTTATATCACATAAGCACTTAGCATGGCAATCCTATTGTCATGTTAACATTCACGCATGCGATATGCTAGCGATAAAGACTTACATCGTACTCGCGCCAAAAACAAAACCGGTTAGCGAGCGTGCATGACCTAGTTTCATGTTACGTGGCTAATGCGACCTGAGCATAGATGTAAGCTAGACTAGGCTCGGCTAACCCTAACATGGCATATGAAATGCTACCACATATACGTATTCAATTTGGAAATCGAAAGTGCGATGCGGTTTGCGTGATGTCGAGCCCAATGTATGCAATACTTATGAATGATGCCGCATGCATTTACATAAGGTATGCTAATTGAAAATGCCCTAATCTACCCTTGTGGCGGGTAAATAAAAGGGTTAGAAAGAAGTGGGGATTGGAAGACATACATGCCCACTCACACACTTATTACATTTTGCCCTCACTCGGAGGGACCGAATAAATAATTACGAGAATAAATAAATAATTAACTAAACTAGCTAATTAAATATTACAAATCAACTAAATTAATTAAATCAAATAATTAATCTATTTAGCGATAAATGCCTCGGAAGGAGGCATTGCAGTGGCACGGACTTCTTCGGGCTGCCTTCTTGCAGTGCAAGTGTGCCTCTGTTTCCTCTGCTCTCTTTCTCTGAAAATTCCCAAAACTTGGAGTGCCTCTCGAGCAGGGAAGTATCATCGGTGAGTCGAGGAGCCACCGGTGAAGAAGAATCCACCGGCTCTGAATTTCATTATCGGCTGCCCGATGGCAGCCGTCGGCCTAAAAAGTGCGGTCGGCACAAGAATCCTGCAGAACACGCAACTCCACGATGTGAGAGGAACAAAAGGCAAGGCAATGCAATTCAAGGTATATATGCACCAAACACATCCCAAATCATGCTATGGACTTAGAGGGCATGTGCCTCGATTCGGACCTGTCGCGCATTTCCATGCGTGATGGCCCTAGGACCAAGAATGCAACTTTGATTTGAAATGCATGCAATGCAAACAAAGGTGCCAAACCTCTATCAAACTCACTTCAAGAGGCTTGGCATGCACAATGCCAAATGGAACCCTAAGCATGTCATCTAGCATGCAGTATGGCGATGCAATGCAAGGATATTGATGTATGAACATACAAGCATGCAAAGCAAAGTAGGAATGGACTTATACATGAATTGGACAGCTCTAAAAGGCCCGAAACGTGGCCAACATGCTCGAAAATGAAGGCTAGAATGCACACACACATGTATACAATTATGGTCCAACACTTAGGCATTCACAAGCAACTCTCATGCATTCTTAAACAAGCCAAACATGGACTAATAGCATGCATTGTAAGCTCTGAAAATCAAGCAAAACATGTTGCCAAAACATGCAACAAAGCGAGCCAAATACACAATAAATGGCCCAAGTACTTGAAACAAGCCATGAAGGCTTAAACCAAGGCCAAATCTACCAAGCCTCACAAGGCTAAAGGGGACCTGAAATAGGTCACAAGCAGACCTAAACAAATCCTAAGGAGCACCTAGATGGCATCTAAGAGGCTCAAGCACAAAGGCATACAACATGACCAAAACAAGGAGCATTCAACACATGCTTTTAAAGCATTAAAAAGCAACCAAAGCATGCATACAAGCACATCATAAGGTCTGAAATGGCATGTTGGATGGTTTTAAACCACCAAAAATGAAGCAAGCATGGCATGCTACACACTCATATTCTCAAGGCCAACAAGCCAAATACAAAGGAGCTATATAATGCATGATAGGATCGACCCAAAAGGCTATGGACAGAGCTAAATCATGGCAAAATAAGCACACAACCTTCATGGATACAAGCCTAAAACATGCTAGAAATATAGACACACTACTGGACATGTGGAGACAAAAAAGAGGTATTACAAGGCAACTATACTAAGCATGTATAGGAGACCAAAACCAACTTAAAACCAAGTTAAAACATGGTATAATAAGCATGGAAAACAAGTCAAACATGCCCAACACACACTCAAGCATGAAGCTCCTTAAGGAAGCAAAATTTGTCCTTTTCAAGGACATCAAGGAGGGTGGCCCTCTCCTTCTTGAGACTTCAAGGCATGCTCTTCACCATGAAATCCCTCAAGATTTCAGTGGTGAAAAAATCCCAAGACAAAGTCTCGGATCTCTCACAAAATGGCACAAAAAGTGGCCTTTTCAAGGCCTAAAAGGTGGTCAAAGTTCCTCAAACCACAAAGCACTCTTGATATACAATAAAGAGGACTTAAAAGCAGAGATTTGATGTGCCTAACACTAGGCCAAAAACTGTTTTTAAACTAGGTAAAAACAAGTTGCAAGAATGGGGAATAAAGTGTAAGTTTCTTACCCTTGTTGACTACCTTCACAAAGGTTGTTGTGCTTGGTCCCTTGAGCTCCAATACAGTCAAGAATCACCAAAACTAACCTCTAGAACCTCTGAACCAAGAAAGGTGGGACACTAGGTGCTAGTGTGCAAAAGTAAGGCACAAAACACCTAGTTAAACAAGAGAATGGGAGAGATATAGAAGTTATATCTATTCTAACCCTAAAACCGAGCTCTAGCTCTCTAACAATAGCTAACCTTCGAAATTGCTAACCCCCAAGCCAAGAGGAGAGCTTCCCTCTTATAGGCCAAAAGCTTACAAGCTTGGCCACTAAGCAAGCCCATCCCTCCATACACGTGTATGGAGGAAACAAGTTACAAACATTTGTGAGAAAATATCTCACCAAGCAAGTGCAGTGGTCGGCGGGGCAAAATGGTCATTTCGCCCAAAAGCAGTGCCGGCCAAGCACAAAATAGTGCCGACCGGCACAATATAGTGCAGTGACAACTACTGACCAGGTAGCCTCTAGCCCCAGGTGGTGGTGTGTGGGGATGCCTCGAAGGCATTCCACCCCTCAAAGGCAAATCCACAGTGTTTGGTGCAAAACCAAACACAAGCAGTCGAGTTCGGAGGTCTGAGGCCGACGCGGCCGAGAACTCCAGGAACTCAAGCGAACACACACATGGATGATCACCAGTGTCCAGCGGTGGCGTCAAGTCTTGAGACGGTCAAAAATGGGGTGTCTCTGATTGCCTCTTTGTGAGAACTTCGAAAGTCATAACAATGGCGGAGTGAATGTCAAAGCCGAGGCGACATTTTTGACAAGGCGAAGACTTGGACAAACATGCAAAGCGCAAATGGTTGAACTTCGTGGCGCCTCACGTATCCCTCAAGGAATCAAACCGGCGTAGTTCATGCAAGAGGCACACATGCCAGCGATAAGATATAAACCGTGGCGGGGGCAAAATACTGGCCCGAAAATGCAAGAAGCCAAGCATAACTTATGATCATGCAAAAGAAAGGCGTAATGAGGCACACATCACAGTTATAAGCTAACATGCAACGATCTACACTACAATGTAGAAAGGATGTAAGAGAATTATGCAATTCTCAAAAGCGTCTCACTCGGAGATACAATACTGTGCGACTCGTCGGTTTCACCGATAAATGAGCCGTACATACAATATCGTGCTGGAAAGAAAACAAACTTAAGTACAATATGATTAACAACATGCATGTCATATGCAATGTGAATCTTGAATGGTATGCAATATATACAAAACTATGTATAGATAATGCAAATGAAAATGTAGTGCAATTAAAACTAAATCTGAACTACATGCGGGGCAATTGAATCATGATTCAATCATGAGCGGTTCAAAACCTCACAAATGTCAAATAGATTGATGGAGGTAACAAGTCCGTCTCCCATAGATCGATGTCGATCTATGAGTACTTATACGGACACAAGAACAAGTATTGGGTGGATTGACATAAGTGGGGTGACGACGTGATGAAAGAACAATGATCCTAATCTTGGGATGCAACAATTACACTACAATGTAATGGAAATGGATAAATGATACAATGGATATGGCAGCGGGCCAAACCAAATCTTGCCTAGGAAAGGCATGTACACATACAACCCATGTCTAACACAACAGCGGTGCGCTACCCTCTAGGCTCGGACACAAAAAGCTCGACAAGCGTGCCCGACCACGAAAAATATGGGCACATACGGACCAAGCTCAACTTGGAAAGGCCAAGCCATAGATGGAAGGTGATGCAATGGATGCATGCAATGGAATAGATACAATGGATATGGCAGCGGGCCAAACCAAATCTTGCCTAGGAAGGCATGTACACATACAACCCATGTCTAACACAACAGCGGTGCCGCTACCCTCTAGGCTCGGACACAAAAGCTCGACAAGCTGATAGCCCGACCACGAACAACATGGGCACATACCGGACCAAGCTCGACTTGGAAAGGCGCAAGCCATAGATGGAAGGTGATGCAATGGATGCTTGCAGCTACAATGCAATGGGTATTCTGAAAATGCATGACATATGCACTATACTACAATGATGCATGACATATGCATGTTTTTTTTTGTTGTTTTTGTAATGCAATGCATGACATATGCAATATTTACAATGATGCATGACGATGCATGTTGATGCAATGACTATGATTGCGATTTTCCTATCTTACCAACAGGCGATACACTAGGTTGGTTCGGATTATCGAATTGAGGCGTGAACCACGGCGCCTCAACCTATGGGAACTACCATCTGATTTCAAGCGAGGTACATCCCAGGTATTTAAACCAGACTTTAGTCTCGGAAATTCCGAACCTTTGCGTTCTAGGCATAAGCCGTTCGAACTCTAGTTTTCACCGTCGATTGATCTTCTAGGAACTCACGCGAGCATAGGCGGTGGCTTTGCGGACCACCGAAAGTCGTTAAGACGCGACAAAACCGAAGGAATTGCACCTTGAGGATTTAAGGTCTCCTAGGCCGGGATGCGGCGTATGCATGACAATGCATGTTGTGTTTTTCTTTGAAATCTTGGCATGTAGCGGCTTTGAATGCATGATAATGCAAATGGCGGGTTTAAGGTCTCATGGGACCTAGGGGGCAACAGATGAGGTGCGCTAAACAATGCGATGGAATGCATGCCAAATGCAATGAGGTGCACAACACAAGCTATGGAATGCATGCCAAATGCAATGAGGTGCTCTTGTAATGCAGGAGGTCTTACACCTCCGAGGACTTAAGGTCTCCTAGACCGTGCGTGTTTAAGGTCTCGCCGGACAGGGGCAAGCTGTTACCACAGTATTCAAGGGCATCTGCGATGCAAAATGGGGCAATTGAGGCAGCGTGTCTCAAAAGATGGAAAATGGAGTGCAATGAGGTACACGTGCCTCAAAGGATGGAAAATGAAATGCAAATGAGGGTGCGCTAAGCGGTAGCGGCGAAATGCGTGCCAAATGCAATGAGGCGACTTAACACACGAAGGTCTTGCACCTCCGAGGATTTAAGGTCTCCTAGACGGCGTGTTTAAGGTCTCGCCCCGAAGAACAGCGGTGCAAAGTGCAAATGCATGATAGTGCTTGTAATAAAAGCAGGACAATGTAGTCAAGCGGGTTTAAGGTCTCGTCGGACATGGCGCATTCTTAGTCCCGGACGAGGCGTGTTTAAGGTCTCGCCCGGGCCGTGCGGAGACAATGTATAATGTGACACACGTATCACACGGGATCGAAAACAATGTGAGTGAAGAAGAAAGCGAAACAAGAGCACGCATACCTCATTGGATGGAAAATGAAGTGCAAAAGCGAGGCCTACATGCCTCGAGATGCAATGAAATGCGAAATGGGGCACCGTACCTCATTTGATGGAAAATGAAGTGCAAAAGCGAGGCGTCACGTGCCTCGAGATGCAATGAAATGCGAAATGAGGCACACGTACCTCATTTGATGGAAAATGAAGTGCAAAGCGAGGCGTCGTGCCTCGAGATGCGATGAAATGCGAAATGAGGCACGTACCTCATTTGATGGAAAATGAAGTGCAAAAGCGAGGCGTCGTGCCTCGAGATGCGATGAAATCGAAATGAGGCACCGTACCTCATTTGATGGAAAATGGAGTGCAAAATGAAGCGGTATGACCGTATGCCACATGACAATGCAAAAGCGGTGCAAGTCGCGAGAGCGTGCGAGATGGTAGCGATACGATCGCCGGACAACATGATGGATGCGTGACACACGGGGCAACTTTTGGATCTCCGTAGATGACAAAAGGATACAAAAGGATACAATCTTAAGCGAAATTGAGCACCACGCATAGTAGAGGCGGTCAAAGTCAAAGCGAGGCGGTTGAACATCGGGGCGCATTTTCTTGTATTTTCTTGAGACTTGAAGACCCAAAGGCGATAATATAGCCCAAACAAGGCCCAAGGAACACCACCGGCTGGGTGGAATGGCCACCGGTACCGTGATAAAAAACTTCATCGGCACAAAAAGTGCGGCCGGCACAAAAATGTGCCGGCCAAGCAAGATTCTTGTCGAGGCGATTCTGCCATTTCACCTTGGGCTTTATAAAATAGGGCTTGAAGCCCTATTTCTTCACTTTTCTTCCGAGATCTCTCTCTCTCTCTCTAGAGTCTCTTTCTCTCCTCCTTTGCTCATTTCTTTGAGTTTTCGCGCCATTTTAAATGCCGGATTCGCGATCTCCTTGGCGTTTGGACATTTTCAACCGAACAAATCTTTGTTTGAGATTTCCTTTGCTATTTTCACCTTTTGGGACTCGTTCCTTGGTTTCCTCTATATTTCCGTATATTCCCATCTTCCGACCTTCCGGCCATTTAGGCCCTCTCGGGTTGACTTTGCGGTTGACTTTTCATTCGGCCGTTTTTCATCTTTCGGCTCATTTTCACCACCACTACACATGGCGGACGATGTTCCACATGTCGGGACTCCCGGATCTTGAGATGGATCCGAATTCGAGCTCTTGCCAGCGGCGGCGCCCTTGATCCGGCGACCTATCGCCCGACCATCCCGTGCTACCACGGCGGACTCCGCCACTTCGCGGCGAGAGGGCTTTGGATCGAGAGGTTACTGCTGCGTGGCCGGCCTCCACTTGTCTTTTAGGCGTCGCCGGTAACACTCTTGCCTCTTATTTTTACGCAATGTAGGATTTTCATCAGCGCCATAGCTAATCGAACCCATCAAGCTGCTTGATCTGATGTCTTTGTCTTGTAGTTGATTGTGGACAACCATGTGACATCTGCTTAGGACCGGCCGCACATGCATACACCGCACTAGACCCAAACACCGGCATACATCACCTTTGCAAATTTACTAACACCGGTGCTCATTTGAACCCGAAAACTTCGCCGCATGCGGACTTGCGAAAACTACACAAACCGCGAGACATATCACCGCGTCGTTTACGATCCTCACAGAACCTTGACATATCCTGAACCATGCAATCTACCCCTTTGGGATCTTTGAAACCCGATATCTTGAATCTAAAAATGTGCACACATGCACCAAGTTTACAGAGCATCAAAACACAGCGATGTATCACGTGCACATAGTTCTTTGTAAGCACACGGCACCGGTATCTTGTTAGAAATCAAAACTTATGCGCATGCTATATTTACTCTAGAGTTTTCATGCCTTTAGAAAAAGATAAATCGGTGTATTCATCATTGCCATAGCGTACTTTTTAAGCGAGGGGATTCCCATACCATCGCGGGTATGGGAGCGTCGTCCTTCGCACTTAGTGCCGCAGAGCTTCAGGAGGTTCGTTACATCGTGAGCGAGGGCTTGGCGTTTCTGCGAGGACTTACCGGGCTTTTACGCTTGCGAGCCTCTTCTTGCCGCCTGGCGAGAGGTGGTGGGACACCAGATTCGTTTCACTGTCGGCGGCGGGACATGGCGATGACCCCTTATGACTTCTCGATGCTTACGGCCTCGGGGTGGGGGTGATCCGATCCTTTGATCTGAACATGGGCGAGTGGATCGCGCTCAGTCTATTTACTCGGCGACTCCGCCTCTCGCTTCGCCCGGCTTTGTCGCTACTCTTGGTTTGAGGCGGTTTAGGGCCAACATGCCCTTGGTGATGCGACTCAGATGACCCCAGAGGCCGTGGATCGATGCGCCGCGGCTTCGATGTTTTTGCTAGGGGACGACGATCTTCGCCCGGCCGAACCGATGCCTCTCTGCCTCCTCGGCCTTGGTGGATGTCGAGAGACATTTTGCGTTTTGATTGGGGTGGTGCGGCTCTGGCCACCCTCTATGGCTATATGAGTTCGGTTTCCGGCGGTGTTGTTGCTCGAGACTCTTGGCGGGCTTGGGAGGTATGTCTCCTTCTCTGCTTTACATTTACGCTCTACATACTTCTGTATTCTACTTGTACCTTGCTCACCTTGTTGTATCTTTGTACACAGCACACACATATACCTTTACACTGGCTGTACACGGTTCACACTATACCCTCTGCTCAATACACCGCACAACACATGGCTCTGATATTTTTGCTTTGTTCTACATTACCTTTATCGATGATGCTCGATATCGGTTTTGTTGTGGGTGTATGCCTACTTTCAGTGGAGCAGTGCGGCGGAGACTCCTCTGGTCGTCCCCTTCTCGCGTCGCTTTGACGAGAGGTGCACCACAGCGACCGGGACACCTCGGCTTCTTCGGCGTTACTTTGACACCATTACCCTGCGGTATGTTTTACTTGTAGTTCATCAAGTTTCGTTTTCCTTTGTATATTTGCAATACCAATAGATAACAAAGCGTATTTCGATTTGAATCACTGGCGACCATGGGCTCCTTTACTGCGATGACGAGGATCGTCTGCCCGGTCTTAGAGACCTCTCGTTCTGGGATTCTTTTGGAGGGCGATGCAGCCGGGCTTGGTACTGAGGCGTTTTCTCGCCCGGACCCTTGGGTTGCGAGGCGAGATAGTCGGTTCACCCTCCCGAGCATATGAGGATCTTGAGAGGTTCACTTTGTTGACGGATGGTGGACTACACCCTTGGTGGGCGTGACGGTTTTGAGGCGGCGACTAATACGATGCGTCCGGACTTTTATCATCGACCTCAGTGGTGGCCGCGAGTTGATCGAGAGACTGCGATGCCGGCTTCGGGCGAAGAGTGGGGATAGGGCGGGACCGTCCTGAGCTCGAGCTCGAGTCGGCGAGGCGAGTGCGAGAGGGGCGAGTGCGGTTGGCTGCTCTGCCTACTATGTTGGTGTCTGAGGCGAGCGGGAGACCTACGGATCCTTTTGCTCCTCCTCCGGCTAGTCATGAGTTGGTGGCATTCTGACTTGCCTCGGTATGTATCACTTTATTTACGCATCTTGCATTGTTATTTCACTTGATTCATTCGGATATCCGAGAATCTTGATGTATTTAATACTTTTGCGACTTCTTCGAGTATACCCGTCGATGCTGTGGAGTTGAATGCCTCCTCTTTGGGGATCTTTGCAGCCGGACTCTCGGCGCCTTGACCGCCTTGCGGTATGTTCTATTGACCACGATCTCAAATCATATTACATTTCACACAATCTGCTATCTTGCTAAAAATCGGCCATTGCTCACGGCTTTCGCCTGCTTGTACTCATCTGCTGCATTACATCTTGATAAAGCATCCACGGCGTTCACACACCCTTGTACTCGCATCTGCTCATCCCTAGCGATAGACGCTCACGGTTTTCGATGTGTTTACTCTTTGTACTTCGGCCTCCTTTCGATCCCTCCGGTGGGTGGCTATTTGCGGCCAGGCCTCCCCTTCGACCGGGATGGCGGGCGTTCCTCGTACCGAGGAGGGCATTCTCATGCGAGAGTAGCTCATGGCTGCGATCCCAGATGATGAGTCAGGAGGAGAGGAGAGGAGGGCATCGAGAGGAGAGGCAGGGGCGGCTTCGGGCTCGAGCTCGAACAGTGATGCTCGATGATGCTCTGAGCTTCGCCCGAAGAAGAAGCGAGACGGATCCCCTTGAGGCCAGCGATGATGATCACAGACCTGTGTTTTTCTTTTATTTTCTGTACCTTTTCCTTTTGTAGATAGAGTACTATGTCTTGCATGACGAGTTTTACTTTCAAAAGCGTATCTTTGGAAAAGATTATATATAAACAAACTTTTGTCTAAAAGAGTGTTATATCTGTATGTTTCGTATACTGCACATTTCATACTTTGCATCGCATTGCATCATACCACACCTCAAATGTAAATGGCATTGATATCTTGTTTAACAAAACAACCAAGCATTTAATGCTGCGATATGGATAACCAATCAACTAGCGAAATAATTCAAATAAGCCACGGCTCAAAGCGAATACCTGACCCATGCTCTGCTGAGGATTAATCTCTTTGAGGATTGATCTGCATTTAGCCCATAATTGATTCGGTTCATTCACCTGACAAACTTTTGAACAAAAGCGACCCTCAATCGGCGAGACGGATCACGGCGATATGGTTGCGGTTGAAACACCTCGGATGTCTCAAATCTTCCCTTTCCTTTTCTTGCCTTGCGGATGTAGAGAATGGCACGACATCACAGTACAAACAAGCGCTTTTTGGAAGAGGATGGGTTTTCAGCGAGTATCGAGCCTACCACGGGGCCAGCGACGAGCAGACTCAAGCGAAGAAACAAAAAGGCACACGACCTAGCACAATGAGACACACTCGGAAAAAGACTCAGCGAACATTGAGGCGATAAGTCAAAAGACACGACACACGGACATGTTTTTTTTTTTTTTTTAATAAAGACCTCGGGCTTGAGAGCCAATTCCTCGGGTAGGTTTCCCACCCCTTTCGATTTGTGACTCTCATCACTCGGCCCTCAAGCTCGGTTTTCTCACAAAACCCTTCTCCCATTTTTCTCTCAACTTACTCCTCTCTATTCTTTATTCTCTCATTTTCATCCCTCCCCAAGGTGAATAGCAGATGAATAGGAAGTTCTTGGGTTCATGCCCGACACGGCTAGCTCACGGCTACTTCTTGGTAGATGGGGCCTTCTGGCGAATGCATCTTGACGGTGGGGAAAGACGAAGATTTGACTCATTGTGCCTGGTTCATTATCTTGACCATTTTTTGTTTTCTTCTTAAAAGCAGTTTTGATCGAGTGAGAGTTGGATAAACACACTTATTCAATTTTGATTTGAAAATCATGTGAATCGGTGTGAGCCGAAAATTCTCCTTTTGGGTCCAAACATGGTCCAATTTTGAAAATGAAAGCAGTTTTCGAGAAAATAAGTCAACCTCGGTGAAAATTTTCAAAAACCATTTTTGCAAACAAGCGATGCTCAACGAGCATGAAACTTACCCTCGAGATATGCAAACTCGGATCGGAGGTAGTGGAAAATTGCCCTGGCAGAAGGGGGATAAGGCGGAAAGTTGCCCCTAGTTTGAATGGTAGCTTAGGGCAACTTTTTGGACATGGATGGCGGCGGGTGTAGCGGAAAGTTGCCCTTGTTTGGATGATCTTGCGGCATGTTGTATATCACTCCTTATTGGCGTCGATCGGACCCTCGGACACGGAGGAGTTGAAGATGGCTTGAATCAATATGTGGACATAGTCACGGAAGGTGTTGGTGGTTAGGAAGTTAATCACGTGGTTAGGGTTCTTTGTAATCAAGGCATTAGATTCGGAGAAGGCAAAAGTGATCAAAACCATGACATGGCACGAGGCGCTATATAGGCGTTGAAATTTGGACTTCGGGATGAAGTTGCCTCGTATCCCAAACATGGGAATCAAGCCTTCGTAGTTCGGTTAAGGTACACTCGGGTATTTAACCTCTCCTTTTATGCTCTAACTTTTGCCAAAGGCGCCCGTCGAGTTTTCGACCTTGCGAGCTTCTTTTCTTCTTTTTCAATTCTTTTTCATTTTTTCTTTTCTTTATTTTCTCTTTTTTTTTTTTTTTTTAGGCTCTAACTTTTGCCAAAGGCGCCCGATCGGGTTTCGACCTTCTTGAGCTTCTTTTCTATATTTTTGTATTACCTTTTTCTTTTTTTCTCTTTCTTTTTTTTCTTTTCTTTCATTCTTTTCTTTGCTCTAACTTTTGCAGGTGCCCTTAGGGTTTTCGGCCCGTGAGCCTCTCAAGGATAAAAATGTAACAAGTCCATGCCAAATGGTTTTGGGGTTTTGAAGCCATCTGTATCCAAGAGAGTGGCTATTGATTTCTTGAAGAACCCATCATGGTTATTTGAATGAACCTTGCTTGGTGGGATCTGATCTCCTTGATCGGCGTTGGTGCCTCTTGTTCGAGGCTACTTGAATTGGGCCTACAGGCGTTCGTGAC